>JAQOOB010000005.1:18212043-18899123 GCA_029721495.1 Citrus inodora
TGTGTCCTTGCAAAATGGTATAAAAATATGTTTAATAATGGATATTTATGTCTAATGATAATTCAGACATTTATATTCAAAGCAGAAGAAGGCCTAATATAATAATATTCAAGAGTATACAAGCAAAAGAGCATCAATACTTATTTTAAAAAAATGATTAAATTGATTACATCGTGAATCCATTTAGCTATAAAAAGCAGCAGAAAGAAGTAGAGCAACAAGTACTTCAAGTGGTGCAGATTTCTCCACAGTCAACCGTAATCCTTCGCCCATGACCAACGGTTTATTAGATGGCGTTGCAAAATCAAAGCCTTCAAGTAAAGGAGCAAGTGTAAATTGCATAACTTGGAGGGCAAAATGACACTCCAGAACACATTCCTCCACCACCACGAGATAATAATTCAAAATGTTGCCCCCTAACATCAATATCCTTGTGCGTTGTCAAAAATGTTTCTGGCTGAACCTTACATTGCTCTTCCCAGATACGTGGATCACGTTGAAGTTGACAGGCATTGATAAAAAGCTGTGTGCTGGCAAGGATATAGTAACTACGGGTGGGCATTGGTTCAGGTCGGTTCGATGTCGGGAGAAAACTAAAATTTTCGGTTTGGTTCGAGTGACAAAATAAAAGAACCGATAAGTATTGAAGCAAAGTAAAAATGTACCGGAATCGATTACTTTGGTTAGGTAACCGTTCAGCAACGGTTCCTAGCTTATTTTATTTCGCCCGCTCAAGCAGGTAAAGTAGGGATTCTATTGATGCTGGATTGACATATGAGCCCCCAGAAAAACCATGTGTTTTGTAACTGATGAAACAGCTTCAATGGCTTCAAAATGGCCTGTGTATAGTGTGTTTTGGGTTCTTACTATTTCAGTAAAAACGACAATAGCTGCAGCGTTTTGATGCGTACATTTAATACTCATTGAAACGACTTCATACATTGCCGTTTCTGGTTTAATGAAGCACATGAGATGCACGTGGAGAAGGAAGCTTGCATTCAGGTCGTTAGAAGCCGTTATCACACGTGCCTCACATGTGAGTTTATGGAAATTGCATCTACGTTGTTACAAGCTGCTGAATGCAGCTGGTTCTGGTGCAAATAACTGAAGTTACACTGAGGAGTATAAAAGGGAATAGAGACTCTGTGATTAAAGGGTTAATATTCAATTATATGTACTCTGGAAAACTCACTTTACTTTGATGATCAATCAATGAAAGGCCTGTCACTTTGTTCCTCCGTGGATGTAAGCTAATGAGAATTAGCTCAACCACATTATCTTCCCCTGTTCTTTGATTCTTAGTTTTTTTCTTTATTCGTTTTGATTCTGATCTGTTCTCTGTTTCTTTTATATGTTATTCCCCTGTTCTTTAATTCTTAGTTTTTTCTTTGTTCGTTTCGGTTCTGATATGTTCTCTGTTTCTTTTAATTCATCACATCTTGGTTCTTAAACAAGATTCCAACAAATCATCTCTATAGCATCTGGCTGATCTGAATTAAAGGTCTTGGGCACCAGTTGAAGGTGTCAAGGCGCCAGAGCCCTTCAGCTGCTACACCATGCTTTCCCATCATGGGAGGATGTCTTGCAACTTGTATGCAAGGAGTTGCATCTTAGGCTTTTCATCCATCATTCTTTTCCAACTTCAAAAAAGAAAAATCCACAAAAAAAAATGAAATTCAATTTAACACATAAAGTCAAAAATAAAAAACAGAAATAAAGGAACAAACTGTCAGTGCTTAGCATGCCATGCTAATTGAAAAAATTAAAAAAAAAGTAAAACCGACCCCGTAATATTTTTAGCATTTTAACAAATGGGTGGTCCTTAAGACTCGAATATAAAGCACTCCGTAAAAAGTTTCTGTAATTGTATAAAAACTATACCTCCTCTGTTTTTTCTTCTTATGCTTCTGTGCTACATTCTTCCTTGGCCGCCAGAGACGGCAATTCATCGTCAAAGATGACCAAAAACCTCTCCATCCAAATGGAAGGCGATTTTCTTTACGAAGAGTTTGATGGCAAGAGAATCTCGAGGGTGAGAGCTTTTTCCCCGCAGACCCGAGACAAGTGGTAGGTATAGAGGCTGGGAGTCACCTATGAAGAGCACCGATGGGCGATGGCTGCTAGATCATTATTCAGATGGGAAGAGCAGCAATAGCTGCTAGATCGTAACTCAGTTGGCAGCGGCCAGCGGCAGCGATTCGTGAAGCCAGATGTAAGCAAAGACAGAGAGCAGCGATTCAGTTGGCAACGACAGCAATTTCAAGTTAGGGTCATGGGTTCGATACATCGATTTTTCGGCTACGGATCAGCTGCCTTTGGCGAATCGTGGCAGCAATATGTGTGTATATCAGTATATATTATTACAATTAAAAAGTGCACAAAGACAAAATAGAGTTGTAAACTTGCGTACTAAATTATCAAAATTTACAGCTAAAACATCGTATGTCAACATGGAAAATAGGCAGCACTGATCTACCAAATGATAATATACACTGATTAGTTCATGCGCCATCGACAATATCTAGGCCTTTTGACTAGTTAATCCAAGAAACCCATCATGGCAAATGTTAGAGAATAATTATTGAAACAGTTGTGATTGAAGTGAAGAAAATTATGAACATGTCACTATCTATCCCAATAGTTAAGAGTAACATAATTGAGGTTGTGAAATATTAATTCTTTGTATTCATCATAGTTTGGATAACAATTCTATGTTCACAAGCATTAAGTAATTTTTTAGGTATATGAAGATTACATTTTATTTGAAAAAGATCACCGACATCTTGCAATTTTAAAAAAATAGTCATGTAAATCTCTAAGTTTTTAAAAAGGAACACCAAGTATTCTTTTTTATCATAAACATTTTAAATATAGTAACTCAAAGAAATTGACTTTAATATTTTTTAATAAATACAAATACAATATAAATAATTCAATTTGTCTAGACTAATAACAATAAAATATTTTTTAAACGTTACAGTAGTTTTAAAAATGTAAATTATTATCTTTATTGATTTAGAAAAAGTAAATAATATACTTGTATCTAATATAAAGATTCTAAGTAAATCTTTGGGTTTAATAAATTTTACAATTAGTAAAATATGTCTCTATTAATTATAAATTTTACTTTAAATATAATAAAATATGTTTAATAAATCGTAAAATATTAAAATATTTTTTAAATATTGATTTTTTTAATTTTTACATTATTATGTTTATTTTAATATTTAGTAAAGTTTGAATATTTACTAAAGATTATACAAAAATAACCAAGAAATTTCTCTTTTCTAATCTTAGTTGGAAGCCACGGCGCGCTGCTATTATCATCTCAACAAAATCCAATTGTTGAATTATATAATACGCAACAGAGCCAATTGGTTCGGGCACAGTACCCACCTCTATTATTATCAACTCAAAACAATGCAAGATATTAGCAATTTAATTAATGAAAGTAGCCACCCCACCATCAAAGTTTTCTTAAATAGTTACAAAAATTCTCTTAAAATTTGTTTTCTTGTCTAAAATCTGAACAGATCTCAATTAGTTTGAATTCAAAATAGAACTAAAATTTTAAACTTGAATAATATTCTTTTATCCGAATCGCTAAAAATAAATATTAAGTTATTTACATTTTAACTTAAAAATCTGAAAACTAATATTTTTTTGTTTGCGTCCGTCTAAATTATAAATGTGAAAACAAATAATAAATATCTCAAAGAACATAAATAAGATAATATTTATAATAACATAAATTATGTTCAATTGAATATCCTTTAATATTCTAAATAGTGTACGTTAATCAAGATAAAGAATGCTAATTTGATTAAAATAAAAAGATAAAAAAATAATATTCTATCAATGCACTATATTTTCACGAGTTATAGGGATGGGTAATGATTCTAATTATTAAATTTTATTTAGGTAAGAATGAAAATTAATTAATTAAATAGATTTAATGACTTAATAAATGGAAATTATATTTTGAAAATATTTTAATGATATCATTCAGACTTTTAAATTAAGCAAAAAGCTAAAAACAAAAATTGGTTTAGTAACTTAATGACTTAGCGACTAAAAATTTTGACTAAATTGAAAAAATAAACAGATTTAATGACTTAATAAATGGAAATTAAGTGAATTAAGTTATAAAGTCAAAAAAAAAACAAATAGCCCTTCGTTTCATAAATGATCATGCAAATCTCTTTTTTATAAATATACCCTTCAATTATGATAATCCAAAATTTGACTTTAAATAAAATTCTATAATGAATATAATAACATTAAAACATAATATTAAATTTTTTTTAATATTAATCTATTGTTTAATATTATAAATAAAATATATAAGTAAATTTTATTACTTATTTTCTATTTTAAATGGATTTATTTTAATACTAATAAAATTCATGAGTATTTGCGTTTGTTTCATAGATTAATATATATGTTATTTCATTATTATGTTTATTTTTGTAATTATTTATATTTATTTGCTATTTTATTTTTTGTTTTATATTAGCATTGTAATTGTATTCATTTTAAAATTTTGGCTACTATTAAAGGATATAATAGGAAAAAAAAGGTCTATACGATCATTTTGGCATCAAAAGGACTATGTAATCATTTAACAAAATTTTGAGGGTGTAGGGGATTTTTCCTTCAACTAAATAAATTTTTTTAATCCAAAAAAATAGTAAAATCTTTTAGTGATACTTGATAGATCAAGACTCAAGAGATCTTGATTGAGCCCGTCACGTGAGTGGGAAAGGTTTGAATCTCATTAGGCAAAGCTTAGGAAAAATAAATAAATGAATACAATAATGTGTCTCAAAACCAATCGAATTATATCTACATTCCCCTTAAAATCTGATCATCTAGAACTACCAATAGAAGAAGTTGCAAGGGGGATGAGGGAGACTAATTAGTGTGCCCCTTTATGTCCTTGCAAAACGGTATTGTATTCCCAACATCCTTTTTTATTTTTTAAAATAAAATATTACCATATATTTCTTTTAAGAGCAGGGCTATATGTATTCTAAAAATTACTCTTAATACTTATATTTTTATAAAAAAATTTACTACAAAAATATCCATGGCATAAATTGTTTTTAAGGACACTTTATTATACACATATATAATATTATTACTCTGAGCACTCATTTAGGGCATTGAAATCAGTGTTTTATTTTCTTACCATTTAAAATCTTAAAATTTTCCTTTTGAGTACCTTAAAAAGATATTTACAAAGGGAACTTAATATGTTAAGATTTTAACTTTAATGAGGTACATGCGATCCTTTTGATTTTCCAGTTTTTTCCAGTTTACATCATAAAGAATCTTTAATAATCAACTATCTTCCTTCCCTATTCCACCCCCCAATCTTCAAAATTTTTAAACAAATGAAATTCAATTTTGAAGTGTTGTAGTCAATTTTGAAGTACTTCAAGTGGTGCAAATTTCTCCACAATCAACCCTAATCCTTCACCCATGTCCAACGGTTTATTAGATGGCGTTGCAAAATCAAAGCCTTCAAGTAAAGGAGCAAGTGTAAATTGCATAACTTGGAGGGCAAAATGACACTCCAGAACACATTCCTCCACCACCACGAGATAATAATTCAAAATGTTGTCCCCTAACATCAATATCCTTGTGCCTTGTCAAAAATGTTTCTGGTTGAACCTTACATTGCTCTTCCCGGATACGTGGATCACGTTGAAGTTGACAGGCATTGATAAAAAGCTACGTGTTGGCAAGGATATGGTATCTACAGGTGGGCATTGGTTCGAGTCGGTTAAATGTTGAGAGAAAACTAAAATTTTCTTTCCATTACATCACACTGTACATCCTTATCTCTAAGAAATCTACTTTACAACTCACTAAATCTGACACCACACACTTATGATTTGGACCAAGAGAAACACAGTTGGCATTCACCCATTTGTTCTTGTTACTGTTCTTGCCGAGATTGTTCTGGTTGTCTAGGATCTGAAAATGAATCTTCTCCTGAAGAGTCATAAGCGAAGAAATATTTTTCTCTACACCAGAACTTGTTTGGAATATCTGCACAGCGCTGTAGAAGTTCTTTGTACTGGATTTCAAATTTCTGGACTGGAGATTTTAGATTTTTGAATTTTTATAAAACTCGAACTAGAGGTGGTTTGTCTCGTCCCCAATGCTTCTCTCTGTAGACCATCAGCAATGACATGGCTTGGCGGTATATGAATCCAAAATGAAGATTGGACTTGACAAGATTGATTTTTTGGGACTTCATATCAAAGATGGACACATCATCCCATAGTTGTAGTAAGAATACTTGGGTGCTAAAGTGTATTCAAAGTTCGATTTGAAGTCAGGATTTTGGCATATTGGGATCAAAGATTATGATAGGCATAAGATATCATTTGTAGTGCCATATGGACACTATGAATGGAATGTGATGCCATTTGGTCGAAGCTCTTTCTTCAATCATCCGTGGAAATTGTCTACCCAAAAGATACCATGTACCGACACAAGTTAGCTTTGCAGCAGCAAGTGGTGATCAATTCTATAATCATAAGTACACTAAACCTATTGAAATTTCACCATTTGCTAAAAGAAATAGTTTCTTTGCTTATGACTCTTCAGGAGAAGATCTACTACTTGGAACATATTTCTTGAGTCTCATTGCCTTATTTGAAATGCAAGTTTTGCAACCCAAGAGGGGGGGTGAATTGAGATTTTAAAATTTATATTAAACAATTCGCGCAATAATTTAATCTATTGCCTTAATCAAATTAAAAACAATAAGTTGAATAATGCACAATAATAAAAGAGTAAGGGAAGAGAGAGCAAACATAATAATTTTTACGTGATTCGGTAATCCCGGCCTACGTCCACGCCTCCAAGCAAAATCAAACTCGAGGATTTTACTATCCAAGCCTCCCAAGGCTTTAAGTTCTTTACAATTGACAAGGTGTCAATAAACCTTTACAACTAAGAGATTGTCTCCCAATCTCTTCACTCAAGTGTTTCTTACACTTACACACTCACAAATTTGATGAGAAAATAATGATTACAACAAAGAACTCTTTTTTAGAGTGGATACGCAAATAATAGCACAATAAAGATTTAATATATGATGATTTGCAAATTAGAAGCTCAAAATATGTTGTTCAAACTTGTTTGTGCTTGCTCGAGAGTTTAAAATGAAGTTGGAATTGAGTTTTTATAATTAAAACCCAAAAACTAGCCGTTATAGGCAAATTTCTGCAACCAAGCGGTTAGCCGTTTGATTTATCTGGCTAGCCACTTGTAACAGTGATATTACCGTTATGTTTGAATTTTGCTATAGTAACACTGTTCATAGAACACCCTTTGGCCTAAAACTTTCTATAATTATACTATGGCCCAAATCATCATAAACGTTTGTAAACAAGTCCAATTTTGGAATTTTTAAATAATACTTGTCGTACTAAACCTTTATGAAATTATGATATGGCCACAAATATATTAATACTTTTCAAAGAGGTCCTTTTCAAAATTTAACATAATACATATATTTTTCAAAGTTCTCAAAACCTTTCACTTTAGTCAAAATTTGAAAACATGAGACTTTCCTCAGACGGCTAGCCGCTAGCCTCAAGCGATTAGCCGCTAACTCTCTATCCAATTTTGGATTTCAAATGTTTGAATTATATTCGGGTCCTCAAACTTTCATAAATTATAGTATGACCTAAAATATTTTAAATATTTGCAAAAAGGTCCAACTTCGGAATTCAAAATAATACTTATTAAATTCAAAGATTGCCAAACTTTTCATTTAAGTACAAATTACTTAAATCCACAAAATACTCTATCTTATAAAAATAAAATCTTTTAGTTTATGAAAAGTAATTATTTAAATTAATCTCTTGAGCTTCTCAAATGTTAAATCATGCATCAATTAAATCATACTAACTTTATAAGAATTTATCGCAATAATTTGTCTGTTGAGCTCTAAACTTTATTCTTGATTTTGCCGTTATCCGTTGAGTGTTTTCAACTTGATTTCACTTGCATAAATATTATCCTTAAAAAACTAATGAAAATGTGAAATGCAATATTTATTAAATCAATCAAGACATATGTTTGTTATTATCAAAATTACATTATGTGTAGCCCTTTAGGCTAACACTACTCACTTTCCATCCAGAAGGATTTGGTTATATAATTACCAGTCCTGTCGATCGTTTCTTTAGAACTAGAGGAGATAAATTGTACAACAACTTCAAAAGACTTATATACAGACTTGAGTTTAGGCTAACGAAAAGGAACAACTGATTTTATGGAGGAAATTAGGGTCTTTATATTAGTTGTAGTAAGATTACTTGGGTGAAACCTTCTAGTCTCTCTTCTAGAATAGCCATGGAATACATTTTAAGGAGTAGCCAAAAAGAATAATATGCTCGTGGCATAGCATCACAAATCACATAATGTCCCCAAATTGTGTCTTCATCAGTGACATGATGAAAGAATAAATTGGGTTGGAAGACAAACGCATAGATTTGTTTTAGAGGAATTGGTTTTCTACCAACTGTGTTTCTCTTGGTCCGGATCCAAAGAAATCTGTTGTAAGAGTTTCCAAAATAGCAGCACAAGGGTCTGTTCGGGATAACATATATTCTCGTTCGATTGGTGTCACCTCGCATCGTTTATAGAGAGAAGTAGCACTAGCTGAGTGGAAGCAAAGTTATTGGATACCTAATGTATTCTAGGCAATAATTTAGCTTCCTGTAGTCAATCACTAATCTTTTCTTTCCACGAACTTGCTCCGAATGCTTGTTCTGGGCTGGCCTAATGAGATTTAGAGGGCCTGATGAGCTTAAGGTCTAGAAGTGTTTGGATCTCTTGTTTAAATATGTTGTTCCTTTACGTCAGCTGAAACTCAAGTCTGTATATAAGTCTTTTGAAGTTGCAGTATAATCTATCTCCTCTAGTTCCACAGAAATCTATCTTCATATTCTCTCTCCTCAAGACGTTAAGAAATATATGATTGAAGGATATAGAGGATTGCATCTTGGTGCAATAAGACTTAGAATCCAGCCTTTATTTCTTACAGGCAAAAATGTCACTTGCTTTCTCGCCATTCTTGATCCAAGATGGCAAAATTTTAGAAAGGCTTTAATCTCAGCAGTTAAGGTGGGACTCAATTAAGGGCATGTAGTTGAGCAGGTGGAACCAAATTTTACCCTTGACCTACACAAGCCAACCTTTCCTTAAACCATAAAAGTGTTAGTCTAGATAAATAGATTAACCATGAAACCAGATACAGAAACTGCAGAAACAAATCAAGAAAACTCGAAAAAGCCCAGAGATTCACAAGCAGATAGCTCCCAGAATGGCATGAAAAACCCATAAGAATAACAATGTTTGCTTGAACATGAGCCGATATTGAAGAAGAAATGAGGAGAACTGTGTAATGCTACCAGGACTACTATAAACGAAAACAACAGAAAACTTCTAGGAAAAATGACAAGCTTCCAAACCAGCTTATATATTGGAAGAAAGCTCTATTGGCAACAACATCAAAGCATTTTGAAGAATCTATGAGATGCCACCAGCGCAACCATGGCCGGTTATAGCTACATGTTAGGAAGATTCAGAAAGTTCATCTGAATCCAATCCAACTGTAGATTCTTTTTGCTCTTTTAGAAGACCAATAATAATGGAAGGAAGACCTCAATATCCTGCCAATCCAAGATATGTTGACATAAGGATAAGGTTCATAGTACCATTTACCTTCGAGATAGGCCAACACTCAGGAGTATCATCTTTAGATCCTTCAAAAAGATAGCCACAACAATCTCGGCAAGAACATCAACAAGAACAAATGGGTGAAGAAGAAGAACAATGTTAAGAATAGGAAACACGAGTCTAGATTTCACATTCTCCTTAAGGAAAAGTCATTTTGAATATTTATAATATCAAACTACAAGACAAAATTCCTTACATTGAACAAATGATAGCATGGTATGAAGGAGAATTCCAAAGACACCACAGCTAACCAGAAGAGCAATTATGCATAGCAGGCTTTACTGGATCGCTTAGGCTATAGTAGAGCAACATCTTGACACCAATCCAATGAGAATGTATGTTATCCTGACCAGACCCTTGTGCTGTTGTTTTAGAAACTTTTACAATAGACTTCTTTAGATCCGGACCAAGAAAAACATAGTTGTCCAAGAAAAACAATTCCTCTAGAACAATTGCTATGATGTTCAAAAGCTTGAAGAATACTACATGGAGCAACAACGGCTTTACTATATCTTCCAAAAGCCCACAGATAAAGAAATCAAGAACTAAGAAAGCACATGAAGTAGATAGAGAAATCCTCTTTGTCCAAATACTGCAATGACAATACTATGTTGTTGATCCAGAATCATTACAGGAATCAAGAATTAAGGAAGTACATGAAGTAGATAAAGAAATCCTCTTTGTCTAAATACTACAATGACAAACGCAAAAAATTTGGTTGCCATGAAACAAACAGCTCATTTTATTATTCGAAGAAGTTTCACAGCAAGAAAACAAAACCCTAGAGACCATACAAAAGCAAGAAGCCCTGCTTTGTTAAAAGAAAAAAGTTCTAGAAAAGGTCATGCAGATGTTTCATTTGTGGCAAGAAAGGACATTATTGCAAAACAATGCAAACTTGCAAACCCAAGAAGAGGAGTCTGACCAAGCTACTTCAACTCATTGAAGATCCAGAGTTTAATGATGAGTACTATGAATGGTCTGACAATCCTAAACATACATTACTCGCAACTGACTCACAATCTCAAAAGTCTGATACATCCAGCGAGTCAAACGAGCTAGAAGAATCTTCAAATGATGAATAAGTTCTAAATATTTCTAAAGAACAGCCTATTGATCTAAAAATGCAGTCAACATCAGCATTCAGACCCTATGTCAAAGTCATCCTCCAGTTATCAGATAATAAACAAATTACTTTCACTGTGGAAATTATCTACCCAAAAGGTACCATGTGCCGATACAAGTTATCTTTGTAGAAGTAAGTGGTGATTAATTTCTTCACTTATAACTCTTCAAGAGAATATCTACTACTTAGAATAGATTTCTTGAGTCTTATTGCCTTATTTACTTTCCATCCAGAAGGTTTTAGTTATACAATTACCAGTCCTGTTGATCAAAATCCATTTCCTCATGATTCCATGGGTTGAGCAACAGTCTATTTTTTGGAGGGGTGATAAGAGGAAAATCCAAAAATCTCAATTCTGGAAATTTGAAATCCAGCACAAAGAACTTTTACAATGCTGTGTAGATATTCCAAACAAGTCTACAGAAAATTACTTTGTTTCACTCCCATATAAAGAAGGATGGATCATGCCTTATCAAAGGTTTTATTACTATAACTCTATATTATAAGACTCCAAGACTCGATGATCCAACATATTCCTAGAAAGTCCTTTTTATAGGCACTAAGGGAATCTCCTTTTACTATTTATATAATTACATCTTATCTATAGGGAATCTACTTTATGACTTATCACTTCTTTACATTACATCATACAGTACATCCTAATATCTAAGGAATCTACTTTATAACTCACTACACGTGACACCACACTTTTGTCACTTCTTTACATTACATTACATAGTACATCCTTATCTCTAAGGAATCTACTTTACAACTCACTGCATGTGACACAACACACTTGTCACTTACTAAAAATAAGGCGCCACGCCTTTCAAAGAAATATTTTCTATGTAGCTCTTGATCAAATAACCTAGTTTTTGGGAACATAGGCTTTCTAGTCTTATATAATGTTTCTATTATGGAAGATCCATTTCAACGGCAACCACAGAGCATACTTTATTATAAAAGGGCTTAGAAAACTCCTTTTGGGAGTACTGGCTCTGATACCAAGTTATAAAGATAGAAAATACAAAAGATGGTTTTATTACTGGAAAAGAGAATACAAGGTTGCACCCTAAGTATTCTTACTACAACTCTATATTATAAGATTACAATAATCCAACACACTCCTAGGGAGTCCCTTTTATAGGAACTAAGGGAATCTTTTTTTATTATTTACATCATTACATCTTATCTCTAGGGGAATCTACTTTTTGACTCATCACTTCTTTACATTATATCACACAGTACATCCTTATCTCTAAGGAATTGACTTTACAACTCACTACATATGACACCACACACTTGTCACTTATTTATTGGTCAATCCATATATGTATAATCAATTTAGCCGTAGAAGGCAGCAGAAAGATGTGGAGTAACAAGTACTTCAAATGGTTGAGATTTCTCCATGGTCAACCCCAATCCTTCACCCATGTCCATCGATTCATTAGATAGGGTTGCAAAATCACATCCCTGAAGTAGAGAAGCAAGTGTAAATTGCATAACTTGGAGGGCAAATGACACTCCAGGACACATTTTTCTGCCACTACTAAAAGGTAACAATTCAAAATTTTGTCCCTTAACATAAATATCCTTGTGCCTTGCCAAAAATCTTTCTGGTTGAAACTTAGATGGCTCTTCCCAGACACTTGGATCACGTTGAATTTTCCAAGCATTGATAAAAAGTTGTGTGCCGGCAGGGACATGGTAACCATTAACTGTGCACTCTTCCATAGACTCATAAGGAACTAAGAATGGCACAACAGGATACAAACAGATTGCTTCTTTGAGAATGGCTTGCAAGTGAACTAAATTTTTTATATCTTCTTCATCCACTTGCCTTTTTTGTTAACATATATGTTTCCATAATGTTGATTTTGATGATAACAAACAAGATTAAGAATGATTAATCTTTTAAGCTCAAATTATTTTTTATAATTTTTAAATAAATCATTATTTTCTCATTATAAAGGTTTCATATTTAATGGAAAAATGATTTTATGAAATTGGTTGCTTTTCAAGTTTATGGTTTAATTGAAAGAATTTTGAAAACTTTGAAATCAACAAGCATTGCTTGAAATTTTGGAAAAAGGACTTATTTAAAAAGTTTCATATCATTTTGGGCCATATCATAATTTTAGAAAATTTTAGGACTAGCAAGTATTATTTAAAGATTCTGAAATTAGACCTATTTGTAAAATTTATAACGTTTTGGGCCCTAGTACTGTTATGGAAAGTTTCAGGGCTAAACTGTAATTTTAAAAATAATTCACTGTAGCAGTCACTGTAGCAAGCGGCTAATCGGATGTGAAAAACCGGTAAGCTGGATGTTGGGCAGAATCTATCCGAATTGAAAGCGGCTAACCGAATTTTGACGAACGGTAATCCGATTGTTGGGCAGTAAGCTTCTGGAGCATAAACAGCTATTCGGATTTTATAAGCGGCATACCAGATGTTCAGAAATTCAAATTTTAGCTGTAACAGTAACATACAAGCGGCTAACCTGATTTTATAAACGGTGAGCCGGTTATGAACAAAAAATGAATAACGGCTAATTTTTGAGCTCAAACTATATAAACTCAAATCCAATTCATTTTTGGTAACCTAAGTAAGCATAAACAAGTGCACACAACTTATATTAAGCTTTAAATTCGAAAATCATCATAGATTAAATCTTCATTGAGCTATCATTTGTATATCCACTCTTAAAGAGAGTTTCATTATTGTAATTTCATTTCTCATCAAATTGTGAGTGTATAAGTGTGAGAAACACTTGGGGTGAAGAGATTGGGGAGATAATCTCTTGACTGTAAAGGTTTATTGACACATTGGAAATCAATTATAAAAACTTGAAGCCTTAGGAGGCTTGGATAGTGAAATCCTCAAGCGGGTGAGCTTGGAGGTGTGGACGTAAGAGGGGATTGCCGGACCATATAAAAATCCTTGTGTTTGTTTTCTCTTCCCTTACTTTTTTAATATTGTAATGATTAAATTTATTGTTTTTAATTTGATTAAGACAATATATTAAATTGTTGTGTGGTTTGCTTAACTTAAATTTTAAAATCTCAATTCACCCTCACTCTTGAGTTGCCTAGTTAGTATTTCATTTTTTTTTCCCACCTGAATATCTAGTTCATTTTGAGCCTTGTTTAGAATATCACGATGATTGAGAAGCAAAAACATAACCCATGTCAGTGTTATTGTTGTGGTGTCTGTTGCTCCCAAGATAAGAGCTTGCAAAATTGATAGTGTGTAAGGTGTTGTTTTGCTTTCATATGTTACAATTATTCACAATGGAACTTAATGAAATTCGACTTAAACACTTTTTTTTTAGCACCTTTTGAATTTTACTAGTAGAATTGGATTCAATGGACCCCGTCAAATCTACCAATATATTACCAATAACTAATTAAAAAACGTAGGTCCAAATTGACTAATGCAATACATAATGAATGGATGATGATTTCATCGACAATTTAATTCACCTTTTTTTTCCTTTAGATGTGGAAATAAAATAACTAAAAATTATCAATTCACATATTACAAATTTATTAATTCCTCTCGTTTGTTAATCTCATCTTGAAGGTAACCAAGATCTCTTTTCCAATCTTGGTTGGAAGCCGCGACGCGCTGCTAGTAATATCTCAACAAAAACGAGTTGTTGAATTATATAATACACAAGGAGCCAATTGGCTCGGGCATGGGACCCACCCCTACTATTATCTACTCAAAATAATGCAAGATATTAATTATTTAACTAATGAAAAAAAGTCACACCCTTAAGGTTTTCGTAAATAATAGCATAAATTCTCTTGGTTTTCTAGACCATCACTTAAATCAATATTTTACAAATATACCCTTTAATAACAATAACCCAAAAGTTAGCTTTAAATAAAACTCTATAATGAATATATATAATATTAAAACAGATTATTAAAATAATTTTAATAATGATCCATCATATTGTTTAATATTATAAATAAATTTTATAATTTATTTTCAATTTTAGATGCATTTATTTTAATATTAATAATCCAAGAATATTTGTATTTCTTTCATAGATTAATATTACTAAAATAAATGTATTCAAATTTTAAAAAAATTACAATATTTATATTATGTATTTTGTTTACAATATTTCCTATTTTATTTTTTTAATATTATGTGTATATTAGCATAAATTTTAAAATTAATTTTTAGATTAATGGATTTAACTATTAAAAAAATCTGCCATACTGATAACAACTTAATATTAAAAATAATTTGCAAAACATATATATGTTATTTCATTATCACATTTATTTTTCAATTATTTATATTTATGTGCTATTTTATTTTTTATTTTTATATTAGTATTGTAACTGTATTCATTTCAAAATTTTGACCGCAATTATAGTGTATAATAGTGTAAGAACAAAGAAAAAAAATGAATCGATATGAATAATAATAAAAATAATGTTGTGCTATGAAGACTTAAGGCTTTCAGTTGTTTCAAGGTGGAAGAAAAAAGTGGCAATAGATAAATTCAAATATGAGAAGTTCTAGAATATATTAAATGCAATACAAGTAACTGATGTATGTATAATACATCTAATTAAATTTTATATATCCATCATTTGTATGTGGTCTCTCAAAATAAATACACGTATGTTATAAATATTATTTATTTGTTGAATGACTACTATGATACCTCTGATGATACACTTACAATTCTATTGATATTATTACAAAGTGTACAAAGACAATGTAGAGTTGTAAACTTGCATATTAAATTGTCAAAATTGACAGCTAAAATGTTATATTTCAACTTAGAATTGGCGGCAATAATGTACCTAATCATAATATATGTTGATTAGTTCATACACCATCTATCTAGGCCTTTTGACTAGTTAATCCAAGAAACCCATCATGGCAAATGTTAGAGAATAATTATTGAAACATTTGTGATTAAAGTGAAGAAAATTGTGAAATTGTCACTATCTATCCGAATAGTTGAGAGTAACATAATTGAGGTTGTGAAATATTAATTCTTTGTTTTCATCATAGTTTGGATAAAAATTGTATCTTCACAAGCCTTACTTATATATTAAGTAATTTTTTTTTAAGTATATGAAGATTACATTTTGTTTGAAAAAGATTACCTACATCTTACAATTTTAAAAAATAGTCATTTAAATCTCTATGTTCTTAAAAAGGAACACCAAGTACTTTTTTTTTTTTTTATCAAGAACCTTTTAAATATAGTAACTCAAAGAAATTAACTTTAATATTTTTAATAAATACAAAATGTTTGGGGGTGCATTATGGTGTGACCTGCCATACCTAAACGAGGAGTCGTTTCTTTCATAAGCGAGGAGCGATGTGACGTCCCAGAGCAGAAGTCTTCTCTGCGTCTATGAGGAGACCCTCTGTTGGGACCATAATATGAGTAGGTTCCTTGCTAGGCATCGAGAACACTTCCTGCTAGGGGCTAAATTAGCAGACCCAGTCCACAGTAGTTAAATAGGACATGCGCTATTATTCAAGAATCTAGGGCACGAAACCCACTCAACTGCAACCAGCACATTCATGCATCCATTTCCGAGGGTTCTGCCTAAGTGGCGAACGTGAGTCAAGGAGGGCCGAATTCTCAGGGAGGTTATAAAAGAGGCAATCAAATAAGGTAAAGGGGTTGGACCAAAAACACTAAAAAAATCAGACTAAAAGAAATTCTAGAGGGCATTCTAATTGGAACCTTAGGAAAATTCATAGAGATTTTCAATGCCTTAGAAACCATTTTAAAGCCACAAAAATTAGTGGCAAAGTTTTTGTAGGTGTAGGAGTCTACTGAAGAAAAGCAGTAAGCGTCATAGCTCTGCTCGTCTAGAAGGAGCAAAGTGAAGTTTCTCTAGTTAACTACGAACTCAAGCGTTGAGGAGAGATTCTCATCGCGAACGAGCAGACACCGAATCTCGCATCAACATTTTACCACAGTTTGTAGGGAGCTAAACAAAAAGCTTTCGTTAATAGAGAGAAGGAAGGGAAGAAGAGAGGGTGACTATGAACGTAGGTGGGAGTAGTGCCTAAGGAGAGGATCTGGGGCTCAACGAGTCTGTAACATTGAGAGAGATAGCTAAGGAGGCACTAGAAATGGCAATGCATGAGTGGATGGAGCAACTAGAAGAGCAGATGGAGACTCTGAAAACCATATTGCATGAGCTAAGAAATGAACAAAGAGGAATTCACAAAGAAGGGATGAGAAATAGTGAAGTTACACCTGGGCACGTTAATGAAAGGAACAACGGTGAAGGAACCACCCGGGAGGCCTAGTGGTGGAGGCGGTGACCAATCTCAATGGAAAGGAAGTCATAAAGGTGGAGATCAATCCCCAGGTAGGCAGAACATGAGTAATAATAACAGGGTTGCAAATGCTGAGGAGAGGGAACTTCGACAATACCTGCGTGATATCGAGCAAGAGCGAGACCAGGTGGCGGCACGTGATCCTGGTCAAGCATTCCAGCTGGAGAAAGAAATGCAGAGACTTAGCACAAATCATAGACGACATGTAGGGGTGTACTAGAGCACCCGGTTGGAGAATAATATTGGGTAGTAAATCCCCCATCTCAGCAGAAATCATGAGTGTTGTTATCCCCAAGGACTTCTATTTCCTCGACCTCAAATACGCGGGACGAACCAACCTATTGGTGTACATAAAGCGTTTCAATGACATAACCAGAGTGCAGGGATTATCCTAAGCCTAGAGATGCAGGGTATTCCTGCTGACTTTAGAGGGACAAGCACGTGAGTGGTGTCGACGACTTTCTCGGGGGAACATCAGGACATTAGAGTAGATGTGCCAAGAATTTGCAGAGCAGTTTCGGGGAGCAATGACACCAGAAGATGATATGATGGAGCTGACAAGTATGAAGCAAGGAGAAAATAAGACTCTTTGGGAGTTTATTAAAAGATTCCATCATGTTTTCCTCGATCTTAGAGCCTTCAACCATCCTTAAGCGTTGACAGGGCTAAATGAAAGAGTAAGGATAAGGCGCTTGTGGTACAATATAAGGAATCCAACAGTTCAATCATATTCCAAAACCTATGAGCAGGCCAAGAGGGATATAGAAATCAAGGAGGGAAAAAACGGCGAGGATTAAGGTGAACCAGTTGGAGGGGTTGAGGATGAAGGACAACATTTGTCCATAAGGTTCCTAATAACGCAATTTTTGTGCAGTAAAATTAAAACAGATGGCGGAAGCTCTAAAAACCTCGGATTGACTTCATTCAAAAATGAAAATCAAGAGGAAAGATTGAAGTTTAATTACCTCATTTGTAGTTTCAAAAACGACTTCGTGAAGTAGGAGAAAATGACTAAAAATAGCAAGCTACGAACACTGTCCAGAAAATAGAGCTCTGCACGAACAACTTCTATTTTGCCACGATCTGAGATCCTTTAAGCACCCCAATTGTGATGCCTATAGTCAGTCCACACTTAGAAATGTTCTATGAGTTCATAGGATTTGGAATCTCGAAATTTCGTTTAGAAATGAGAGAGATAATGAAGAAACATGAATGTTAGTTCATGATGATTCATTCCACCAAATAAAGCCACCATTATCTCCAATAATGGCACCAAACATTATCATGTGCTAGACCCACCCACTTAGCCATTATTTATTGAAAGTGATCTTATCACTTCAATAAATTATTTAATCAAATAAATAAATAGCTAAATTAATTAATTTCGAAATTAATTAATTAATCCCATTTTGATTAAATCAAATGGTTAAATGTGGGCTTCTTTTGTGACATGTTCTAATACTTTCTCTTAATCCATATTAGATCCAATAAAAGTCCAAAATTCTAAACCCAAAATTGGTCTAGAAGTCCATAATCATATAAGAACTGGAACATGTCCAAAATGGTCATTTTACGTGCTCGATATTACATAATGTTTAATTGAGGATTTATGAAATTTATTTTGTTCCTTAAACTATTCATGGAACTAGGGGTGGGCAAATTACCCGACCCGATCCGACCCGACCCGACCCGAAATATTTCGGGTTCGGGTCGGATCGGGTTTTAAAGGAAACCTAATCGAGTGAAAATGATGAAACCCGATCGAGTTGTGATTGGATCGGGTAAAACCCGATCCGAAGCCCGATCGGGTTGTGATATAAAAAAAAAACCTAAACCTAAAGCACACACGCCACACACACAAATCACAAAATTTCCTTTCACAAATTGGTACTGTTCACGGTTGGGTTTGAATTTTCTATAGGTGCTGCCGTTGTGGTTTTCGGTTGCTGGATATGGTTTGGCTGCTCCCGATCGTCACACACAAGTTCCCGAGGCCAAGACTGACCGGGATTAGCTGCTGGAAGCGTGTCAGTGGCAGCTCGAAGGTGTGTTATCCGTGAGCCGGTATCGCTCGATCCGGTGGCAAACGACGGCAGCAATGGCAGATCGAGGTTGGATTGGTCTTCAGATGAGATTAATTGCCGTTTAGAACTGTCCGCGGTGTTCGAAATAGAAGCTGCAGCAACCGGTTTGGTAGGGAGTAAATGCTGTGAACTAGATTTTTTTTTTATGGATTTTTTGATGTTTTTAGCTGCCGATTTGTGTCAAGATGGGGGAGGTATGGTCGCAGAGACCTGGAAATGGTGTCAGATGTGTTCAAATTGGTTGAAATTTCTGGTGGTTGAGTAGAGGAAGGAGGCCGTGAGTTTGTTTTGGTTTTTTAGGTTGGGAGTGGTGTTTTTGAGGTCTGCCGGTTTGTTTGATGGCCGCCGGCAGGAGGAGGAGGTTCCAGCATTGGTTGATCATCATCACCAGCCGCTTCACATTATATCCTACCCGAATTCAACCCGACCCGACCCGATCCGAATATAAATCGGATCGGATCAGGTCGGGTTGTAAGTTCGGGTTCCATTCGGGTTAATTTTCATCCCACCCGAACAACCCGAAAACCGACCCGAACCCGGTTTTGCCCACCCCTACATGGAACATCTAAATTTCTATCTTAAATCATATTTAAGATATATATATATATATATATATTCATTCTCAATGAATTATAATATAAATATTGATTTTCCTAAAATTAGGAAATTTAACTTCTCATTTTCTAGTAACTCTCTTTTTTCATTTCTATTTAGTGTGTGACCTTTTAGGTTCTTAATTATAAGGTAATAGAACTATTTTAATGATAACTCTTTATTCATTAAATGATGCTAAACTCTTTAGTCATCAATTAGAACTTTTCTAATGACCTTAAGATGCATTGCTAATACGCTTTACCAATATTGATCTTAAGGTTTCTACAAGTCATGAATGACACCTAGCAATATATCACAACTATCCAAATAGCAAGAATTGTTGGATCTATAGAACCTATTCCATTGTATCTCTATGTCTTGGTCTCTTCATCATCCATGTCCAGAGAAAAGCACGGCTTGTGGTTTATTATATTAAGCAGTTATGTTTTATCTCAAATAAATCTAAATGAACTTGGCATGAAAATATAATTTGAACTCCTTCAAATATATTTCACCTTGGCCAAAGATTTCTCATGCCAATTCATATTATCTCATAGGGACATCCTTTTTATATATTACAAAGTGATGAATTCCATATTGGCCATACACTTGTCTTCATACATAGCCAACCATGACAGCTATTGCTAGATCTCTTCCTTGATTAGGAATCAATCATTATGCTTTCGCATATCAGATATGTCTATGTATAAGACATCTATTATGCCTCAGGTCTAAAGACCATTACTAAACATAGTGTCTATTACAATGTATAATAAGCCATTAACACTCAAAACCATATGGCTTACTATATTTGGTCAAGTTCAGTAAACTCGTTCTCTTAACAAGTACCTATGTGTTTGACTTGACATCTCATGTCAATGATATGAAACTCACCATCCATTTTAGTATCACATACCATAAGAAGTCATAACACATACTAGTGTTTATAGAAATTTATAAGGTCCAATTATAAATCCACCACTAGGAACTATTTTAGAAGTATAGTACAAAGGATGTACGTTTCATATTCTCGACAAACTCAAGAATGTGCTCCTTAAGTGTTTTACTTCTTGGACTATATTCATTAAATTAATTAATGAATGTTGATAACTTTGTCATTTTATAAATATCAAAATGCTATTGAAATACAATCATTCCCTAAACAAACAAACACCATTTGATTGGCCTTTAGGGCATATTACTAACAATCTCCCACTTGCACTAAATCCAATCGCTATGGTATCTTATACCCATCTTCTCAAGATGACGATTTAACTGCTGTTGAGTAAGTGCTTTAGTTAGAGGATCCGCAGTGTTATCAGCGGAGGCTACTTTCTGCATAGTGATATCACTCCTTCCAATGATTTCTCTGATAATGTGATATCTTCTCTCAATGTGTTTGGATTTTTGGTGAGACCTTGGTTCCTTAGCTTATGCTATAGCTCCATTGTTGTCACAATATAATGAGATTGGCAACGCAATGGTTGGAACCACTCCAAGTGAACTACAACATTCACGCATCCATTTTTTAGGGTTTTGGCGAAGCGGCGAATGTGAGTCAAGGAGGGCCGAATTCTCCGAGAGGCTATAAAAGAGGCAATCAAAGAAGATAAAGGGGTTGGAAAAAAACACTAAAAAATATATATTAAAAGAAATTCCAGAGGGCATTCTAATTAGAACCTTAGGAAAATTCATAGAGATTTTCAGTGCCTTAGAAACCATTCTAGAGCCACAAAATTAATGGTAGAGTTTTTCCAAACGTAAGCTGCCCAGATTTGTGACTTGAGCGTCGGAGGGTGTACACCGGAGATTTCTGACCATTTTTTGTGTGCGCAGTAGTCTGCCGAAGAAAAGTAGCAAGCATCATAGCTTTGTTCATCTAGAAAGGGCAAAGTGAAGTTTCTCTAGTTAACTACGAACTCGAGCGTTGAGAAGAGATTCTTGTCGCGAACAAGCAGACACCGAATTCGCATCAACAACAAATATAATAAAAATAATTCATTTTGTTTAGACTAATAAGAATAAAATATTTTTTAAACGTTATAGTAGTTTTAAAAAAGTAAATTATTATATTTATTGATTTAGAAAAGTAAATAATATATTTGTATCTAATATAAAGATTTTAAGTAAATATTTGGGTTAAATAAATTTTACAATTAGTAAAATATGTCTCTATTTATTATAAATTTTACTTTAAATATAATAAAATTTATTTTAATAAATTGTAAGATATAAAATATTTTTTAAATGTTGAATTGTTTTTGAATTTTTACATTATTATGTTTATTTTAATATTTTTTAATATTTAGTGAAGATTATACAAAAGACAACCAACATATTTCTCTTTTCTAATCTTAGTTGGAAGCCACGGCGCGCTGCTGTTATCATCTCAAAAAAATCCAATTGTTGAATTATATAATACGCAACGGAGCCAATTGGTTCGGGCACAGTACCCACCTCTATTATTATCTACTCAAAAAAATTCAAGATATTAGCAATTTAATTAATGAAAGTAGCCACCCCACCATTAAAGTTTTCTTAAATAGATACATAAATTCTCTTAAAATTTGTTTTCTTGTCTAAAATCTGAACAGATCTCAATTAGTCTGAATTAAAAATAGAACTAAATGTCTGAATTTGAATAATATTCTTTTGTGAAATAGCGAAAAATAAATATTAAGTTATTTACATTTTAACTTAAAAATCTGAAAACTAATATTTTTATGTTTACGTCCGTCCAAATTATAAATGTGAAACAAATAATAAATATCTCAAATAACATAAAAAAGATAATATTTACAATAACATAAATTATGTTTAATTGAGTCCAATCCTTTAATATTCTAAATAGTGTACGTTAATCAAGATAAATAATGCTAATTTGATTAAAATAAAAAGATAAAAAATAATATTCTATCAGTGCACTATATTTTCACGAGTTATAGGGATGGGTAACGATGTAATTATCAAATTTTTGTTTTAGGTAAAAATAAAAATTAATTAATTAAATAGAGATAGTTTGGAGAATATATTTTAATGATATCATTCAAACTTTTAAATTAAGTAAAAAGCTAAAAACAAAAATTGGTTTAGTAACATAATGACTTAGCGACTAAAAATTTTAACTAAAAGGAAAAAATAAATAGATTTAATGACTTAATAAATATAAATTAAGTCAATTAAGTTATAAAGTCAAAAAAATAAATAGCCCTTCGTTTCATAAATGATCATGTAAATCTCTTTTTTATAAATATATCCTTCAATTATGATAATCCAAAATTTGACTTTAAATAAAATTCTATAATAAATATAATAACATTAAAACATATTATTAAAAACAATTTTAATATTAATCTATTGTTTAATATTATAAATAAAATGTATAAAGAATATAAGTAAATTTTATTACTTATTTTCAATTTTAAATGCATATATTTTAATGAGTATTTGCGTTTGTTTCATAGATGAATATATATGTTATTTCATTATTATGTTTATTTTTGTAATTATTTATATTTATTTTCTATTTTATATTAGTATTGTAATTGTATTCATTTCAAAATTTTGGCTACTATTAAAGGATATAACAGGAAAAAAAAATCTATACGATCATTTTGAAATCAAAAGGACTATGTAATCATTTAATAAAAATTTGAGGGTGTAGGGGATTTTTCCTTCAACTAAATAAAATTTTTTAATTCAAAAAAATAGTAAAATCTTGTAGTGATACCGATAGATCAAGACTCAAGATAGGGATAGCAATGGATCCGATCTGATCCAAGATCCATCTGATCCAAATCCAATCGGATCGGATTTGGGTCAATGTGAAATGGATTTGGATATCAATGTGCGGATCTAAGACGGATTTGGAGCAGGTCTGGATTTGTCTTAATATCTATATCCAAATCCATATCCACCTATCTTTTAATTTTATTTTATTTTAAAAAATTTCTTAACAATTGTGTAATTATAAATGATAATAAATTTCATTCAGAGCATATTAGTAGTATTTACGATTTACCATGTATTTAATTAAATATATTAAAATTTAAATAATAATAAGACAATTGTCAATTTATTTTATTATATTAACTAAATAACTTTTAAGGAATATATTGATTTCTCCTATACACTAGCACGTATTGTCTCAAAATTGACTTTCCAAATTGTCCTTGAAAAGACTAAAGAGGCATGTGAAAACAATTAAATTGTAAAGTTTTAGAATTCATGATGAATTTGGAGCAGATTTTGATTTTAATTTTCTTTTCTAGATTTGGAGCGGATATAGATATTTATTTATTTATTTGGATTCGGATATGGAGCGAAAAACATGGATCTTTGATGGATCTGGAGCAGATACGGATCTCAATTTTTATTATGGATCTGGATTTGGAGCAAAGTAGATCCAATCCATATCTGCCCCATTGCCATCCCTAACTCAAGAGATCCTGATTAAGCCCGCACGTGAGTGGGAAAGGTTTGAATCTCATTAGGCAAAGCATCGGAAAAATAAATAAATGAATACAATAATGTGTCTCAAAACCAATCGAATTCTACATTCCCTTAAAATCTGATCATCTAGAGCTACCAATAGAAGTTGCAAGGGGGATGAGTGAGAATAATTAGTGTGCCCCTTTATGTCCTTGCAAAACGGTATTGTATTCCCAACATCCTTTTTTATTTTTTAAAATCAAATATTACCATATATTTCTTTTAAGGGCACGGTTTAGAATGGTAATGGATTGGATCTAACCCAAGATTCACGTGATCCAAATCTAATCGGATCAGATTTGGGTTTGTTTAAAATGAATTTGGATTGAATTTAGATATCGATGTGCAGATCTAACATGAATCTGGAGCAGATTTGAATATATATTTTAATATCTAAATTCATATCCATATCCACCCATCTTTTAATTTTATTTTATTTTAAAAGTTTTTTTTAACAATTGTGGAATTATAATGATAATAAATTTTACTCATAGCATATTAGTGGTATTTACTATACATTTAAACTCTTAAAACTTAAAAGTTAGTTTTGTAAATTTAAAGGTCAGCCAGCCTCAAAACATGTACATGCAATATTCAAATTGCAAGCCAAGTAATACAACCTGATAATTTATTTTATTATATTGGCCAAATAATTTTTAAGGAATATAGTTATTCATATATTTAGTCTGATATGTTCATAATAAAATAATAAAGGACTGAATATAAATTATATTTAATTTATGTCATTATCTAATGTTGTAGGAATGAGGGTGGTTGTGTCGTGGATATTAGAATGATGAAGGAAATAATAGAATATTAGATTGATCTTATTCCTGCAATTATTTTTTAATGATATTTTATAATATTTTTTATTTGTTGTTTTGGTGTAAAAGTATAAGCTACAATATTTATTTTATTTTTTAGAAATTTATATAATTTATTTGTTATCAATACATTTTGGCTTTCAATTTTCATTCTAAAAAATTATTACTTTTTTATTGCTAAATTTTAGAATTCATAACGGATCTAGAGTAGATTTGGATTATTATTTTTTTCGGATTTAGAGCAGATATAGATATTTATTTCTTTTTTTAATCTGGATATGGAGCGAGAAATATAGATTCATGACGGATCTAGAGCAGATACGGCTTTTGATTATCATTATGAATCTGAATCTGGAGCAGAGCAAATCCAACCCATATCTGCCCTCATTGTCGTCCTTAGCAGGGTTATAAGTACTCTAAAAATTACTCCTAATATTTTTATTTCTATAAAAAATCTTACTACAAAAATATCCCTGACATAAATTATTTTTAAGGACACTTTGTTATGCACATATATAATATTATTACTTTGAGCACTCATTTAAATTTTCTTACTATTTAAAATCTTAAAATTTTCCTTTTGAGTACCTTAAACAGATATTTACAGAGGGAACTTAATATGTCAAGATTTTAACTTTAATGAGGTATATGCGATCCTTTTGATTTTCTAGTTTACATCATAAAGATTCTTTAATAATCAACCATCTTCCTTCCCTATTCCACCCCCCAATCTTCTCTATTTTTAAACAAATGAAATTCAACTTTGAAGTATAATGTCAGGGCTAGCATATGTCTCATTTGTAGGGTCCTAAAACTACAGAAAATAGATTCTTACTTTTTAGCTAAGGATTATGTTCTTTTATGGCATCTATATTTTTACTTCTTGTTCTTTTTCTTTTAACATCTACTCTGTTAGTTGACGATGATGCTACTGGCCACTGGCCTAATAACAATAGCTTAATTCACCATCCTTTTTTGACAAACCTTGAATCATTCTTCCGTTGCTTTTGGATTTTCTAGCATTCAATTAGAGATGGAAGTGGCATCATAGTTGTGTTAAAGAATATCGTTATAAGGGTCCCTTTTGCCAGGCATCTACTCTGAATCGTTCTTTTTGGGGTCCTCCATCAACCTCAGAAACACACTCTCTACAAACTCCATTGAAAATTTCATCTTCACTTCTCTTCTTGATTCTAAGCTTAAAACTAGAGAAGCAGAGCAAGCAGCGTCTTTGATTTGATCAAAGGATATATTTGCTAATTGATTTATTTATTTGGTTTATAATGTTTATTTCTCATGTTCTTTACATTGGTGAAATACTTTGATGGGTTTTGTTGGTTACTCCTTGTTAGAATATATAGTGATGATGATTTAGAGCATGATAAATGCAGAGCATGACAAGCTTGGTAGTTTAATCAATAGCCTAGTAATTCCGTTATGCTAACATGTCAAGTAAGTTACAATAAGATTCAATTGTGCCTAGCTGGTCTGATCGTATGAGTATTTTTAGATGGATCCAATAACTGATTCATATATGTAATTGTGTGTATAAATACCATTTGTGAGAGTTATTTTGTAAGCTCAAGTAAATGAATAAACTCTGAATTTATTTTTTCACTTTCTGGCTTATTCTCTCAGTACACAAAAATAATTTTACTTTATTTCAAACATGATATCACAACTAGCTAATGCTTCTAATCAAAATAACACCTTTTATAACTTTGTAAAACCAATAAAACTCAATCAAAACAACTTCATTATCTGAAGAACTCAAGTTCCTGCTTCAATCAAAAGTAATGGCTTGGAAAGATTCATTATTAGTGCAAATAAGTGTCTGTATTAGTATCTTATTCAAAATATAGACGACGTTGGCTCTTTAAACAATGGATCTAGATCAAGATAATAATCATACTTTCTTTGCTTGGATCAGAAAAAATCAGCTTTTCAATTAGATGATGTCTTCAATTCAAGAGAACTTGCTTTCCTTTATGATCACTACAAGAAAACATGCAATAGATGAAAAAACTTTATGACAAATTATAGGTATATCATAAAATTACGACAGAATTATGATAGAATTTTGAATCTATCATAGATTTATGATGGGCTTTTGATAGAAATATTTGCCATCAATAAATTATGATGGTTTTATGATAGGATTATTTGTTATCATGAAATTATGATAGAATTGTTATATTTATTTATTTTATCAAAAAGTATGATAGAAAAATGAGTTTGACTACATTTGACCCAAATTTGATGTATTATTTTATTTAAAAACAAAGGATGTGTTTTAAAAATAAAACAAAAATAGCCATCAAAACGCTGCCGTTTGAAGTACTTAAGCTTTCTTTTTTTTTTTTACTAAGTGTTAAACATTCACGTTATATTGATGAGAAATCCAAATCCCTAACCCTAAGTGCTCTTTCTTTTGTTCATTTGTGTTGCCGTTACAAACCCTTTTCTGAAACCCCTAATTCTTCCTACTCTTCTACCATTCACACACTGTCATTACCGTCATACAAAATTCAGCCTACCCCCTTTTAAGCCATCAACCTCTTCAGTTTCGCTTTGTCTCCTAATACCGTCAATTTCATTCATTTTGTTTTAAATTTTCCTAATTAAACCATTGTCTCTTCATTTTGAAACCGTATGTCATTGCCTTCGCAGCATAAAGAGCACCAGCCAAGCAAACAAAATTAAGTTAGTTCTTAAGGTAACCCTAACTCTCATTTAGGGAATCTTTGGTATTATCTGTCTTGGATATCGGAGGATAGATAGATCCATGTGGGTAAAATTGAAGTTGCATGTTCTTTTAATATTTTTTATTAACGGTATTATTTGTCTTGTAGCGTAAATATTTGGTTAAACACATTGTTTTGATTCTCTTTGCCTTATATGTAAAGACTTGATTTTGTTTTATATGTTTCTATCAGATGCACTTTGGTTTCTTCACTTAATTCTCTATTCATCGACCTAGTTTTATCACGCTTTACGAGGTAGGTAACATTTTTCCTGTTACTGTATATACCCCATATGCTTATGTGATTGCTCTTTGTAATAGGTTTGTTTGTTTCTTCATTATTTTATACCAAATCTTTATTGTTGGGTTTAAATTATTAATTGTTTCATTTATATTTGTTTAATAACAATTTGTATCTATTTTGATGGCATTTTGTTTGTTTTTGGAAATTGTGTTAATAGTGTGGGTACAATTCCGGATTAAACTTAGGTAAATGTTTGTGCACTGAATGTGACTTGCCTGAAACATAAATAGATTTTTAGGGATTCACTATGTATAGGAGGGAAACTAGTGACATACATTCTGATGGTCAACCCAAATGGGGACTATATTAGTTTATACTGCTGGTGTAACAAGCCACGTACAAATGTTTCCCTAGCATAACCTAGTCATCCGTCTGGCTTAAGGCACCCATACATAACACCAGCTAAAGCTTAACTAACACAACAACGATTATTCCAGAAACATGGTACGGTCACTCAAAATGGGCTTTATCTAACTCAACCTTAGTGTATAATATATTTTCATATCAAAATTTGAAGCCATTTAGGCAATTGTACAATAGGGTCTCACATGATTAAACTAAACCAATCAAAATTACCTTTTAATTTAGATAGAAACATATGAGATTTAGTGATTTATTAAAATTAAAATACTCAATATATTGGGATAAAACTTTTCAGAACATAGATAGATATATGATTATATAACATATTAAAATTTCATATAATTCCAATATCATTGAGCTATTGTTTCATAAGATCAAAATTAAGAGAACACCTCTGTCAAAGGGCCTTACAATTGAAGCAGCAAAGTTTTAAAAATCCTAAAAAATAAACCACAAGTTCAATTACCATGAAATTTTCCATAATTGAAAGAAATTAAAGTTTAATGTATCAAAATTGCAGCTCATTTTGATACCATTAGACCATTTGTTTATAACATCAAACATGGCATATACAGAGTGTTGAGTGTTAGAAAATGCATATTTATAAAGGAGAAAACCATCATTTTACATTTCAAGTCTTACTAGCAATCCTTACTTTTATGTGTTTTACCTTTTTGTAATTTAATTATGTGTGTTTTATTTTAATTAAATATTTTATGTATTTTAGGGCCATTATAGTCATTTTACAATAAACGAGAGATCAAACGGCAAAACGGACATCACTTTTGAACTCAGGACGGTCGAAAACCTTAGGAGGAGCATAAAAAGAAAAATGGCACTATTCACATGTACGGTACTATTCACATGTACGGGTACTTTCTACATTACTATTCACGGCACTGTTCATCTAGACGGATCGATGATGTGGCATTGGCCGATGATGTGGCATTGACTGATGAGGTGTCATGATCCTGTTGGACTAAAATTCTTATGTACTGTTTATGGTGACGTGGCAGCATATTAGTGGACCAAAAAACGCGCGTATGGTACATGCAACACATGGGATTATTACTGTGCAAATTGCGTTACTGTTCAAACTGTGTGCAAACCGTGTAACTGTTCAAGCCGAATAGTCAAACCGCGTACTGTTGACTGATGACGTGGCGCAATCCTGAGCGTCCAAACTGTTTTTAATCCGATGGCCATGATTTACTCGATGTATTTGTAAAAAGGGGGCCTCCCCCCTAATTTGGCACCTCTGAATCCATTTTTGGACTCCATTTTTTGTAATTCCTTCTCCATCTTGTAATTTCTACGTATTTTAATAAATTCTCATTTTGCCCTTAGTTCAATTATGAGTGGCTAATTTTATTTCAACCTTGCGTTGAAGGTGAAGTCTCAACATGTGTCATGGGCTTTATTTAATAAATTTATTTTCTCTTCCCCTCTAGTTTTTGTAGATGTTTTTACTTTTCGTTGACAAATAATAATAATCTTATCTAGCATCGCCCTGGTTTCACCAGCTCCTTAGTATAAGGTTATTATTATTTGGCACGATAAGCGCTTAACACCATATTTATTAGAGCATGGTTTATGAGGTGTGGATTCCCCCTAATGATTTAATTGGTATTAATAAGGAATATTTAGCCCATGATGCATGTTGATACGGATCCAGATACCCAAGTACGTCATCTCAATAGATTTCTCTTCAATTTATTCTTGCCATTTAAATTCCAATTTTAGAATTTATTCTCACAATTTCAATTCCAAGTTTAGGATAACCCAAATCATTTTCACCACAAATTCAACCACCCATTTACAAAATTAATTCTACACACAATTAAAATCCACCTCCTCGTGGGATCGACACTCGTCACCATTGATTTATATTACAATAGATCCGTGCGCTTGCGAGTTCAATAAAATTTACACAACACAGAGTTTTTGATAACTTTGGACAGCAGCTGGCCAATTTAATGAATTAATTAAAAATCAACTATTAGTTCCAAAATCTGCAAACTTGAAACATACATATTCAGCTTTAATTACTCAAAATTTCAAGTCAATCAAGAATAGTTTAGTCACATTTTGAAACAATAAACTTACCATAATAGTCCAACAATTCTCAAATTTTTTGGAGAATCCATAATTATCATCCTTTCACTTCTATAATCAATTTTCCAGCAACTTAAACATCACCAAACCATATGCTTAAAGCAATATTTGACATGTAAAACAAACAAAAGCCTTGCTTTTGAGTTTTGAAACAGAAAACATCACCAAATCATATAGCTTGAGATAATTAGATCAGTCTTAAGACTTTGACCATGTTTGCATTGGCAAAGAATATTAGTAGAACAATTGTTTTCTTTTAATAATATAATGTTATAGATCTCAAATAGTCTATGCGTTCTTTGCTAGACCAAACCTGTGATCATGATATTTTTTAGACTTAAGTCTTATTCATATCAGAACAAAATATAGATAAGCATGTGCCAAGAAAATTTCAGTTTATGTATTCTTCCATGTGTTTTTCATTTGTTTTTGGATTTTTTTCATCTTCATTTGTTTATGTTACAGCAAAGGTATTTAAGTCGTTGTTAATTTGTACCTTGCATACATGTAGTGGTAATATATTCTCATTTTTTTTATATTCTACTTCCTTAATGTGTCATGATCAGATCTAATTAAAACTAAAAATGGATAAGTCAGGGATGCATTGTAGGATTCATTGTAGTAAAATGGCAAAAGAGTATGAAGATGGGGTTGAAAAATTTATGAGGTTTACTATTGCTAATGCCGAAGGTAGTAGTGTCATTAGATGTCTGTGTACTAAATGTATGAATCTATCCTTTTGTACACATACGGTTGTTCGCGAACATCTGTATTTTTATGATTTTGATGTTTATTACAAAACCTAGAGTTGGCATTGGAAAGATCTCCATGACACGCCACTTCCTACTATAGAAGTAGATGTTCCGTTTGAGTTTATGGACTACGATAATGGTAACACAGTAGATAGGGTTAATGATGCTTATAAGGATTGTGCTGCAGATCCTAAAGCATTTAAAGAACTTCTGGAACAGGCTGAGAAGCCTTTATACCCGGGATGCACAAATTTCACTAAGTTAGGCACTTTGGTTAGCTTGTTCAATATAAAAGGTAAATTTGGGTGGTTTGACGCAAGTTTTACTGAGTTATTAGGTCTTCTAGCCAAATTGCTGCCTAAAAGTAATGAAATTCCCGTGTCTATGTATAAGGTCAAAAAGACAATGTCCGTTTTAGACTTAGAATATATGAAAATACATGCTTGCCCAAATGACTGCATACTTTATAGAAATGAGTATGAAGGCCTCTCTGAATGTCCTAGTTGTGGTTTATCTAGATGGAAAAAAAAAAGATAATAGTGTTGACCAGTATAGGAAAGGGGTTTTTTCGAAGCTTTTATGGTATTTTCCTATTATACCTAAATTTAAGCGCATGTTTCAGTCCTCACAAACTACCAAAGACTTGACTTGGCATGCAAATGAGAGAGTCGATGATGGTAAGCTCTGACATCTGGCAGACTCACTATCATGGAAATTGGTAGATAACAAATGGTCGACTTTTGTATTAGATCCTAAAAATCTTTGCCTTGCATTAGCAATTGATGGAATAAATCCACATAGCTCTCTTAGTAGTACATATAGTTGCTGGCCAGTTATTCTAGTAACATACAATCTTCCTCCATGATTGTATATGAAACAGAAATTCATGATATTGTCCTTACTGATTTCTGGTCTTTAACAACCGGGCAATGACATTGATGTGTACTTGGCTCATTTGATAGAAGATTTGCAAACTTTGTGGGAAGTTAAGGTGGAGGCTTATGATCCCTATAGAAAGGAGATTTTTAATATGTTGGCTGTGTTATTATGGATTATAAATGACTTGTCCATATTGTGGTGTAGACACTACTAAATGTAGACTTAAACACAATGGAAAAAATGTATATATCAGTCACCGTCATTGGCTTCCTCATGATCATGAATTCCGTGACCAATATAAAGCCTTCGACAACACAATAGAAAGAGAGTTTGCTCTAAAACCGTTGAATAGTGAGGTTATTTTAGGGCTGGTTGATTCTACTGATTATAAATGGGGGAAGAACAAGTCATTCAAATGTAAAAGTTCAGTAAATGATGACCACATATGGTGGAAAAAAATCTATATTATATAATTTAGAGTATTGAAAGCATTTATTTGTGTGTCATCAATTAGATGTTATGCACATTGAAAAGAATGTGTACGAGAGCATTTATAGATCACTACTCCACACTCTGAGAAAGACCAAAGATGGTCCTAAGTCAATGAATGATCTTGTGGACATGAAAATCACGGATGGACTAGCATCAACTTTACAAAAGAACAAGCGCACATTCCTTCCTGCAGCTTGTTACACATTAGTGATAGATAAAAAGACAAGGTTCTGCAAAGCTTTGAAAAGTATAAAAGTTCTTGCTAAATAGTCCTCAAACATTAGAAATCTTATGTCAATGAAGGACCTTAAACTTCAGGGCCTTAAGTCACATGACTGCCATGTTCTTATGCAACAACTTCTCCCTATTGACATTAGGTGTGTCTTGCCAAAGCATGTGAAAGGAGCTTTGATCAGGCATGTGAAAGGATACTCTCAAATAGAAGGATTGGACTTTGAGGAGACATACAGTCTAGTGATAAAACCAACAACAGTTAGAGTTGTTCTAGCTATTGCCGTAACATCAAGTTGGAAAATAAAGCAATTAGACGTGAAAAATGCATTCTTACATGGTTTCCTTAACAAGGCCGTGTACATAAAGCAACCTCCAGGGATCAAAAGTTATACTTCACCAGACCATGTGTGCAAATTAAACAGATCTCTTTATGGACTAAAACAAGCACCAAGGGCATGGTTTGATCATTTTTCTCAATTCTTACTTGAACTTGGTTTTCTTTGTAGCAAAGCCGATTCATCTATGTTTATTGATAGAACTAACACCATGATTATTGTAATGTTAGTCTATGTAGATGATATTATCGTGATAGGAAATAATGATGAATTCATTAAATCTACAATTCAAAAACTCAGCCAAGATTTTGTAGTGAAGGATCTTGGAAGATTTCACTACTTCCTCGGCTTGGAAATAAAATATATCACCGATGGTATTTTTATAACACAAACAAAATATATCAAGGACATCTTAGCTCGGTCAAAAATGGATGACTGATCCCATTTTGCAACTCCGATGACTATCAAGCATAAATTCAGCACTCATGATAAGAAACAAACCAATGCCACTAAATTTCGCAAACTAGTTAAAAGCTTACAATACTTGACATTTACACGACCCGACATTGTTCATGCTGTGAATCAGGTCTGTCAATGCTTTCAGAATCCAACGGAAGGAGATCTTCGGGCTGTCAAGCGAGTACTACGATATCTTAAAGGAACAATACATTATGTTACTTATTTTATGGCAAAAAGCTCTCTAAAACTTAGTAGTTTCTGTGATGCAGATTGGGGAGGCTGCAAGGAGACAAGAAAAAGCACCACAAGCTATTGTATCTACCTAGGAGCACATCGCATTTCGTGGTCATCAAAAAGACAGCCAACAATTGCAAGATCATCCACAAAAGCGGAATATAGGGCTTTGGCTTCCACAACAGCTGAAATAACTTGGATCACGTATCTCCTACGAGATATAGGAGTTCAACTCAAACAGCCACCACAATTATTTTGCAACAACATCAGTGCATTGCATATGACCATAAATCCAGTTTTTCGTGCTCGCTCTAAGCACATTGAGATGGATTATCACTTTGTAAGAGAAAAGGTGGTTGTCGGTTCGCTTTTCACACGATATATCCCCACCAAAATGCAAACAACCGATATATTTACAAAGCCATTGCCGAAACTATCTTTTTGAATTTCGCCTCAAACTATGGGTTCATTCCATTCCATCTACAAGTTTGAGGGGGGGTGAAGAAAATCTGCCGAACAACATGCAATACAATATCCAAGGAAACTCAATCAAGTGAAGCTAAATCAAAGGATCAATCAGGACAATCAAATACTGATATCAATGCTTAAAATCCTCTTTACAAGAAAGAACAATAGCCTTGAATTGACTAGCCATTAGAAATCCATTTTTCCTTTTTTGTTAGCTAGAATCTCAGCCTAAACTGAATTCTAAACAACAATTATTTGGTCCTTTCTCGCCATAAACAGAAAAATATTACTTGTGTTACTCGTGATCATTGGTTGTCTCTGACTGGGATCTAACAATGAAGTTGTGAGGTTTAATCGTATAATGGTATAATTCTATTAAATCATATGGTTTAATAGTTTTTTTTAGACTTTAATAAAGTTCAAGATCTTGGATCAAATCGGAACTATGCAATCTGAAATCAAATATTAACTAACCTAAATAAGTTATATATGACACAATAATCTAGATTTTTTTATCTCCACTTCGAGGAACTATATATCTTTTATTGGGACTATACAATCTAAAATCTAATAGCAACTAACCTAAGTAAGTTCTACATAATACAATCCAGTTTTTTATCTCCACTTCAAGGAAATATATACCATGTAGTGGGCTTAATGTACTTCTATTGTATTATAACATAATACAGATGTATACCTCCATTACTACTAGGAGAGAAAATTCACTCCTACCAACTGTGGAAAGCGAACTAGCGTCTTGACACACATCCGTCAACTTTTGTTAATAGGAAAGGTACCACTAGGCTATTACATAACACAAGTGGCGGCTAGTCAATTTTATTTAATTGATTTTGATCCAGTGAATGATGTTGCACACTAGATCAGCAGTTTTTAGCACTCTAATTGACATAACTAGTTTTGGGCTCTTTATTAATTAAAATGAGTCCCGATAAGATTGCTTACCTAATATATTGATTTTAGACAAACACATCAGATTGAACACCATAGGATGCCCCGATGGTCATCACTTGACAATTTAGCCATGCTAAACTTTATTTAACAATAGATATTCATGTCTAATAATGAATACAAAGAAGGCGTAATAAGCAAGAGTATATAAGCAAACAAATACGTGAATACTTGTTACAAAAGTTTATTCGATTGATTGTATTGAGATCCAATTTAGCCGTACAAAGAAGCAGAAAGACGTGGAGCAATGAGTACTTCAAGTGGTCTAGCTTTCTGGATACTCAACCCTAGTCCCTCTCCCATGTCCAGCGGTTCATTTGATGGGGTTGCAAAATCAAAGCCATGAAGTAAAGCAGCAAGTGTAAATTCCATAACTTGGAGGGCAAATGAAACTCCAGGACAAGCTCTTCTACCAGTACCAAAAGGTAACAATTCAAAATTTTGTCCTCTGACATCAATATCCTTGTGCCTTGTCAGAAATCTTTCTGGCTGAAACTTACAAGGCTCTTCCCAGACATGTGGATCACGTTGAAGCTTCCAAACGTTGATAACAAGTTGTGTGCTGGTAGGGACATTATAACCACTAATCGTGCACTCTTCTATAGACTTGTGTGGAATTAAGAGTGGCGAAGCAGGATACAGACGCATTGCTTCTTTGAGAATGGCTTGCAAGTAAACTAAATTCTTTATATCTGACTCATTCACTTGCCTTTTCCTACCCACCAGAATATCTAGTTCGTTTTGAGCTTTATTTAAAATATCACGGTGGTTGAGAAGCAAAGAGATAACCCATGTCAATGTTATCGCTGTGTTTTCTGTTGCTGCTAAGACGAGACCCTGCAAAATTGGTAGGGCTAAAAGTATTATTTTGGTACTTTCATATGTTACACTCATTCACAATCCAACTTAATTAAATTCAACTTAAAGATTTTCATCTTCATCTTGACTATTAAGATGAATTTAGATTTAATGCATCATATCAAATTCACGAGAAGGTCTTTAGTGCCCTTGGAGCATTGTTCTTTAGTCATTCATTATTTTCTGTGTGTATCAATATTGTCATGATAATTTGAAGCATACACATAGTAAGAAATGAATGAAAAATGAGCAATATCCCAAAATCACCCAAGACTTTTCCTAAATCCACAAATATATTATCAAAAACTTGTTTGAAAATTTAGGTCCCAAATAACAAATGCGATGATAAGTGGAAGATGATTTCATCGACTTTTTAATTAATTATTTTGCCCTCTCAACTGATTAGGAGAAAGCAGAATATAATTAAATGTATAAAGCAACCCAAACCCAACGCAAAAAATAGTAATATGTGAAATAAGTGAGAGGTGATGGGTGATTACTTTTGCATTTGCTATGAGTTAAATATGATGTAACTTAACAAGACCCATAATTAAATACTCTCAATTCATACGCTACAAAATTAACTGCTCTTGTCTGGAAGTCTCATCCCGAAGAGTGATGTAACAACTTTATGAATTATTATAGGCGTAATATGTTTTAAAAGCATATAATATTCTGTTAAGACATAAGTGCCAAGTAAAACTTTTTGAGTAAAAGGAAATAGGTCTAGTTTCACTGGTGAGGAGCAACTATCCTAAGACTTAAAGACCTGAATTCGAGCCTCATCAGTGTATGTACGTTGATAAAAATAAAAAACAATTAATAAAACACAAAAAAGGCGGAAAAGATTTTGAACGCAGAAATGGATTACGTCGCACTTAGACTGTAACTAAAAAGAAAAAAATCGTTTAAGAGAGGCATACCAGGCAAGTAGCTTTATTGATTGTATCAACATCACGACCCGAATATTGCTTTGTATCACCCAGGATCGAGAGCATCACACTCATAAAATCTAATTCTTCTTCTTTAATCTCCTGAGAATCTCTCTTCCTCTTGTGCTCTTCTAACCATCCTTGAACAACAATGTCTAATTCTTTGGCGATCTTCTTCATTGACCTCTCATCACCCCCTATATCCAACCATCTAAGAAACGGCAGAGCATCTGACACCACAAACTTACCACTCATTTCAGAAAATCTCGTCAGTAGTTCTATCCATTCTCCACCATCCACTGAGTCGCATCCCTTTCCGACAATCATTCTTAAAACGACATTACGGATTGTGTCAGTGAACCATCTCTTCATCTCTACCAACAACATCTTATTAGTGCTTTTGTTCTTGTCCCATAACTCGTATAAGTCCTTCAAAGATGTCTTCAGCTCATACTCTCGTACATGCCTGAGCTTCCCAAGACGATGGTTCGAGAGAAGCTCAAGTATGGCTATCTTGCGTGTCTCACGCCAGTAGGAGCCGTATGGGCTGAAGCCAAACATGGAAAAGTTGTAGCCTAAAATCTCCATGGCTAGAGTTTTTGGACGGCTAGCAAAGACTTTATCGTGTGTAGTAAGACACTCTTTAGCCATCTCCCAATTACTCACCACCAAAGCTCGATTTATGCCCATCTTGATTTTGAAGATTGGTCCATACTCGTCAGCCATTTTGCCTAATACCCGGTGAGGAGGTTCTGGCCCTCCTAAGAGGTGTAGATGGCCAATCACAGGCCATGATCCCCCAGCCTCCGGTGCTTCCCTCTTCTTCTTGCTTGTGTATTTGCTAAGCAAATTTCTTGGAACTAACAACGACGTGTATAGAATGATTAAGAGAGTGATTAAAATTGCAGCTATAGCACTAGTTTGAGGTGAAACAAGAAAGTCCATGGCTGCTACCTGCTAAAATTTCTCGGGTGATTTACAATATCAACTTGTTCATGTCCATGCTATATATAAAGAACTAAAGTGCTAAAGAAATTGAAGTTTCTGAATATTTAATTCTAAACATAAAATATGATATTTGACAAAAATCTAAGGGGTGAAAATCTTTTTTCTTAAAGATTTGCTTCACCTAATCACATATATATCTCCTAATTGGATTTAATACTCTTCTAATCTAAATTTTCCTTAAGTTTATAAAAGATTTTGACACATGTCATGTAATTAAATGTATGGCCAAGATCAAATTTACTCTTAGCTTTCCTTATTTAAACAGAAGAACACATTGCGTTGGCTTCTAACTAACTAAGTTTAACGTAGAACAAATGGAGTTAAATCCCCGTTATATACTTCTTTTACACATTCTGATCTTCGAGCAATTTTTTATTCTTGAAAAACTATTCAGAAATTCATGATTTAGCAATAAAGTTCTCAAATCAATTTGTTAGGAGGCATGAGATCTGATCAATCGTTTGGATTTAATTCAATTTGTCAACTGAATATTATTGACTCACAAATCCTGTGAATACTACTCAACGTGCACCATACAACCAATGTATTTAACTTATGCTGTGTTTACTAAACGTGAATCGGAATGGACTGAAATCGGAATGGAGAATAGGAATGTGAATAAGTAAATTAAACTATAGGAATCGGAATCGAAATGAGCTGGATTCCATTAATGTGTTTACTTTATTTTCGAATCAAAATCAAAATGAATTAGATGGTATCAAGTTACTAAAAAGTCCTTCCTAATAATAATGATGATGATGATGATGATGATGATGCTGTTAATAATTAATAATTATTATTATTGTTGTTAATATATTAATTAATTATATTCATATATTGCTACTATATTAATTAATTATAATTTATCATTAATAATAATAATAATAATAAATCATGAACAAAATAATAATCCATTTAAAAATAAAAATAATCATAATTGGATTCATCATCATCAACAAAATAATCCATTTCCAAAAGAAATAACAATATTCAAATCAAAATCATCATCGTCACCAACTACAACGGCAACAACAAATTATCATCGGACCAGAAACATGGGCACTGAAGAAGAAATCAACTGCAAAACGGAGACAAAATGAGATGGGGATGAAACTGAAATGGAGACGAAATCATTACAGCCCAATGGATATGAAACCAGCAACCAGTTGCGGTCCACAGTCAATAAACCAGCAACGACAAAGATGGTGGATGATTATGGCCGTGATGGTGATAGAAGCACCTGTAATGGCGTTCAACTGGGAGTCGGGTGCGAGAGAGTTTAGGTTTTAGGATTTTTAGTTTTCATTATTTTTTATTTAAAGAAAGGGCATTTTCAAAATAATGAAGAATTAATGGGGGCATAATGGGAAGTTCAAAGAATGGGAGTCTGATTCCCAAGCCTCCCCTTGGGAATCAAATTCTCATTTCTAATTCCCAAACTACTGTGGGGCCTTCTAAAATAAATCTTATTCCTTCCTTGATTTTGCCAAGTAAACATGGGTTTCATTCCGATTCTGGATTTCTATTATTAAATCCGGCTAGTAATGTTGGGAAAATATGCTCTTTAAAAGTATATGTGTTTATTTAATTGTAATAAACTTTTTTTCTAATTAATAAAATTAATCATGTATTTTATTCAAATATCTTAATTGCATTAATATTTGTATTAAAGTCCATTTAATCATATTATATGTATTTATGTTATCACCATGTGGATTCGGAGAAAACATAAATACATGTTATCTTATAATTAAATAAATTTAGTTCACAGTTGATAAATAAAATTAGGCACTTTATTTAGATATATTTTATCACCATGTTTCTCTCTTGATTTATTTTACTGTTATAGAATTTTTGTAAGCCAAAATTGGCCTAGGATAATTGTAAATCACTGGATAATTGCGGAAACAAGCTGGAAACTGCGGCAACGAACCAAAGTAGCAGCGCGTGGCCAGCAGCACACGGAGCAGCTGCAACGAGCGCGGCCAGCAGATGCAGCGCGCGCTGCAACATTGCCAGCAGCATGAGCAAGGGCTTCTAGTTGCGAGCGCGAGTTTGGCATGTTTTTCAGCCAGGTGGTAGCGGTTGGTTTGGCGTCGGCGTCGGAGATCGGTGGCAATAGTGAACAGTGGCTAGAGGTTTTTGGAGATGGCGGCTGGAGAAGAAAGAAAGAAAAATATGGATTTAGGGTTTCATAGTTTTATCATGGAGGTCACTATGGTTCTATAAGTTTTTATTTGGGCAGAAAATTTTTAATTTTTTGCATTTAAGTTCAAACATAATTTTGGGCTTAATGAATCATAGTTTTAGCCCCAATTTCAATTGGGCTTAATGGATTAAAATGCATAGATAAATTTGAATACATTAAATTTATTTTTGGTTTAAAAAATTTATTTTAATAAATTTTTATTTTAATTATTTATTTATTTCCTTTCCCAACTAAAATTGGACCAATTATAAATTTAAAATCCCAATTTTCCCTAATCCATTAACAAAGACAAGCTTATGAAATATAGACATTGGCAAGAAACCCAATGAAGATTAGGCTTACATTTAATGTATTTTTCATTATTAGGAAAGCCATGAATTAAGATTATTTGATTGTTTTTCTATATGTTATGTTTTGGATGATAACATACCATGATAACATGTCATATAGAAAAGGTACTGCCACTCTATACATAATGATACATGTCATTCGTTAATTATGAATTTCATTATATTGTTTGAAATTTGCCTATGCTTAATAGTATTGGATATCATCTAGATAATATTATAGGAAGCATGCAATTAACAATATATATGTTTTAAAAAGGAAAAATCAATTTTAAAATATTGAGTGAGAGAGGGAAAATTCAAGATAATTTTTCCCACGGGCTCCATTGTTAGTTCAATAATAAAATTATATATATACTTCAACTTCATGATACTGTGATGCTCCCTATGGAGGATATATTTATTAGATATTTTATTTGATGAACTTCTTCAAAGATAAAATTAAAATATTTTTCAATCAATTGTTCGTCCCAACGGTGACTATTGATATGAAAAATACATAAATTGAAACAATGGTTATACACTCAACTAAAATTTGTTATTAACCTTCCCAACGAAGCTTTGTTAACAAATTAAGGCCCAAAAGGATAACGATAATTATTTATCATGTCTCTACATGAAAGTGAATAATCTAATGCATAATTGGGTCTAGTAAGTGTAGATATGACTTCCCCAACGGATAGCTTGTCAAAGCAGTACTAGATTATTGTTACAACAAATTAAAATGCATTTATGATTTTTTGCATTTTTGTCATTTATTGTGAATATTGCTTCAAAGTATTTATGCACGTGTATTTTGTTTTTTCAGAAAATGTCTTCCATCAACCCATTATTAATTATCCTTGTTAAAAATGAACTCACTGGTGAATATTATTTAGATTGGAAACGCAATCTATTTAATATTCTCACTGCTAAGGGAAGCAAATATGTGTTGAACCAGCCTTGCCCTCCTAAACCATTGTTATAGGATTATAGAAATCAGAGGGAGCCTTATGAGAAATGTTGCGAAGCTAACAAAATGGCTAAGCGCTATATATTGGCTTCAATTTCTGTGGAACTGCATAAGAAACATCAGAGCATGGAAACAGCCACTGAAATAATGACTAGTCTTCATCAGATGTTTGGGCAAAATACCCATTTTGCCAGAGAAGCAACATTAAAATGTATTATGGATACTAAGATGGAAGAGGGCACAAAAGTTCGTGATCATGTCCTAAAAATGATGGACTATTTGAGTGAGGTAGAGATTCATGGTGTGCAAATCAATGATAAATCAAAGATTAACATGTGATTGAATCTTTACCTGATACACTCAAAGAGTTTAAGGTCAGCTATATCTTAAACAATAAAGATATGAATTTAATTGAATTAATGCACGAACTACATGCTATAAAAGAATTTTATCATAGTAGAAAACTTCCTAAAAAAGGATTCTCTTCAAGGCTTAATTCGAAAGACAAGAATGAGCAACAAGAGTTGGGATCGACAAACTGTCCACTAAAAGAAGTGGCAAGCCAAAAGGCAAGTGTTATAAATGTGGACAGAAGGGTCACTGGAAGAAAGATTGTCTTAAGATTATTAAAATCAGGTATATGAAATCTTTAAGCTTCCTAATTAGTTCAGATTTCTATTGATTCATACAATAAAGAATTTTGAGATAACTAATCTTATTTGTAATTCATTTATTTGGTTTTTAGGAAACTAAGAGATTAAGTGAAGAATGTTTCAAACAACAGTTGAGGACATGCTAGTTTATATTAATTGAAAGGCTAGATCAATTTTATAAGACTTAAAGTTTTGATATTTGTCTTTATTTTTCCAAATATTAGAGGAATTTAATTTCGGTGACTTGTTTTAATAAACAGAAGTACACTGTTATTTTTTTATCCTCTGTTTATTATTTATTTTGGTTATTTATAAAGACAATTTACATCATATAAGTCCATTGATCTATTCAAAGCAAGATATAATGATAAAGAGTATATGCATTTATCTAAGAAAAGAAATGTTTCTTCAAACCAAAATCACCTCTGATATTTATGCTTAAGTCATATAAACTATAATAAGATTTTAAGTGAATGATTAATGATAGACTTATTGGCCCATTAAGATTGATCATTGTAACTATATAAATCTTATTTAGAAAAGTAATATGACGAGGATGCTCGTTTAGAGCTAAAAGCATAACATTGTATTTGATGATACAAATGTATACAGACTAATCGTTTACATGTTATAAGAGGTTATGAGTATTCTATCAATCTTGTTGATGAATATTTATTTTAATTTATGTTTGTCTAAATGCGTCATAATTCCATTACTTTTGAAATTCAAAAGAGTACGTGGAAAAGACAGAATCAATTAGACAGGAACATAAAAGAATTTCGATATGATTGAAACAAAGAATATCTCTATGGAGAATTCTAGCACTATTTGGTTGTCAATTAACACTATAATACAATAGTGTAATTAAATGGAGAAACAAGATTATTTTGGATAAGACAATATATATATTAAGTGGTTGATCATTTACCTTTTTGATTCCAGATACTAGTATTTGAAACTATAAAGTTTATTGAACTTAGTTTCATCTATCTCGGTGTCTACTACTCCAAGAAATTATGAAAAAGTCACAAACATGGTTTGAGACACATTCGTATTTAGAGTTTACTAGTATTTATACTAGAATCAGAGATAGAGATGATGGATTCGTGTTCAGAAACTTGCATGTTTTAGGTATCTTAAAAGAATAAGGGAAAGTCTGAATTATAGTCCTCAAGATAGGAATGTATTTATAGAAATATTCTTTACTTTCTTTGAGGAAGACTATATAATGACTTATAACCTAAGAGTAAGGTAAAACTAGAGAAATAAAGAGATCAGGTTGATGCTCAGCTTTCAACATCTGTTATAGAACAGGAAGAACAACAACCAACTGATCAGCACAGGATTATCCTTGAATAACCATCACTTTTAGAACCCCGTCGTAGTGGGAGGGTAACAAGGTTACCTGCGAGATACATGCTTTTGAGAGAAACCTATACGAATCTCTCAAATGAACATGTACAAGATTCCACAAGTTATAACGAAGCTCTAATAGATAAAGATGTTGAATTTTGAAAAGGGCCATGAATCAAGAAATGGAATCTATGTATTCCAATAAATTCTGGAAACTTGTAGAGGCACCAAATGGAGTAAAACCTATAGGGTGTAAGTGGATCTACAAGAGAAAAGGAGGGGTATATAAAAGGGTAGAAATATTTAAAGCAAGATTAGTAGCCGAAGAGTTTACTCAGAAAGAATGAATAAAAAATGAGGAAACTTTGCCTCCGGTTGCTATGCTTAAATCCATCAGAATTTTGCTCTCCAAGGCTACAGTGCTAGATTATGAAATTTGGCAAATGGATGTCAAGACTGCCTTTCTTAACAAGCAATTAGGCATCTTGAAGAAAACATCTACATGTAGCAACTAGATGGATTTATACAAAAAGGCCAAGAACACATGATATGTAAGTTGCAGAGATCCATTTATGGATTGAAGCAAGCATCCTGGTCATGGAACATCAGATTCGATCAAGTGATTAAATCACTTGGATTCATTCAGAACATTGATGAACCATGTGTGTACAAGAAAATTCAGGGAAAGTTTATAGCCTTCCTAGTTCTTTGTGTAGATAATATTCTCCTGATTGGAAACGATATAGGAGTATTGACTACAATAAAGATTTGGTTAGCAAAACAATTTGATATGAAAGACCTGGGAGAGACAAGTTATATTCTTGGTATCAAGTTACTACGAGACCGGAAGAATAAAACTTCAGCCTTGTCTCAAGCGGTCTATATCGATAAGATATTGGCTAGATTTATCATGGAAAATTTCAAGACTGGTTTATTACCATTCAGACATGGAATTACATTCTCTAAGGATTAATCACCTAAAACATCTGAAGAGATAGAGAGAATGAGACGAGTTCCTTATGCAGAAGCTGTGGGAAGTCTCATGTATGCCATGCTTTGCATTAGGCCAGACATCTGTTTTGCGGTAGGGATGGTTAGCATATATCAATTTAATCCTGGACCTCAATACTGGACTACAATGAAGCACTTAATGAAGTATCTGAAAAGAACTAAAAATTATATGCTTGTGTATTCTGGTGATGAACTCATTCCAGTGGGTTATACTGATTTTGACTTTATGTCAGATAAGGATTCTAGAAAATCAACTTCCGGCTATGTGTTTACATTAGGAAGTGGAGCTATTAGTTGGATGAGTGTGAAACAATCTTGTATCACAGACTCAATAACTAAAGTTGAATATGTGGCTACATCTGAAGCTGCAAAAGAAACTATATGGCTCCGCAAGTTCCTACGAAATCTTGAGGTGGTACCTGTTGTAACTGCACCCTTTAAACTATTTTGTGATAATGGTGGTGCGGTAGCTCAATCTAAGGAACCAATGAACCACAAGAAACAAAACATATTGACAGGAAGTATCATCTCATAAGGGAATACTGTAGAAAGGTTATATGACAGTACCCCAAATGGCATTAGATGCTAAATGGCAGATCTTATTACAATGGTCATTAGTGGGAAACCTTTATAACTTGCACTTAGAGCCCTAGAGCATGAGCAATATGCTAGATATGCTTTGAGAGCTAGTGGGAGATTGTTGGAAAAATATGCTCTTTAAAAGCATATGTGTTTATTTAATTGTAATAAACATTTTTTCTGATTAATAAAATTAATGAGATATTTTATTCAAATATCTTAATTGCATTAATATTTGTATTAAAGCCCATTTAATCATATTATATGTTTTTATGTGATCACCATGTGGATTCACAGAAGACATAAATACAAGTTATCTTATGATTAAATAAATTTAGTTCGTAGTTGATAAATAAAGCTGGGCACTTTATTTATGTATAGACTGTAATAAATTCATTGAATAATTTGTCTTAATCATGTATGAATTTATTGATGTAGTACGAATACATTAAACAGGATTACATATGAGATTTAATTAACTTTGTAATAACTGTCAGACTTATTAAATCTTATAGGCGTTCATTGTACTATAATCTTAATTTTGAGTTAATTATGATTTTATGATTGTAATTGTTATTCCATTTGAGCTACCAATGGGCACGACACATCCTTGTGGTCAAGATTACCCAGTATCTTGGTGGGAGCAATTATGAGTATTGGAGTTATGGATTAACAATATAGAATTTGTAAAACACATCTCTTGATAGGTTTTCGACACTTGATCATAGAATTCTCTGGCCAGAGTGTGTCAACATATTTAGTATGTTGAAAATGATCATTAGAGAAAACCCGTAAGAATCAAGGAATAAGATGTTATTAAATTGATTGGACAGTTGAGATATCAATTTAATTAACGATGTGGTACAAAAGATTGTGCAGTAAAGAAATCAATGTAGCTTGAGACGAATTATTATTCGAGCATACAATTATGGAAGTCAGTTCCAATCTTTTAGTGAAGTAGATTTAGAATTAAATAATTGGACTAGTTTAATTACAGACCTAATTATTGTAACCACTATTGTATGTTCCCAAATGATCCCTGGGTTAGCTCATTTAATTGACTGCACCACTACTGGACTAATAAGTAAGATAACTAGCTATTTGGGTCAAAAGCCTAAATATATCATTTAGTATGAGGTCCCCTATTGAAAAAGAAAATAACGTGGGTTTTGATTTTTGATTATTTGAAGCCTAGGATTTTTACTAAAGGGTGATATAAAAGGCTTATTTTCTCTAAAGAAAAAAGAGCAGTCACTTTATACAGATCAGAGAAAAAGACTTTTCTCTCTATTGTTGAGAGAAAAATTTTCTCGTGCTAGTTGCTTTGATAGTGATAAAGGCGCCCACACGTCAAGTGCAGATCGAACCTGAGTCATAACCTGGAAGATTATTGGTGACAGTTCGTGATCTAACAAGTGTGATGGTGACAGATCGTGATCCAACAAGTGTGGTGGTGACAGATCGTGATCCAAAAGGAGTGGTGGTGGCGGATCGTGATCTAGGAGCCTAAATCACTTTAACGGAAAAAGCCAAATCGAATTTTCAACGTACGATTTCTAGATTATAAATTCTTATATATTATATGAGAGCGATTTTCAAAAGGTTTTATAAAAAATTTAAAAACTTAATTTTTCCCCAACAAGTAAATGAAGCCTTAAGGTGGAAGAAAATGGGGCGATAGATAAATTCTAAGCTGACTACATTTACGAGTCTATTGATATTATTAAATGAGTAAATATTCGTTTAATATATATATATATATATATATATATATATATTGTTGCTTTTACATTATTGGCCCTGCAACAATATTTTTGACATTCATTTTTTTAATTTGTAATAAACCTAATTGGCAAATTAAGAAATAAATATCAATATAAATCAACTAGAACTTTTATACCCTTGCAACAATCTTACTAATTATTACTTATAAATAAACTTAAGTGAGCTAATTTATAACAATGTTTAATACCCTTGCAATAACCTTACTAAAAATTCTTTTGTTAAAAAACTAATTTATCAAATTAATCTAAAAGTAAAATAATAACAACTAATTTATTTAACTTTTAAGGCTAATTTGATAAATTTATAATTTTTTTTATTTCCATTGATATCTCTAAGAATATTATTGCAAGGTTATTATTATACAAGAAAATAAAAAATAAGGATGGGATTATAATATAATTATCAGCATCAAGGGTGTCTAGAGGTATTTTTAAAAATAAAGAGACTAAACGACCAGTTGCTAAACAAATGACCTATTACAATTAGAAAGTGTACAAGGACAAAATAGAGTTGCAAACTCACATGGGAATGTTTGTTTAATTCATATATTTTGAGTTAAGTTCTCATTTAATCCTTAGATTTATACCTTTACTTTTTCTTTTCTTATTTAATAATATCAATGCAACAATGCTCTTGGAGATATTAAAAAAAATTATCAATTTAGCCTTAAAAGTAAATTAAAAATTAGTTGTTATTATTTTACTTTTAAGATTAATTTAAAATAGTTTTTTACAAAAGATTATTAGTAAGATTGTTGCAAGAATATTAAATAATACTTTAAAATTGATAGTTATTTATTTATTTATAAATAATAATTGCAAGATTGTTGCAAGGGTATGAAAAGTACAGGTTGTTTCATATTTATATTTATTTCTTAATTTGCTAGTAAATTAGTATTGTTTAATCTGTTAATTAACATTTTAATAGATTAACAATTAATGTGAAAAATATTATTATAAGAGTATTTATTGTAAAAGCAAAGAAAAATAAGGATAAGAGTGTAATGTTTTCAAAATAAAATATATCTTAAGCTATTTTTAAAAAATATAAAAACTAAATAAATATTTGAATTAAAATATAGAGACTAAACTAACTTTTATTATATAATAATTTTTTCACATTCTAAATTGTCAAACCTAACGGATAAAATGGCATATTTTGACTTGGAAAATAGGCAATAGTAATGTGCCTAACCTAATGATAATATATGTTGACATGATAAAATTAACTACATTGAAATATTGAACAAATTAAATTATATCCATTGTGATGAAATAAAACAATAGTGTTGACTTTATAATAAAAATTAATATTATAATTACATCTTTTATTATATAAATTAAATTAAAATCAATAATTATAATTTTTTTAATACCACCAAACTAATCAACCTGTGAAAATTATAAATTGTGAGGAATAAATATATGTACCACATAGAAAGACATTTATGTCAAAACTATCAGTTTTTAAATTTTTCTCTTCGGATGTTGAAAAAAATATATATTATTCAAGACTTCAATTAAATTTAAATTTATTCAAATTTTAAATAAAAAACAAAGCGTAATGTAAAATTTACTATATAATAATTTTTTAAAATACTAAATTGTCAACTGATGCTGAAACGTCATATTTTCACTTGGAAAACAGGCAGCGATAATGTACCCAACCTAGTGATAATATATGATAATATACGTTGACAGTTTCATAATTTTCTCACGTACTGGATTGTCAAAACTGACGGCTAAAACGTCATATTTCAACATGGAAAATAGGCAGCACTAATTTACCTGATTCGAAGAAAACTATGAACATGTCAGTATCCTTTTGACAGGTTCATACGCACGTACGTTGACTAGTAAATCCAAGAAACCCATCACGACAAATGCTATGGAATAATTATTGAGACATTTGGACCGATGAAACCCATCACGACAAATGCTATGGAATAATTGTTGAGACATTTGGACCGATGGGTATGGAATAATTGTTGAGACATTTGGACCGATGAAACCCATCACGACAAATGCTATGGAATAATTGTTGAGACATTTGGATCGATGAAACCCATCAAGACAAATGCTATGGAATAATTGTTGAGACATTTGGACCGATGAAACCCATCACGACAAATGCTATGGAATAATTGTTGAGACATTTGGACCGATGAAACCCATCAAGACAAATGCTATGGAATAATTGTTGAGACATTTGGACCGATGAAACCCATCACGACAAATGCTATGGAATAATTATTGAGACATTTGGACCGATGCCAAGAAAACGATGAACATGTCAATATCTATCCGAATAGTTGAGAGTAACGTAATTGAGATTGTCAAATATTAACTCTTGTACTTATCTTAGTGTGGATAACAGTTTTATTTTAAGTAATTTATTATGTATGTAAAGATTAAATTTTATTTAAAAAATGTGAGCTACATTTTAAAATTTAAAAAAATAGTTATGCAGATCCTCAAATTTAAGAAGGGAATGCTTGCCGTCTCTTTTTTTTTATTATAATACCCTTTAAATATAATAGCTAAAAGAAATTAATTTTTATTTTTTAATAAATACAAATATAATATAAATAATTTAATTTATCTAATAGACCAATTAAAATAATATTTAAAATGCAAATCATTATGTTTATATAGATAAAGTAAATAATATATTTGTATTTATTATAAATATTTTAAATGAATTTTTGGATTAAACAATTTATATATATAATTAATAAAATATATCAAAATGGCAATCTATAAATCGTTTAGTAAAAAGACTCCCGTTAAAGGTTCAAGATACCTAATTATTGATGGAGAATCGAAACCAACATAAATTCCAAGTCTTCATTGCAAACTCATTTTACTTCTTTATGGGGGAGCAACTGGGACATAAACATCACGTCTAAAAATTTTCAAATGAGAAATATTTGGCTATTGGCCAAAAACAAGTTGTGAAGGTGAATATGTATTATAAGAACTTGGTCGAACACAAATTAATGATGCAGCATATAGCATTGCATGTCCCCAACTTGAAAAAGACAAATTTGATCAAAGAATTAATGGTTTTGCAATTAATTATAAACGTTTAATCAAAGATTCAGTTAAGCCATTTTGTGCATAAGTGTGTGCAACAGAATGCTCAACATCAATTCCAATAGACATGCAATAATCATTAAAAAATTTAGATGTGAATTCACCAGCGTTATCAAGTCTAAAATTTTTAATAGGAAAATCAGGAAATTATGCTCTTAATCTAATTATTTGAGCAAGAAATCTAGCAAATGCAACACCATGACTAGAAAGTAAAGAGACATGTGACCATCTAGTTGATGCATATATTAAGACCAAGAAATAACGAAACGATCCACAACTTGGATGTATAGGGCCACATATATATCCTTGGATTCTTTTTAAAAATTTAGGAGATTCAAGACTTACTTTCATTGGAGATGGTCGAATTATTAATTTTCCTTGAGAAGCACATGGACTTTCAATTGGTAAAAGAATCTTCTAGTTCTTTAATTGATGTCCATGTGAATTTTTTATAATACGACGCCTCATGATTGATTCAGGATGCCCAAGTCGATCATGCCAAAGTTTAAAAATCGTTAGATCAGAGAACTTCTGGTTCATTGTAAAGTTTATTTATATTGTTCTTATAATTGTATGATATAACCCAAAAGAAAGAGAAGGTAGTTTTTTCAGTACATGCTTCTGGCATGAAATAATTGAAGTAATGCAAAGAAATTCACTATTACCTTCACTAGATGTTTCAATGTGGTATCCATTTTACGAATATCCTTGAAACTAAGCAGATTTCTATTGGATCTGCTGGAGCATAAAGCATTATTTATTTGTAATTTCGTACCATTTGGTAACATAATATTTGCTCTTTCGGTGCCTTCAATTAGATTAGCAGAACTAGATAATGTAGTAACATTAGCCTTAGCTAATATTAAATTATGGAAATATTTTTTATCTCGTAGAATTGTGTGCGTTGTCGCACTATCCAAACATCCATCTTCATTATTCACCAAGTGATTGTTTAAATTCATTATATATCTTCACACATGGATAAAAAATAAGTCAATTGAATATGAAGAATATTCAAGTAGTATAAAGAAAACATTACGAAAAATATTTTATTAAAGAAATTGAAAAGTTACACACCAAATTCTCATAAAACACTCAAAAACAATAAACAATCTTGCAATATAAACACACCATAACTATAAAGAAACACACCAAACTTCAAACACATAAGTACTTATTTTAGAATTTAAACACACCAAACTTTAAAAATAACATAATTCAAAGTGTAGCACTTTTAATCAGTCTTCACATGTCCATCACCAATTAAATGATCAATTTTACCATTTGGATCTTCAAAAAAATCTGAAACATCCAAATCAATTATATCAATTGGATTTTCATGATCAGTGAATTTTGTCTCAATTTCTTTTCCTTTTTCCTTTTTGGATGCTTGGTAAAGATTAGCCATTTTTTTAAAGCACGACAAACACGAGACCAGTGTCCTTTCACACCACATATGAAGCAAACATCTTCATAATCCTTTGGAGATTTCTTTGGTGGAACTTTTTCTTGCTTCTCATTACTGTTATTCCACTTCAAGTGGTTTGATCAATATTTCTTGTTATAGCCACCATGACCTTTTTTATTTTTGTAACCACAGCCTCGGCCACGACCTCGATTAGCACTACAATTATTAGCTGAAGTACCATTCGCTTTAGGATAAGTACAGATCCAATTGAATGAGACTTCTGGTTTCTCAACAAAAGTTCATTATTTTTTCAGCCACTAAAAGACATAAGATTAATTCAGAATACTTTCTAAATCTCTGCTCTCAATATTGCTGCTACAAGAGCAAATTCGAAGAATGAAAAGTAGAAAATGTCTTTTCTAACAAATCTGCATTAGTAATCTCCACTCCACATAATTTTAATTGAGAAAATTTTTTGAATAATGTAGAATTGTATTGACTGGCAGATTTAAAATTTTGTAATCGTAAGTGCATCCAATCTTAACGAGCTTTTGGAAGTATAATAATTTTTTGATGATTAAATCTTTTATTAAGACATTCCCAAAGGACATATGGTTTTATGACTGTAGGATACTCACTTTTCAATTGTTCATGAAGAATGTGACAAAGAAAAATCAGTACCTTGGCATAGTCTTGGGTTGATGCATCAATATTTTCTTTAATAGTATCTCCAAGATTCATTGCATCAAGGTGGATTTCAGCATCCAAGACCCATGATAGATAATTATCGCTAGAGATATCAAGTGCCACAAATTCAAGTTTTGCGAGATTTGACATTTTTAGAAAGCTATAAAACAATATAAACAAAAATAAATAATTGATTAATTATTAACAAGTAAATATTAAATGTCATATAATCACTCATGATAATATAATAATAAAGTTCTATAATAATCACATATCATATTATTCATGTCTTAGAATTCATTTCAAATTTTACACCATCAATTATGCATATTTCAAGAGATACAATGAAGACAAGTAATATACATGCGACTTTGAGAGGTCAATGTTACTGCAAATACAAGCATGACAATAATAGCTAACATGACATGTTATTGGTGATGAACAGTTATAGTTATTTAATAATTAAAAGTGCTAGATATGAGAAGCAAAAGAATTAGTACCTGAACAGAGTCTCACGTTGATAACGTGTTAGAAAAACTATTAGGCAGCAACACAAAATAAAGAAGCAATACAAGATAAAGAATAAAATGAGAGAGGAATATATTATATAGTGATTTTATTCATTCCAAGTGTGAACAAGGAGATGAACTCTCCTTCAATAGTTACATAATCACCCAATGAAATTAATAGAAACATTATGGATTATAATTCCTTGTGAGATAGTGGAAGTTATAGAGAAGGAAAAGGTTGCTAATGGGAAATAGTGGGGAGATTAAGAGATATATATTATGAATATCCATATTTATTTTAATAAATTCATAATAGAATGCAATCAAAGAGTATAATAGTAAAAATAGAAATAAAAGGTCTATATGATTGTTTTTTAAATCAAAAGGGACTATATAACCATTTAAGTAAATTTTAAGGGAGTGAGTGATTTTTCCCCTTCAAATAATAAAACCTTTTCATCCAAAAAAAAATTGTTAGTGATGCAAGATAGATCAAGAGATCTAAATTGAGCCCCTCACATGAATAAGATAGATTTGATTCTTATTAGGCAAAGCTCATAGAAAAAAAAAATTAGTGTGCCTCAAACCAATTGAATTATACTTACTTTCCTATTAAAAATTGATCTTCTAAAGATACCAATAAACACGTCAGAAGTTACATTAGTGAGAATAACTAGTGTGCCATTTTTTGTCCTTGCAAAATGGTATTGTATACCAACCTTCCTTTTCTTTTTTTTCAATCGAACATCATTCATGTAATTCTCCAAAACAGTAACCAAATATAATTATGAAGATAACAATTCATATTGTTACGAAATTTTTCCATCCAAACATAAGATTCATAGCAGGCGCAAAATGCAAAATGAGCTAAAGCATCAATTGATTTATTACAGTTCCTTGAAATATGATGGATCTTGAAATCTTACTTTAGTACTGATAAGTGTTCAAGGATTGAAATGATATAAAATAGTTTCGTATGAGTACTTTGTTGTCTCTTTATGAAATGTACAACACGCAATGAATTCAACTCCACAGTCAGAGGAGATAAAACAATTTCCTTAGCAAATATCGTACACCAAAGCGAAAGGCCTCAGCCTCAGCAATGTCCACATCATCATTATAAACACCATAATATATCCTTATTGCAGTAACCGAACCACTATTGTTTCGTTTATAGCTCTAAATGCTATTATCCCCCTTTGAACATCAATAATAGCATTTGTTGCAAGACCATTGTTAGAAAGTGGTATAAGATAATTCACATTGTAAGAAAAAACACATCAGTTAGGTTACTAGGAAAGATTGAAGGAGTCGCAAGCAGTACCACTTAAAATCTAGACTCCTTAAGACATTTATGACCTAGAATACTTAATAAACTTACTAATAAATTACTAACACTCTTGTCATGAGTTTAAAATACATAATTGAAATAGCATTATTATAAATTAGAACAATATACAGTAACAAAACCAATAAACAAATAAGTGAATAAACATGAGGCTTGTAATGTAAGAGTATGCCTCTCTGTCCTTTTTTAGAGTAGATTTTCGAGTAGAACTTCAAATAGACTCTATCAAGAAAGGTCTCGATAGACTTCCAATTATGATATCAATAGAGTTGTGCTATATAACTGTTGACCATTGGAGAATGTATACTTACAAAAGGTAAAATCAACATTTTACACTTCAAGTTTCATTAACATGTACTTTTATGTAGTTAAGTCCCTTAAGCTTTGATTTTATGTGCTTTGTTAGATTTTGAGTATCTTATATATTTCAGGAGTATTTTGTCTATTTCACGATTATCAAGAAGTTGGACAATTAAAGAAACAACATTTTTTTACCTCGGAATAACTAAAAACATTAGGAAGGGTATAAAGGGCAAAATGAAAATTTTACTCATGATTGGGGTTCTCAAATGGCAGCATTGACATCACAAACGGATTCGCAAGCCTAAAAATCTAAGGAACAACAAAAACGGGGGTCAAAATGGACTCAAATGGCATAAAACATTCACAAAGGTCCAAATCTAATATGGTAGGATGCGTGCTAATTTAGTGAGCCTAGTTGACTTTACGTTGACCAATGACGTGGTAGCATATTATTGGGCTAAAAAGGTACATACTTTTCGTGCAATCCACTGAATCAGTGCTTGCTGACTTTTGCATTGACTGATGACACACCAATATATAATTGGACCAAAAAACTCATGTATGTTACATGCAATACACTGAATCACAACCCTAATAATATGCTCCATCCAATTATTTTCATCTGATGGTCGTGATTTATCCATTGTATTTATAAATGGGAGACTTTCTCCCCTTAATTTGACAACTTTGAGTCCAAATTTGAGCTATATTTTGGTTAATTCTCACCTTATTTTATTTTTTACATATTTTAATAAAAAATTATCATTTTACCCCTAGTTCAAATATAAGCGGCTAATTTAATTTCAAACTTGGATTAAAAGTGAAGCTTCAACATGACCCATAGGCTTAATTTGGTAAGTTTATTTTCTTTTCCTCGCTGATTGATGTGGTTGTATTGACTTGTTGATAGAAAGTATTTATTGCTTAAATTTTTTATTATATACCGACTCCTTAATGAAAGATCATTATTATTTGATACAATAAGCACTTTATATCATATTTATTAGAAAGAGACTTTCACTATTTGTGGGCTATCTTGACTCATTATTGACACAAAGTGCATCTAAGTTATTTAGTGAACAGTCTTGTCGCAATGTCGACTGAAGGATTATTATCACCTAGCATAATTTGTACTTGACACTTTACTTAGCGAAAGATTATTACCCTATAGTACATTGAGTGCTTGATAACATATTTATTTGAGTAAAGCTTATAAGGAGTGAAAATTTCCATCATAAATGAATTGGTACTAAAAAGGAACATTAGGCTTATTTTATAGTGCTGAGTGTGAGTCCAGAAACTCAAGCGTTTCATTTACATTATTTTCATCCTTAATTTATTCCCACATTTTTGTTAATCTTGGTACTTCTCAAAAATCATTTCCAGCCAATTAGCAAACAAATTTGGAAAATTAACACTACACCTAATTAAATCTACATTCTTGTGAGATCGATACTCATTACCATTGATTTATAATACAATAGATTTGTACGTTTGCGAGTTCAATAAAATTATATATATATATATATATATATAAGACAATCAATAGATAAAAGTAAATTGGGCCATATTTTAGGAGTGCATTGATGGGAAAGAAACCAACATAGGCAACGGAAAATTAATGTCAAATTAGCCATAAATTCATTTGCGACAAAGTGGTAGACACTTTGATCAATCCATGAACTAATAGTACCCACAACCTTTTGGTTCAATTGAGCCCATTTCTTATCGTCTAAATAAGCAGGTTTAGTTTATTCACCATGTAAGTCTTTCACGTAAAGCACATCTTCCATTATAGACTTCTAAATACTATAATTCCATGACTTCAATTTAATCATGCATGCCAAGCCTCCTTTATCTCAACCACCGAAATAATATAAAAAAACATCCTAAGACCCTGATACCATTTGTTGGAAAAAGAATCCACTTAAATAGTTGCAGATTAAAGGAAAACTAACTCTTTCTTTATTTGTGTGATTAAAACATGATGTGTAGCACAAATAAATAAGCATAAATTAAACGAATAGGATCCAAAGTAATAAATCAACGACAAGAGATTCAAATTTTTACATGGACCATAGTATGATATAACCTTCCACTATATTAATAAGAGGATTATAGCACAAATTCTTCTTTAAATGATGCTAGAGGTTCATGCCACTATCTTTTTTTTTTTCCTTTTCTCGTGTTTTTTTACATTCTTAATAATGGTTGTCGTTGATTATTTTGGCCAATTTCATTCATGTCCAAGGCTTAGTAATAATTACACATCAAGCAAACCTTTAAAACTTCAGGTTTTTTAGCCACTAAATGAGATTGACGCAATAAATCTCCCCCTCCAGATCATATGGGGGCACCGTCATGCCCCTTCTATGCTTACAACTATTCAACTTCTCCTTGGGCAGTGACTTTGTCATCATGACTGATCATTTCTTTATTTTGTGAATCTTTTTAAGCTCACATTATTTCTTGTTGTGCAAATTTTATTAAACTCGCGAGTTCACGAATCTATTGTAATATCTATTAATGGTGATGAGTTTCAATCCTATGAGGGGATATATTTAATTATTTGTAAGGTTAATTTTTCAAGTTTTTATGCAAATTGATTAGAGTTGATTTCTAAGTAGTATTATGATTTAAAAATAAAAAATTTCAGGAGTTAATTTAGATTGAAATAATGCAAATGAAACACTTGAATTTCTGGATTCACACTCAACACTATACTATGGGCTTAATGTTTCTTTTTATTACTTATCAATTTATGAAGGAGAAATTTCACTGCTTATAAGCCTTACTCTAACAAGTATGGTATCAAGCTCTCAGTGTGCTAGAGGATAATAATCTTCCACTAAGTATGGTTTCACTAGATGATAATAATCTTTTTGTGGACAACATGATAAGACTGTTCACTAAATAACTTAGATACACTCTCTATCAACACTGAGTCAAGACAACCCACAAATATGGTTTAAAGTATTCACTATGTCAGACAATAATGATCTTTTATTAGGGAGTCAATATATCGTGTAAAATCTGGACAATATACATTGTCTGTCAACAATAAGTCAAAGTAACTACATAAATCAGCGTTGAAAAGACTATCATAAAAAGGCAGCAAATTAAGCATATGAATCATATTAAGACTTCACCTTCAACCCAAGTTTGAAATTAAATTAGTTACTCATGATTAAAATAGGGGTAAAAGGGTAATTTTATATTAAAATATGTAAAAATACAAGATAAAGTGAGAATTACACAAAATAGAGCTAAAATTTGGATTCAAGCAATCAAATTAGGGAGGAGCCCTTAGTTATAAAAGTAATTTCTTTTTATTATAGGATTATGAAGATTGACGAAGATAATTATTCTGATGATTTGTATTTTGTAGTGTGATTTTTGTAATGGATTAATGTTAGTGTAAGATATATTGTCAAACCTTACTTTTATTTAAATTTTTATTTTAATATGATTAAATTAAGTTCAAAAATTAAAAACGTATCAATTATTCAGGGATTGGGGACCCCTCAAAGACCCCCTCTTATTATTCGGGGAGGAGACGGGGATCCCCTCAAGCAATTCTAATGGGGATAGGGAGGGGATGGGGATATATGGAGAATATCGAGGATAGGTACGGGGATGTCGGTCCCCTCCCCTCCCCTTCCCATTGCCATCCCTAGAAAATAATTAACAATCCATAACAAATAATAATTAAGTTAAAAATCACAATCATATCATCATATGAAATTAAGTTAAAAATCGAAATCATATCATCATATAAAGCTTCTCTTTTGGCTGTTTACACAGACACACACATGTATATAGACGCACAAACACACATATAAATATACAAATACTTTATAAATTCATTTAGATTTTGATAATGCTACCGCGCCATAACACTTAACTTTTCTTTAAGTTGACTTCACTATGAATATCTCACAACAAAATCCAAATCGATATTTTAATTTTTATCCTCTTCATGATACATGCAAAAAACCACTCCAAGGTTTTGCTCAAGATTTTGTCAAAAAATGTTCTAACTTTAATAAAATGTTCTAACTCTTAAAACTTTGACTGCAAAATTGCTGTGAAATTTTACTTATTCATGTCACCTCTCTATTAATAGCTTAATGCGTATTGAAGTCGTTCACCAAATCAGTTATAATAAATCCAGGCAACAATTAATACAAGAAAAATACACAAAATGATGACGCAATTTTCCTCTCGAGTTGTTTTTCTCATTTGTTTTCTTGAACTTGTGATGACATTGAGTTGTCCTTGCGGAATGGTCAAGGATTCTCAGTTCATTCGGGATAGAAGTATGTTTAATAATAGATATATTGTGTCTAATGATAATTCAGACATTTATATTCAAAGTGAAAGAAGGCCTAATAGGTAAGAGAGCCAAAAAAAAATACATCGATACTTATTATCAAAGTTTATTAGATTAGTTACATCGAGAATCAATTTAGCTGTAAAAAAAAGCAGAAAGATGTGGAGCAACAAGTACTTCAACTGGTGTAGTTTTCTCCATAGTCAACCCTAATCCTTCACCCATGTCCAGCGGTTCATTAGATGGGGTTGCAAAATCAAAGCCATGAAGTAAAGAAGATGATTACTAATAAAGTCCTTTTCTTTTTCTCTCTGAGAAAAAGAATGAGAGTTGGAAAGTAAGCCTTTGGAGGCTAATTTCATCGCCCACACAGGTTAGGTGTTTTTCATTTTCATTCATCTGTTTTTTCTTTCCTCCCAGCTGTTCATTGGCTTGGATTCAGCTTCGGTCCTATTCGTAATCTAGCAGTCTGTTAAGATGGATACGGAAGAACTGATTCGAAAATGTCAGGAAATATCTTTGAGTGGAGAAAGGAGAGGAAGTGTGTCCCTGAAAAACAAACTGAAGGTGGCAGGGAAGAAGATTGTAGATGGATGCTTAGTTGGAAAAGTCATGGTGAACAGAGAAGTAAAAATTGTGGGACTAAAAGCTGCTTTGCAACAAGTGTGGAGAACCATAAGAGAAGTTCAAATCAAAGAAATGGGAGACAATATCTTCATTTTCAGATTTGGAATGGAGGCTGATAAGAGGAATATCTTAGCTGGGGGGCCATGGCATTTTGATAGAGCTCTCATAGCTCTTGTTGAATCAAGTGGTATCGGTGAAGTAACCAAACAATCTTTTACCCATGTATCCTTCTGGGTCATATTATATAATGTCCCTATTATGTGCATGAATGAAGAAACTATCAAGGAGATTGGTGAAGAAATCGGAAAGGTGGAGGAAGTGGGGACTAATACTGTTGGAGAATGCTTTGGCAAGTTTATTAGAATCAGAATTTCGGTGGATGTGACTAAACCTCTAATAAAAGTGGTAGAATTAAGAGATGAGGATGCTGCAGAAATTGAGAACTTGGAAAAGGTGGAAGAAAAAGTTGAGAGTATAGGTGACACAGAAACAACAAGAGAAGGTGGACAAAAACAAGCCAAAAAGAAAGTCATCCCCATGCCAGTTTTATACGAAAGGCTGCCAGATTTTTGTTTTGTCTGTGGCTGTATTGGACATCAATACAAAGATTGTGTTCAATATAAAAATCAAGCTAGAAAAGAAATGGCGTATGGGCCATGGCTGAGAGTGATTACAATGGCAGAAAAGTTGAGAATGAACAGAGGGAGAGAAAGGTGGAAGAATGAGGCCAATAAACAGAGCAACGAGGGGCAAATACAAACAAGAGGCGAGGCCAGCACAAAGTTGCAGCAGCATCAAGCAAGAGATAGTAACAGTGATCTAGAAAACGAAGGCGGGTTAACCCGGAGTTAAGAAGAGGAGAATACAGGTGGGCCAAGGATGGGGGAGGCGGGAAACCCAAAAAAGTTAGAAGAATCCGACCAAAAGCTGATACACCAGGTGGGGTTGACCTAGTATTTCAAACAAGTGGAGGTGAGGCAGGAAAAATGTGCACAAATGAGAGGGAAGAGGAAAGAGAAACTGGACAACGAAAAAATGGAAAGGAAGAAAACAAAATTGTGCATAACCCAAATGATAATGAGGCCTAATTAGAAAAACACACAACATAAACCCAACTTGAAGCAAAATATGGAGAATGTGACGAGCCGAATACAACACGTTCAAAGACAAAGAAACGAAACTGGAAGTTCCAGGCTTGGACAGTAGAAAGAGAAGTGGATACAGACAACAGGTCAAAGAGATTAAAGATGTCAAAGGAAGACAATTGTGAAGGAACTTTAGCTGAAAAACGGAGGAAACTGTGCAGCTAAAAAAATATTACTCTTGGCTCCTCAACAGAAACAAGAACAAATGGGAGGGAAATGATTCAGTATGGAGATGTGGAGATGACAGCAGCAACAAAGATGGAAGAAGTAACGGCGGAGGCTGGTTGCCAGCCCCGCCGACATCAATGAGAGTCATCAGCTGGAACGTTCGGGGACTAGGGAATGACCGAGCGTTCCGTGAAACCCAGAAGATTCTCCAAATGCATAGGCCTGAGATTATGTTTTTGTGCAAAACTAAAATGAGATCGAGGCAAATGCAAGATAAAGGTAAGAAGCTCAATTTTGATAATTGTTTTGCTGTGAATAGTAGAGGTAGGAGTGGTGGGTTAGCTTTGTTTGGAAATCGGAGGTAGTGGTGGATATAAAATCTTTTAGCCAGCACCATATAGATGCAGTTGTTCACTCTGAACTTGAGACATGGACGTCCGATCACAGTCCAGTTCTGATGATTATGGAAGAAAGAGGCAGAAGGTAGCAGTATAGTAAAAGAACTTTCTCAAGGGTCCATTACGAAGATATGTGGAGCCCTTATGAGAAATGTCAAGAGATTGTTTTTTATGAGTGGCAAGTAAAGAGAAGCTGGAATTGCGAAGATCCGATTTCACAATTTAAAAAGACAACAAAAGATTCACTGGCCGAGTTAAAATTGTATAGCAAGGAGGAATTTCGGGGCAGAGAGGAAAAATTGGAAAAGCTTATAAAAGAGCTGAAGATTTACAGGGAGAGCAGTAAACATTATTGCACTGGAGTTGAACTAAAGGCAATCGAGAAACAAATAGACGATTTACTCATTGATGAAGAAATCTACTGGAAACAAAGATCAAGGGCTGTGTAGTTACGGAAAGGAGACAAAAATATAAAGTATTTGCACTCCAAGGCTATTGCAAGAAAGAGGAAAAACAATATCAGAGGAATCATTGACGAAAGGAACAAATGGACAGAAGAAGCTGATGAAATTGAGAGGATCCTTTGTGATTATTTCGACAACATGTTCACCTCTAATAATCCAATGATGCATCAACTAGAGTCAGCACTTAAAGGCATGCCTTGTAAAATTTCAAGTGAGATGAATGCACACCTCGATCAGCCTTACACAGAAGCAGAGATCACAGAAGCTCTAAGTCAAATGCACCCAATAAAAGCTCCAACCCCGGACGATCTTCCAGCAGCCTTCTTTCAAAAGCACTGGAAGTCTGTGAACTAAAGAGCCATAGTTGTCTGCCTAGATGTCCTTAATGATGGAGGTAATATCACCCCCTTGAATCATACGTTTATTGCTTTAATTCCGAAGATTGACAAGCCTAGGAAAGTGGGGGATTATAGATCTATAGCCTCTGTAATGTTATTTACAGAATTATTGAGAAAACTATGGCAAATAGGTTAAAGCTGATCTTGAATCATGTTATATCCCCAACTCAAAGTGCCTTTGTTCCTAATAGGCTCATAACTGACAATATAATCATAGGTTATGAATGCCTTCACAAAATAAGACTTAGCAAAGGAAAGAAGCATGAGATTGTAGCTTTGAAACTAGATGTAAGTAAAGCCTATGATAGGGTGGAATGAAAGTTCTTACAGTGTACTTTAGAAAAGATGGGATTTTCCTCAAAATTTGTAAGGTTGATTATGATATGTATAACTACACCATCCTTCTCGGTGTTGATAAATGGGGTAGCTAAAGGGTTGATTACGCCGCAAAGAGGGCTAAGGCAAGGATGCCCATTGTCTCCATATTTATTCATTCTTTGTGCAGAAGTTTTTTCTAATCTCCTAAGCCAAGCTGAAATAAACAAGCACATTCATGGAATTAAGTTCGACAAGGAACTATCTATCACCCATCTCTTATTTGCGAATGACAGCTTGATCTTCGTAAGAGCCACAAAAAAAAGATTGTTGGAGATTGAAAGGAGTGTTTGACTGTTATACCAATGTTTTAGGCCAAATCTTTAATTTCGAAAAGTGATCTATGTTTTTTAATCAAAACACAAAGCATGAGCTGATCTCGGTAATAAAGGACACTTTCCAGCTACCAGTGGTCTCTAGACATGAGAACTACCTTGGGTTGCCCTCAATGATTGGTAGAAACAAGACTACTCTTTTCAATGATATCAACCTTAGAATTCTCAGTAAAATTTCCAGCTGGCAGGCAAAGCTGTTCTCGTGTTGTGGAAAGGAAACTTTGATAAAAGTCGTGGCCCAATCAGTGCCAGCATATGCTATGAGTGTTTTTAAGCTCCCCTTAGGTCTTTGTGAATAAATGCAAAAAGCTATAGCCCGATTTTGGTGGGGGAACAGCAAAGACCACAGGCCAATTCATTGGCGAAGATGGGAGAAAATGTGCCAAGCTAAGAGTAGAGGGGGAATGGGTTTTCGAGATTTGTCTAGCTTCAACCAAGCTCTTGTTGCAAAACAAGGTTAGAGGATTATTCAAGAGCTGAATTCTTTGGTTGCAAGAATAATGTAGGCAAAAGCTGGTTCTCAACCATCTTTCATATGGAGGAGCATTCTTTGGGGAAGAGAAGTGACTGAGAAGGGATTGAGGTGGAGGATTGGAAATGGTGAACAAGTGAAGGTGTATCAGAGTAAATGGCTTCCAAGACCTGACACTTTCAAGCTGATATCAACCCCCCAAATTGCACTAAGAGACAGCTGTTTTGGAGCTCATTAATGAAGAGCATGAATGGAATGAAGAGCTGATTCAACAGAATTTTTTGAGAGTCAACGCAGAGCAGATTACAAGAATACCTCTCCCAAGGCAACCAAATCCAGATCAAGTAGTATGGAACTATGACAAGAAGGGGGAGTACTCGATGAAGAGTGGCTATCAATTGGCGTTAAATATGAAAACCCCAGACATGGCTAACTGTTCAGAAGAGAAGTAGAATTTTTGGAACACTATCTGGTACCTTCAAATTCCAGAAAAAGTAAAAATTTTCATGTGGAGAGCATCTAATAACTTGTTGCCAGCTGCGGAGAATTTATGGAAGAGGAAGGTGGTGCAATTCCCTCGGTGCCAGAGGTGTTATAGAATGGGAGAGTCCATCTTTCATACTCTTTTTGAGTGTAAAGCTTCAAAAAAAAAATTTGGCAGTTGACTTGTTTTGAAGAAAATATTAGGCTGTGTAAAAACAAAGATGTATGCAGCTTATTTCGATTTATGTCAGGGAGAAAAAAACAAGGTTGAAATGGAGCTGATGGCTGCACTGTGCTGGAGTATATGGCATTCAAGGAATCTCCTCATTTTCAAAAACAAAAGAGAAGATTCCTAGTCATCAGTTGCGGCAGCAGAAGCAGTTGTGTAAGCTTACAGAAGAATCCAAATGCCATTGATGCAAGAAGGCCTAAATCATAAAGATGCTATCCAAAAGACATGGAAACCTCCACCAGCAGGTTGGTTCAAAGCTAACGTAGATGCAACAGTAAAGACTGATCAGCAAAGAACTGGATTGGGTGTAGTCATAAGGAATTCAGAGGGCAAGGTTGTAGCAGCAGCTATGAAGACCACAATCTTTCTGGATAAAGTAGATTATGCAGAAGCCGAAGCAACTCAGTTCGGGTTGGAGATATCAGAGCATGCAGGTTGCATTCCAGTGATTATAGGTTCAGGGTCGGATCAAAAGAGTAAAGCATGTAAAAGTGCAATATACTCCAAGAAATTGTAATAGTGTAGCTCACTCGCTTGCAAAGCTAGCACTTGTCTAAAATTGTAGGTCTCAAATGACAAATGCAATAACGAATGGAAGTTGATTTTATTGACTTTTTTAATTCACCATTTTACCCTTTCAGCTGATTAGGGGAAAATATAAAATTAAATATCCTCAATTCACAAATCACAAATTTAATTGCTCTCGTTTGGAAGTCTAATTCTGAAGGGCGAAGTAACAACTTTATGAACGATTATAAGCTTAATCTATTTGAAAAATATAGAATATTCTGCTAAGAGAAAAGTGCCAAGTGAAATTGTATAGAATTCTCGGCTCATTTGGGATAAAAGTGCATTTAGTAATAGATGTTTATGTCTAATGATAATTTGACCATTTATATTCAAAGTAGAAGAAGGCCTAATAAGTAAAGAGTAAACAAGAAAAAAAAAATAAATAAATACTTAGAATAAGTTTATTTGTTTGTAACATCGAGAATCAAATTACCATACAGAGAAGCAGAGAGACGCGGAGCCACAAGTACTTCAAGTGGTGTAGATTTCTCCATGGTCAACCCTAATCCTTCACCCATGTCCACCGGTTCATTAGATGGGGTTGCAAAATCAAAGCCATGAAGTAAAGAAGCAAGTGTAAATTGCATAACTTGGAGGGCAAATGACACTCCAGGACACATTCTTCTGCCGCTACTAAAAGGTAACAATTCAAAATTTTGTCCCTTAACATCAATATCCTTCTGCCTTGTCAAAAATCTTTTTGGGTGAAACTTACATGGCTCTTCCCAGACACGCGGATCACGTTGAAGTTTCCACGCATTGATAAAAAGTTGTGTGCCGGCAGGTACATGGTAACCATTAACTATGCACTCTTCCATAGACTCATGAGGAACTAAGAGTGGCACAGCAGGATACAAACGCATTGTTTCTTTGAGAATGGCTTGCAAGTAAACTAAATTTTTTATATCTGATTCATTCACTTGCCTTTTTGTGCCCACCTGAATATCAAGCTCGTTTTGAGCCTCATTTAGAATGTCACGATGATTGAGAAGCAAAGAGATAACCCATATCAATGTTACTGCTGTGGTGTCTGTTGCTGCTAAGATAAGACCCTGCAAAATTAATAGGACTTTAAAGCGCAATTTTATTACTTTTATATGTTACACTCATTCACAATAATGCAACTTAATTAAATTCAACTTAAAGATTCAATGCATCATCTCAAATACATGAAAGCGTCTTTGGTGCTCTTGGAAAATTAGTCCTTAACCATTTGTTGCTTGCACGTATGAATGCACATTATCATGATTGGTTGAAATATATATATATATAGTATAGAATGAAGCAATATTCCTAAATGACCCAAGACTTTTCCAAAATCCACAAATGTATCGTAAAAAACTTATCCGAAAATGTAGGTCCCAAATAACTAATGCTATAATGAATGAAAGATGATTTCGACTTTTTAATTTATCATTTTATCCTCTTGATCGATTGGAAGAAAACAGAATATAATTAAATATTCTCAATTCACAAATTATAGATTTAATTGCTCTTGCTTGGAAGTCTCATCCAGAAGAGTGATGTAAAAGCTTAATGTATGATTATAAGCTTAATATGTTTTAAAAGCATATAATATTCTGTTAAGAGATAAGCACCAAGTAAAATTTTTTGGTCTAGATCCACTGTTAAGGAGCAACTATCCTAAGACTTAAGGCCTGAACTCTAGCCTCACTGATGTCTGCATGTTAATAAAAATTAAAAAAAATTAAAAAAACACAAAAATAGAGTTATAAGATTTTTTAACTCTGCGCACACTGATGGAGAGGGCGGACAGGATTGAGCCCCACTTCAGATTAGAACTAAAAGGAAAAAAAGGTGTTAAGGGAGGCGCACCAGGCAAGTAGCTTTGTTCACTGTATCAACATCACGACCAGAATATTGCTCTTTATCTCCTAGAATCAAAAGCATCACACTCATAAAATCTAATTCTTCTTCTTTCATCTCCTGAGAATTTCTCTTCCTCTTGTGCTTTTCTAACCATCCTTGAAGAAGATTGTCTAATTCTTCAGCAATATTCTTCATTGACCTCTCATCACCCCCTATATCCAACCATCTTAAAAACGGCAGTGCATCTGACACCACAAACTTACCACTCATCTCAAAAGATCTCGTTAGTAGTTCCATCCATTCTTCACCATCCACTGAATTGCATCCCTTTCCTACAATCATTCTTAAAACCACATTACGGATGGTGTCTGCAAACCATCTTTTCAGCTCTACCAACAACATCTCATTAGTGCTTTTGTTCTTGTCCCATAACTCATATAACTCCTTCAGACATGTCTTCACTTCGTAGTCTCGTACATGCTTGAGCTTCTCAAGCCGATGGTTTGAAAGGAGCTCAACTGTGGCTATCTTGCGTATCTCACGCCAGTAGGAGCCGTATGGGCTGAAGCCAAACATGGAAAAATTGTAGCCAAAAATCTCCATGGCTAGAGTTTTTGGACGGCTGGCAAAGACTTTGTCATGTGTAGTAAGACACTCTTTAGCCACCTCCCAATTACTCACAACTAAAGCTCGATTTATGCCCATCTTGATTGTGAAGATTGGTCCATACTTGTCAGCCATGGCGCCCAGCACCCTGTGAGGAGGCTCTGGCCCTCCTAAGAGGTGTAGATGTCCAGTCACAGGCCATGCTCCTCCGGCTTCTGGTGCTCTCCTCTTCTTCTTGCTTGTGTAATTTGTAAGCAAGTTTCTTGAAACCGACAACAAAATATATGAAAAGATTAAAAGAGTTAAAATTGCAGCTGCAGTAGTTGGTTGAGATGTTAAAACAAGGAAGTCCATGGCTAGCTGATGCTAATTGCTTAAACTTTTATGTCTATGGCTAGCTGATGCTAATTGCTTAAATTTCTTGGGTCGTTGAGGTTCACTAATTGAGCAAATAATGCAAGCATTCAAGATGAATGTATATAGTAGAAAAATGATGAAACGAAGATATGAATGCTGATTAAAGTAGTGTATACAAGCGGCCAAATTTAAGGTTATTTATGTCAACATATTATAGATTTTTTCTTCATTTTTTTTTAAATAGAGATAAAGACTCGTATGTTTATAAATTTCCACGAAGTATTTCTCACTCATCTCACTGGCAACAAAATTATTGGTGGCTCTACCAGTTTTTAATGGGAATGTCATTAAAAAAGTATGTTATATTAATAGAGCACTGAAACTCAGATTAAATGAAAAAAAAAAAAAAAAAAGATAGATGATTGATTTGAAATACAACATGATAATCCCGGTATTCAAAAAAAAAAAGTGATGAAAGTTTCTTAAAGATTTTATTCCACCTAATCCACACGGAAATATTAAACAAAATGATTGATTTGAAAACATGGACATAAAAAGTGACGTGCAAAACTCCTTTTCTTTAAAGATTTGTACCGCGTAATCACATACCTCATCGATTTTGTTTTGCACTATAGAAAAATAATATTTATATAATATGACGATTTTATGGCAATAAATTAAAATTACTAGCTCGTATGACTTGAATTACTGTTATGAGGTATGCAAATGGACACTGCATTATCTCTTGATTCTTGATTTTGCTCTTGACTTTAGATATTAGAAGCAGTTTACTAACCATTTCTCGTTCTAGTAGACATTCACTAACATAAAACCCAGAAAGCTTAATCAATCACCATTTTAAATGGAGAAATTATTTTTGAATAATTTTTTTGTCATATATATATCCAATCACCACATAATTTTAACATATTCTTTGTACTACCTTTATTTTTAAACTTGTATTAATGAACTACTTTGACATTAATAAATGATCATTTTATCTTTAAATGAATTAAAAGACCATTTTATTTTATAAAATTTTAAAAAATAAAAATATTATAATTAATTGATACGAATTCCACAATGAAACTTTGAAACTCACACTTAAATTGTAGTTTCAACTTCCCAAGAAAGTTCTAAAGAGATTTATGACAAACAAAACATTGACCCAATGTTTAAGAAAAGCATGAACCAAATGTGTATAGAATGATATTGACTCCACACTCAAGAAATAAATGAGAAGATGAGTGATAAGTCTAAATTTGGAACGCCACAAGAATGCAAATTCTTGATAAGTTCACTAGTTTTGAAAAGAACCAAAGAAAGAATAATCTTTCAAATTCAAATAACATTAATCTCTTAATTGTTATACATAGGAAGGTTGCTGAGTTTAAATAAGCTAAAAGAAACTCAAGATCTTAAAAATACAAATGGAAACATTGGAACAACCCTCCAAGTATAGGTTTGTCAAAGGGTGCTTTAAAAGCCTTCACCAACCCACCATTATTAATGTAAGCATTGACAAACGTAATGCTAGCCCACCATCATCAATGGTAGACTTACCTAACACATTGATAAACTTGACACAAAACAAATAAATGAAGTTGAATAATCAAAGGAGTTGTTTGAATTCCCAAGCCTGAACAAGCTGTAATAAATTGATCATAACTCCTTCTAGAGAACTCCAAATCCAGCTCTGTAAACTACATTAGAAAGCTAACTTAATTATATTTCCAACGGTATATAAGTTATACATTAAGTCTGCCTCAATCAATACCCGATTTATTCTGAATTTTCCCTTTTTGCATTTGATCCAAATTGTGTATTTGGCTGCCCAATAACTTGAATAATGCCCGCAATGCCTTGTCTTCTCTCCAAGCCCAATTCATGATGTCTTGCATCTTGAATTGCATTTTCAATCCATATTTTCTCAATTAATCCATTTAATGCAGCTTGCATCTTTTTGGCTCTAGCTCTTGTAATTAGTTCTCCATGAATGTGTAAAGGATCACTTGAAGCTTTAATGGTATGTCCTTGATGGTTCTCATCATTTCCCCTCTCTTCAAAAGGATTCGTCCTCGAATCTTCACCTATATCGAAATGAGAAAGATCATAAACATTAAAAGTAGCACTTACATTATACTCATCAGGAAGATCCAATTTGTAGGCATTGTCATTGATCCGTGCAACCACTTGAAATGGACCATCTCCCCTTGGAAGCAACTTGGAACGCCTTTATGCTGGGAACCTCTCATGTCTCATATGCACCCACACCCAATCTCCAGGCTGAAAAACCACTTGCTTATGTCCTTTGTTGGCTTGAGTAGCATATTGCTCAGTTCTCTTTTCTATGTGTTGTCACGTTCTCATACAATTGCTTGACAAATTCATCTTTCTTTTTATCATCCATACTAGCACGCTCATCAATAGGTAAAGGTAAGAAATCAAAAGGAGTTAATGGATTAAAACCATATACAATCTCAAATAGTGAAAATTTAGTAACTAAATGGACAATTCTATTGTAAGCAAATTCAACATGTGGCAAACATTCTTCCCAAGTTTTCAAATTCTTTTGAATAATGGCACGCAACAAAGTAGACAGAGTTCTATTTACAACCTCAGTTTGTCCATCGGTTTGTGGATGACAAGTAGTAGACCACTTTATATTACAACATCTTTTGGATCCTTCATGACCACTTTATCTCGGTGATCAAGTTCTCGAAATATTTCGATCAATTCTCCGTAGAATTTAGAGAGTGGTTGTCCATTTTGCTTGATAGAGAATGCATTCTGGTTTAGAGTGAAAACTTGTAATTCATCGCTTTCATCATAGAAGGCTTTTGATAATGCATCCCAGATTTCGTAGGCTGTAGGAATTCATAAATATCGCTTCATGATCTCTGGAGACATGGATATGAGTAACCATCTTTTTACTTTTTGGTTCTCACTAGACCATTTCTCATATTCCTTTGAAGATTCCTCAGATGACTTTGTGTTACTATGAATATATGAGAGTTTTTCTCTTTCTGCAAGATGCATCTCCATTATTTGAGATCAAACATCGTAGTTTCTCTTAGTGAAGATAATTTCAGCATCAAATACTCCATCAGATTGAACAGATTGAATGACAACAGGAGCAGATTCAGTTGGAGTTTTCTCCATTTTTTTTGTTTTTTCCTTTTCCTTTTTTTTGTTTTTTTTTTTTTACGTCTAGATTGAAAGAAGAAAAAAATAACCCTTTTAGATCAAAAAATGACAAGTCGTTTGGCCTCTGCTTGACGAAACAACATGTCGGTTCTGATGGAATAGCAACAACATGTCGTTTTAGGACTGCTGCACTTCTGGAGATTAAACGTCACGTCGTTTTTGTCTCTACTTTACAAACGACATGTCGGTTTCAATGTAATAACAAACGACATGTCGTTTTATGACTGCTGCACTATGGAGATAAAAACGACATGTCGGTTGAAGTCTTCTTCAACCTCTGGAGCGCGTGGGAGCGCGTGAAGATGACAAAGGCGCGTGGTTGACTGGCCGTGGTTTCGGGTGGCGCGTGGAAGCGCGTGGGAATGTGTTTAAATGTGAAACTTTTACAGTTTGCTTACTAGAAACTGAGAAATTTGATAGTATTCTTGGTTTTTGAGGAACACACCCTTGGAAAATTTATAGGATTGTTGATAAATTTGTAAACTCAAGTTTTTTTACGTATGAGTGGCTTGTTTTTTGATCGACATGGATTTCTGAAATGGTAGGAATGGTTATAAGGAAGAAAAATAGTGGAAAAATGGTTGTGGGAAGAATTTGGTTTCCTCTGTTTTTGTTACAAACAGAGCAGCGAAACTTAAAGAAACTTGAGCGTATTCATGGCTTTGATACCATGAAGAAACTTGTTTTCATTTCTTAAATTAAAACATTATACACTGAGAGTTATTTATAGATGCAGAGATTACATTTTTTTCAAAGTTTACATATGTGAATACATAAGGAAATGTGTCAATCCGCTCAGAGCGGATCTTGTCTTTGACAAGTGCAGATTATCCCTTTTACAAATGCGGATTATGTCTTTGAAAACTTCATTCAATGTCATTTTATTTGATTCTTAACACTCTCACCCTCCTAAGAGGTGTAGATGGCCAATCACTGGCCATGCTCCCCCAGCTTCTGGTGCTCTTTTCTTCTTCTTGCTCGCGTAATTTCTATGCAAATTTCTTGAAACTAATAACAAAGTATATAGAAAGACTAAAAGAGTGGTTAAAATTGCAGCTACAACACTTGTTTGAGATGAAATGAGAAAGTCCATAGCTGTTATCCTTCTACCTGCTCAAATTTTTGAAGTGTCTGTGATGAATATCAACTTTTCCATGTCCATACCATATATATAGAAAACTGCCAAAGAAAATGTTAAGTTAATTCTATAATAGAAATTATGGTATTTAACAAAAACATAATTTATGAAATTCTTTTTTCTTATCGATTTGTTCCACGGGCACCTTATCTCGTATTTCATCATCAATCTGATTTAATGATTATAAAATTCATTAATCAGTATAGAACAATGACAATTATAGAAAAGATTATAAAATTACTACCAAATATCGTTTTGGTTACTATAAAGGTAAAAAAAATAAAAAAAGGTTTTTCCTCAAAAGATTTATTCCACCTTGTTAAGAATAAAATGCTGAGTCATCAAGCTGAGCTGTCCATATGATTGCCATGTTGGAAAGTCAGTTTTGCAATTAGTTGAGAGCTAATTAACTTCCCTCTAAAAGTTTGTTATGAATACCAGAATCTATGCTCACGAGTTTTATAAACTTGTAACCTTGAGAAAATTCTACACACTACTATAAATAGTGTTGTATTGTAATTAATGAATAATGCTTAGCCTTATATTTTCTCTCTATCAATAAACTTAGCCTTATATTTTCTCTCTATCAATAAACTTTCTCTCTGTTTTTCTAAGTAAACAAACAAAATCTACAAAGCATTTTATATTTTAACTTGGTATCAGAGCTTGAATCCAAATTGCCTTAATCGGTTCTAATCAACAATCCAACAACACTTCCACAACTTCTTTCACTTTCACAAATCCAATCAAGCTTGATCGCTCAAACTACACGATCTCGAAATAGCAAGTACTTTCCTCAATTCGTGGCAATGGTCTTGAAGGCTATATTGATGGATCTAGGATCTGTCCTGGTCAATTTCTTCCACCAGAGGCTAGATCTGAAGGCTCTTCTTCTTCCAGCATCGAAGGTAAAGAGAATCTAGAGTATGCAGCTTGGAAATGTCAAGATCAGCTCCTGCTCAGTTGGATTATGTCATCTATGAATGTTGATATTCTCAGTCTTGTGGTAAGCTCTAAGACCTCTTTTGAGTTGTGGAAAAACCTTGAAAAACAATTTGGATCTCAATCTATGGCTAAAAAGGTTCATCTGAAAATGCTTCTAAGTAACATGCGAAAAGGATCTTTAACCATGTCAGAGTATTTTACAAAGCTTAAAACAGTCACAGATGGTCTTGCTCTAGCTGGTAGTCCTGTGAATGATTTGGATCTAATCACTCATCTTATTTCTGGCCTAGATCAGTCATATTATCCTGTTGTTGTTTATATTGAGGCAAATATGTTGAATATGGATCTTAGTGAGGCTTATGCTATGCTTCTTACACATGAGACTAGACTTGAGAACAATAAGCTTCATGACAGTAAGGAAACCAAGAACAATTATGTACTAAATATAGCTCAGGCTGGAAATTTTTCAAAGAAAGGTAATAATAATAATCAAAACAATTGGAACAAGACTAGAGGAAATAATTGGAACAATAATTCTGGTGGAAGAGGTGGTTTCAACTCAGGAGGTGCTGGAAAGAATTTTGCTCAGGGAACTGGTATTGCTTGCCAAATATGCTTCAGGTTTAATCACACAGCAGCTGAGTGTAGAGACAGGTTCAACAGGAATTTTGTTCCAAATTTTCCAGCTCCAGCTCCAAATCACTTCTCTAATTAGAATCAGGGACCAAGAGCAGCCTTCATAACAACATCTGAGGGAGTTGCTGACCAAGGATGATTTCTGGACAGTGGTGCAACTCATCACTTAACCAACACAGTTCAGAATTTGAGTGATGGTAAGATCTATTTTGGCTCAAATTTACTAACTGTTGGTAATGGTCAAGGCCTTCAAATCACTCACATAGGTTATACTCAACTTTACACTTCTTTTGGCACCTGTTTACAACTACAGAATATTTTGTGTGTTCCTCAAATTACCAAGAGCCTCATATGTATTTCCAAACTCCTCACTGATAATGATATAACCATTGAATTTTTCTCTGATGTTTGCTTTCAAAAGGACAAGGTGAAGGGCACTCTGTTGGCTTAGGGGATTGCTAAAGATGGTCTGTACAAGCTACTGTCACAAGAGGAATCTATCTCTCCTTCCTCTTCTTTTCTGCAAGTGTCTCATCCTAGTTCTATAATGTCCATTTTTTCTTTTAATAATGCAATTACTTTTGTTCAAAATTCAAATAATGACTTCTGTTTAGAGTCTGCATCTCCTATAAACTTTCAAACTTCAGGTTCTATGTCAGCAAATGTATTGCATAACAGACTTGGTCATCCAAGCAGCATGTTATACAAACTATCCTCAAGAACAATTGTTTACTGTCAGCTCATGTTAACAAATCAAATTTTCATTTTTGTGATGCTTGTCAACTTGGAAAATTACACCAATTGCATTTTCCAGCTACTGAAATAAAAATAAAATGCCCTTTAGAATTGGTACACACAAATTTATGGGGACCAGCACCTGTCTTATCATTGGATGGTTATAGATATTATATCTCCTTTGTTGATGATTTCACCCGATATTATTGGATCTTTCCCTTAGTGTTGAAATCAGATGCTCTTACTACTTTAAAAAAATTTAAGAGTTTGGTTGAAAAACAATTTAATCTGTCTATTAGAGCCTTGCAATCTGATATGGGAGGTGAATTTAAAATTTTTCAATCCTTTCTTCAACAAAAAGGCATCCAAGCTAGATTTAGTTGTCCCTATACATATCACCAAAATGGTGTTGTTGAGAGAAAGCATAGACACTTAGTTGAAACTGGGTTAACACTTCTTGCTCAAGCAAAAATGCCTATTTCTTTCTGGTGGGAGGCTTTTCATACAACCTCTTATCTCATTAATAGAATGCCTACCACTACACTTAACAACTTATCTCCTTATCAAAAACTTCATAATCCGCCACCAAATTACCAATTTCTTAGAGTTTTTGGATGTACTTGTTACCTTTTTCTCAGACCTTACAATAAACACAAGCTTGACTTTCACTCACAAAAATGCTTGTTCTTAGGATACATTCATCTTCACAAAGGGTATAGATGTATAACAAAATCGGGCAAAGTATATGTTGCAACTCATATTATTTTCAATAAGTTTAATTTTCCCTACTTAGATTTGTTCTCATCATCTGTATCTTCCTCTGAGTCTCTATCAACCTACTCTCCATCAATTTGTATCCTCAATGACAGTGGCTTGCATTAGTCATCTGCTATATCTCCTGCTTCAGCAGTGTCACCAGTATCACCATCTTCACATTTACCTTAACAAACTCAACAAGCTTCATACTCTCCTTGTCCCTCTCCAATCTCAGGTTCTTCTAACTCATCATCACCACATTCTTCATCACATCATTTTTTATCCAACCCTTACGTTAGACCACAACCATCCCCTCATCCTGTAATTCCCACTCATCCAATAGTTGCTCGAGCCAAGTCTGGTGTTTTTAAACCAAAGACCTACCTTACAGCTACCCAAGACCTTGAACCAGTGAGTGTTAAGGCAGCCTTGGCTAATACAAAGTGGAAGATGGCTATGTAAGATGAGTATAATGCTTTGCAGAAAAATGGCACCTGGACATTAGTTCCAGCTGAGAAAGCTACCAAACTTGTTGGCAATAAGTTGGTTTTTCAAGTGAAGTATAATTCAGATGGTAGCATTTCCAAGTATAAGGCTCAGTTGGTTGCAAAAGTGTTTCATTAAACTTATGCAGTAGATTTCTTTGAAACCTTTAGTCCTATTGTTAAATCCTGCACTGTTCTTATTGTTCTCAGCTTAGCAGTCATGAATTGTTGGCCAATTCGGCAATTAGATGTTAACAATGCCTTTCTCAACGGCATGCTTACTGAAGATGTGTTTATGCCTCAGTCAGAAGGCTTTACCAATTGCCAGTTTCCCAATCATGTCTGCAAATTACGTAAAGCCCTTTATGGTCTTAAACAGGCTCCCAGGGCTTGGTATGATAGGCTGAAAGGGTCTCTAGTTCAGTGGGGATTCAGGTCTTCCAAGTCAGATACTTCATTGTTTTCAAGCATATTGGATGTGATGTTCTAATCATCCTTGTCTATGTAGATGATATCTTGATAACAAGCTTCAGTAATGCTCTCATCACAGAGGTTATTAGTCAACTCAGCTCAGAGTTTACACTTAAAGATTAAGGAGATTTCAATTATTTCCTTGGAGTCGAAGTGACTTCATCTGCTGAAGGCTTACATCTATCTCAGACTAAGTATGTTGGTGATATCTTGAGAAAAGCTCATATGCTTGGAAGTAAAGGTTGTAATACACCCATCAATGTTGCTGATAAGTTGCAGAAGGACAAAGGCTGCATATTTGATAATCTTTCACTTTATAGAAGCATCATTGGTTCTCTGCAATACCTGACACTGACGAGACCAGATATTGCATTTATAGAAAAAAAATTGAGTCAGTTTTTGGCTGCTCTAACTACTTTACATTGGCAGGCCTGTAAGAGGGTGTTACGATATCTGCAGAGTACAACACACTTTCGACTTCAGTTCTTCAAGTAAGGCTCTCCAATTCTCACAGCATATTCTGATGCAGATTGGGGGTCTGATCCAGATGACAGGAGATCTGTTGGAGGGTATTGTGTTTATCTTGGATCAAACCTTGTGTCTTGGTCATCTAAGAAACAAAACATTGTTTCCAGACCATCTGCTGAATCCGAGCATAGAGCTTTAGCCTTAGCTACATCTGAAATTTTGTGGATTACATATCTATTGAAAGAGCTCAAAGTGTCACTCCACAAACCTCATGTTCTTTATTGTGATAACAGCAGTGCAGAAGCTTTGGCAAGTAATCCTAAGTATCATTCCAGAACTAAGCACATAAAATTGGATTTACATTCTGTCAGAGAACACATTGCTAACAATGAGCTATTCATTGAGCATGTGTCCAGTTCTGATAGGTTAGCTGATGTGCTTACAAAACCTCTGAGCTTTGACCATTTTGCTTATATGCGAACTAAGCTCAATGTCTGTCCACGACCTTGAGCTTACGGGGGCATGTTAAGAATAAAATGTTGAGTCATCAAGCTGAGCTGTCCATATGATTGCCACGCTGGAAAGTCAGTTTTGCAATTAGTTGAGAGCTAATTAGCTTCCTTCCAAAAGTTTGTTATGAATACCAGAATCTGTGCTCACGAGTTTTGTAAACTTGTAACCTTGAAAAGATTCTACACACTACTATAAATAATGCTTAGCCTTGTATTTTCTCTCTATGAATAAACTTTCTCTCTGTTTTTCTAAGTAAACAAACAAAATCTACAGAGCATTTTATATTTTAACTCACCTGATCATATATCTCATCATTCCGATTTAATGTACATATAAAAAAGTTATATTAAAAAAAAGAATGATAAATATATCATCAAATGTCTTTTTGACAGTTACTGAAAAAAAGGGCAAAATTATGTTATTGTAGTTGAACTTAAATTACTTGTATAATTTGATATTATCTTACATCCAATTTGCCATTTAAAAAATGCATAAATAAAAAAACTATATTTGTAAGGATGATAAAATTGACATGAAACTTCATTTTGGCTACGGGCCTTGACTTGTAGCTAGGAAGGGGTATGCCCAGATGCTCCTTTGGAATTATCACAGGAATAAGTGCACAGTTGCGCCCTCAAAGTTAGGGGTGGGCAAAAGTAGCTGATTAAAATCAAACCGAACCGAACCGTTCGGTTCGGTTCGGTTTTTTTGCGGTTTTTTTAACTCAAAAAACCGAAATAGTAATATAGTAATAATAGTATAATATTTCGGTTCGGTTTTCGGTTTTTAAAAAAAACCGAAAAACCGAACCGATTTTAAAAAAAAACCGAACCCCAAAATTCCTAATTTCTAAACGTAAATGATCTCTATTCTCTAAACCTAATTCCTAAATGTAAACCTGCTGGTCGCTGCTGGTTGCTGCTGCTGCTGCTGCCGCTGCTGTTCGTTGCTGTTGGTTGCTGCTGGTTGCTGCTGGTTCGCCGCTGCTGGTTGCTGCAGCTGCCGCTGCTGGTCGTTGCTGGTCGCTGCTGCTGCCGCTGCTGTTCACTGCTGCCGCTGCTGTTCACTGCTGCTGCCGCTGCATTTCACTGTTGGCCTGCTGGTCGTTACATGTAATTAAGTTCATGCCCTGTTTTTAAATGTTAAAATTGCCCAGTTCTGTTTTTAAATGTAATTAAGTTGTCCCATCCTTGACTTTAAAGTCAAGGATTAGTTAAAAAACAAAATAAATACATACTCCAATACACTATATTTTGTCATATAGTGTATTAAAATCCTCAGTTTTTTTTATCTTTTAGCTGATCCTTGAATTTAATAAAGTCAGGGATCCCTTATTAGAAAACTACTATATATATATATATTACATATATTAAGTAGATGTAGTACAAGAGAGTTGTTATAGAATCTCTTCTGATGAGGCACTTGAATTACGGTAATTATTAAATACATTGACAAGTAACTGTCACTGGGCATGCGTGGACAGTGCATGCATTATATAATATATGATGCATGCCTAAGGATGATATAAAACATAATTGAATAGGAAGAAAATCATGTATTGATAAAATTGGGTGATAAAATAATCAAATATATCCCATGTGATTTGAAACTTAGAGCTTGTTGAATTGAAATTGTTGAGAATTCGATCCTAATAACACTAATCAAATTCACCCCAAGAGATTAATCATGACTCAAGAATCCAAGACCAACTGATACAAATCACACACTGAGTATTTCACGCAAGAATCAAAGCTCTAAAGAAATAAAACGACACCAAATATAAGTGGTCAGCACCAAGAGACGGTGCCTACATCCACTGGGAAGCAAACCAATAGATTTCACTATACTGAGAATGAAACAGTACAAGAATAGATGATGATTACAGAGAACAAGATCTATTAACCATTTTCTCTCTATATCTTCTCTCTACTCTCAGTGTTTCCCAATAATGAAGATGATTCCAGAGCTTGCACCTTTTTAACCTCTGTTTTCTGGGTTTGTTATGCTAACAACCCTTCCCGCCAAAACCAACCGTAACACTCCTTTCTCATGTGCTTGTCACAAGCAAATTTAAGTAAGCTCAAAACGACATTCATAAACGTCGTTCTAAACCAATGAAATTCTAATTCAATACACGTGCAGACCATGTGTATTACTTCATGTCTTGAGTGACACATGAGACTCTGTCGGTTTTGCTCTGAAACTTCTCATGCGACAAGTCATACGAGTTTGTAACCTCTAGATGACTTGTTACACTTGAGTTTTGAGTTCTTTCTTTATCAGAAATCTTTAAACGGACCAATTAGCATTTTCGTGCAGCATTTTATAGATGTTACGTTTTATTTCTTATAATTTCGGTGTTTTCAATAGAAAATCTCTAACCTTATTAAAATCATAGATAAACTAAAACACAAAAACACACATACTTCAATACAATAAAGGATAAAATATATTATATTAGAGTCTGTATTTTTTTATCTTTTAACTTATTACTGACTATAATATATATATATATATATATATATACATATATATATACATACATACATACATACATACATACATACATACATACATTTATAAATAAGGGCTATCATTTTTTCCCTCCCAGTTGAATTTGCATTTCCCGCGTTAATTCTCAGATCTCTAGAGACTGTTACATTGCCAGTACTTCCTCCCTGCATTTTGCCGTTAGCCTGCTTCATTACCATCATTTCTGTCACTCCCTTCATTGAATGTTGCTCACCTACCCACTCCACCTCTCTTGTCCTATCAATCTCCTTAGTTTGACTCGTTTCCTCCTCCTCGGATCCCAACCCTTTTTTGTCAGTCGGGTTCACTTGCTCTTGCTGGTGTTGTTGTGACTTGCCTTGGAATTCTAAACTTGCCGATTTGTCAGCTCTTTCTTCTTTATTTTTCCATCTCTCTTTGCTATGGTATTTATTTAAGTGTCCCTCGATCATAATTGCTTTCATCCACATCCCAAACGAGATGATTATACATATGAATGAGGTCAGTCGACAGCTAAATTATGAAAACAAAAACAATATGACTATGCATAACTAATATTTCATTATAAGCAGCTATCAATACATAAGCAATCAAATCTAGTACTACATATCTTTTAGGTGGCTTGATATCTCTCCTTTTTTAGTCTATTGCCAATTGATAAGTGTCTCCCTCACTTTCTGTTGTTTCAGAAGATTGTTCTTAAATGTTTACTGACCTCTAATGTCTCAATGAAAACAAAAACAATAAATTTAACAATTCTAAAAAAATAGTTAGGAAAGAGAGAGCAAATACAAATATTTTTACGTGGTTTGCCAATTCCTGCCTACACCCACGCCTCCAAATAAACCAAGCTCGAGGATTTCACTATCCAAGCCTCTTAAGGCTTCCAATTCTTATAATTGATTTCTTAGGTGTCAATGGACCTTTACAATAACATATTATCCCTCAATCTCTTAACCCAAGTATTTTTCATACTCAAACTCTCTCAAATTTAATAAAGAAATAAAGATTAAAATAAATAACTCTCTTTTAAAGTGGATATACAAATGATAATACAATAGAGATTTAATATATTATTATTTGCAAAATGGAAGCTGAAAATATGATGTATGCTTTTTGTTCTTTCTTGCAAAAATCTTTAAATTTGAATTGGATTTCAGTTTATATGGTTTGGACACAAAAACTAGTTGCTATGAACAAAAATAGCAAATAGTTGGCTAGCCTCTTAAATCAGGCAGCTAGCCACCCGTTGCAGTTTTGAATTTAAAAATTGGCCTAGGCAGTTAACTGCTACCCTCAGGCAACTATCCTTCTGTTTTCTCAGTCAGTTAACCGTTACTTTTTGGCCGGCTAGCCACTACTGCTTTAATATTTACATTTGGCCCCAACTTTCAGAAATTAGACTATGGCTCAAAATATTTTAAATTTTTGTAAATAGGTTCAATTCCAGAATTTCTAAATAATGCTTATTATTTTCAAAAATTTATGAAATTATGTCATGACCCAAAACTTTATAATATTTTTCAAAAAGGTTCTTTTTAAAATTTTAACATAATGCTTATTCATTTTAAAGTTCTTAAAACTTTTTCAATTTAATCTAAAATTTGAAAAACACTCAAATCTACAAAATACTTGTCTTATAAATATAAAACTTCTTGATTTATGAAAAGTAATGATTTATTCAACAAAATCTTGATCTTTTCAAATGTTAAATCATGCATATATTAAATCATACCGACTTCATAAGAATTTGTCACGATAATGACTCCGTTGAGCTAAACTTTGTTCTTGATCAAGCCATTGCTTTGTTGAGTGCCTTGAACTTGATTTCACTTAATTCACTTGCATAAATATTATCCTTCAAGAACTACTAAAAATGTAACATATAATATTTATCATATCACTTAATACACATGTTTGTTATCATCAAAATTATAATGTGTGTAGTCATTTAGGCTAACACATAAGGTAAATGATAATAATCCTAGAATTATAAAGAAGCAATCACCAACAAAAACAAGCTGCAATGGAAAAGAGATTAAATCATTTTGGAAGAATAGAACTGAAATTAATTGATAAATCCAAAAAGCATAAGACAATGAGTTGTAAATGGATTTTTAAAATTAAAAAAAGTATACCAGGAGCTGAACCAATAATTAATGTTAAAAATTATATGTTTATTAAGGGGTAAAAATATTATTTTGTGCTATTAATGTAATTTATATTTGTAATTGTTTAACATATTGTGAATTTGATTTTGTGTATTTTTGTGTGTTTATTAGGTAAAAATAATAATTTCATGCAATGGGGGCTATGTACGGATGTCAAATTTGGATTCCGAAAGTCTAAGAAATTATGTTATTGTAGAGGAGGATCTAAGACTTTTGTTGTAAAATTTTAAGTTTTTAACACGGTAAATATGGTAATTCTGAAAGTATAAGTTTTGAATAAGTGCAAACAACATTGCCTCAAAATGTATGTAACTTGTAATCACATTTAGTTAAACATGCTAGCTCGTTTAGTGTTTGTGAGGTCCAAATACCTGAATCTTGCACCATCGGTTGTTGCAATGTTGCTATATCTGTTGTTGAAACGAAATTAGGAAACCAACAATGCAGCATTTTATTGCTCATAATCCTAAAATTAGCTAGAGTAAAAAAAAATTATAATTAAAAATAAATAAAAACAAAAGAGTAAGCCAATATGATAAACTTGATGCATTAGATACCTACAGAATCAGCGTGTACAGAATTTTGAAGCTGCGATGGCTGGAGTTGATCGAAAATTAGCAAATCATTTGGCTGGCCATCACTCAGCATGGGCTGTTGGGGTTGCAATTGGCCTGGCTTAACAATAGAGTTCCCTGGAAAGCTAGGCACACTTTCATTGTGCCGCATGGTCTGATCTTGATAGGAGAAGGATGATATCCGAGAATTGGAAATTACTGAAGTACAATGCAAATAAAATATAAAACAAAGTGATTGTCTTCAAAACTCAACCATCATGCATTGCAAACATGCTTATGGACAGGCTCAAAGACAGATGGAACTTGCACGGAAAAATAACTGAAAAAACTGCTCATGCGTAGATAGTAAAATGTTTGAACATAACATAACCAGAAATGGCCAACAAGTCGGGCAGCATGTGGCATCGTAAAGTACGAGCACGTTTTGATAGACACACGGCATGGCATGGGACACATGTGGGCTGGGCTAGATTTAGAATTTTATGCATGTGGACATTAAAAGTACGACACAATTAGAGATAAGATAAAGCACAGCACATTAAAAAGCCTGCAATAAATATGTTTCACTTTTTAATAAAATTAAACATAAAATTTTATAAGTATACAAATAACTTAGAAGTGAATCTTTTAACATATTTTATTAGCGTAAGTTTTTTTAATTCATTTAATTCTTAGTTTCAAAAAATACTCTAATTATTTTATGTTTATAATTTATTAAATGAATAGATGATATCATGATTTTAATAAATAAAAACATAAATATTATAATTTTATAAAGTGTATGAATTAATATGATTACGGACTATGATTTATAACTTTATGTAAGTCTAAATTAGTAATTAAGTTAATGTCTAAGTTAACAATTAAATTAACCCTTACGAAAAATTTATTATTGTTGTTGTTGTTGTTGTTTTTAGGTATCAAAAAAGAATTCTAATACGTAGGATCTAACTTAATATTTAGTATTACATTTTCTTACTATTATTAGTTTATTATTTCTTAATATGGACTTGAGTTTTGAACTTATGATTCTATTGAATTTGACCAAAGGCATATACACTCAAGAAAAAATACATAAGATTGAAAAACTTACCCCAACAGTTTGGCTTGCCTTATTAAACAAATTTTAAAAAAAAAAATACTTCTTGTGCCTTTTTCTTGGGCACACGCGGTATAGCCCACCACAATGCATCGGGCTTAAGCGAAAAAAAAAAAAGAAGGCACGGCACCTAGCAATATAGTGGTCAGCCCACATGGACCTTCTTTTGGCTGGTTGGGTTAGCATAGCATGGCCCGTTGGCCATGTATAAAAAAAATGACAATATTGACGCTTAAAAGACACATGAAACTTATCTAAATGATTATAACATGAACAAACTGAAAATACTACTACATATGTAGATTAAAAAGAAAAGTTTGAACATAAAATACTCACTCCATCAATATTTGCACCGGCCTCTAATTGGGAGGGTTGCTTTTGAAATATTTTCTTTAGCCACACGCTTCCGCTTCATGGTTAATGCCTAGAACTAGCAAAGCCTCAAAAGTGCTTTCAAATTTGTGTAACCTGCACTTAATGAAAAAGCACTTTTAAGCAACAAGGCTATTCAATCCAATGGGACATTATGCTGACTAAGTGCATGTTTGGTATAACTTATTTAATGGTCATAAGTGCGTATTTAATCTCATAAGCTCTTATAATAATTTTTATTATTGTTCGGTTATCTTTCTAATAGATTTCAAAGTTTAAATAAAGTATTTTGCTTCTACTAACAAAAAATCAAATTTTGGACTTTTGAGAGTAGAGGTTGAAAATCTTTTTTAAATATTAAAATATCTAAAATATCCTCTACTTATTTAACAATCTTCTTTTCATGACATAATTTTAAAAATTTTGTCTATTAAAATAATTTTATAAATTTTTAATACAAGTTCTTATTGACAACTAAACAATTAAAATTTTTTGATAAAATCTCTATTTAAAAAAGTTCTGCTGGTGAAAGCTCCATTATAACTAAGCTCTACTTAAAAAGCTATACCAAACGGAGCCTACAATCTTTTCTGGTCATCGCGTTTCAACCAACAAAAATCCAAGGAAAAAAGGTCTCTACACTTCTAAGGTTTTTAAAGTTAGGAAAAAATAATCATATACACTCCTAAATTTTCTAATAAGGGACACCAAAATCTCTTATTGACTATAATACCATTTGATTATTTGACTCTATTATCTAAACCAACATTAGATAACATATATTATACCTTCTCATAGAATATGATCCATACACTCAACTGCATAAATAATTTAATTATGAAATGTAGTCAGTTTGTTCTTGTAATCAATTATCATTAGATTTGAGGTAGAATTTTCGTTCTTTTAAAGTAGATTTGATAGATTATATTAAGAAAGGTCTATGTACACTTCGAATAATAATAATAATAATAATAATAATAATAATAATAATAATAATAATAATAATAATAATAATAATGGAATTGTATTGTAATAATAACAATAATAATAACAACGGTGGTGGTGGTGGTGCTAAGACGTCAAGATTAGACGGTTTTCATGTTAACGTGTTTTATGGTGACGATGGATATATACAAGTAACCTGGGCCATAATTTTGGGCCTGGTGTACTTAGGCCACAGCCCAAGTAACATTTTATCTCATCATATTCGATCAGTCTTTTCTTTCTTTTCTTTTAAATTACTCTTATTCAACCCCACCCATAAATTAATAGAAGACAAACAAAAATATCAACAATAATTTTTTGTTGGTGATAAGACTCATATCCCTCAATTTTTACGATACAGGTTCTCCCATTAGACTACAAACGCTGCAGGGATTTAAATTATTACTTGTGTTTATGAAATCTCTTAGATTAATTGCAATCCAAATAATAAAATTCATCGGTGTAAAATTACATGCGAAATTTGCCCGCAAATCTATTGAAACTTGATGCAATCCCGTTCCTTTATTTTTATAGCCCATTAGCCCATTTGTTATTTTTTTTTTCTCAAATTCATTAGGTTGTCAAGTAATATTTTTCCTCAATCTCTCTTTTCTAGTTATTAAATAAAAAAATTGTAACAAATAAATTTTGTCAAATTAGTACTTAAATGTTGGAATTTCTAGTAATACTCATCCTGTTGCACACAATCACGAAGTTAAAACTCAAAATCCTATAATCATGTGAAGCTTCTATTTTGGCTGTACATGTATGCATATGTATCCGCATATATAATAATAATAATAATAATAATAATAATAATAATAATAATAATAATAATAATAATAATAATAATAATAATTTTATGGTCAAGGATTTTAAAGTATAGAAAAGTCCAAAAAAATTTTAAAACCACACAGTTTTAAACTTTTAAAACCATGCAGTTTTAAAATTTTTTTGTACTTTAAAATTTCGGATTGGAACATCTCTCTCTACACACATACACTTCATGGATTCATTTATAATTTGTTTATGCGCCGCACCGTAACATCACATGTTGCAAGCCCTTTCTTTAAGTTGACTTTCTTATCCTTTCTTTAAGTTGACTTTCTTATGAACATCTCACAATAAAATCCAAATCAATGTTCTAATGTTAATCCTCTTCGTGATAAATATATAAACCCAATCCAAGGTTTTGCGACCAGTACATTATCTTTAGTAAATGTTCTAATTCTTAAAACTTTTGACTGCAAAATTGTCGTAAAAGTTCGCACATTCATGTCGTCTATATATATAGCTTATTGCATGTTAAAGTCTTTCATCAATCATATTATAACAGATTCAGGAAATAATTAATAGAAGAAAAGTTACATACACAAAATGAAGAAGCAACTTTCCTCTTGTGTTCTTCTCATTTGTTTTCTTGTAGTTGTGACAATATTGAGCAGTGTTGAAGCTGGTACTTGTAACCCCAGTGGCAAGATTAGAGGGAAGAAGCCTCCACCAGGACAGTGCAATAAAGAAAACTACTCTGATTGCTGCAAACAAGGCAAGCTTTACAGCATTTTTAGATGCTCATCACCGGTGACCGGACACACAAAGGCAACATTAACACTCAACAGCTTCCAGAAGGGCGGCGACGGCGGTGGCCCATCTGAATGCGACAACCAGTACCATCCAGATGATGAGCCAGTTGTGGCATTGTCAACTGGATGGTACAACAAAGGCAGCAGGTGCTTAAAGTATATTAACATCTATGGTAATGGACAGAGTGTTAAGGCTAAAGTTGTTGATGAATGTGACTCCACAATGGGGTGTGATTCTGATCATGATTATCAGCCTCCATGCCGTAACAATATTGTTGATGCATCAAAAGCTGTTTGGGAAGCCCTGGGAGTGCCTGAAAGTCAGGGTGAAATGGAAATATATTGGTCTGATGCTTGATTCCTGTTACGCTAGCTTATGGTACCATATACGATGTTTTATTATTAACTTGTGTTTGCTTAGTCCATGTGTTATATATATAGTACTATAATAAGAGTTTGTGTTACTTTTCTTTTTCTTTTACTTTCATTTTCTCCTTTCGTTTGAACTTGGTCTGATTAGTTTATGTATATAAAAACTGCAAAAAAAGATTTTCTTTAATACTCTGTATCACTGTATGGATAAGTTTGTTTTGTTATTATCACTGTATGAATTAAGCAGCTGTACGTACGTGTCTTAATCAACTTCCACGGATCCATAAACAAGCAGTACAAAAGCCAAAGATTCACAAGCACTGGCAACATAACCAGAATTTGACAAAGTACTGGTAAAAGAAACTTAGCCATGGTGACACCAATGACCCATCACAGCACAGTATGAGAGGAGGTTCTATCCTCCTAACTTGAGCGGCCAAAACGTTGACAGCCGGGTGAGTGGTGACGCTACACATCCAGGTCAAATTAGGATCCATTGTTGAGTTAAGCTGTGCTAAACCTTTTAAAACTTTCTGCCATGCGTTATATACAGTTCAAATATAATTATGTGTTATTTTTTATTCATTAATTATCAATCACAATATTTCTATAAAAAGCTTAACATAGGTCAACTCGGTATTAGATTCAAATCACAGACTCACAGTCAATGTCTTGAAAGTGATGGTAATTTTTATCAAAGTAAGGGGCTACTTCACGGCGTTAAAATGTTAGACAAGTCGGGGCCTCGTAAGGAATTTAAGATAGCATGCGTTAACAGATAGTGAGTTTAAGTGTTATAAGATTGTATAGTTATATCAATTCCTTTTAGACTTTCGTACTTATTCGAGTGTCTGTAACTCAAGTATATATCAAATACAAAAATAATTTCAGAGCAGGATTCGATCATAATGGCCAGCTTTGTTTCAAACCAATCCTCCAACGTTAACTCAGAACAACCTTCAAGCCAAATCAATAATACTTTACCAAACAACCTTAATTTCCCTTCCACATTTAAACTTGATAGAAGTTGTCCCTTCCACAATTAAACTTGATAGACATGACTTCCTCGTTTAAACTTGATAGAAGTTATCCCTTCCACAATTAAACTTGATAGAAATGACTTCCTCACATGGAAATCCCAAATTCTTCCAACAATAAGAGCGTATTGCTTGGAAGGACATTTGAATGCCACCAAGCCACGTCCAAATCAAAATACTATCGCTATAGACCAAGATCAAAGTGTTGTCATCAATCCTAATTCAGAATTGCGAATACAATTGGATACAGGATCAGCTTCTCTTGGGGTGGTTACTTTTGACCACCACGGAAGGTTTGAGCAGCATAATTGACTATAACACTTCGTATGAATTATGGACGTCAATTGTAAGGCATGACAGATTATTTTCCAAAATTAAAAATATTGCTGATATTATAATTTGTCTGCCTCAGGAAATCCTATTACTGAGAAAGAGCTCAGGTTATATTTATTGTCAAGTGCGGGCACTGAGTACGATCCAATTGTGGTCAAGATAACTTCCAAGACCAAGATAATACCTACAAGAAGTTTTTGCAATGCTATTAAACGCAGAATTGATCAATTAAATTCTGTAGCAAACTTTAGAATTGGAACCAATACCATTGCAAACTTTGCTCAGGGACCAAAAGCTGATAAGCATCCTCGATACAAGAATTAAAGTTAGCAGTACAACAACAGCCATTACTCGTCAAACTTTGGAAATATATGGACATACAGTAGCTGGTTGTTATCATCGCATGGACGATAATTATATAGGACAAAATGTAATCAATCAAGCACCAGATGCATATGTTATCGATGCTCCAGAAGGAGGACCAGACCATGGCTGGTCTGTAGACAGCAGAAATAGTGTGAATTTGAGGGCTGAGTATAAAGGTGATGAGAAGGTGATTGTAGGTAATGGTCCAAAAACTCAAAAGCTTTCATGTCGGTCATTCCACATCTGAAAGATATTCTACATGTTCGATGCATAACAAAAAAAAAAAAGCTCATTAGTGTTTCAAAATTACTCATTAATAATAAAACTTTATTGAATGTTACAAAAGATTTCTTTCGTTTTAAGGACAAGAAACTTGGGACGGTTATAAAGAGTGGCTAAGGAGGATAGACTTTATCAATTGCAAGGAATCAATTGAGGAGCTTAAATTCTGTTCAAATTTAAAGTCTAGGTACCTTTCTTATTAAGTCAAATAAGGTTTTTAAGCCATCTAAGAATGAAATTATTTTTTCTCTAGTTACAATAACCTTTCTCATTTGAATAGAAACTCTTATTCAAGTTTGGAACCTTATCATGCATTTTGGTACCAATGAAACTAAGGCAAATAATCCCTTTATTCTAATTCATACAGACATTTAGACTTGAGGGGATGTTAGAAGGTTAAACAAGTCAGGGCCTAGTAATCAATTTAATTTAACCTGAGTTAGCAAATTGTAAGTTTTAAGTGTTATGATAAGATTGTACATATATTAGTTGTTATAAAACTTAGAGCTTATTTCCTTTTAAACTTCTGTTCTTCTAACTCAAATAGATATCAAATACAAATATAATTTCAGATCAGATTTTCCTCAAACCAGCTTCTTTCAGAAATTGTTAGAAACAAGAAAATCACATAAAACTATTTAAAACTTGTACATTTTGTGACAAAACCAACGAGAGAATGACTAAATGAGCAAAAAGTGTCAAAATTCGAACAACACAAAGACACTGATAACAATTAAAGTAAGCACGTGCTCAATATTTCCAATGAAACTTTTCAATTAATTTATTGACCCTAATGATTGGAAACCTGACTCCAAATAGCATATTCATTGAGATAAAGGACGGGAATAAATTGCTGTATTCAATAAAAAATTTGATCCTTTAAGAAAGGTACACTAACTAAACTCACAAAATACCGAAATAAAGCAAATAAAAATCACAAAATGAATCAAGAAAAAATGGGATTAACAGAAATGTTTTAAGCAACATAGTTCTTAGTTTCCTCCAATATTTAATCTCCAAGTTTAAGCACTATATCATGGCATTGGTCGACATTCAAGTTATCAGATAATTTAATCCTTAGACATGTATTTAACAAATTGTCTTCATCTTTTTTTATAAATAAATCATGATAAATCTCTCCAATGGTAGGTAATCACACGTTTTGAAAAACGAAAAAAAAAATTATTTGAGCATTTTTTTTAGAATAATATTATACTTTTAAATATTATCTCCGTACTTTCAACTCAAATGATGATATTTAACTTATTTATTAGGTGATAAATTTGACAACTTATAAAATTATTTACTACTGAAATCTATTATTCAAAGATGAATGATACCTTGAGGTCATAAAATTGGGAATCGCCTCGTGTAACTTTAATTACTTTACATGTCACTCTCAAGTATTTCCCTTCTTTTTTTTTTTACTTTAGCCTCCAAAAATTTTATTTCTATTACTTATCGGCCCCTTACAAATTTGACATGCCTGTGTTCGCAATGTAATAATTTCGCTACATTACTGAAGCAACTCTCTTAGGCTGTAAATTTAGTAAAACATGAATTCTATGAAGACCAATTGTTTGTGTGTTCAAAATGAATATTGCAATCTATTTGAGTAATATCCTCGCATTGCCAAGGATTTGAATCACCCAAAAAACATTCACTCAATATTCAACAACCAAAGCAAACTGGAGAGGGGCATTTTTAATATTTAGGAATCTTCTATTCTCATTATGAAGATACGTATTACAAACCTTATGTACAAATAATCAATTATTCATGTTTGAGATTAATATATATATATATATATATATATATATATATATATATATATATATGTTTCGGAGATTTAACATTCACGCAAAAGCAAGCATATAATGAAATACTTGAGAACAATTAAATGGCAATGCTAGCTAGATCGTTACAAGTCAAATTGGTGATAATTTTTAGAATTTGTTTTCTACCCTTCTCTAAAAAAATTAACTCTGTCTGCTCTCATATTTCAAAACTCATCAAAATACCCCTACTATTAAAACACAATTATGTTAACTTTCGACTTTCTTGTGTCTTTTGCTATCTTACCCCTAAGGCCTAGAATCATACTTATGATTAACGTACTTTTTAGTAAACTTGATCTTTGAGTATGTAGTTGCCACTAGCCACTGAATAATCAATAGAGATTAAGAGCCTGTAGTGGTTAATGAAATAAGTTGCTTCTATTGTGTTATATAAAAAAAATACTTATTAAAAAATTAGGTTAATGTTTAGTAAATTGTGTTATCGAGATTATTTTGAGTTTAAAAAATAGAATACATGCATTCGGTAAGTTTTGTTATGGAAGTACTGTTCTACTATATAATTTTCAAAATAAACAAAACTTGGATTGTCTTTTATTTATATATTAGAGTTCATGGAAAAATAAAACATAAATGCCTTTTCGTTAAAATATTAAAATTATAATAGAAACTTTAAAATGACATGAGTGATTAATTTCTTAAGCTATTTACAAAAAGTAACTCATTACTAAGTTTAAACGTTGCAGACAAAACGAAAAAACTTGTAAAATAAGTAGTTTTTAATAAATTTACTAAATATCATTTTTGTCAAAACTTATGATATAAGCTGCTTATAGTGTTTCAACCTCAATACTGTGTAGGGCCTAAATTTTGAATATAAGAATAAAATAGTTAAGATACAAAATTTGAAAATTAGCATTATCTTTTTACCACAGAGACTTTTTTATTGGTTGTGAAAGATGAGAGAAAATAATTAAATCCGACAAACCACATATTTTGATAATTTTCTCTTATAATTATATCTTGTTTATTATTCTTTTACTTATAACCTAATATATGATTTTGTATCCCAACTTGTTAATTTAAAATCTAAAATATTTCAAACTTTTTAGTATACATTAAACTTATAATATGAATTAAACTAAGAACACGAAATTTGTACCAATGTGCGCAGCCGAACCCAATCATTTTATAAGATTAAAAAAAAAAACTCATTTGGCACAAACGGATTAGCCAAAAACGAATTAATCGAAAAAGAAATCTGAACTAATCCAAATTATATCATTTGTTGACTAGTTCTTACATATACATGTTTTGGCCTTTTGACAAAGTATGAAGTGTGATCGTCAAGTGATTAATCCAAAGAAAATTTAACCCATTATGACAAATGTTATAGAATGGTTAAAGAGTTGGCTGAGACCTTTGTGATTGATTAGAAGAAATCTATTAACATGTCTCAATCAATCCGAATTGTTGAGCTTATGAAAAGTTCTTTGTATTCATCATAGAGTACCAATAAATTTAATTTTTTTTTTAAATTTGAGTTTTATAGAACAGTCGTTTTCTTCTTTTAGCAATAATCTACTCAACTAATTATAATTAAAATTTCAACTGATCTTTGATTCATTCTTAGACCATTTCTTGGTGGAATTTTGTAGATATCCAAACCAAACACAAACTAAAATAAATTAATAATAATGCTTTCCTTTGTTGTGGTTGGCACTAGACAATCAAAAATCACAAAGACGATGCCGGCCCATGTCATCTATTGATCATATTTCATAGGACACTTGAGCTTCTTCAATGTCATTTCATTAACTAAGCTTATCATGTCATTTAAATGATGTAAAAGCATGAGACTGTTCTAGTAATTAAAACTTTGTGGGTATGTTTTTTAAAGGATTAACACAATTTTTTAAAAGAAAAACAAACCATTAGCTTAAAAACAAAATGGCATCGACAAGTTCGTCGTGGGCAAAAATTGAAGGATATTTTATTAAACGAAGCATAAGCAGTTGGCATGTGGAAGTTTTTCTGTAAGCTATATAATTTATAAAGTTGTTAAGATAATAAAATTGGAATGAAGCTCTTCTCATATTTATATTATGTATCCCATAAGAATTAGTCAGCACATTTATTGCAAAAAAAAGAATAAAGACAGTATGCTTGGTACATGAAATAATTTTTAAAAACGTTTTAATCACCTGCCCAATCGTTCACGGCGTACGTAATAGTTATTGATTCAGAAAATTCAATAGTTGTTGAGTTAAATTGAAAATTTTAATAATCCTCAAAATGGCATAGTAAATGTAAATTTGTGTCAAATCGATCAGCAAAATTCAATCTGGGAAGTGGGAACTCCCCTAATTCCACAAAGTATGATTAAGCATATTGACCGCCCATTTAGTTGGCTAAAGTCCTGGAATAATGGTCATTAATTTTGAATCCTAAATTTTTAGAAATTTTTTTACTAGCAAAAGTCATTCCACTGCTTTCTCTCTAATTTTGTGTCATTGCTCATTAGTGAGCTTAGTATTTCTGGTAATGGAAATGGCTTTGTTATTTCTTTATCTTAGAAAAAAATAAGATTTTATTAGGTCAGATCAAGGTTAAATCTCATGTATCTTTTTTTTTTAATTCATCATTTTCATATTAAATGATCCACTTATCCCAAAAATGATCTGCCCCAATAGGAAATTGATAGGTTATTCAAAAAAAATAAACTCTAAAATTATAGTTCGAGGAACAAGCAGAATAAGGGAATATTACTGGTGCGTGAGAGGAAAATAAAAACTTTTATCGTCGCAAAATTAAGAAAAGGAGAGCTGACCAACACAACCAATGAGTAATTGGCAAGTTTTACCCAAATTTAAAATTATTAACTTTGACTCAACTAACAACATGAACTAAAAATTATTATTTATAATAATAATAAAAAGAAGAAGAACAATGAGCAAGATAGTATAAATGGTAAGGTAATCATTTGCCGTTTTTGGCTGCTTCTGGATGCATCATTTTATATCAGGATCTTAGTCAATCTACTAGCGCCTAAAGTGTATATTTTCTGTAGCTGACATATACGAAGCCATATTTTAATTATTCACATTTAACTTTATCTTTTCAAATAAATATTTTCAAGGTTTGACGAGTTACCCACAAACAACCCCCCTGTTTTTACCATGGCACCAATAATCTTATTGGTATTAAAATTATTTAATAAAAAAAAAGTAAAAATTATTGTTGATACAAGATTCTGGTTGCTCGTTCTACGATCAGGATCTCTGCTCGATCAACTCTACTGCGATCAGGATCTCTCCTCGTACGGTTCCTTTTCTCAGTTTCCCAGCGTTCACAGAAGCAGGTCAGAGTGCGCCGGTTGTTTTCCCAGCGTAAACTCTCCGACGCTCAAGTCAGATATGAAGGTTTTGGGAATGCTGGCCGTAAATCTAATGGTCTTTTTTCTTTAATCTCAATTTTCTTGGAGCTTTTCTTTATCTCTGTTAAAATGGCAAAAAATCTAACCCTTTTACCTTCATTGGCTACCTTTTTATAGGCCTCTCCTGAATTCAGACCGCCCCTCGATTCGCGCCCGTTATTCACCCACCTCTCGGAAATGGATACTCCACTTCCGTAGTCGTGGGCGGTTGCGTGGCCTTCGTGCCCTGACTCTCGGGTTGGTGGACACGTCTCACCAACTGTCGTTGACCGGGTCTCCTCGACGCAAGCCTCAGCAAGAAATGACTTTATGCTTCTACCAGCGGATTGGTCCCGCGAATAGTGTGCTCGAGCAGGAGCAGAATGTTCCTGCTCCTGCTCCCCTACTGTCAGGTTCTGTTCTTCTCTGCGGGTCTTTACCGAAGCACATCCTGCTGACAGGCGCCTGCTCGTCATGACTGGTCTCGTCGAAGTATACTCCCAAACAACTATACAATTTATTTTGGTTGTATTAAATAATATTTCATCCATCTTCCTCGTTCAATCCTGCAATCACGCCAACAAACAAAAATCACTTTCGGACAATCGAGAATCGAGATTAGAAAATGGGCCGCCCCCACATGTGAAAACCATCATCGCGTAATCAAATAACATGGGCCCACACGTGTGTCGCCGAGCCCCCAACTGAAAAACTGAGATGTGCCTATCACATGACATTCCTCCCGCCGCTCTCGGTTTCAGGAGGTTTATAAATAAATTCCCAGTAGACGAATTTGCCCCTGATTTGGCCCTCATGTAACATAGTTCGTGATGGAGAAGATGATAAAAAATAAAAATAAAAAATAAGAAAAAATGATTTATAGATTTATTTTTTAAATATTTTATGAATATCAAATTAGATTGTAAAATATAAATACAATTCAATATATCCATCGTAATCTGAAATTTAATTTAATATCGATCGAAATCTATCTCAATGTATTCTAGTTAAAAGTTCAGCACGAAAATAATGAATAAAATGTACTTTTTTTTTTTCACTCTAGAAAGCTTCGAACCCTTGACAAAGTGAGCAATTGCATGACATATATAAATTTATTGGTGTGAAGTTAAAAGGGGAAGGAATGAAAGAGGAAGCTAACATGTGATGTACCTAAATGTGACAAGCCAACAGGTTAATTTGCATGGGCAAAAGTTGAAAGGGGGTTTTTGAAATTATCATATTATTGAGTTCAACCTTGGTGGCTCAAATTTTTTGGCAAGTTAATCCAACCAAATACTTAGTTTGGAATTTTTTATCATATATAAAACATTGAAATCAATGTTCTTACCTTCTTGTTAATGATGATATATGATTAAAAGGTTAATTAATTATTATAAAGTTTCAAATTGCAATTAGATACCATTTCTATAGGGAAAGGAATCCATTGTGCATAGAGATCCTACCCTAGGTATTAATATTATCAATGCCTTTTTATTATATCATTACATGAAGATGTCATATTAGATTTATAAACATGAACTTAAACATAGAAGATAATTATTGGGATTTAAAAAAATGTTTTTTTTTCTTTTAATTTTTACAAAACGTTTGAATTCAAAACTCCACTCACACTAAAATTGGTTAATGCATAATACATTCATAAAATAAATAATTTAGACTGAAAAGATTTATTGTAAATTTAGAAATGCTCTAAATCCGACGGCTGTAAATTAATTGTTTTTGCAAAACCAAAAAAAGGAAAGGAATGTTTATCTTCTGACCTCGTTTAGTGGAAAAGTGAATACAATCAAACACAGCTCACAGTTGCCGCGGCCACGCTTCCTCGGATTCGATTCTCTGCAACCGGATCTTCTAAAATCACGGACACATCCTCCATTGTGACCGTTGATGGGGACCACCAATTCCAACGCTCGGGTGGACTGTCAGCTAATCCTGACGTCATAACTTATTGTAAACAATTAAGAAATGTCACAATAAATTAATAACTACAATATTTAAAGAAAATTTTGAAAAAATATATTTCATATTACAATAGAAAAATGCAAAAAGAATTATTAAATTATAATTTATTTAATATCTGTATTATTTGAATGTTTTTAAAAATTTGCTTATATGATTATTTACATTATTGTCTTAATTTTTATCACATTTCATGACAAAATATAACAATAAAAACCAATAAAAAATAAACATGTTTAAAAATCATTAAATCAAGTACTTAGAGCATATAAAAAATAGACCGTTGATATTTATTCAATTTATCAACTTATATGTGAGAGCATGGGTTCGAGTCCTCATATTGTAATATAGAGACTTCATTTCTCTTTCCATAATTAAGTGAATGCAGTTTGTTCCCTCTTAAAAAGTGAGTGGAGTAAACGTCTTTTAAATATTAATGAAGGTAAAAATATAGATAGTGTAAGACTTATTGTAAATTAGTCTTAATAATTGTCTGATTGTAAATATAAGAAATATTATAATATCGATAATAGTCTAATTGCAACAAGTAGATTGTAATATCAGTAAAAAAAAAATACTATTAACTTATATACCATCAAGACGCATTGACTTAATTTTGACATTGTAACAAGTAAAAAGAATTAAACTCACAAAACTCAAGATGTTTGATTAATTGTGCATAAATTCTGGATTCATAACCTAACGTTGATCGTCATTTTTCTCTCTTTATTCATTGCACCATGAGTTTCTTGTTCGTAATTATTGATTAGGTTTAATAACTTTAACATCCAATTTAAACATTATTTTCATTGTTGACCAACTTTATTATTAGGGTCTTGACAAACGAGTCAAATCTTTTAATCGATGGACACTTAAATTTTCAATTAAAGAGTTTAAGTAATGTGACTTAACCGAAATCTTGCTGTTTAAAAAATTTCAACCGTATTTAAAGGGACAATTAAGGCCTTATGTAATGAAATGTAGCCTAACTTTTCAAACAAAAATCAAGAGACCAATAGCCCTACAACACATGAAGAGAACAATATTTTCATTATCCTATGGATATTTAATACTCCAACAACTATTTCTAAATCAAACCTTAGATGAATTATTTATTATTATTATTATTATTATTATTATTTTACCTTTCAAATTACATTACAATCGACTAACATTTACAATTAAAAGTTGATCGAAACTTCTTAAATCAGTGATTGAATTTTAATATAAAAATTGAAAATAAGTTGTACCTATTTTTATATATTTTAAAAAAATCAACCCTATAATGTAAAAAAAAAATAATAGTATCTAGCACAGTAGCACTCAACTAAGAGTGTTTGCTCAATCGATTGAGGTTTGTTATTATATAATTAAATTATTGAAACTTAATCTATATATTAGTGAATAATTAGATGATATTTATTTTTCTTAGGAAGAATTGATTGGTTAATAATAATATAAAAAAAGAATTATTTCTGTCATCAGAAAATTAAACGATTAATTTTTCAAGTAATTTTTTTTACTGATCAACCTAATTCGAATTCTACAGAAATAGGGTTAAAAAAGGAATTATATTATTATGTTTGACCATCATATGCATCAGCCTGTTGCAGCAAAAATACAAAGTCTGCATCCACATTGAATCATAACCCAAGAACCGCGTAAACTACGGCTTGAACTGGACACGCCAAATCCCGAAAACGTCCTCCATAAATACTCGCAGTTCTCTTTCTGCTTCTGTTGTTTCTTGAGTTCAGACCCCTGTCTTCTCATTTTCTCTAGCCCGCAAATCTCTGATAACTTTTACAATCTTTCTAAAAGAGTCCGTACCAAAACTGTAAATTCATTCAGATTATATACCAAAGCAAGCATTCAAGTTCATGGCCGTTTTTTGAGAGCCGTTCACTCCAGTGATTTTTTATTATTACAGGAAAAAAATAAATTATATATTGGTAGTAGGTGGTAGTACGGCTTGAGAGACAGGACTGGACTTGGTCTTTTGGTTTTGTTTTGTACCCTTTGTTGAGATTTTTCTTGGGTTGCCTTGCCTCGGCTAACTTGTTGGATTTTTTCAAATAGGTAAGGTAAGCCTCTTTGATTTTATTCTTTGCTGGCTTCGTCTTCATTATTTTAATTTATCATGTAGAACGAGTCTTCTGAGTATCAAATATATATTTACTGCTCCTCTGTTTTGATCATTGTGGCATGTACTATGTGTAGTGTCTAGTTCGTTCATACTTTCTGAAAAAAATTTGAAAGAAAAAAATGTTCTCCTTTTTGAAGTTTCAGAAAGAAAACAAAATGGCCAATAGTGATTCTTCGCATGCTTTAAGTAGACAGCCTACGATTCATCATATTAGTTCTTCAATGGAGGATCTTGATAGTGAATTGAGTAATGTTGAGTATGCAACTTACTCTGTTCACGTGCCTCCCACGCCGGATAACCAACCGTTGGATTGTAATTCCCGGGGAAGCGAAGAGCAATTTGTGTCGAGTTCTTTGTTTACTGGTGGTCATAATCGTGCTACGCGTGCCCTTTCGAAGGACAGGGTGATTGAGAGTGAAACTAGTCATATCCAGATGGTTGGTTCAAAAGGGTCATTTTGTTCGATACCGGGTTGCAATTCTAGGATTACGACTGATGCTCAGGGTGTAGACATACTCCCTTGCGATTGTGATTTCAAGATTTGTGAGGATTGTTATAGAGATGCATTAAGGACTGGTGATGGAATTTGTCCGGGATGTAAAGAGGCTTATGGTGGTGAACGGAATTTGGTTGATATGTCAGTGGATAACAAGCAGCAGTCTTTCAATTTAGAGAGGAGGTTGTCTTTGGTGAAATCAACAGAGTCAGGGTTGATAAGGAACCAGAACAATGAGTTTGATTATACTGAATTTTTATACGAAACAAAGAAGACTTACGGGTATGGAAATGCTGTGTGGCCCAAGGATGATGTGAATGGGGATAATGCTGGTGAACCTAAAGAGTTGTCTAAGAAGCAATGGAAGCCACTTACGCGCAAATTGAATGTGTCTACTAAAATTCTCTTTCCATACCGGTATGATATTTGTTCATTTTTTTTTCTGCTGCATTGTCTTTTGTTTACGTACATAAAAGATGAATGGTTGCTTCATATTTATTTCAAGGAATTTTAAGTTGCATGTTCATTTTCTGTGACATGTTTTTAGTTGTTCATAATTTATCATTCAAAGGTGTTTTTTATTTAAAGGCACTAAGTCAACCATTTTTGTACTTGTGCTGTAAAATTTTTAAAATTTCAGATAAACTTCCCTTTATTATTCAAAAATGTTTGAGATGCTGGTAAATTTTTGGTATGTTTACAAGACAACATGGGTTTTCATTAGAATTGTCTTTTGCCTGTTTTTTCCCCAAAAAAATCATCCGGTCTTCTGTACAATAACCTTGATAGTTTATGAAAAAATTTGCATGCTTACACTATTTTTTTTTTTTTGTTTTTCACTATTGATCTTTCAGGTTGTTAATACTTGGCCGGATTGTGGCATATGCATTGTTTATGGAATGGAGGATCACAAATCCTAATGAAGATGCAATCTGGCTGTGGGGTATGTCTGTGGTTTGTGAACTCTGGTTTGCCTTCTCTTGGGTGCTTGACCAGCTTCCAAAATTCTGTCCTGTTAATCGTTTTGCTGACCTTGATGTTTTAAAAGAGAAGTTTGAAACACCAAATCCCAGTAATCCTGCGGGAAAATCTGATCTCCCTGGCGTAGATATCTTTGTTTCTACAGCCGATCCGGAGAAAGAACCGCCTCTTGTAACTGCAAACACCATTCTGTCAATTCTGGCAGCTGATTATCCAGTTGAGAAGCTGTCATGTTATGTATCAGATGATGGAGGAGCCCTGCTTACCTTTGAGGCCATGGCTGAAGCGGCTAGTTTTGCCAGCATCTGGGTTCCTTTCTGTCGAAAACATGATATTGAGCCAAGAAATCCAGAATCTTATTTCGGTCTTAAGAGAGATCCTTATAAAAATAAAGTGCGCCCAGACTTTGTCAGAGATCGCAGGCGTGTGAAACGTGAATATGATGAATTCAAGGTTCGAGTCAATGCACTTTCTGATTCAATCAGGCGACGCTCTGATGCCTATAATACCAGGGAGGAGGTCAAAGCTTTGAAGCGTTGGAGGGAAAACAAAGATGATGAGATCAGGGAGATTCCGAAGATTACAAAAGCTACTTGGATGGCTGATGGAACCCATTGGCCAGGCACATGGACAATTCCGGCTCCTGAGCATTCTAGGGGTGATCATGCCAGTATTATACAGGTGATAATTTGCAATAGAGTCATTTTTTGGCCTTCTAACAGATGAAAATAAGGATCTTTGTCCAATCTGATATGTTTTTCTATTTGAATGGGATTAGGTTCTATTGGAAATTTTGTTTTGTCCAAAGTATTTAAAATTTTTCTTCTTTGTGGGATCATACTAATTACATTTTCACTTTAGCTAAACTACATTATATAAAAGCTACATGGTAACTTGCCCTGACAGTTGACAATATGTATGCTAAAGCTGAATTATATCCATTTCAGGTGATGTTGAATCCTCCTAGTGATGAACCTTTGAAAGGTACTGCAGCTGATATGAATTCCATGGATCTAAGTGAAGTGGATATTCGCCTTCCCATGCTGGTTTATGTTTCTCGTGAGAAACGACCTGGTTATGATCACAATAAAAAGGCTGGTGCTATGAATGCCCTGGTTCGCGCCTCAGCCATCATGTCCAATGGCCCCTTCATTCTTAATCTAGACTGTGACCACTACATTTTCTATTCCCAAGCATTGAGAGAAGGTATGTGTTACATGATGGATGGTGAAGGGGATCGCATTTGTTATGTCCAGTTCCCTCAGAGGTTTGAAGGAATTGATCCATCTGATCGCTATGCCAATCACAACACTGTTTTCTTTGATGCTAACATGCGAGCCCTTGATGGCCTTCAGGGTCCAGTTTATGTTGGAACAGGATGCCTTTTTCGCCGGACAGCCCTTTATGGATTTGAACCTCCTTTGTCAATAGAAAGGACTAATTGGTTGAGCCGCTTCTTCCCACGAAAGCGAAAGATTGCAACTGCTCGTTCTACTGCTGAAGTTGCCCCAGAGGAGAGCTATGATGATGGGGAAATGAATATTGCTCTTATTCCTAAGAAATTTGGTAACTCTAGCATGCTTCTTGATTCTATCCAAGTGGCAGCATTTCAAGGCCAGCCCCTTGCTGATCATCCATCCATGAAAAATGGACGACCGCCTGGTTCTCTCATTGCTCCTCGGGAGCCTCTTGTTCCATCAACAGTTGGAGAGGCAATCAATGTCATTTCTTGCTGGTATGAAGACAAGACTGAATGGGGAGATAGTGTTGGGTGGATTTACGGGTCAGTGACAGAGGATGTTGTTACAGGATATAGGATGCATGACCGCGGATGGAGGTCAGTGTACTGTGTTACCAAGAGGGATGCCTTCCATGGGACTGCTCCTATAAATCTCACTGATCGACTTCATCAGGTTTTGCGATGGGCAACAGGTTCTGTCGAAATATTCTTCTCTCGTAACAATGCCTTACTGGGCAGTTCCAGGTTAAAGCTTCTGCAAAGAATTGCCTACCTCAATGTTGGAATCTACCCGTTCACTTCAATTTTTCTCATTGTTTACTGCTTCCTTCCCGCACTTTCCCTCTTTTCTGGTCAGTTCATAGTTCAGACTCTCAATGTAACCTTCCTTGTTTACCTCTTCGCCATCACAGTGACCCTTTCTTTGCTTGCGGTGCTTGAGGTCAAATGGTCTGGCATTGATCTAGAAGAATGGTGGCGAAATGAGCAGTTTTGGTTAATAGGAGGTACAAGTGCTCATCTTGTCGCCGTGCTTCAGGGACTGCTGAAGGTGATTGCAGGCATTGAGATATCGTTCACACTAACATCAAAGTCTGTCGGTGAAGATGTAGATGACGAATTTTCTGATCTCTATATTTTCAAGTGGACTTCCCTGATGATACCACCACTCACCATCATAATGGTTAACTTGATTGCAATAGCAGTCGCGGTTAGCCGAACAATATACAGTGCCGAACCTCAATGGAGCCAGTTGGTAGGAGGAGTGTTCTTTAGCTTCTGGGTTCTGGCTCATCTGTATCCATTTGCAAAGGGACTAATGGGAAGACGAGGCAAGACGCCTACTATTGTATTCGTTTGGTCAGGGCTTCTTGCAGTCTGCATTTCCTTACTTTGGGTGGCTATTAATCCTCCATCAGGAACTACACAAATTGGAGGATCATTTCAGTTTCCATGAGTTCTGAGTTTCAGATGTTATTTCGTTCGGCCCCCGGCAGGTATAGACAGGAATTTTTTCTTCTCAGTTTCACTTTTGTCTATTGTAACTGAGGCATTTATGTACATGAAATCCATTCTTTTCAATTTTACTACAGATGTGACCTTAGAAATCAAATAGAGCAATATACCGATTTGTTTGATTCAAGATGAAAATGAGAGCAACAAACCACAATTTGCGTTTCCTTTTATATCAAGGAATCAAATACCAATTACTCAGTAACTCATCAACTTGTATGTCATGATATTTTTGCTTCTCATTCGAGTTTCTGCTTGTACTTTCTAGATCGAGAAAGCAGTGTGTCTTTGAATTTGAAATTCATTTCCATATCAACAGCTCATTTGGGTTATATAAATATTGTAAAGATTGCTGCTATCATTTCACATCTGGGTTCTAGAAGAGGTTGTAGAGGCTGCTGTTGAATACACAGTCTATTGTCTCATAACATTGTTGGCATAAGCAGTGGCAGTGGAGATTATTAGAGAGAAACGAGTTAGCAAATTTTTGTATTGATTCATTTACACCCAAACCAACTCACAAGTCACAACTGTATTTTACTTTTATACAAGGCGGAAAATTCAAGCACATTCATGGGCTTTCAAGGAATGGAATATTATCAAGCACCTTCCATATTTCGGATAGTATTTATGGTTCCACCTTTTACTTAGCGACTGGCCAATTTGAGGAAATTGGCCGCTACCCTGGGCAGCTTTGCGGTCTTGTGGACCTTTTAGGAAAATGTGAAGCTTAATATAAATATTAGAACTTTCTGCTGCTCATTGGTTCTATGGTGTAGTGGTTAGCACTCTGGACTTTGAATCCAGCGACCTGGGTTCGACTCCCGGTAGGACCTTCTCTACTGAAAAGCGATCAGCATACAATATTTGTGTTTCCCTTTACTTCAAATAATTTTGCTTTACATTTTTTAAAAAAATTTAATTTACTTTTATTTTTAACTCTATAGGCCCTATAATTTCTCAAATGAGAAGAAAAATGGTATCTCATAATCAGATCACTCAAAAAATTAAATTTTTATTTCGGTTTAATTCAATTCTAAAATTAAGAAATAACGGCTATTATCTTTTCCTTAATAGGTTTTTCATTTTCTCGTTCTATATTATATAAAGATGATAAAGCTCCCACATGATAGATAAGTCAAGAAAGAATTTTCGGGTCTAATACAATAATGCAGGCATGACGAATGTAGATTATTGCATGAAGATTCTTCGAACTTTTTTAAGTACCGATTTTACTCAAAACAATAAAAGAGTACCATGAGCTATAAAAATAATAGTTGCTATATAATAAACATGATTCATTTTAAATGTACAATGCATGGCATCTTAATTTAACTTTTATTCAATATCTATCTTTCCTGATAATTGCAAAATATGGCTCCTTCCAAGATCTCTCCCTAACGTGCAAACCTTATTCCAATGAAATTAATATTTTGTTGAGGTGACGAAAGAATGATTGGTTAGCGATATCATGTTAAATTGTTCGGGAATATTTCATCTCTAATTAATTCTAGTTGCAATTAGTAAATTTTATTTATTAGATGATCATAATTACAGAATAATATCATATCAAAATAATGAGTAATAAATAATCTTTTTAATTGAATATTAAAATAGTGTTACTAAGGTTTCCATAGAATATTTTAAGCCGCAAGTAATGTGGCAGTGCCTCATGTTAACTATTCATTAAAATTTATTATGAGGGGGCTGGAATTATAATTATTGATAAACTAATAAACTTTGTATGTGCTCATCAACCAAGCAACCTTGGAAGGAAGCACTTTGTTTTTTTCATTTTTATTTTTTGAAGGTAGGTATCTTCCCAAAAGTCGAACCTAAGTAGTTAGTTAAATAGAGAGATAGAAAGCCATTGGGTCACTCCTATTGCAAGGGAACACATGTTAAAACTACATGGATAAAGATGTTTATTATTGCAAATTTTTTTAGGGCTCGTGGTGATTATTCTACTCATGTTTTGATGATGTAAATATGCTACAAATTTAGCCAATTTTTCACTTTACTGTCTACTTGACTTCCTCTATTATTTACATCCCTAAGGTTCGGTTTAAGAACCCACAGGCTTCATCATTTCCACGAGCTGTAACAATATTGTAGTATTAAACATCGATCGATCTTTGAATCTACAAGAAGATTAGCATCTTCGATTTTTATTTTTTTTATATTAATTAATATATATTCATGTCGTTGCAACATGTGCTTCCTCTGCCATCATCTCTCCTCAACGTGCAAAATCTCATTACAGCGCTGCAACTAAATGAAATTAATTGTTGTTTCGATAACGTTATATGCTGGTGAGGTGGCGAAAGAATGCTTAGTTGTAGATTTCTTAATTATCGATATTATGCTATTCATTTATATTGCCATTAGGGGTTTGACGAGGGGGTGTTTAAAGTTAGTCATCCGAGAGTTTGAATCTTAAAAGAGGTAGAGAACTTAAAAATTAATTTGGGTTGTACTTATCTCTTTACCTTAAACAAAAAAAAAATAATAATAATAATAGTTCACAGTTACTCGACTAAGTGGTTCTCAATTAGATTTTCTTTAATTGACCATCTGAATCTCAATTCTAAAAAAGTAAGAGTTTAAAAAAATAATTTGAGCATTGCTAATCCTCAAATTTCAATAAAATAATATTATTAATTTTTCATGGGATTATTACACATCTCTAAAATCTAGTTGGATTTAATTAGAAATTTTATTTGTAATTGTTTTATCCTATGCTAGCGACGTGAAAGCAATGATCGACATAATGTATGGAAATTGAAAATTTAAAAAGACCAAGTAGATAGCCTATAAAAACCCAACACTCTTCACCATTATTTTCATCACATCTCGATAAGCACAATCATAATACTCATAAATATTTTTCAACATTAAATTGAGAGAGGTATCGTTCGAAATGGCTTCAGCATCAAAAGCCCTTGTGCTATTCTTCACATTGCTTATTATTGCTACCTCAATCCCATCATCATCAGCTACTTCTTCATCATCATCATGTCCAAAGAATACCCTCAAGTTGGATGCATGTGTTGATTTGTTGAATGGTTTGGCGAAGGTGAACCTTGGTGAACTTGTTCCCACACCAAATCACCCATGCTGCAGCCTTCTTGGTGATTTGGTTAGAGTCCAAGCACGTGTCTGTCTTTGCACTTCCCTCAAACTCAACGTCTTGGATTTGATTAAACTCAACATCCCAAAGCTTTCTGTCAACTTGCTCTTGAATCAATGCAGACCCAAGGTTCCTCGTGGCTACAAGTGCTGATAAATTAATCCCACACTCAATGATCTCTTTTGTTTATGGGTATTTTGCATTATGTTCATTAATAATTCTTTTCAGTGTTGCTGAAATTGGTTTATTTTTTTGTTTATTTTTTAAGGTAATTGAAGTTCTTCAGCTTCTTCCTTAATTAGCTACCTATTACTTGTTCCATTTGCATTTAATTGAAATGTAATATATAGTACACAATTGTGTGCCAATTCAATATTAAAAATAAGTAGTTGTTTTCTTTAATTTTTTTCTGTGTTAAAGGATTATTAATATTAGCCACTTCAACACCGTTGGCGTGAATCGATTTACTTAACAATCATTCATATTACTCTCTCTTCAGGCGACAATGCATGATGGATCAGATGGCACAATTATCTCTTTCTCTTGTGAGAAACATAAACATCGATGGCTCAATTTATCAGAAAATATTCATTATATGGCTAGGGTCGAGTAATTTGGTAGAAGGTTATCTTTCTAAAAGTAAAATATAAATAATGGGCCCTTCTATGATGTTGTCTAAATATCTCAACATCAATAGGGATTAATGCGGAATATTAGATGAAATCTATTGTTTATAATAAGTAAACAAGACAAATAAAAAAAGTAAAGTGAAAAGTTAACTCTTTACTGGTTAAATAACATAAATTTGATAAAGGATAAGAAAAGAAATTATACTAGTTAAATAGGAAAGAGAAAGCTTATACTAGTTAAATAGGAAAGAGAAAGCTTTACAACTTGAAAAGAAGAAAAATTAATTCAAATACAACAACTAAATACCACAAAAATCTGATTATTTAATGCCTTGTACTTTATATGTAGAAAATATAATTAAATTTAATTAATTATACTATTAGTTTATAAACGATATAAAAGTTACGTAGTATAAATTCTTTCTTAGACACACTTGTTAAAAAGTTTCACTCATAAACAAATTGTACTTTTATCTTATATCACTAAATTATAATTACATTGCTTGATTGATATAAGGCTTTAGTTATGTTACATCATCATGTAACATACATGATTCTTCCACAGCCGTTGGATTTTCATCTGACGGTTGCGAAAATAACATGATTTATTATCTTATATTTTCACAACCGTTGGATTTTTATCCAACGGTTGTGGAAGAATCATGTATCTTACATGATAATGTAAGATAACAATCTCCTTTATATAAATCTCGTAATGTAATAATATTGATTTTGATAAATTATACGCTCGTGAAAAGTAAAAAAAAAAATCAAATATATAATGATTTATCTTCATATATAATAGGATATAAGGTAGAATTAATTAAATTAAAATTTAAGGAATTACCTATAATTTGAGCAACTGATAACTATTTGTTAAAGATAAATGAAGGATTTGGATGCTTCATTTTAAATCAAATGGTTCACAATAATCCCATTATTAATACTATAATTGTTTTTACACCATCATAGAGAAATCCATAAATAATTCTTTGTTTCAATCTATTTGCTATTATATATCACATATCTGATTAATTCCCGAAATTCGTTATTAATTTCATAAGAAAAATAAACAAACTCAAAGATCAACAAAAAGCAGTATAAGAATAGAAACAACTCCACAAGTCACAATAATATGAAAGGTTCTGGCCACCCTAGCTAGTTCGAATCATGAGAAATTGGAGGAATAAAAAAATTATTTAAGTGTTGCCCTACTCTACTAGATTGCTCCCTCAGTCCCTTAGGTAAGGAAGCACATGTTACAATTAGATTGATAAAATATTAAAATGAATTAAGATCAAAGTCGTTTTACCATAGCAATCTCTTTTTACGGCTCATGTGGATCATTTCACTCATGTTTGAAGACGTAGTTGAAAGATATAATACCGATCTTGTGATCAAAGATTTAAATATATGTGCTACAAAATTTAACCAAAGATTTTTCACTTCGGTCTACTTTTACATAATTACTTCTATTTTTTATTTATTTACGCAAAAACTCCATTTTCATCCCTAAAGTTCATTTAAGTATCTAATCGATCCTAATTCTTAAATATGCCTTAAATCTCTGTGTTGTTATATTTGTTAATTAACTTTAAAAAGGGCTATCTTTTAATTTCTTTTATATTTCTACCCTTAAATATTGACTGAAGTTTATCCGTAGTCAAGGCTGTAATTATATAAATATCCATCTAATTGGAAAAAATTATATTTTATATATATACATCTAGTTGTAATTACGTGTGCTTCCTCCCTTAAGATCTCTCCCTAACGTGCAAAATCTGATGACAGCGCTGCAACCAAATGAAATTAATTGTTGTTTCGATAGCATTATATGCTGACGAGGTGGCGAAAGAATGATTAGTTGTAGATTTGTTGTTGATATCATGTTGATATCATATATATATGTATGTATATTGTTTGGAAATTAAAAACTAATAAAAGCCAAATAGATAGCCTATAAAAACCTAACACTCTTCACCATTATTTTCATCACATCTCAATAAGCACAATCAATAATACTCACAAATATTATTCAACATTAAATTGAGAGAGATATCATTCGAAATGGCTTCAGCATCAAAAGCCCTTGTGCTATTCTTCACACTGCTTGTTATTGCTACCTCAATCCCATCATCTTCAGCTACTTCATCATCATCATCATCATCATGTCCAAAGAATACCCTCAAGTTGGATGCATGTGTTGATTTGTTGAATGGTTTGGCAAAGGTGAACCTTGGCGAACTTGTTCCCACTCCAAACCATCCATGCTGCAGCCTCCTTGGTGATTTGGTTAGAGTCCAAGCACGTGTCTGTCTTTGCACTTCCCTCAAACTCAACGTCTTGGATTTGATCAAACTCGACATCCCAAAGCTTTCTGTCAACTTGCTCTTGAATCAGTGCAGGCCCAAGGTTCCTCGCGGCTACAAATGCTAATAAATTAATCCTCCCACTAAATAATTTCTTTTTAAATTAATCCTCATCTTCAAGACCTTTTCATCGTGTGTTTTTTCTTTGGACATTTCGTGCATTATTTATTTATTTATTTTTAAGGAATTGAAGCTTTTCTGCTTCTTCCTTATATACTTCTAATTATTGGTTCCATTACCATGTAATTTGAAATATGTACACTCAGTAGTGTACGTGCTGTTTCAATATTAATAAATTGCAGTTTTCTTCATTTTCTTCTTTGTCAGAGGATTAATATTGGCCTCTACTCTCGTCAACTGTTCAACACGGTTGATTCAGAGCATTATTAACTTGGTTGGCATAAATCGATTACTCAATGATCGATATTACTCTCCTTTCAAACGCAAAAATATCCATAAGACGGCACAATTATCTTTTTCTCTTGTAATTAAGAAATATAAAAATTCGTGATTCGTCTCATGAGCTCTATCTATCAGAAAACATTCCTTACACGGCTGTTGTCGAGTAATTTGACAGAAGATTACTTTCGACAAGCAAAATATAAATGATTCTTTGATTCAATCTAAATTACTACTACTATTGAGTAGAAGTATCGGCACCCTTCCAAAATCCTCTTAAAACTCCTTTTTTAATTATGCTTCACTTAATACCAAAAATACCCATTTTTCTACATAAACACTCTTTTCATTCGAGGTAGTCTAGTCATGCCAACAAAATAAAGGTTCTGCTATTCAGAGACCTTGCACTCGCACGCTCACAGCTGTTCATGATGCCATGCCTGAAGATGTTGTTTATCCAGCTGAGATTGTGGGAAAACACTTTAAATATCGCCTCGATGGATCCAAGACAATCAAGATTTTCTTGGATCACGGGAAGAAGAACAACACTGAGTACAAGCTGGATACAGAAAGCATACTATGAAAGACATGCTTTCCAGTTATCCAATTACAAAAGCCTAAAGTGTTGTTGCAGATGGTCAATTCCATTGTTGTTCTATTGCAGCACTACAATTACTTTGAATAGGATACTATTTAATATTTTTCCTCTTAAATTTAGTATGTCTTATCGCATAGGACGGATATTTTTTTTAATATTTTTTTTAAGTTTTTTGTAATTGCAGAGAATTGTTGAGCTGAAGAACATCATGCCTTTGCGTTGAAGTGAAAGATATTTGAACTTTCAGAACAACAAGAAAAGGTAAACAGATTGAATTTTATTTGCATTAATTTTATTTGTATATCTAGTATTAATATATTTAGTATTATATATATATCTAGTATTAATTTAATTTAATTTTATATATCTAAAAAAAATATATCTAGTATTAATTTTATTTGTATTGTCCTTAATTATAACTATAATAAAATAGGTGTTTTATATGATTAATGAAGGGGTGCCAGTAGTCAAACTCTTTTTACTATTATATATCGCATCTCTTATTAATTCTCCATATTCATTATTAATTTCATAAGAGAAGTAAACAAACACAAAATCCAACAGAAAGCAATATAAGAATACAAACACCACTCCAACAGAAAGCAATATAATCCTCCCTATGGTGTTAAGGTATGGTTGCGTAATGATTGTTTAGGGATTGCTTTCCCTCGTTTTGTTAAGCCTTAGCTTGTGTTAGGTTCGTTTCTCTTACCAAAAATTAAAAAAAAAAGAATACAAATACTACTGCAACTTACAAGAATATAAAAGGTTATGGCCATCCAAGTTCGAGCTAAGGATGGCAATGATACTCGCAAACCCGCCTACTAAAATTCACGCGTTGTGGTAATTTTGTGGGTTGCGGGCGGGTTTAGTATTATAAATTGAAAAACCCGCACTAGGTTATTGGCAGATTTGATATTAGTCAAATATCCAATGGATAGCCTTATGGGTATATACCAACCAGCAACTTTTTTTAATTATTTTTAATTGAAAAAATATTTAAATCTAAAAATATATAAAGTAAAAAATGTAAAGTGTAAACATATATGTAAGTTGCAATGTGCCTAACAACCTAAACCCTAATTAAAGTCATAACCTAAACTAAAGGGAAATCACCCTTGAGCCGCACACATGAGATCTCTCATCTCTCTGTATGTAGTGTTATATATTACAAACTTATAATCAGCTATCTTTTTTCATGATAAACTTGTAAATGCAAATTCTTCTAATAAAGCAGAAAATAGCAAATTCTCTGAAGACGAAGATATTTTTAATGAGGTAAAGAACTAAGTTTTTTTTAACTTAATGCATAGATTATTATATACTTATTATAATTTCATATGGAGTATTATTCTTTAACTTAATCTATGAATCATTTCATTATTATAATCTTGTTCTTCGGATTAGTATTTAAAAAGTATAATTTTTTTTTAAAATATTAATCTTAATCATTATTGTAAGAATCGTGTTGGATGCGTGCTAATAGTGTGAATGGAGTATCTTCTCTTGGAGCTTGTGTTGAATGATAATATGAAATGATAATTATTATTTTTAGATACTAGTTTGTGGCTTTTTTTTTTATAGATTTGTATATTTTATACTTAAATTTGAGAATTTGTGCTGGATTGATGTTGAAATTTTAATTTTCCATTTACATTAGTTAATTTTAGAATTGCGTTTGTTATGTCGAATTTTAGGTTATTATTATAAATTTATATATTAAACATTTATAATTTTAAATGTGGAAACTCTCAAAAAATCTGTCGGGTATCTATGCAGGTTTAGTAATTGTCAAAACCTGATAAAACCCACAGCAGGTTGTGGGTGGGGGTGGGTTTGTTAATTTAAATTTTATGCAGGTGCGAGTTTGGTAATGACAAACCCGTTGCGGGTAGTACTCATTGTCATCCTTAGTTCGAGTCTTGGGAGAGCTGGAGGAATAAAAAGATAATTTGAGCTTGCCACCATCCTTTACTAGATTCTCTAAAAAAAATAGTTAAACCCCTATTATTTGAATAAATTAATCGAAAACCCTTGACAATTTAAAATACATCCGAAAAGAGTGAAACCCCTATTGTTTGACTAAATTAATCGAAATCTCCTTGATATTTTAAAATACATCCAAACCCCCTCAAATATGTTTTAAAACATTAGCAAAAAAAGTTGACACTCAAGAAGGTTTGGATGTATTTTAAAACATCAGAAGAGTTTTGATTAGTTTAGTCAAACGATAGAGTGGGTTTTGCTCTTTTTCCATTGAGGCAAGGAAGTACATGTTACAATTAATTAGATTTATAAAATATTTACTTGAATGTAAGATCAAAGATGTTTTATTATAGCAATATTTTTTTCCCTGGTCATGTTGATTATTTTTACTCATGTTTGATGATGTAATTGAAAAATATAATACCGGTCTAGTGGTCAAAGATTTAAATCTATGTGCTACAAAATTTAGCCAAAGATTTTCACTTACAGTCTACTTTACTTCCATGTCTTACTTATTTAGCTGGAAGCTCCCTTTTCATATCTAAGATTTATTTAATTACCTAATTGGTCCTCGGATAGTTGTATTCTTAAATATGCCTTAAAAGACTATGTTGTTACTTTTGTTCATTTAGCCAAAGCCATTTTTAACTTCTTTTACATTTTTATCATTAAAATGTTAAGTAAAGGTTATCCTAAATCAAAGAAGTAATTATACAAATATCCTTCTAATTCAAAAAATAATATTGTACGTGATTTTATATAAATATCCATCTAGTTGTAAACTTGCAATACATGTGCTTCCTCTCCGCCAAGATCTCTTCCGAACGTGCAATATCTCATTACAGCTCTGCAACCAAATCAAATTAATGGTTGTTTCGATAACCTTATATGCTGGTGAGGTGGCCAAAGAAATGACTACTTGTAGATTTCTTAACTATACATTGGACGTCATGTTATTAAATTTCAGTTGCTTAATTGAGGACTTGAAAAAGTGATTTTCAAACCTTTTTTTTTTATTAGCAATCCGAGTTTGATCATTAAAGGAAAATATATGGTTAAAAAATTGATTTAAGTTGTATGTACGCCTCTATCTTAAAAATAAATAAATAAATAAAAACCTTTAAGAATTGAATCGGATGACTTTCAAGTAAGTTTATTTTTACTGGTCATCTGAATTAGAATCCCAAAGTTAAGAGACTAAAAAATTATTTTAGACTTTGTTTGTCCTCAACTTTTTCCTCCACTTTTTTTTTTAAAGAATGTAATTAATTTTAGATGGAAATATTATTGCGTTATCTCCAAATCTAGTTGGAATTAATTAAAAATCTTATTAGTAATTGTTTTATGCTATTCGTGCCAGCGACGTGAAAGCAATGATCCATAATTCCATATACGTACATGTAAATGGTGTGGAAATTAAAAAATTTTAAAAGCCAAATGGATAGCCTATAAAAACCCAAAACTCTTCACCATTATTTTCATCACATCTCAATAAGTACAATCAATAATACTCATAAATATTATTCAACATTAAATTGAGAGAGATATCATTCGAAATGGCGTCAGCATCGAAAGCTCTTGTACTATTCTTCACGTTGCTTATTCTTTCTACCTCAATCCCATCATCATCATCATCATCATCATCTTCATCATGTCCAAAGAATACCCTCAAGTTGGATGCATGCGTTGATTTGTTGAATGGTTTGGCAAAGGTGAACCTTGGCGAACTTGTTCCCACTCCAAACCATCCATGCTGCAGCCTCCTTGGTGATTTGGTTAGAGTCCAAGCACGTGTCTGTCTTTGCACTTCCCTCAAACTCAACGTCTTGGATTTGATCAAACTGGACGTCCCCAAGCTTTCTGTCAACTTGCTCTTGAATCAGTGCAGGCCCAAGGTTCCCCGCGGCTACAAGTGCCTGATAAATTGATCCCACACCCAATGATCTCTTTTGTCATCATCAATTCGTCATATATCTTCAAGACCTTTCCATGGTGTGCATTGTTTTTGGGTATTTGCATTATGTTCGTTAATTAATTATTCTTTTCAGAGTTGCTGAGATTGGTTTATTTATTTGTTTATTTTTGAAGGAAATTGAAGCTCTCCAGCTTCTTCCTTAATTAGCTACTCACTATTTATTCCATTTGCATTTAATTGAAATGTAATATATGGTACACAATTGTGTGCTATTTCAATATTCCATAATAATAATAATAAATTATTGTTTTCTTTAAATTTTGTTTCCCTGTGTCAGAGGATAATTAATTTTAGCCACCTTAATAATGTTGGCATAAATCGATTTGCTTAAGATCCTAACAATCACTCATATCACTCTCTCTTCAGGTGACAATAGATAAATAAGAAATTTAAAAACTTCATGGATCAAATTACCTCACGAAGAGTTTAACGATTACAAAATAAAATTTCTCTTTTAATTAATTCAATGTGTCTCAAAGGTCTAAACTACCCAGGTCTAAATTATCCATAAGGAAATATATTAATGTGGTAATCACTAATTATCAGATAGAAACATAAATAATTGAATTAATTGAATATAGATATTAGTAATCAGGTGGTACAAGATTTTCAAAAGGTCAAACTACAATGGTAATTTTGTAAATATATTTGTGGCAATATTTGAAATAACAAATTACCTTAAATGCTTGAACAAAATATTTGAAATTTGGGCTGGCTACGTGGCGCAGCCTGGCTCAGACTAAGCAATTAAGCATCACTTTGACTGCAAGTAATAATAAACAAACATTATTGAACACGTGTAATTACATTTAAAATTCTAACAATACAAGGTAATACAATGCTTATTTATTTTTTAATTATTAAGTAATTGTATTTATATTTACAATAATAACAATACCTATTTATATTTATCTAAATCCTCTCATATGTAGAGGTTAATTTTACTCTAAATATTAAGAAGTAAATTCGGTTTTTAAAAATGTGAATTACATGGCAGCTCTAATTTAAGAAGTTTACATAGAGTTTAGGTGGCAATTAATAATATCAGAATACTATAATTAAAATAATTATTAATTAATCTAATTACGCAACATTTTATCTTCATACGTATATGATAGATAGTTCGCATACAAAATATATTTTCAATTTGTTGCCAAAAGGGGCGCCATTTCTTTCATTTTTGGACTTATCTCCCATTAATTTGTTCCTTTAAATCAGATAAATATCACTCTCAAATTTTCTTTCTTTGTACTAATTTTCTGTTCTAAGGTAATCTCGCTATTAGCTTTCATTTCACTGCTCAACAGTTACCATACAAAATTAATTAAATTAGAAAAGCCACGGAAACTTAAACCAAATTTGTCCACTTGTTTAACTTTACTTTAATTTCATGTTTAAAGCTTCGGTGATGATGAACTGAGCATTGGGTCCGGTTTCATTCGTGAGAATGCTTTCCTTATTAGGTTGTTCTTATATGCTCACCAAGTGTTTGTTGTAATGTCTGTTAGTTATATTAATTAAGTTCTCTGGCTGTTGAGTATGCAGAAAATTTGAGTCGCTGAGAGAAAAAGTGCCGCTGCTTCTGCATTTTTGCTGCTGACTTGTGGGTTAATTGTGGTATGTAACTTTATAGATAAATATTACTTATTCATCACGCTTGTGGGTGCTTATGAATATGATTGTTGTAAATGATATGGCTTTCAATTGTAAATATTGGTTTCCCATAAATAATGAAAGTGAAGGCGTGGACTTAAGGTGTGAGATGAATATATTGTTGTCCCAAGAATGTGACTTGTGAGTGCATTATATCTGTTTTTTAAATGGCTTAGTTGAGCAATTTATGTTTTCTTTTTCAATAATTTGTTATTATTATTATTGTTATAGGATCATTGATATATGACTTGTCGGTTAATATGAACATAGATTCATTTTTAACGTTCATTTCTCTGACTTGTGATGGTTTCTCGATAATTCTAGATTTGATGGCTTGAAATTTGTTCTCCACAAAAAGAAATGTTAAACCTATGTCGGATTTGTTATTCTTTGCTATACTTTGTATGTGCCAATAGTCTCAGGTTACCAGAATCTACTTCAGTTAGTAATTGTGATCACTAAAAACAGATAGGTACTTGCATTCATTCTATTCGTAGTTTTCCACTAATACATTTTGTAATTGCTATCTGACAAAGCATTGAGTTTGGAGTTCTCTCTTTTTATTCAATATGCAAATATAGTGTGAATTATCAATTTACTAGCTGGAAACAAATTAGTAAAGGGAAACATGGGAACTGTTTGAATCATCTGCTGTTTGTAATGCTTTTTATGAGACAAGAGACAAAAATAGAGGCAATTAATCAAATAACAAATGTTTTTCTCTTTCTGATTTCAGACACCACTGCTTTCCTTTTATGTTCGGAAGGATGTCATTGTCAAGGCTTTCTGGTAGAACCCATATATTGCCACTCCTACAACAGTCCAGGTAATTATCCTATATATCTAATATTTGAGCAAACGTTATGACTCAGAATCATTCAATGTTAAGCCAAACCTCTCTTTGTATCTTCATTATTTAATCCTCTAGTGACCTTGATGTCCAGATGCGTAAAAGATGTTCTGTGGTCGAATTATAAGTATACCAGAGTTGATACTAGCTGCTATGCTGGTGTTTGGGGTTTAATGCCAAGGTGTGGATATGGCTCAAATATGACTAATGGTTATCGGAAACCTCAGTCTTTTGGCTCCGGATGTCTTTGGAAATCCAATTCGTTTTCTAGCTTTCAGCGTCATTATGCTTCTCATGCTTCAACAGAGCAGAAATCAAGAAAGATGCTTTTATACCTTACAGCATTGGTTTTTGCAATGGTTGGAAGTACTTATGCCGCCGTACCTTTGTATAGAAGATTCTGCCAGGCTACTGGCTATGGTGGTACTGTTCAACGAAAAGAGGTTATATTTAGTTTATAGTCATTTTTTTTCATCTGCTTTACTCTTTTTGTGATTTGTCAATAATTACAAGACATGTTTGTCATTAGACTGTTGAAGAAAAGATTGCTCGGCATTCCAAAGATGGAACTGTCACTACAAGGTGTTGTTTTTACTTCTCAGATTCAAAGCCTATCTTGAACTCTGTTTCCTTTAAAATCTTTGTTTTATATCTTCTTGGCCGGTTGAACATCTGCATTTTCATGTGATTTTTCCTTCATAATTATTGTTTGCCTTACGTTGAGAGAATAATAGAGTTCTGACATCATAAAGAAATGAGGATAGGAATGAAAAACTGCAAAAGCTCTCCCATCTCCACTCTTTCTTGAAAGATCTATACAGAGCAAAGTGCCCTACCTATTGATGAAAAAAATCCTTGGTAATGCAGCTTACCTTTCACTCTATTTTCAATGTGACTGAACCAGCCTTTACCGATCTTGTGGAGGATATGGTGCTTCCCCTAGTGACTAGAAGGGGCAGCAGTCAGTCGAGTCTTTTGCTTTCCTTAATTAAGCATGGATTCTCAGGATGGAATCCTGAATAAATGAGTGATATTTGAAGTTACTAGGTTTAGGTTCATGCATAATTTTCTCATTCTTCTTTTATTTATTTGAGTTTGATTATCCTCTGCTTTGAGGATGTTTTTATTCGACAAATGTGGTTATTGACTTATCCATGATGATTGTACATGTGATTACATTTTTTTTTTTATACAAAACTCAATATTTAAAAACCTTGTAGGGAAGTTGTTGTGCAATTCAATGCTGATGTAGCTGATGGAATGCCATGGAAGTTTATTCCAACACAAAGAGAGGTGATCCACTTGCAATTCAATATCAATGCATGCACATCCACAATTTTGAAATCATTCAAATGCTCATTTTGCAACATGGGAATTTTACTCAGTTGTCCTAGATTTTTTCCTTGGTTTTCCCTTGCAGGTAAGGGTAAAGCCTGGAGAAAGCGCACTTGCATTTTACACTGCTGAGAATCGAAGTTCGACTCCAATAACTGGTGTCTCTACTTATAATGTCACCCCTATGAAGGTACTGATGTCTAACATTTGAGCATACATTGATTGGCAGCCTCAACGAACTTTCTACTCTCAGATCTTATAATATTTAGATGTTTGATTTTTGAATCTTTTGGTGCGAAACGGTGATTGGAATATTAGCTGTGATTTTACCTTGTAAATGCTAGATCTGAAGGTGTTTGAAAAGATAGATAGATATATCATCCTACGTTTTGGCTGAACATGAGAACAGCAGTGTTTTTCAGAGAATAGATGCTCAAGGAGAAAATCATAATAATGACCTTTGTGCATAATTTATCAAGTAATTATATTTATTGGTTGGTGGTTTTGCGGTATTTTGGAGTCTTTCAGATGACTCTAATCTGACCTAGAGTCAATTTGGATTGTTCATTTGAGAATCTTTTCGTTAAGTATCATTGCTGACTTACCCTTTATATCAAAGGCTTCTTTTAAATCAGACAGTATGGAGCTGATTATGTGTTGTAGCACGTGATGCTACAGCTGTGCTGCCAAATGCAATTTCTTGTCTCTTGATCTTTCTGACCCTCTTTTTTGAAATTTATTTCTCCCCAACAGAATTCTTAGTCTATGAATCAACTTGTAGCCCACATTTCCAAAATGTGTCGTAATTGCATGTCAGGGCCACTGTCCTTTTCCAATGTTTCAAGTAGTTTTAGTAATGTATCTTAGGAGCTTCAGTACATGATTTGTGCATCTCGTCTCATACTAGTATGTTCCCTTTCCCCCCACCAAAAAAACACCCCTCTTCATTTGAAACAAATGTATCTAATATCTAAATTGAAGTTCAATGGGAAAGTTTGTGATTTCATTTTAACTTCTTTCAGGCTGCCGTCTACTTCAATAAAATACAATGCTTTTGCTTTGAGGAGCAGCGTCTTCTCCCCGGAGAGCAGATTGACATGCCTGTAAGTGGTGTTTTCACAGTTTATCGAGTGTTTTAGAAGATCTCTCTCTTCTTCTTCATTTTTCTTGTAATGTCTGCTGAATAGCTTCTCACACTGGCAGGTATTCTTTTACATTGACCCTGAGTTTGAAACAGATCCCAGAATGGATGGTATCAACAACTTGATCTTGTCCTATACATTTTTCAAGGTTAATGAGGATTAGGGAAGTTTCTAGAATGCAATTACTTCGGAGAAATTACATCATTATCAGCAACTGGAAGTTATTTTTTGACATAATCAAAGATACTCATGAATAAATAGGTACTTCTGCAGATGCTTCAAAATAAGGGTTTAGTATTTATATTTGTATACGAATTGAGGTTGAGGAGATAAGTTAATGCTCAGTGGTTCGCTGATTTTTCTTCCTTTTCTTTTATTAACTGTCTACCATTCGCATCCAAGCATAGTTTTATCATCATCAAGGATTACATGATTTGAACAAAAATATTTCTTATTTTATATTACAATAACGTCATTTTAATTGTATAAGGATAAGTTTATCCAAATTTATGCGGCATTGATTAGGCCATTTTAAGATTAAAGAAGCAAGAACAAAAATTTACAAAATAGAGATTGGATAATGACTGACTGATTGATTTTCAATAAACCAATGGGCCGGCTTCTTGCTTCTAGTATTTGGGCTTTCTGTGTGATTTTATTCTCCAAGCTTATAAACAACAAATGTTCAAAGCCAAAAAAAAAAAATGGCTAAAAGAAAAGCTAAGGAAATGCGTCTTTATATTAATAATTAATCCAAATAGGGTTGAATTATCATAGCCAAGGATTATGTATATAAAACATCGTCACCCATCCAATTTTTAAGACTCGATCACATGAAATTTTTTACTTGTAGCATGTCGATGCCAATTGTAACGTACAACGTCAACTTGTAATGCGAATTAAACGATTTGTAACACAAGAACAATGACTTGTAATAAACTCGAGACTTTTGCATAAGATATTCATTAGAAAGATATTGACGTTTTTTTTCATTAACTCGGTAGGTGAACCAAAAGTTTAGAACTATTAAAGTATGAATTATGAATTTAATTTTTATTTATTTTATTATTATAAAGGTAGGCGGCCTAAGCCTAAATTTCAATATGTTTCATTTTCATAGCTTCCGGTTCATGCGCGGGACAGGTGGGTCAATTCATAATCAAACGGCAAATATCTGGCAGCAGTTGCGCACACCCAAGTTGGTGCATGGTTTTTGTCATACATTACAAATGCAACACGTAACAGGCCATCGACTTTTTCTTAATGAGAAAATAGAAGCCAAAAACAGAGGACATTGCTAGAAACAACACCAAGAGGTCTCCTTCAGTTTCTGGTGGCTAGCCCTTTAATTTATTGATAAAATCAGAAGGAGAGATACAAAGGGTGCACATGGAATTGGAAAACCCTTTTAGGAGAGCAAAAGAACTAAGCTGTTTAATTACAAAAGCTATATTTAGGTACTGTAGCGGATTTAAAAAAATAATTTATCGGTGGTTAAATTATATAATTATAAGTTGTGAAAATTAAAATTTTATTGGTTAATAAGTTTTTAGAGAATATTTTAATAAATTTAATGGGGTCTAAATTAAATAATAATAAAACTACACATATGGGTTATTGTAGACTTTTATTTCTAATTGAAATATAGGATTTTATAATTTAGGTTAAAGTGAATATAAGGGTAAATAATCATTTAATCTATATAATGTTTTGCTAATTATTTTGTTAGTCTTCACATTTAATTAAATTAGACCACAAATACTATTTTCACCATGAAAATTTTTATCTAACTACTGTTGAGAAGTAACGATAGTGATTTACTGGATAATATTTGAAAATACAGGGACTAAATGATAAATTAGCTTGAACTATAGGTACTAAAAGAGTATTTACCTGTGAATATAACAAAAAATAATGCTAGAGCTACAAAATGCTAGCACAAGCTAAATATAATGAATAAACTAATTTGACATAACAATATTAGATGGATGAAAATACAACATATTCTATTTTTCGTTATTTTGTACTTTCATTCAACCATGCAACACCAATTTATATTAATAATTAATGGCTCCAACATGCATATATATATATATATACATTTTTTGAATAATTTCTCAACCCAATCAACCAATGTCTCCAACATGAAAAAGTCATATGCCGCCGGTGAAAAGTTTAATGAATGAAATATTAAATTAAGTTTCACCCACTTCAATAGTGAAACGACCGCAACTCAAAGATGCAAATTCGATTATACCATTACTACTTTGTACTGCTAAAAGAAAATGGAAAAAAAAATGTATAACTTATTTCAACTGAACCCTGTGACCAAGTAAACTATTACCAGCTCCCTATGCCAAGTCAACAAAAAAAAAACACCAAACCTTCCCAAAATATTATTCATTTCCTCTATATATATATTTTCTAATCACAAAACAAAGCTATACGTTAAAACAAAAAAAAAACAAAAAAATAATCATGAGCATAAAAACAACACCACAATAAATTAATTTACATGTCCGGGTCCTCGGAATTTGAAGCTCCCGGCTGCCGCCTCGACCTATGTCTATGACTCTTATGGCTGCCGCCGAATTTCAACCTACCGGTGTCTTTAAAACGTTGTCGTTCTGATGGAACAAGAACACATTCGGGTAATGGCACGGGGTATCGTATTGTGTCATAACAATATGAATAGTACATGTAACGTTCCCGGAATCTACGCATGGCCCGTCTCCGGGGTGGAGTTATGACAGAGAAGCCTTTCTCGGCCAGCCGGGAATCAGTGTCTTGGCAGTTGGAGGAGGGGACTTGTTCAATGGGATCAACCGGGCAGCCCTCTAACACAAAGTCTTTAAATTCAGAAGTGAATGGTGCGTACTTGTAATTAACTTTGGCTTTGCCGCCTGATGTGGCCCAATTTGAGGCATCCCAAATTGTTGTGTACAATGACATTGGCTTTGATGGGAAATCTCCACCCATTGCCTTTGAGCGCACGACTTCCCTTATTGGTACTTCATCCACATAGAATCTGTTGAACCAACAAATAAAAAGAAAAAAAATAAGTCAAGGGTTGTTTTGGCATTTTATACTTAATCTCAGAGATCTTTTTTTTTTTTTGTGGGGGAGGGGGGGGGGGTTGTAAAATCATAATCAGAACCTTATAAAATGCATTTTCCACTTGAGTGTGGTCCCAACTCTTGATCTTGCATCATGCAATGAATTTTTATTAATTTATTCAATATATACAACAATATTTTCTAAATTTGAAAAAACTTCTTAAAGTTTGAAAAAAAAAAAAAAGAAACAAAAATTTAGGCCTCATTAATGGGAAATCTCAAAACAAGAGGAAAAGTTGGCCTTAAAATCAGGCTAAAAATTGATATTGATTTAGGTGTGTAATCCTTGGTCCACAAGTTTTAATGTCATGCATTTAACACATTCCACACGCAAACGCCAACCTCTCTCTCTCTCTCTCTCTCTCTCTCTCTCTCTCTCTCTCTCTTTAATTTGTCAAATTCACATTTAAGGTCAAAAAAAAAAAAAAAAAGCAAGCAAAGCAAAGCAAACATCCAAGAATAAATATGTTATAATAATAATAATAAAAAAAGTCGACAACGGCTTTATAAATTGTTATACCCTATAATCTCGATACTATCAAATAATTAAGTTGTATTATGTCATATTTTTTCGATATTATCAAATAATTAGGTCGAGTATATTACCCGGACTGTAGGGTATTGTACCTTAGAAACAAGTTTGTTAGAAAAAGAAAACTCACATAATGTTGTTGCTTGTCCAAAGAATGCTATATCTATGAAATTGCTTCGTGGGATCAAACCAAAGCTGGTATCTCTCTTCTCTGCCGCGTCCGGTGCTCCCATTTCCATAGAAATTTGTTTGGAACCTCCACGGTTTTCCAGCCACGTTTCCTAGAAACTCAAAGTCTAATTCGTCGTGTGTTTTTGGGAACACGTCTCCATTTGATGTCTGAAATGGAAAAAAACAAAAAAAAAATCAACGATATATATTTTATACATTAAAAGGCCGTTCACTGAACAGTGAACATTCTAGAAGCTAGCAAAAGAAGCTTTATTGACAATGAATTGCCGCTTACATAGAATGCAACACATAAGCCAGCCGTGTGATCCGATGGCAACTTGATCATCGCGCTAAAGAACCCGTGATTGTACAATTTTGACGAAACAAAACCGGACCCTAGTGACAAAATTGTAAAACCAACATGAGTATCTGGTTCAAAAACGCAAAATGTGACAGATTTAAACTCATAATATTGGAAATAAAGAAAACTATAGGAGGCCAAGAGTAAATATTTTTATAAGCGGGGTAAATTTCAATGAGCCCCCATAACCTTATTGAATTTTTTTTTTGACAACGGGTGGCCTTACATCTTCCCTTGATCATAATATTATGGAGATGTTTCACGTACCGGAGAAGCGATTGAGGAGGAGACGAACGTTCTTGCCGTCGGGGGAGCGAATGAGATTGCCGTCGCCGAAGAGATGAGAGTAGCCTTCATCGAAAGAGATGGTGGTGAGGTTGAAAGCAGATGATGATGATGGTGATGGTGATGATGATGATGATGATGCGTTTGCGAATGTGAACACAAGTGATGGTGATGAGCAGCAACACAACAGAATTAGAATTAGAGTGAAGGGTGCTGATGATTTTTTTGATTGAGAGCAAAGAAACCAATCCATAATTATTTTTGGTTTCTATAAATAAAATTTGTTACGCTGTGTGTTGGTTTCTCTGTGAGTTGATGAGTGTATATATATACGAGTAAAGAGGCGTGTTGTTGCCAAGAGACTAGTAAATGGTGTGGGTAGTATTTGGCTGCTGCTTTTTTGACATTTGAATTGGTGTGTGGAGACCAAAATGACCTTTCCCTTTTGCAGAATTTAATTATATTGCCACTGTGAAAATTAAATGATTTACACCCAGCTAATGAAATTATAGTATTTGTGCGTGTATATACAGTGTGTAAATTGGGAATTTTGATTCTTTTTTAAAACAAGAATTTGCATCTTATTTTGAGAGATTTTCGAAATCTAATTTTTTTTAAAAAGATATTGTGTAGTTTTTTTTTAATATTTTATATATAGAAGTTGCCTTATTTAGGTGGAATTCAGTGGTAGAAGGAAAGATTATATACTGTTCCCAAAAGAAATAAATTATTATTCACTTGTTAAGCAACAATTTTGTAACAAACAATGTTTAGTGGGATAATTAGTAAGGTCTATGGAAATTATATTGGATGTAATCAATATTAGTGAAAGAAAAATATTGTAACAGTCGTTCTTTTAACAATAATTTTAGGTTGTCTTTAAGAGTTTTGCTGAGTAATTTTTTGGTACTTTTATTTAATTGATTAATCAAATTCGAATCCTAACGAACGTAAAAATTGAGACTTTATTCATCTATTTTTTTTTATTTTAAGAAAATCAATTTTTATATTTGCTTTTATTTTTTTCTCTAAATACATGTCATCCTTAATGTCTGTATCTTTCATCCAATATTTAAGTATTTTAAGTAAATTCTAGTCATCTCATGTTATGTAATTGATGCTTTTAATTCATCAAATTATTCTACCTGTTTTTAATTAAATTTTTTTTTTGTAGAAATCTTGACCAAAAGAAATAAATTATAGCTTCTTAGAGGTGGATGATATTTGTAATTTTTTGATTGAATATTGATGATGATTGATCCTATTCTTACCTTTGAACACAAGTTTGTTTAAGTGACAGATATATGTGTTGTTAAGTAGGGACAAGGAGTGTTAGAAGCTAAGGACAACTAAGATGATGCGGACAGGATGTTTATCTAAATGACATGTATATTATACAATAACAAATAGCTAATTTAAAGGTTCCATAAAGATTTAGTTGGATACTAATCAAGCATGCATGATAAATTAATATAGGTAGCAGTTACACTCAACATATTTCATAAGTTTAATATTATTATTAATTTTTTTAAAATCTAGTTTTATCAATATACTATCAAAGTCAGCTTAAATACCTCTGTTCATGAAATTCCATTGGACACATGCACAATGTTTAGCAAGATTAAAAACATTTTCCACCTAAGCTTTAATATTATTGGGGCCTCAAGCCCCATGTGTCAACATATACTTGTTTGCCATCATCATCATGTATTCATGTGGCCCATTTCGTAATCTCATGATGGCATCATATATATATATATATATATATATATATATATAATTCGAGTAATTATTAGTTGTGGGAGAAAGTCCAAAATTTTGGTTAAGTTGTGTATTTAGGACAGCGATTGTAACCTGCCCTATTGATGAAGTTGACCGATATCAAGTAGTTGATTATGATAATTAATAATTTATGAAGAATATTTGATAAAATGGTTTTTTTAGTAAAACGAATGGCAGTGGGTGGGTAAAATTGTCACCTAAACATGGAAAACAGCGTGAGAAACTGAGGCGGCGCCCGTGAACGATTACGTCCAATAATTACGTTGTAATAGAAGGGCATTATGGAAAATAAATATCTTGGCTTGATAACGGGTCTGTAGTGGAACCTTCGGACGAAAACGGAGCGTTTTATTCTTTTATTTGATTTATTCTAATGTTTTGTTTAATTACATAAATTTCTTCTGTGTCCCACGAAATTTCTCCTCCGTGTCTAGTAAAAAATTTCTGCAATATACATAAATAATATTAGGTAATAATATTACTTCTTAATTTAAGTAGTTTATTTTAATAAGCCTATTTTTCAATAAATTTTGTAAAATATTCATGGAAACCTTCTTATTTTAAAAAATGATTAGACTGCTCTTTGTTTAGTCAAACTTTTTTACATTGTGTATGGTTGTGCTTCCAGATGAGCAATCGAACATGTGACGTTATTTTATAATTCTCTATGAATAGTGTCAAAATTATAGATCTACGTGGCAGTGTCGCTCAAATGTCGTCCTCTAGATTATTACTCAATATATTTTTAGACAAAAAGAATGGGCAAATCAGATTCGTGTGTACATATGCATGATTGGTTCACATTTTTCTTGGCTAAAGAAGCAATCGTGCCATACGTTGCAATGGAATGAGATACTCTAGAAGGGAAAAAATAAATGAAGGCATGAAGCCAAGTTGTAAGATCAAAGGACGCATCTTATGAGTATGGATATGAATAATGAATCTTTCTTTTCCCTCTCTTTTTTTTTTTTTTCAATTACAGCTATCTGTAGAGTGGCCATCAAGTAAAAGACATGCCATCATAGAGCTTTTCAGTTTTCCAAAAGGATAAAAGAAAAAACAATGCCTATTAAGCAATGCCTACACATTAAGGAAGTTCGGGACAAACTTTTACGTTCATTGTTTCTTGTTCAACACTCTTATAGCTTTATTCATCTAATGTACCATCATATAATGTGAGATATAAATGCTGCGTGTGTAGTATGACAGCTCAAGAGAAGCACAGCCTAATGGCTCTTGTGGGCTAGGGGCATTTAGATGCCCTTCTCATTGTTGAAACCTAATTTATGGGCTCAACAAAAGAAGTAAATATAAGCAAAAAAGTGTACTAACGTAGTTCCAAATTGGGCAAGAAACTTCAATGTCTAAGCTAGATTGCTCGACATTGGACAAATAACAACTATAAATTTGAGCTAATGAACAAAGGGCCGGCCATCAAGGATTTATATTACTGTAACTATGAAAACATGGTATTTACTGACAACTATGCATTATAACACAACAGATTTTCATCATACCTTTCAATCTACATAGCCGGTAAGGTCATCAATTATTGATGATGGGAAGAAAATGCCCTTAGCTTTTAATGAAAGGGTATTTTGATTCGACATAACTTTCAGAATCCCACATGAATGATCCAAATGCTACTGCCTCCAGTACTAGCATAGTCAATCCTAAAAATGTGACTGAAATCACTTCATCTTTAGATGTGTCGATTGAACCGTCTTCAAGAACTCTGATATCGGGTCTCCCGAATAAGGCTTGTGTCTGCTTTTCAATCAATGAAATAGCTTCCTTCGATCTTATGGTTGCATATCTTTGAAGTGTCTCTGCATCTAAATACATAACGTAGGATCTCAGCCTATATGATTTTCCTTCACCACCATCCACAAAGCTTTCACCAATAGTTCCATCATCATTGGGCAGGATTCTGATCAAGGAATCTGGATCCCAGAGACGGCTCATTGGAGATGGTTCTCGTTCTTCATATCTAACCTTGTCTTCATCAAAACCCTCAGGAAGAGTTTTCATTGTTCTCTCGAGTTGAAATCGTTGATCAACTCTTCTGAGGAAATAACCATACATGATGGAAGCAGCATACAACTTTCCGAGTTTGATTTTGCTAATCTGAATAATGGTATCAAGGGGACCCACCAGTCGCTCCCCAAGTACAAGAGACAAGTGGCTCTGTATCATCTCAAATGCTTCAGGAGAATGAACTGATTCTAGTTTCTGTTCTTGGTTTGGCCAAAAATCCACTCTTCCGACAGGATCTGAGGTTTCTCTTATCTTAGGAATCATTGAAATATCATTCTCCACAAATTTCTGGACTATCAAGCAGTATATTATCTCCTCCAATGCCTTCTGTCTTTCCTTCTCTTTGACTTCAGCTATTCTCCTACAATTCAAAGGATTCAGTTATAGTGGCTACTCAGTAACAGTAACCAAGATATTTAACAACTTTCGGTAAAAATTGAGCAGAAAAATAAAAAATAAAACACCTGGGAACACATTTAAAACCAGGCAAACAATTAAAATATTATGCTAAAACATATTTTAACATTTTGAATGCCGTGGACAGAATTGATAAAACTGGAAAAGAAAGCACTCCAAGCATGCTCATAACTTCACACTACAGTTATAATAATAATAAATTAGGCTCAAATAAGCTAATTTTACAGTAGTTAACAATTAGTTTACATGTGTTATAGCTCCCTTCCCGTTTTTGTTTCCCTTCTTTTAATAACTTTTGTTCTTCCAAAACTCTACCATTGTTTTTTAGCAGAATAATTCAAATGTGACTATTTTATGTCCAATTAAATTTCGAACACTACGTTTTCTTCTAAACATATCATTCTTGAATCTGGATAGTAAAGGACGATTTGACAATGTGCTTCAAGCAATTCAAGTTAGTTTTATAATGTATTATTGCAAAGATGTGTCAGCAAAACATGAATTTAAAATTTAATTAACAATTTGATATCTCAAGAGGCATAGAGGAATAGAATATCCTACAACATAATATTTAATTCATATGTTTTTTTCTCCTAATATCAAAAATCAATAACCTGATAAAGAATTTTTGGCTAAGGTCTCAAATTCTATTGTGTTAGTCCACCAGAAGTTAGATATTCTAACTTACTCTTCTCTCACACACACAACGGTTAATGAAGTTCAGTAAAATAAACCAAGGTTGTAACTGAAGAAACATATATAGAATTATAACTTAGGAAGAGAAGACAATAATTCAAATTTCTCTAAGCTGAACTACCATGCTCTACTTTAGGAAACTAAAGTGCGTGACTAGCACATCCTCTTCCTGACTATTATAGGTCCCCTTTAAGTGATCCAAAATGCAACTGTAGCAGTAGGGATGGCAAAACATTGGGTCGGGCTCGGGCTTGGCCAAACCCGACCCGACCCGATCAACAAAGAATTAAAGCCCGACCCTAAAAAAGCCCTACCTATTTATAGTTAGGGTCGGATCGGGCCCGACCCGAATCGGGTTAACATCAGGTCGGGTCTACCGAAGCCATTTTCCACCCACAATTCAATGTTGAAAAATCAACTTCTTCATTGCATATATAAGAATTCGAATAAGGAAATGAAGCATCTACCATTTAACTAATAAATAATTTATTTTTTTAAAACCATGATACACAAATATATCAAATATTTTCAATGCAATTAAATTAAAAACACACAGTGCAATTAAATTAAAAATACACAATGTAATTCCACAACCATTTTATCCATACACAATTCAATTTAACAACCCAACATAAAAAATAAAAAATAAAAAACTCATGTCTTATATAAATAAAAACACAATGCAATTAAATTAAAAACACACAATGTAATTCCACAACCATTTTAGTCATACACAATTCAATTCAACAACTCAACCTAAAAAAAAAAAACTCATGTCTTATACAAATAAAAATACAATACAATTAAATTAAAAACACGCAATGTGTAATGTTGTGAGGATGTGTTGTGTGCGTGTGTTAACTTGTGTTAGTTTTTTTTTTTTTTTTTAAATAGGGTCGGGTCGGCATTAAGCCCGAACCTGACCCTAAATTTGTTCGGGCCTTAAAATTTTAGCCCTAACCCGACCCTAAACTTAAAAATTCGGGCCAAAGCCCTAAAAATTAGGGTCGGGTCAATCGGGCCAAAAATAGGATCGGGCTAAATTGTCAAGCCTATGTAGCAGTCTAATTTATTGCTTCTATCTCCACTTCCACCACCGTATGGTCTACCAGGCAACTAAACTCAACTAAGCAATAAGACTAACTAAACAGGTTGGTTATCAAATCATCTCTGGTATTGCATTCCAAATAAAATTATCTCCCTAGCAACCCAAAGTACTGTAAGTGACATCATGTTTGAAAATACAGCCCCAAAATATGTGATAAAACTGCATTTTTCAGGCACATGGTCTTGCTAGCTTATGACATGAATAGAATTCATAAATTGGACAAACTGTTAGATGGAAATGAGTTTCAAAAGAAGTGGTGAATGGAGATTTAACTCACTGGTAAAGGAGATCCTGAGAAGTATCTTCTCTCTGGACATTTTTATCAATTTGAATGTTCTCCAGTTGCTGATCAATGGCCGCAGGGAGTAAATGCGGATGCGTTTGCAATATTTGTGCTAAAAGCTGGCCAACAGGGGATTCAAACTGAAGAGGAGCAATTGGTACCACATTCTGATCTGAACTCCCTGATGCTCTAACAGTTAAGTCTCTCATGCGGCACTTATCCATTCCATTTCCTAGCTTTGGGATGCAGAATGACGGACAGCTCTAATAGAGAAAAGATTCTATGAGACACTAAGAAATGATTAAAAAGCAAATGAACAAAAATATAAATGCAGATTTTGCATCAAGCCTCAAGCCAAAAGTAACGGTCCTCTGGCCCTGCAACCAGAGATGCAACATAATGGAGCCAAAACTTTGTCCAAGGTAGGCCCACGACAACTGTAATCTAGTCTAACAGATGTTCACAGTTTTCAGTATTTATAGAGAAAACTATAAGTGCTTTGAATCTTATAATTTATACTTTGTCGTGCAGTTATATCTATTAAGCAACACAGTATTGTTATTGATACTATCAACTAAACCAGATTATTAAAAAGTCAAACTTTTATTTCTTCACCTTCCCTTGCGCATCATTCTCTTTCGCAGGATAACCATTTCAAGACACTTATTATAAGCCACATCATTCTCAATTATGTAGCAATTCTCAAATTCAATATTTTTTTTTTTCAAGATTTCTTCTTTTCTTTCCTATTGCTAATCAAGACTCACCTAAAAGGCCTCTAGAGTCTCAACGTGAAAATCACTCAAGCGAGTGTCCTAACTAATTTTTTCAACAGAAGTACACAAGACAAGGTCACCCAAGAACCAAGGCATCATCCAGACAATAAATATTATACCACAAATTTTGAGAACAGACGAAGTCCAAATCAATTTTTTAGCCTCCTACCTCTCTCCCGGGATTCGAACTCGGATGGCCAACCAAAGAAACCACTCGAGCAGGGCCCCAGGGGCAACATATCACGAATTATTCTCTCTTTAAATCTATCAATAAAATTTATCTACAGAAGAAATATATAAGGACAATTGTGAACCACAAATTAATTAACATATAAGATTATGCCAAAAACCATAAACATCTATCAAGCTCAGCTTAAACAAATGGAGCTTATCATTTTGGTTAGTTGCAGAAAGTAAAATGACCATATGGGCGTATAAATTAAAACTTTCCGTTTTACTGCTCCTACTAATCAAAATTATTCTATCAAGCAAACCTAGATAATAAAATTGTTCAAAGGAAATGAAATAATAATGATGATGATGATGATTAAGAAAAACTTACCTTGAAAAAAAGTGAAGAACAAAGATACTTGGAATGAGGAACAGAATGGAAGTGCTGTCTGAAACTAAAACTGAGACCTCCAGTTGATGGACTTATCAACAACACATCACTTGCTGCTCCTGCTAACTGCACCATTCTTTTATTTGTTTATTTTTTGATATTTTTATTTTTATTTGTTATTTATTCAGCAAAAGACCTCCAATTTCTACCCACAGGCCAAGAAAGAAAGACGCAGAGAGAAGACGTTGAATGTTCTTGCTGGTAGTTATTTATTTATATTTAAATATATAGAGGGGGGATATTTTAAGTTTCATCGATGCGGTGCCGTTTTACTCAAAACAAAATAACAAATTATTTTGGAAGGGGCCTATCCTTCGGATCCCTATTTTATTGAATTATTTTTTATTTATGCGTATAGTTTTAAAATTATTTCATATAGATCCCTTTCGATATAGCATTACTGCATTAGTAAAATAAAAAAACACCTATATAACACAATAATGAATTGAGTGTGCGTTAAATGGTGTTAAGAGCAATATTATTCTACCAACTTAAATTGAATTGTACTTATTAGTAAATTACGTTAGGAGTATTTTTGTATTGGTATTTTTTATTAAAAATTAGAATGTTCAAAGTAAACTGATTAAATTAGAGTGCTGGCATCCTTTATTTAAAAAAAAAATTGATCAGATTTACTGTTAAAAAATTAATAAAAATGTTACAGAAATTAATAGATGAAGCAAAAAGCTAGTCTTGCAAATATATATTTTCCCACAGGAATTATTCGAAAGATTACCAAAATCCAAAGCAAAAGCAGATGTTTATAAACCATAAAACATTTATCTAAGATATTTGAATTTATCCAGGCCCTTGCTTATTCACCAAGAGTTACACGTGCGACCAAAAGCATCAGTGTTTTGTATTTGAAAATACACATCCCAAGAAATCATTCTTCAACCTGCAAAATGTATAGAAGAATCACAAACATCAATTAACTACAAATATGACAATTTTAAAAAACCTGTCAAAATTAAGATAACTAATTCATAAAAGAGTAAATTTCAGATTACTCTTGTGAGATGATAATTTTTAAAAACTTATAAATTATTGTAAACTTCAACTTACCTTATTCTTGTTCAAAAAATAAAGAAATAAGAGGGGAGAGTTGATGAAAAAATTTTGTCTTCTTAAGTAGTATAAGTTGAGGTTTACCAAAGTTTAGAGATATTTTAAAGAATGTCATTTCATGGGAGGACAATTTGAATTAATTCTTAAAATAATTTTAATATTAAATATAGGGTACATCGAGAGAATCCAGAACAATAAAAAAAAAATACTAAGTAGATAAAATGTTGATAGAGACAAAATAAAATCGATGTTAGTTTATCTTATGTTTAAGTTAATTGAGTAAAATTGACAACGATTTAACTTATTTGTATAAAAAAAAAATTATTAATAACTGCCAATGAAAGAAAACAGAAACAATTTAGATTAAAAAATTATATGGTCTTTAAAATAATTCATACCTGTTTTTTGATTGTTCAAAGACAGGTGGTGCTTTTATTCTCATTATTGTCCCGGGTCAAAATGAGGCGCAATGAATCATATTTCATTTGCAAATCATCACAACAAGCTTGCAAATCATTGTACTTAAATTGCAGCTCTCTTAATCCGTCTTCCACTGTTCTAGGTCTTGAAGCTTCGAGTTGCATATTTGACTCATGGACATGGGTTTGATTCTCTGTAACATATATAAACTAATACTTCTTTCACATCCTTAATTTGTTTTTCTTTCAGCAGCTGAAACAATTTTTTTTTTTTTGAAAAGAAAGCAAAACTTTCATAACTTCAAACAACACTGTTCAATACATTTTGAATATCTGCTGGTAATGATCCCAACTAGATAGTAGATGTATTTGCTCTTTCAACATTTTTAGCGAAGAAATGGGCACAAACATTACAAGTTCTAGGGACATGTCTGAACTTTACCTTTTTAAACTCCTTTTTTTTTTATCTTGTATTTGTGTAATTACCCAACTTATACTTGTTATGTTGCCCTTTGTGTTGTTCAATAAACCAGGCACACCTTTACAATCCATCTCCATGATCAAAACAGACAAATTTGCATTTCTAGCCACCTATAAGCCCCACTCGATAGCCTCTACCTCTGCAAAGCTAACGTCCTCCTTTAGGTGGGCTTGTTTGATACTTGCAGCAACTACTTGCCCTTTTGAGTCTATTTATAATTGCATACACTTTGATCTTGAAAATGTTTTTGGGAGGGTGCTCCCACTTCTGTTGCTCATCGTTTCTAACCTTGTGGAATAGTGATGCATCCGTTTTTACAGTCCTATGATAGGCTTCTAGCACTGATTCCGCCTTAGCTGTTGAGATTCTTGGATCAATCTTCTTGCCTTCGAAAATCAGTTTGTTTCTTACATACCACACTACCCAACAATATGTTACCATTAACTCAACATCAGTCCTACTCCAAGAGAAGAACAAATCATGGATAAGACTGAGAATGTCTTGGTTTGAGCCATTTTGAGTTTGGATTGAAAATGGAGCATGAAGCCAAATTTTCTTTGCTGCTTTGCATTCTAACAAGGCGTGATTAACGGTTTCCACCTCTCTGTTACACCTCTGGCGAATTGGATCTTCTAAACACTTTCTTTTCCACAAATTTTCAGCAGTTGGCAATAAGTTCTTAGCTGCCCTCCATATGAAAATTTTGATTTTTTCAAGGAGCTCGAGAGACTTAGAACATTCTACCATTTGGAGCTGCAGTTAGAGCTGTTGGACACATTTGGAGCTTTGATCTTGAGGGTTATCTAATAGCCACTTTTTACATAATACTCCCCTCGTTTATCATAATGCCACAATAGTTCATCTTCCTTCTAATTTCTTGGAAGAGGAATTTTGAGAATGACCTCTATATCTTCCTGCATAAAAAACTGGTTTAGCTTGGTTTCATCCCACTTGTTCTCATCATCAATCAATTCAGCCATACTAGTTTCCATGGGTAAAGTTGGAGGTGAAATTGGCTTGAATGTGTTTGGTCTTGGAAGCTAGCTGTCTTTATACGTAAAAATATTGTTACCATTCCCAATTCGCCACCTTACTACCTTTTTAATGACTTGCCTGCCCCAAAGAATACTCCTTTACATAAATGATGGATTGGAACCAACTTTTGCATTTAAAAAAGAGGAGTTTTTCAAGTACTTTGCCTGAAGCACTTTAGAAACCAGGGAATTGGGGTATTAAATCAGGTGCCATCCTTGTTTCGCCACCATTTCTTGATTAAAGATAATAAAATCTTTAAAACCCAACCCTCCCTTACTTTTGGCACAGCTCAACTTGTCCCATCTAATCCAGTGAATTCCCTGCTTATCTTGCTTAAATCCCCACCAAAACTTTGCAATAGCTCTCAGAATGTCTTCATATAAACCCTTAGGAAGCTTGAAGACACTCATAGCATATGTAGGAACAACTTGGGCAACTGCTTTTATTGAAATCTCCTTGCCTCCACTTGACAACATTTTGTGTTGCCAACTGTTAATCTTGCTAAGTACTTTAAGCTTGACATCTTTGAAGAAACTTGTTCTTTTCCTACCTATAATAGATGGGAGACCTAAATACTTTTTATATTTGGAAACCACATTTAAATTGAAAATGTTCTTTATTGTTGTTATCTACCCCTCCGACATCTTGCCTCTAAAAAACTTTGATGATTTATCAAAGTTAAAAATCTGCCCCGAAGCCCTTGCATATTTGTTAAAGATTCCTTTCAGGTACTTGCATTCAGCCTCTGATGCTCTAGTAAAAACTAAACTATCATACGCAAAAAGTAAGTGAGAAATTGTGACATCCTTAGCAAATCTTAGCCCTTTGATCTGCTGATTTCTTTCTGCCTGGGTCAACAAATTTGAAAATGCTTCAACACATATAATAAACAAGTATGGAGAAAGAGGACATCCTTGTCTTAAACCTCTCTCTGGTTGAATAAAACCTTTTGGGACTCCATTAAGAATTACAAAAAAAGCAGTAATAATACAACCCATTATCAACTTCAGCCGCTTATTAGAAAAACCAAGCGTTTTTCATTGTTTGTTCTAGAAATCACCATTCAACCCTATCATACGCCTTGCTTATATCTAATTTTAAGGCCACCAATCTCTTTCTTTTCCCTTTGCTGAGTCTAATTTTATGAAGGCATTCATAACCAATAATAACATTATCTGTAATGAGTCTACTGGATATGAATACGCTCTAAGTAGTAGAAATAATTTGAGATAGGATTGATTTTAATCTATTTGCAATAGTCTTAACTACAATTCTGTAAATCACATTGCAAAGGCTAATTGACGTAAACTCAATGACTTTTCTGGGCTTGGATGTCTTTGGAATAAGAGCAATGTAAGTGTGATTAAGGGCAACTAAATTACCTTGCTCATTAAGAATATGCAAGCAAGCTCCTAACACTCCCCCATGGACTGTCTACCAATGTTTCTGGAAGAAAGCAGCAAGCAAGCCATCAGGCCCTAGGGCTTTAATTGGGCATATCTGGGAAAGAGCTTCAACAATCTCCTCTGTCGTAAAAGGTTCCTCCAGATAATCATTCATCTCTGGAGTTACTTTTGGCAGCATTCCTCTTAAAGCATCTTGAATCTGACTTTGACTTGGGCTGGAAGTTGTAAACGAGTTCTGAAAATACTCGTAAAACTCCTTTTCTACATCCTCTCTTTTTTCTGTCCATTGCCCTTGAGGGTTTTCAATCTCCCAAATTTTATTTTTTCTTTCTAAAGTTTTAGCATGTAAAAACTTGGTATTTCTGTCCCCTTCCTTCAACTAGTCAGCTCTTGACCTCTGCTTCCAATAGATCTCTTCATTCATCAACATGCTGTTAATCTGGTTTTTGAGCTTTCTAATTCGGTTTCCATTTACCTTACGAGCTCTACTTTGTTTCACATACCTAAGTTGGTTAATCAGCTTGTCTTGCTTCTTTTTTTTGTCAGCGAATTCAACCTTGCTCCATCCCTTAAGATTAGCTAGCATGCTTTTGGCCACCCTTTGGAATTGCTTGACTGGATTCCCCCCTTTTTCCCCACCAATATGAGCCCACTCTTCTCTCACTATGCTTTTGCAGGCTTTATATGAGCTCCACATGTCTTTATAGTGTTCTCTGTTAAATAACTTTATTACAAAGCCTTTCTTTTTACACCTTTCTCTAACCTCCATTAAAATTGGGCAATGGTCAAAAACCCAATTTACGAGATTTGTGGTTGCCAAGTCCTGAAAGTTGTTGCTTCAATCTTTGCTATAGAGGAACCTTTCCAGACATTCCTCAATATGATGTGGTTCGTACCTCTTGTTTGACCATGTGAATGGTAGCCCCTGTAGCCCATATCAGCGAGGTTGCATTCCTGAATAGCTTCTCTGAACTTAGCTACCATGCTTATATTTTTGTCATTGCCCATGATTTCTCTTGTAAATGCAATACTTCGTTAAAATCACCAGAGCAGCGCCAAGGATAAAAGAAAATACCTGCTAGCCTCTCCAGCAATGTCCAAGTGTGGTGTTTTTGCTTGGTTTCTTTGTGGCCATAAATCCCCATACATCTCCACACCTTGCCACTTTCATTATACACTATTGCATCAATATTGTGAGAGCTAAACGATTTTATTTCGACATTCACCTCCGAAGAGCAAAATAAGGCTAAGCCTCCTCCTATTCCATTCCTATCCACTGTGAAGCAATTTTCAAAATTGAACGGTCTACCTTCTACATTAACCCACTTGGCCAACATTTTTACAGTAAAAGAAAATGTCAGGCTGATGCAGATGGAGATTTTTTTTAATGGCCAGGCACGCTTGAGGCTTCTCTAGACCTCGAACGTCCCAGCTTAGGATCTTCATTGCTACCGGCGGGGTTGGCCACTAGGTCCCACTGATCTATCATCCACCATCTCATTTGCTTCCATCCCTGCTTCATTCTCTGCATCCACTAATTTCAGCTGAAACTTTGCTTGAGGGGAGCAAGGGAAGCATCCAATAACGAGCTGTTTTAATGGGCTGAAAACTCTCTTCTTTTTACTTTCAGGGCTCGCCCAAATAATTTCGCTATTGGGCCTTTTGTAGCACATTGGCTCGTTTGTACGCCCTTTTTAAATCCTTGGGTTCCTTGCTTGCAACTTGCACTTTCTAATTTTCGACCGAGTGGGGCTATTAGCACTCCTTTAAAATCCTTTTGAAATCCCTTCTTTAATTATTTTCTATTTAATATCAAAAGTACCTTTTTTCTAAATAAATACTATTTTTATTTATAAATTTTACAATTTTTAATAACTTTCTCACTCTTTTAGTCTTAATAATTGTATTCCTCTCTTCAAACTTTCTTTATTATTTAAATTCTAAAAAAAAATTAAAAGAAAAAGTAAGAAAACCTTATAAAATATTGAATATTTTATGAGTCCAATACAATTTTATCGTACATATAAACTTTGGGTGTAACAATTAGTTTGAGAATCCTTGAAAAATAATTTGTAGTGAGATTTAATTTTATTTTTATTTATTTTCCCACAATATTGTATCCTAATTTTGTTGCTACATATATCACAAGAATATTATTTTGGCTTAAAAATTTACTTCTTAAATTTAAATTAATTTAATGATTAAAAAATTTATAAATTGCTTCTTAAATTCAGATTATTCTAATGATTAAAAAAAATTATATTGTGCAAGTAAAATAAAATTAATGAGAAAAAGAAAATATAAATGAGATTAATTCTATTTATATTTATCCTTAAATATAATTATAATATCACAAAAATTTTATAAGATCAAGGAAGGGGTTCCAATAATCCAACTCTTTTCGACCGAGTTTTGTCTTTATTTGGCCCATTTACCACCTCTTCTTCATCTGATCTGGCCTGTCCCCCAGCAAGATTTTTTAAAATAGGGAAAAAGACACAGAGACCCCCAATGTTTGAATAAGGGACACAAAGACCCCCAACGTTTAAAAAAGGGACACAAAACCCCCTAAGGTTTCAAAAAAGACACTCAGACCCCCATTTGTTAACAGAAATTATAATTTTAAAATGCAATTACCATTATACCCTTATAGCATATTAAAAAATAATTATTCATTGTCCAATTTATTCCTATATTATTAATAAAATTACGAATATAACTTCATTATCCAATTTTTCCATTTAATTTTTGTCAAATTTTCTCTTCAACTAAATAAATTTAATCCATTGCTCAAGAATAAAAATAAATTAAATTGATTACTAATATAATAAAAATAACAATTGGATAATGAGCAATAAGGGTAATCAATTATAATTTCTGTTAACAAATGGGAGTCTGAATGTCTTTTTTGAAACTTTAGGGAGTTTTGTGTCCCTTTTTCAAATATTGAGGGTCTCTGTGTCCCTTATTCAAACATTGGGGGTCTCTGTGTCCTTTTACCTTTAAAATATCCCCTAGCCCTTCACTTTCCCTCCAACTTCCATTTCCCGCAGGGATTTGTCCGTGGTATACCCTAAAAATAGGGTATTTATCTAAAAATACCCCTATACTCTAAAATTCCTCATATATACTTTTTTTAATGTGCAGTTACGAAATTACCCTAATTAAAAACCTAAATCATCTAAATTACCCTACACAATCAAACACAAAACACTTCACGAGCAACCATAAACAACGCCTGCTGCTGCAAGTTCATGCTCCTGCTGCTGTAAGTTCATCCACCACATTAAAGGCTACAAAATCACCGAATTAAAAGCTGGAAATTCACCGAACTAAAGGTCTGTAACCACATTTAAACTTGATTTTTACTTTATAAAGAGAATTTCTGGTGCATAATTGTTAGGGTTTTAAAAAAAAAATTACCCACATGATTTTGATCATTATCTTGCTTATTTACTGATAATCTTTCTTGCTGGTAATGTAATGAAGCTTCTTGAACTTGTAGATTTGAAATTGAAGAGAGTGATTTCATGGCTCTTTAATAATGGTTGTGGGAGTTCCTAATTAAATATTCATAGAGAATTGGATAAAACAAATATTATCTTTATAAATACTCGGTTATGGCTACACTAGTGTATGCATTAGATCTTTACTTAATTTTACTTGTTGTTTGTAGTTGAACTTCATCCATGCTATAATCTGGGTTTTCTCTATTATATGCTATAGAACCTTTATTTTGTAATTCTAATTTATTAACAATTTCCTATTTGTTTCAATATAAAACTATTAATAAATGTGTTTTGACGACTTGTGAATTTTGAAACAATGTTGGATCGTTTTATTAATTTGTCTCACTGTGAGGCTATTGACTGAAGAAGTCACATAACATTTAGGATTTGATATTATTGTGCTGCAAATGTTGTTATATATATTTTTCCAACTAGTTAACTATTGGAGAATTGCCCTTTAATACACTCGTCCTGGACTTATTTTTAGTTTTTGACAATTGTACACATACTTAATAGCTTATTAATCAGATTGAACTAATGAAAATTAATTGTTTGAGTGTTATGGAAAAATTCAACATTTTCTTTGAATATTTATACTTTATTTGAAATTGTTAACATACTTGATACATAAAGTTTGATTTTTATGTCATGTGGCAGTCATGGTTTATTTCTTATTTTTGTTTATAACTCATTTAAAAATTATTTGAGTTCATAGTTATTGGCAATATATTTTAGTTTGATAGGCTTGTTCTTAAAATAATATAGTTATGCTGATCCTGTAAATGCTAGTTGTAAGAAAGTCATGTTGTCTTATACATAGAACATTTTTAAGTTGTAAAAAGTTCTCATATTTGTTGCGTATTTGCAAACATACATGCCCAGTCGAATATTTAAAAATATACATGACTAGCTGGTTTTTTTTCATTGCAGATATCTCTCTGAGTTACTAGCTGAGCGTCATAAGCTTAATCCATTCCTGCCTGTGTTACCGAATACTTACCGGCTGTTGAACAAGGGTTAGTTTGAACCTTCTTTTTTGTGTGCTATTATTTTATTGAAAAGTTTTACTTATGGTTACAAGTGTTGGATAGGTGAGTTTCAGCATGGCATGTAAATAAACTCCTTAGGGTTCAACAAAATCTAATATCTTGATAAAGTATGTTAAATAAGGAGATCAATACTTATGACTCCATGATAGATTTAACAAAGGATGCAGTTTTGGTGAGACAGTTGCTGCCTGTTGCAGACATGATACCTCTACTACTTCAAAAGATAGCATATCACGAAGCACATCCAGACTGTAGTGAGATTATTTCGAAAATTCCTTGACCCATCGTGCGAGTGCGTGACATCCCGCAACAAAAATCAGGGTATGTGCTATATATATAATGTGTTTTGAACATAATAATAAGAATGATGATTTTTAATAATTAATTTATATGAATTTTTTTAGTGGTGACTGTGGAGCATTTTTGTTGCGGTACTTGGAGGTCCTAGCCCATGGACTTGATGTCAATTCACACTGCCAATAACATCATGTTACACAATTTCGACAAGTCTTGGCTGTAAAATTATTTAGGCATAGGTCATGGAAAAAAACTTTGTAGTATCATTGTTTTGACTATGAGATGTAATAGTTATAATGAAGATGTTGTTGATATTTGATGTAATTAAAGACAATTGACAGCATTAATATATTTTATTTCCTTGTTAATTATATAAATGATAGATAAGATAGTTTGCACAATCTATGTGATATAACAGGATTGTCATATGCATCAGGGAATACACTGTAAGAAAATACACAACTGTAGTTGGGTATTTTCTGATATACACGACTGCAGTCGGGTATTTTCTGATATACACGACTGCAGTCGGGTATTTTCTGATATACACGACTGCAGTCGGGTATTTGCACATATGCATAATAAGCTCTGTGACAAAATACTCGACTGCGGTCGGGTATTTGCACAGATACACGACTGCAGTCGAGTATTTGGAAATAAATGACATGTGACAAAATACGCGACTACAGTCGGGTATTTACAGAGATACACGACTGCAGTCGGGTATTTAGAAGTAAACATGACAAGCTCTCTGTGACAAAATACTCGACTGCAGTCGGGTATTTGTACAGATACACGACTGCAGTCGGGTATTTAGAAGTAAACATGACAAGCTCTCTGTGACAAAATACTCGACTGCAGTCGGGTATTTGTACAGGTACACGACTGCAGTCGGGTATTTAGAAGTAAACATGACAAGCTCTCTGTGACAGTCGGGTATTTGCCATATGCATCAGGGAATACTTGGGTATGTGTACAGAATAAAAACTCTTTTCAATCATTCATTATATTGATAACCCAGTCACTATAGATTTTAAACCTATCAAACTTCAAATAAATGAACTAACTATAGTGCGGTTGCCTATCAAATAACATAAATAAAAAACTTATTGTTTAACATTCATCATAAATTTATAAATATTCAACCCAAACACTAAGTCTATATTTTATAAGCCTTTGGTCGCCTCCCTTGAATAATTATTCTTAGAAAGCCACACAAACACGGTTATTCATCTGCAAAATAAAAAGGTAGAAATTTATCACTAAATATGAAATATATTAAAAAAATTGAAACAACAAAAAATAACAAGTATATAAGGTTCATAGTAGTACATGTGCTTGTTTATGTTTCATTCGGTCTAATTACCGACTCATTGCTAGACAGTGGGATTGGTGCACTGCAAGTTAGTCGATTATGTCCTCGAGAACCACACCGACCACACTTACGGCGTAACTTCTCTTCGCCTTGAGATGGTATCCTAATTTGTTGTGGCCGACCCTTTTTCCGCTTTTCCACAGGGGGCAAAACTTCATTACTTTGCACTTCTTCTGAAACCTCCCATTCTTCTTCTGTGCCAACAGGATATATTGTTTCTGCATATGCTGCAATCCATGCTTCACTGGAATAGTAACGAGAACACATGTCATATACAGATAATGTTTCTCGATATCTACAAACAGCTAATGCATGTTCACAAGGTAGTTGATCGAGTTGAAATTCCCGACAACTGCATGTCTTGTCAAGAATGTTGACATGACCATTAAGGTCACCATCTTTAACAATATGGCTCAACAGGTTCTTCTGGACAGCTATCTGGCCTGAAATTAGGGTCCACATGACTAATAGGGGTCACCAAAATATGTTTTCTTTGGTAGGTAATGCAAAGAGGAATCTTCAACTCAACTGCACTAATTGTTTCCTCTAGAAAATAATCTACATCATTGTCGTTCATAATTGGGACGGGCGGCATTGGATCGAATGTTTTGAGCTTGAACTTCATTTCAATATCAAATTCAGAAATATCAATACAAATAACCCGAGATACCTTTTCTATCAATTGTGCATACGTTGTAGAACGGGGCACCATGATCCCTCTTGCCTCCGTACCATTAAATCTACAATGGCCGTTTTGCTCAATCCATTCACCACAAAACATAATAGGCACACGTACTGAAGTCATTTCCTGTAATAATACAACAGTTGATTATACAAAAAATACAAAAATAAAATCAAACAAGATTTATAATGAACTGTGGATTTGTCCGCTATTTACACGACTGACGTCGTGTAATTGATAGTTTACACGACAATAGTTGTGTAACTTGCTAAAATACACAACTATAGTTCTGTAAACACTCAGATGATATATTTAATAAAATATAATTATAATCTTTGTACTAACAGAATGCTAAGTGTCATAACAACTACTATATCTTTCAAACTTGCACGATTGTTGTCGTGTAAATTCATACATACATGACAGAAGTCGTGTAAGTTGCAAAAATACATGACTTAGTAAATAATCAAATGACATATTTATTCTTAAGAAAGTGTTGGGATTTCATACCAATTGGAACACTTTACATATATACACAATTAGTATGTAAGTTTATACGTACACGCTAGTAGTCGTGTAACTTATTAACACACACGACTATAGTCCAGTAATAGTAAAATGATATATATAGTGAAAAATATATATTTTTTGAACCAATAAAATGATAAGGTGTCATAATAATTAATTTTTTTTTTGCATATTTTCACGACTACAGTCGTGTAAATACATACATACACGACTGCTGTCGTGTATGTCGGGTGCAGAAAAAAATTTTGACAGCAACTTCAGGTTTTAACGAATGTAGTTATAAAACCCATCAAATAACAGTCATATGATGCAAATATAATGAAAATATCAGTTGCTTTAGTGTTTATCACAAACCAAACAAAACCCTAAACATAATATAATGTCAACAAATTGAATAGATAGCCCAAAATAAAAAATAAAAAGTTTTAAATACCTTATTCATGAGATGAATAATACACCCAGCTGCAAACAAAAATCTCAGTGCATTAGCTGTTTTTGAGTGATTTTCTAAGTGTGGTGTGGTGTTTTTCGGCTTTGTGGTGTGGTGTTTTTCGGTTGTGTTGTGAGAAGAAGTTGAGTGTTGAGTTGTGTGTGTTTTATATTTTTGTTTAGGGACATTTTAGACAATGTACCACATAAAAGGGTATATTTAGATAATTTTGAAGCATGGGGTATATTTAACTAAATACCCAACTTTTAAGGTATATTTAATTAAAAACCCCCATTTCCCGCCTGCACTTTCTTGTTTTTGAGGTAGCTGTCATTTCTGTACATGGTTTGTTTTCTTTAACATGTAACCCTGCTGATTTATCTGATTCCCTTATGAAGAAATATTGAATTTTCTGATTTATTGTATGGGTGTAGATTGTTGTTTGTGTGTCACTAAGTTTGATCCTAACATGGAAGCTGGCATCTGCAGTTGCGGAAATATGAGGAAGCCCTTCAACTGTGTGAACAGACTCTTCCTGACGCTGAGAAGAATTTTGCATCAGTGCTCACGGATAACGGAAGTGTAACTGACTCTCTTGCAAGGCTGCGGAGGTGGCGCCTCATATCCAAATCCTACTTTTGCACGGGAAAGCTTGAGGTGGCACTAGATTTACTTCAGAAGCTAGAGCGAGTTGGATCCATGAGCGACAAGTAATGCAGAACTTTTATCATGCATAAATAATTCTTGAATTTTCTATGTCCACTTACATTGGGGAATTTCTTTCTTATCATTATTTGAACTATATAGTGTATGGCAGTGAGATATTGGAATCATCAATATCATTAGCTGCCACTATTCGTGCACTTCTACATCGCAAGGAACCATATTTACTGCTCTTAAGTTATTTCTTTGCCTGTATTTTTGAGAAAATAGTCATTAGAATTCCCCTGCGGTCCTTATTTGGATGTACTTTATAAATTGGACGCATGTAATCTCTATTACTCTGATTTGTGTTATGAAATAGATAAAGAAATAGGCCATCTCCATTTTTTGGAAAATCATGAGTGCAAAACTTGGTGGTTTATGTAACTGGGAGGAATCTGGCAAAACCACAATGTGTTTTACTTTTCATGGATCATCACAGAAACAAAATTTGTCAATCCTTTGAAATTAGTTTTAATAGCTAGACAAAATCCAATGCAGAATGGTTCTTGCAAAGGACCAATGGCATTTTCAGAGCCTTGATAGTTAGCTTTGTATATCAACAGGACTTTGGGATCTGGTTGGGCTTACCTATTGTTGCCTTGATTTGTTTATTTGTTGTCTTTATTTGTATTTGTTAAGCTACCATTTCTCCAAAAGTTTAGGCTCTAAGGCACTCTTTCATGTGCAAGACACATGTTCATACACCACCACAACTACAACATGTTCAAATTCTATTTGTATGAAGGAGTGAGTTGAACAGAAGACCACAGTCAATCTGGTGTTAATACTATACTAAGTAAACACTTAGCATAATAGATAAACAATAGCTGTTCATTTATTTCTAGAGAGGTGCAGGGTATTTCTAGAGAGGTGCAGGGAGTAATCCTTCAAATCAATAGTAGTCGTTGATGCTTAAGAAGTAGGATTTATATTATGGAAAAGAGAACTTTGAAGAGGTGTGCTCTGTTTTATGTAGTTTTGTTTACAATATCCTTGGTTGCTTGTAGTTTTAGGTTTAAGTTTCTTCTCAGCTCCTCTGGTCTTTTAGTTTTAGTTGTAAGTTTTTGGAATTTACAAGGCAAGTCATTTATATATAAAAATAGTGATTTTGGAGAGAAAATATAACCCAGATATTGCTGCTATAAACACTCGACAGCAATATGAAAACCAGGTTCTGGTACAAGAAATCAGGTTGGGTGTGAAATGATGTGTAAAACCTAACTAAAACTAAAATTTCATCAATGATAGAGAGCTTAACTTAATTTGAGTTTTCCGAATGCAGTGAGAATTTTGTTTCCTTAACAAGAAACTAAGAAAGAAAATCCAAAACTTTATCGATGAGAAAATCATATGGAGATTTCTTGTGGAAAATCAATATAATATCTAAGCCAAAAGTAATACCCTGTATCCTAAGCCACAGCAAACCTAAAATTTAGCAAAATACAACTAAGTTATAAAAAAGAAAAAAACTCCACCTGGGTATTAACTTGATAAAACCTGATAATGTGATCAATATTAAATAGAAACAGCTATTTGCGACTCCAATTAAACCTACATTAAGTTTAGACAATGCCTTGGATTTTCCTTGTTTCTTTCCCCCTGTTTTTGCTTCAGCATCTTGTCATCTACACTAATTAGATTCAGTATTTGTAATCTCTTAAGCTTGTAGGGCAAGCTTTTCTGGGTTAATTGTTTTTCACAAACTAAATATTATATGTGGCTCAAATGTATGGCATATGAATGGTTATGTGTGATTTTTGGACACTTAACTGGATGTGCACGTTGTAGAAGATTGCACAGAACTGATAGAATTAATTAGGTTGGGAATCAGAAAATCCAGAAGTTTGCTGCATGGTTTCATTTTTGCAAAATCTTGTGTATCATGAATTCAAATCCTGTCACATAAAATCAAGTGAAATCTGTCCTTTTTTCTGGATTCAGTGCTTTGTTTTTCTGTCCTTTAATTTTGAATGGGGTTGAGAGTTAACTGGTATGAATATTAATTTGTCTTGTAATTAATTTATTTTACTACACTTTTGAATTTCAGAGTGCTGGGAATGAAGCAGTTAAATCAGGACGGTATGCAGAAGCAGTGGAGCATTACACTGTTGCTTTATCAACCAATATCGAATCTCGCCCTTTTGCAGCTATCTGTTTCTAAAATCGTGCTGCTGCACTTAAAGCTTTGGGCCAAATAGCTGATGCTATCACAGACTGTAGTCAAGCAATGGCCCACAATGAAAATCACACCAAGGTTTGCCTCTATAATTTATCTTTGGTGCTTCTTGGTGGCACAGTAGCTCACTTGGATACAATGAGGAAGATTTGTCGGATGACATTTTCCATTTTCCTCTGTGTGTGTCTTTGTCTGTCTTTCAAATTATGCTGTTGCATCATGTGATGTGTACTTCTTTTAAATTGTTAAACCTACCCACTGAAGTGAAGCTGCCAGTTGTTTAGCAGAAGAAGTTTCTTGAAGAAATCTATTAGTTAAATCTTGGATGTGGTAAATGAGTGTTTCTCAAATCTGGAAACAATCTGAATACAAGTTTAGACTGTTGCCTGACTAATTACCTGTACATGTATTTGATCATTAGAATTTTGAGTATTTCCATTTTTTCCCCTTTTCTTTAGAAGGCAAATCCACTAGGTTTGTTTGCTCAAAATGTGATGAGACGTGAAAGTGTCAGTTTCTATTGATTTGAGAATTGCCTGGAAGCTATCAACCTTTTCAATTTCTTTTGAGACTTAATTTTGATTACTTTCTTGTCAAAATTAATGTCCGCTATTTTCTTGTCAATATAAATTTTGACTGTCCTTGCTGCTTACTTTTGTGCTTGCATTAGACTTTATCTTAATACTATTGTATCTCCATGTCTGACTATTCATCCCCTTTCAGGCTGTTTCCAGAAGAGCTGCCTTACATGAGATGATCAGAGACTACACACAAGCAGCTAGTGACCTTCAGAGGCTTGTATCAATTCTTGAAAATCAATCTGCTGAAAAGGCCAAACAGTCAAGATCACCAGGTAGGACCATTAGCAGCAGAGACATAAGGCAAGCTTGTCGAATTGTGTCTTCAATGGAAGAAGATGCGAAGAAGTGAGAGCCACTGGGTTTCTACCTAATCTTGTAAGTCTATTCCGTTGGAGTCTTTTGAACTTATATTTTCTGTATAGCCTTTATCAAACATGTTTTATCAGAATTACTGACTCAAAAGTGGATCGGCAATGTCCTGTGAATAAAAGAAATAATACTTATGTTATAATGAATCAGTCCTTCTAGTGCTTTAGAAGTCATGATCTTGATGTGCAAAATTGTTTTCTTTCGGGATGCATCTTTTTTCTACTTTTCCCACAGCTCAAAATCAGTTGTCTTGACATGTTTTGTGTTATTCAGATGCTTTTCCTTGTCAGAAGCAAAATAAATGTCAAAAGTTATTTTAATCTTGTTTAAGTTGCAATTATGAATAAGAAGAGCTTATGCAAGCTTCTTAGGTGAATTTTTAAACTAAACAGACCTTTAAGTTATTTACCATTTCTTATTGTGATACCAGGGGAGTTAAAGCTTCTGATACAGCAGCAGATATAAAAAAGGCATACCGAAAGGCAGCACTCAAACGTCACCCAGACAAGGTCCCACATCTCTGTACCTGCTCTTTTTAACTTATTTATAATGTACTATCATACTGTTTTTAACTTATTTACGATGACTGCTTGTCTGCTGCTCGATACAGGCTGGACAGTTCCTGGTAAGGACTGAGAATGGAGATGAAGGACAACTTTGGAAAGAAATTGCTCATGAGGTTCAAAAGGATGCTGACAGGCTTTTTAAAATGATTGGAGAGGCATATGCCAGACCCCAATAAGGTTTGCTTTCCCTTTGTACAACATGAGAGCTTTTAATGTGTGATGATATATTGTGGGTATTAAACACTACTGAGGTATGCCATCGACCTCCACCTTGCTATCTGCATTTCACTTTTAGTTGTTAGTCTTAAAATTTCTTAATGTAGATTCTTGTTCTTTTGTCTGTTTCTGAGTCTTTGACATATTAATTGTTCAATAGGTAAACATTTGGTCAAAACATTTTATCTAGTTGCTTTAGCCTCTATGAGAGTTTATGTAGCAGATGTGGGAATGAAAATTGGACTAATCCATTCATGGATCGGGACAAGATATACAAAGCTTTTATCATAGTTCTGCACAGGATAACTTTTTACAATACATAATTACTCGAAAACTGGAAATATGGACGACTTTAACTTCAACCTGGGAAATTCTTCAAATCCGAACGATTGAACTTGTTCTAATACCTAAATTTAACTCACAATCACCTGTTTGAGACTTAATAGTGTAGGGTGAGCACGTCACATGCCTCATTGCCTATTTTGAAAAATAGTCTGTGCTATTAGTGCAGCCCCGGCCTACATTTGCAAGTTAAAAATGTCAGAACTTCACTGCATTATAACTTCGTTGATATTGAGCAAGTCACCAGGATGCCTAGAAAGGGTTATCATTTTTGTATTCTTGGTAGTTCATTTTTAATTTGGCTATAGCTTCTCTCTTACCACTTTGGTGACCCTTTCTTCTCTTAACAGCTATCAGAGTATGATCAGGAACAGGAAATAAGAAAGGCTACAAAGGAAAGTCCACAGAGTAGCCATTACAGAGGATCATCAGATGCATACAGTTATGCGTATAGGAGTTCCAGAAGACAAAGTTGGCAGGATAACTGGAAGACATGGAAATTCATATTCTCGATGGTGAGAAACAAATAGAGTAGTAATTAGTTCTATGTGGAGTCACATTGTCCACATTGTCTGAATCGAGGAGTTGGGTCAGCTTTTAAGTGGCATAAGTTCTCTGATAGATAAACAGAAGTGACTGCCGACCTCTGTTAAGGTCCAATAATTGACAGCTGTATAATGGAAGTGACTGCCATTGGGCTCCCTCTCTGCAGATGCAGATATTGCATACGTTTTGTATGGGAAATTTGCTTGACCTACATAGATGAAATGAAGAGATTGGGCACGAGAGCTTTGGTTTGAAGTGGTTGTTGCTCGGCAAATATTTATCGAGGAAATCAACTGCTGAGAGAGATCTTCCTTTCTCAGTGCATCTCTGCCCATCAGCTAGTTCTCAATATGGAAGAAAGACTTGGATTTTGCCATATATTCAACGCACATGAAGAAACACGGAGTTTATACACACAATTGTTCCTTTGGTTAGTATTTACAAGTACTATAGACGCCCGCATTAAGGAAGATTAATGTTACAATGTTGTAATCAACTAGGGTTTCATTTTTTTTTGGCCCCATCACTTATTTGGGATTACATGATGGTTAATAAAATGATGAATGCCACTTTCAATTATTGTCAAAGGAATTAGTAGTTTCTATGCTTGTACAGCTGTAATAACTATATTTATGATTGTAAATCTTTTATGTTTTCCTTATTTAGGATATACTAGCTGTAGGCTATTTTAGATAGTTCTGTATATGGTAGTTTAGCTATGTTTAGGGCTAAACATAAGTTTGTATTCATAGTATATAATGGGAATTCTCCTCCAAAAGAAAGTATAACTTTTGCTCAAAATTCTCTGAGTTTATTATGGTATCAGAGCCTCAGTTCTGAATTATCTTCTTCTTAGTTCATTCCCTTGTTCTTAGTTATTCTTTTTGTAACACCCTAGGCGAATCTCACATCGGCAAAATACAGGAGAGATGCTAGGTTTATAAGGGGTGATCCACATCTTAATTGGCAAGATGCATTTTGGGGTGTATGGGCGCCCCAAGAACAAATCCGTACATGCTTTGTTAAGGCTCAAAGCGGGCAATATCTTGCCAGGTCTGGGTTGGGTCATGACATTATGGTGTCAGAGCGGCTCCGCGTGTCCTCTTGAGCGATGGTGGGGCAAACCTCAGCGAGGACGCTGAGTCCCCAAGGGGGGTGTATGTAACACCCTAGGCGAATCCCACATCGGCAAAGCACGGGAGAGATGCTGGGTTTATAAGAGGTAATTCACACCTTAATTGGCAAGACGCATTTTGGGGTGTATGGGCGCCCCAAGAACAAATCCGTGCGGGCCTTATTAAGGCGCAAAGCGGACAATATCTTGCCAGGTCTGGGTTGGGTCATGACATTATGGTATCAGAGTCAGGTTTCGATCTTGGGACCTGTGGGTTATGGGCCCACCACGCTTCCGCTGCGCCACTCTGATACCATAATGTCATGACCCAACCCAGACCTGGCAAGATATTGTCCGTTTTGGACCTTAACAAGGCCCGCACGGATTTGTTCTTGGGGCGTCCATACACCCCAAAATGCGTCTTGCCAATTAAGGTGTAGATCACCCCTTATAAACTCAACATCTCTCCCGTGCTTTGCCGATGTGGGATTCGCCTAGGGTGTTATACTTTTTTTTTTAATCAAGTTATCTCAGTCTCATGTCTTCAGACAAGTATGATGCTTTTTTTTATCCGTTTTAATGGCACAAACTACTCAGCCTGGGCATTTAATTTCGAGATGTTTGTCAAAGGCAAAGATCTATAGGGACATGTTGATGGCAGGAAACCTGTCCTTGACAAAGACGTAGACCAAGATGGGCACGCCAAGTGGGAAGTCAAGGATGCTCAAATCATGGCATGGATTCTAGGATCTGTGGAATCTAACTTCATTTTGAATCTTCGTCCCTTTAAGACCGCAGCAGGAATGTGGAATCATCTGAAGAAACTTTACAGCCACACCAACACTGCTCGTCGATTTCTGCTTGAACATGAACTAGCCAATCTCTAACAGGGCAGTCTCTCTATTTTTTATTTTTATTCTAGCTTCATGAATCTTTGGGCTGAATATACTGATATAATCTATGCTACCTTACCTCCCGAAGGTCTTAGTTCTGTTCAATTTGTATATGAAACTACTAAGAGGGATTAATTTCTAATAAAACTAAGATCTGAATTTGAAAGCACCAAGTCCAATCTTATGAACCGAGAATCTGTCCCTTCTTTGGATACATGCCTCAATGACTTATTTCGTGAGGAGCAACAACTTCTCACTCAAAACATCATGGAACAACAAAAATCCACTTATGTTCCTATGGCTTATGCAGCTCAAGGCAAGCCAAAAGGTAGGGACATGAGTGCAGTTCAATGTTTTTATTGCAAAGGATTTGGATATTACGCTTCAAACTGTTCAAAAAAATTCTGCAACTACTGCAAAAATGATGGTCATACCATTAAGGAATGCCTTACTTGACCCCCCAAGAAATCTGAAACAGCATATGCTGCCTCAGTTGGTTCTTCTAGTGCTGGTAGTTCTGTGGATACAACACATTTAACACAAAGTGCTCCTACTCCTGTTCAATCTGTGACCCCAGAAATGATTCAACAAATGATCATTACTACATTCTCCTCATTAGGACTCTCAGGTAAATCACCCACTACATCTCCTTGGTACTTTGATTCTGGGGCTTTCCATCACATGACAAATAATGCTAAATTCCTCACCAATGTAAGTAAATACCCTAGAAATCTAAAAATTCATACAGTTGATGGCAACTCTTTACCTATCACAGCCACTGTTGATGTTTCTTCTTCTATAACCAATGTATTTGTCTCTCTTGATCTTACCACTCATCTTGTTTCAGTCGGTCAGTTGGTTGACAATAATTGTAAAGTAAAATTCTTTAAATCTAGTTGTGTTGTACAGGATCAACGGTCAAGGAAGATGATTACTAGGGGGCCTAAAATAGGACGTCTTTTCCCTCTCCAATTTGCTGAGTCTCCATGTTTCTCTTTGCCCTTCATCACTTGAAATTTTACTAATGTTGATTATCGAGCATGGTATAAACGTCTAGGACACCCAAACTATAATACCCTAAATCTAACACGTGTGGGGCACATGAAGAATGAGGTTACTTACAAAACATAATCCTTACTCATAAATTCAAATATGAAATACCTCAAATTCTTATTCAAATGGATCCACAAATTCATACGTCTAACATTAAATAATCTCTTCCAAAATATAAAAATAATAGAAGTTTCAAACTCCAAATTTCAAGTTCATAATAGAAATAAGATAAAAGAATATGAGTCTATTCCTCCTCTTATTTAAATAGCAAACGGAAACGAAATCTCTAACTCCAAAGCTAAGCACACCTCTCAAAAGAAACTTAATCTGCAAAAAGTAATGACAAGAGGTGAGTCGTCAACTCGGTAAATAAAACCATTCCTAACACACTAGGCCTATCGATACCAAAAATATTGCAAGCCTTATTTTGTTTAAAACATATATCGTAATCCATAAATTTCATAACACAATATATCACGATAAAATAACATAAATTCATTATATCTCAGAATATCAAAAGCATAGTTACTTACGAAAGCAAATCATATATCACATTCACAGAAAACAAAATGTTAGCTCATGTCACATAGTGTCACCTATAGTCCCAGTGACCTGGCCAGAAACAGAATCAGAATATCGTGTGCACACTCATAACAGAAACCCAGTACTGGTCTAGAACAGACATATATCGTATTATACGATCAAAATCAGAATTAGAATGACTACGGATAATGAGCCAAAATATAATGACTTATACGTGGCATTTTGCACTAAATGTGTCACTTTGCGACGTTTTGGCCTTCAAGAGGTGGCCCACATATAGTCCCAAGAGATGGCCCCCGTACAATCATATATAATTGAAATTATACATGGGCACAAAACATTCGTATCAGATTCATAAAAGTCCATAACAATAATTTAGGCTTGCATAATATTTTAAAGATAAAATCATAAAAGGTTGTCATGTCATAAAATCATTTACATATTAAAAAGCATTTATAAAATACTCTATTAAAAAGAATTTAGGTTTGAAAACATTTACATAAAACTAATTTTGTTATCAAAATCAATTAATCCTTTAAGTAGTATAAAAATATTTATACTTATAATAATAATATCAAAATACTTATTCATATCCAGTATACTAGGAATGAAGTTATTTACCTCAACAAATGAATTTGAATTAACACACCTTTAAGCTTCTAAGAGCCTCAATCACCTTCAACATCTTAAACAAATACAAGATATGACAATTAATAACTTATTCTAAGAATCTGATTTTCTAATTCATACCCGTACAGGTCTGGTTCTCAGAATTTAACTCTTGATCTGTAACTTATAACGATATACTGTTCTATGGAACTGTTCCGGACATCCATGAGTACCCCATGTAAAATTTGCAAGAGGATCCGACATCAAAACATTTTCAAAACTATTTATTTCTCAATAATTTTGAAACTGTTTTCACATAACCTAAACCAAACAGAACGGGTTATGTGATTTTTATAAAATAAAATACTAATCAGAAAATTATGAAATTAGAACTGGGAATCCTAGACACATATTTAACCTACATATAAACTTTCAGAATTTTCCGAGTTCATTTGATGGTATAAATAATCTTGTGAATCGGATCGCAATGCTGGAATCGCAGTTTTCCAGTGCAGTGGTTTCTATTTCGAAAATACATATAAATTTGAAAACGAAGTCGAATTTAATGAAATAAAATTTACCCAAGAAGCCTTACATGTCTAGTTTCCAGAAATATAAATTTTATAAGAAAACTCATTCAAAAAATATAGGTTTAAATTCGAGATTCTCATGCTGTCCAGAATTATCCTGTGCCTAATACGTCAAGGATTGATTAACTAAACTCATAATAAATCAAAACCTTAAACAAAGCCTAAATACATTCTAAATCATGCATTATGATCTATAACCATATAGAATCGTGTCAATATGAACCCTAGATAGAGTGATTAGAAATCTGTTGAGAATAGGGAGAATAACTTACCCGTCGCTTTGATTCTCTCCTAAACAAAGGTTTGAATCCTAGGATTTGGGTAGAAGCATAAAGAGCAGCAAAGAAGAAGAATAAACATCATGGACTTAGGGTTATGGAAGGGGAAAAGTATGAATTTATAGGGAGACTTAAGAAACCCTATTTAATAAGCAAAAATAACTATTTTCTAAAATTATCTCATAAATAACCTCTATTTATAATTTAGTATCCCTTTCGTAATAAGGGTTATAGGCCACCCATAATTCCCAATAAAAGCCCAATTTCCATAATTTAATATTATGGAAATTTGTGGCGTTACACAAACTCTATTGTACTTCATGCTTTGCTAAATTCTGGTTTACTTGGGAATACAAGATCACCATCTCTTAGTGCTGCTCAATTTTATTGCAATTCTTGTAAGCTTGGAAAAAGTAAAATTCTGCCATTTCCCACTCACACATCAAATGTCGTCCAATCTTTTGATTTGATACATAGTGATGTATGGGGTATGGTGCCTGTTACATCTCATGCTAATTACAAGTACTTTGTCACTTTTATTGATGACTATAGTCGCTTCACATAGATTTATTTTCTGCATTCTAAAGATGAAGTGTTCTCTATTTTCAAGCTTTTTCATACAAATATTCAGACCCAATTTTCTACTAATATCAAAATTCTTCGCTCTGATAATGGGGGTGAGTATATGTCTCATTTATTTCAAGAAGTTTTGCACAACAATGGTATAATTTCTCAAAGATCTTGTCCTTCAACTCCCCAACAAAATGAGGTGGTTGAAAGAAAGAACCGTCATCTTCTCGATGTTGTCCGCACTCTTCTATTAGAGTCATTTGTACCCCCTCGTTTTTAGTGTGAAACTCTCTCCACTACTGTCTATCTCATCAACATATTGCCTCCCCTTCCTTGAACCATGTATCCCATTTCTTTCGGTTAGTTGGCCATTCACCAAATTACTCCTATCTCCGTACCTTCGATTGTATGTGCTATGTTCATTTTCCTTTACACGAACGCACAAAACTCACAGCCCAAGCTATGAAATGTGCTTTTCTAGGATATTCTATGTACCAAAAAGTTTTTCTTTGTTATGATCCCATTTTGCGTCGTATAAGGGTTTCTCGAAATGTGATTTTCTTTGAAAATCAGTATTTCTTTTCCGCACCCCACGACAATCTTTCCTTTTCATTTTCTATTTTGCCAAAGTTTACTAACCCTTCTGCAGGTTATGTACTTTCTAAACCTCTCATAGTCTATCAGCGACGCAAGAATTCAGTACCTCTCGGGCCCCTTCCAGCAACTTCCCTAAATGTTGATCTAGCTCCAGCAACTGCACCTGAACCTCTCAGACACAGTACTCGAGTTCGTAGACCACCAGACAGGTATGGTTTCACCTCTCCATTATCTTTGACAGCCACTTTGTCTTCTATTCCTATTCCATTATCCTATAAACAGGCGATGGATCATGAATGTTGGCGAAAAGCTATTGAATCAGAACTTCTTGCACTTGAAGAAAACCAAACTTGGGATATTATTTCATGTCCTTCATCTGTGAAACCCCTTGGTAGTAAGTTAATGTTTTCTATCAAGCTGCGTTCTGATGGATCCATAGATCGTTACAAGGCTCAGTTGGTGGTTCTTGGCAACAAGCAAGAATATGGCCTAGAATACGATGAGACCTTCACACTAGTAGCCAAAATGACCACTGTTCGAACAATATTAGCCCTTGCTGCATCACAGTCATGGTCTTTACATCAAATCGATGTAAAGAACGCTTTCCTACATGATGATCTCAAGGAGGAAGTTTATATAAAACTTCCTTACGGTATGACTACTTCCTCACCTAATGATGTTTGTAAACTAAGACGTTCTTTATATGGGTTGAAGCAGGCACCGCGAGTATGGTTTGAGAAGTTTCGATCAACTCTTCTCAGCTTTTCATTCACTCAAAGTCAATATGACTCCTCCCTTTTTTTTCAAGACACATCTAAAGGCATAGTTGTTATTCTTGTTTATGTGGACGACATCATTATCATTGGTTCTGATATGGAGGCAATTTCTAAACTTCAGAATTTGTTGCACTCTGCTTTTCATATGAAAGACCTCGGTCAACTCACATTTTTTTAGGGTTAGAAGTGCATTATCGACCTCAAGGTATCATCTTGAATCATCACAAGTATATTCAGGATTTAATTCAATTAGCTGGACTTATGGACGTAAATTCTGTTGACACCCCAATGGAACTTAATGTGAAATATCGACGAGACGAATGGGAACTACTTCAAGATCCTACTTAATATCGGAAGCTGGTTGGTAGTCTTATCTATCTAACTATCAACCACCCAAACATCTCTTATGGTGTCCACACTGTCAGCAAGTTCATGCAAGCCCCTTGACATCTCCACTTATCCGTAGTCCGTCGCATCATTAGATATATTCTTGGCACTCCTAGCCGTGGTTTATTCTTCCCTGTTGGTTCTTCACTCCAACTACAAGCCTACAGTGACATAGATTGGGTTGGCTGCCCAGACACAAGAAAATATACTATGGGATGGTGCATGTTTCTTGGTGATGCCCTTATCTCTTGGAAATGCAAAAAGTAAGACTCAGTCTCCAAATCATCCACTGAAGCAGAATACCGCGCCATGTCTGCAGCATGCTCCGAGATCATTTAGTTGCGTAGTCTCTTAACAGAGCTTGGTTTCTCACAACATCAACCTACTCCCCTACATGCTGACAACACTAGTGCCATCTAAATTACATCAAATCCTATCTACCACAAGCGCACGAAACACGTAGAGGTTAACTGCCACTCTATTCGAGAGGCCTATGACCGCCAAGTTATCACCCTCCCGCATATCTCCACTACTCTACAGACTATGGATATCTTCACCAAATCCATGACACGTCAGCGATATAACTTTCTTGTTAGCAAATTAATGCTAGTAGATTTACCAACATCAATTTGAGGGGGGATGTCAAAGGAATTAGCAGATTCCATGGTAGATTCTATGCTTGTACAGTTGTAATAACTATATTAATGATTGTAAATCTTTTATGTTTTCCTTATTTAGGATATGCTAGTTGTAGGCTATTTTAGATAGTTCTGTATATGGTAGTTTAGCTATGTGTAGGGCTAAACATAAGCTTGTATTCATAGTATATAATGGGAATTATTCTCCAAGAGAAAGTACAACTTTTGCTCAAAATTCTCTGAGTTTATCACTTATATGTGCAGGAATGATTATAATCTTGTTCGGTCGGTTTGGGAAGATTACTTTTGGCACGTACAGGGGGTTGGTTCTTTTATTTTTGTTGGAACCTATGATGAATAAATTTTAAAACTAGAGTTTAAGGTTAACAAAAGAACTTTGGCCTCAACAACACAAGTTTGTTTGATTTGGACTAACTGACTCCTGCCTTTGTTCATGTCTTTCATGGCTTAAATAGTCATCAAGTATAACTGATACTAACTTATTGACCAAATCCCACAGAAATATGGAAAACTAATTCTTCCCACAAGACTAGGTCCAACTTAACAACCATTGACTCACTAAAATTCAAGTCATAATTTTAAATTATAATAAGACTTTAAAAATAAATAAATTTAAGACCCGTAACAACTCCTCCCCTCTTAAGAAATAGCCTTGTCCTCAAGGTTATAACTAGGGAATTCATTTTCTATTACTCAAATACTAGTGGCAACTATGGTGGTTCAAGGTTTATAACTTCCATGTCTTCATTAGCATCGCTATCACTGAAACAAGCTTAAATCATGAATAATTTTTTGCAATGATGTGTAGGACCAAATTGTTCATTACACTTGAAGCATAGTCCTTTCTTCATTCTCTCATCTATCTTTTCTATGCTAAGCCTTTTGATGGGCATTGGCATGGAATTGTTTTGAGCTTCATGAAATTTGAATAGGCCTTGAGAGTGTTACGAACTTCATACAAGCGAGCTAACCCGATGGTTAAGACTATGTTGTCGGACAACATGCTAATACACCCGCCTTGATTGAATCATGTAACCCACTAATAAAACAACTAACTTGACGATTTTGAGGAAAGTGTCCAACCTTTGCTAATAATCTCTCAAATTGAGTTTGATATTCTTTGACTGACCCAACTTCTCTCAACTTGGTTAACTCCCCAAAGAAATCTTGAAAATTCATAGCTCCATACCTTTGGTTCAAGCCATCTTGAAATTCCTGCCAAGTCATCACTCATTTTTCTTGCTTAAGTAGTTGATACCATAATTGAGCAGTACCTTCGAGATGAAATTATGTTAGTGCCACACGATCTTCTTCTGCTGTATGGTTGAAGTCGAAAAATTGCTCTACTCTGCAAAATCAACTCATCGTGTCTTCTTCTCCACTAAAGCGAGGGAAGTCAATTTTGACAAGAAGTTTTTGCTTTTTTAAAATTAATTGAAATGTTCCCATAAGTTGAAGTTACGACCCTTTATATTGAATTTATTATTAAGTTGCTCATATAAAATATATTTCTAATTACCGCATTGATTGAAACCTATTCTATTATTGACTATCGATATGTTATAGTTGAACTTAGTCTACAAATATTCCAATTCCCACGTTGCACCATTATAAGGAGGTGAAGAATTGGTCTCTGCTAAAGCAAGAGGTGGTTCACTATATGGGTGCGTTTGGCACACTGTATTATATTATAGTGTATTGTTAGGGTTGGCAAATTAAGGGCTTGGGCCGAGCCCATTGCGGGCCTGGGATTTTAGTTCTTTTTTCAAATTTTTAAAATTGTTGTAAACTTGAAATGAGTTAATAACAATCAAGTTGTTATAATTAACAATGAATTAAAAAATAAATATTTCAAAATAAAATAATAAATAAAGAAAATAAAGTAAATTAAAGTTTACATATTTAATTTTTTAGTATTGAATTTTTAATTCAAGCACTCTCTTAGCTAATTAATGTTTAAAAGAGAGTTTAGTATTATAAATTTAATTTTTTGATTCATTATTGATAAATAAATTAGGAATTTAAGCTTTTTTTATTTTTCCATTATTTTTCAAATTTCAATTTATTATTCTAATTTATAAATTTATTTTTTTAAAAAAAATTGAGGGCTTGGGCTTGGCCTGGGCTTTTTTTCCCTAAGCCCTTATGTGTGAAGCCCGAGCCAAAGCCCGTGGAAATGGGCCGGGCTTAGGCCCGCCTCGGCTTTTTTGTCATCCCAATGTATTAAATTAGCGTTGTATTATAATAATATTGCACAACGTTTGGTGTTACACTATACTGTATTAATTTCTTTGTGATTAATTTAAATTATATATTTAAAAAATATTTAATTTATTAGTACTTAAAAAAATTAAATATAGAAATCTTAAATTTTAGAATTTTTACATCAATTTTTTTATTTAAATTAAAAAAAATCATAATTCTTCATAAAACAAGTGTAAAACTAAAAAAGTTTAAAATTTTCGACAGCATAACGATTATTTTTAGCAATTCCCAAAATATATAACTTATGAAATAGTTCAACTCTTTTTTTCATACACGTGAAAATTGAAAGCTCACACATTACATATGCAACAGCCAATAGCTCTCTATACAAATACCATTGAACAAAGTCATAAATTAAAACTACACATTTAGACAACAACTAACAACCTGTAATCAAGTCATCAGCACCTTATGGGGACTCATCAACAGTCACAAACGCAACGCATTGGAAAAGCCAATATGACAGTACGAGGCATCTACAACGAAGCTACTATGCCGATCTTGGGTATCCACATTGTTATGCTGATTAAATTCTTGTGGGTAATGTTGTTATCTCCTTATTATAGCTTGCTAGAAAGACAGGCTCTTGATTGATCCCCATAGTGGTTGGTGATAAGGAATAGGTTGCCGAATGCCTTAGGCACGAGATTGCCTTTGTAAGCCATGCAGATATAGTCTATAAAGATTTCGTAGTCCTGCAGCAAGAGAAATATTTCATTTCCTGAAGATCCCCAGGTTCAATATTTCTAATGCAAAAGATTATCAAAATATTTGATATAATAATCTTCTACTTCAAATTTCAAGAAGTTTACATTTTTGTTGAACAAATTTTAATTCCGATTTCCGCGAAATTGGGGGCATAAGAAAATCAAGAACGTACCTCATACAGTGGCTGTACATCAACAACAATCCAAGCCACATATTGATGAGGAGGCACGAGAGAATTTATTTCAGCTGCATATTTCAACTCAAGTTGCAGCTGAAACAATTATATACAATAAGGAAGAAAGACTCTTTAACACGCATATTCCTAACTAATATCACTACAATATTTTGTTCAGGTGAGCATAGATATCCCACACTTTATGGCTTGCAATACAGTGTAATGGTTTCTCTCAGATCTTGACACGCGTGCAATCGTGCACATCCTGATCATTACTTCATCATTGCATACAATTAACACACGTACATAGTATATTGCCCTAGTTCTCCTTGCTTTGCACGCATTGCATTTCTTCTCAAAAGACATCTACCGAATCTATTCTTTCACCTTTATTTATCTGATGAAAAAAAAATCTAATATTAGCATAAATTAACTTATAGAAAGTTGTGCAGACTCGTGTGGTTACATCTAGGTAAGACTTTTACATCGGTGTAAAAAAGTGAGGCCGTAGCTGAGCATGATACGCATATAATAACGACTCACCTTGGATCTCTTTTTACACAAAACTAGTTGATCGGTTTTGATGCTAACGTTTCTAAACAGCTCCAATTCGGCCTCATCACAATGAGAAGTCATCACAACATTAACAAAGACTAATTGTGTAATTCCCCAAATAAAACCCCCCAATTTTAATAATAAAAAAATTGCATGAATTCGCCCCTTGCTCCTCCTCTTTAACACACAAGTTTATGACCAAGAGTAGAAACAACAGATGGCGTGCCCAAACGATAAGACAGGAAGCAAAAGCTTGCTGCTCATGTCTAAGAGAAGGTGAATAATCAATCACAATCTGCAAATGAATTATAAGGGGGGGGGGGGGAACAGCAGTATAATTATTTATGTTGAATATTTTAACTAAAATAAAAACAAATATATAAGGTCTTTTTTTTAAAAAAAAAAAGGTTAAATCATAACTATACGTGCCCCCTTTGCAGGCGGATAAAATAGCAGGGTTTTTTATGTCACCCTCCTGAAACATGTAGCCAAATGTGAAGATTAAATTTCAAAATAGTTATGAAAATAGTGCAATGGATTTCAATTTGAGTCTAAGATCTATATATAATTGCCTCATCATGTCAACTATTAAAAGTTGTCTCGTCTGTCCAAATGTATAACTGTAATTAATTTGATGTGCAATTACAGATAAGTTATCACAGAGACTCGAGTTAGGATTCCTAGCATTACTTTATTTGATGTGAAAAAAATGAAGCTGAAAGAAATTGCCTCTATCAGATATTTGAAGCTTCTAATCCACTGTGCATTCAACAGTAATATCTGTGCTAATGTCGTAAAAGCAATGAAGGCCAGATAAAAAATACCAACGACTATTTTTTTCTGCATACTGATACTTGATTCTTATACTAACAAAACAGCCCAGACGACAAAGATAAGCATTGGAGTAACAACCAACGTTAAGATCTGCAGAAGAGAAAAGGGCAAGAAAAATAACGGTGAAGAAACTGAAGGTTGACGGAATGCCCAGAATACTGATGAAAGCAACTGTTCTCATCAGGATTGTTTTACCCTTTTAATTGCATTAACAAGATAAAATAGACTCAAATACAGTTGTTTTTGTCAGCAATATTTTACGTACCAAAAAATTGAATGCGGACTTGTGGATATAAAGCTTCATGTTAAGTCGCAGTGGCTACTCATCTTTGCAATTAATCCATGGCAATAAGGAGAGGCAGCGATGACAATGTAAACAATTTTGAGAGAATTTTAGAATCCTATTTACTCAAATCAATAATTTGCAGCTAGAATTCCGATGAGTAGTTATATAGAATTAAACAGATTAAAAAAAAATTTGAACAAATTTATTTTTATTTTAATTCTTCCACTTACGAGGACAACGTCTTGAGGATGTATATCTTATCATAGTACTATTACTCCATGCATATCCCAAATTTTTCAACAAATATCTCGACACATGGTTTCATAATTCCTTTTGAAAATGCAACCGTTCCAACTATTGGACAAGAATAATTAAAAATAATAAATAATAAATATAAAGACGATTTTCTAATATTCTATTTATATATAAAACACATTGTTTAAAAATTTTCTGATATAAATTATTCGGATGTTGTAAACTAATTGTCTATCCACTTCGATAAGTTTTCTAGAATGCCATGTTAAATAGATAATCATGATTTTACTTTGTATTCCCTAAATTGATTAGAGATAGCAATCTCACCCTAATTTCCCTACAGATAAAGAGGAGCTCTTGTAATTTCATTCTTCTCAGTAACAAAGCTTGAATTCAATAACAAAATGCTTTCCTGAATGTTTTCTTTCTAGTTTAAATTTTCTTTTCCATTTCTCGTTTATTTATAATATTTGAGAGAATTAATAAAATCATACGCTATCTTGGGCAAAGAAGCACTCAAAATAATAAGTTGCATGTGAAACAACTGAATACAAATAATTTTGCTGAGGAAATTCCTTAGATGCTTTGCTTTCTACTTGTGAGATCATTTGTGGATTTTTGCATTTGAATTAGCCCTAAGGAAAGCTTGATAATCCATTGTCATCACTGGGTGGCTTTTTTGTAAATGGTTACAGTCTACATATATTTACAATCTGAGATCTCTATTAATTGAGAGTCTGAATTTATTGCTCAGAGGTCTAATAAACATATATGTATATCTGAATTTGTGATACCCCCAATTTCTTTTGGGATATTCTCTAAAATATACAATATTTCTCTTTCTATAAATTGATCGAATTTACATAAATAAATTAAAATTTCGCAAAAGTCCTACAAGTATTCCCATAGGAATTATCTAGAAAAATAATAATAACAATAATGATAAAAGCTTATAGTTGTAAACCATAAAAAGTACCATATCTATCAGAATTTATCCAGGCCTTAATTGACATCTAATATTAACATGAATTGAGACATCTAATATTAACATGAATTGACAGACTCATATAAAGATGTGTGGACTTATGTTGTTACATCGATGTAAAATTGTGAATCTGTACATGAGCACGACCCACAAAAACTTACCTCTGATCTCTTTTTACGCAAAACAAGTTTATGGGTTTCGGTGTTAATGGCTCTAAGCAGCTTCAATTCAGCCTCATCACAACGAGAAGTTAACTGAATGCTAGTGAAATTTAATTGGATGATTCCCCAAAAAAAAACCCACAAACACAAGAACATAAAAGAATTTACGCTCCTGGCGAGGGCACGTCTTTCACAATCTCCTCATCTACATTACACAAGCTTATGATCAAGAGTAGAAACACCAGGTACTGGGCCCAAGTGATAAGACAGGAAGCAAAAGCTTGCTATCCATGTATAAATATGTAAGATAGGGGAGGTGAATAATCAATCGCAATCTGCAGATGAATTAAAGGGAAAAAAAATTGAAATTGCAGTATAAATACGTATATATGTTGGATATTTTGAAAGAAATACAAAGAAATTTATAGTTTTTAATATATAGTTTTTTCTTCAATTGAAGCATAAAGAGACATGCCTTCTTTGACTGCGGACGAATAGCACGGTTTTTGATGTCACCCTCCTGAAACGTTTTAGCCAAGCATGAAGATTAAATTTTAAATTATTGTGAAACAACAGTACTTTTAAATGAATTTCAATTTGAGTCTAAATTTATAACAGCATCATTATGTTCAACATTAATAACTAAGCTGATGTGATAACTCATAAACAAGATTATGAAAAATCAATCATTCACAATTCTTGATAAAGGATTCCTTGAAAAGTTGAGGATTAGGAATCCTTTCTAGAGGTTGAATGGACACAGAGAAAAGCAGGAAGATGATTTCTCTTTTATTTTATCATTTAGAAATCGTGCCAGAAGGCCTCATGCACAGTTTAACAAAAGCAATTGTACGTCAAGCCTGTTTTAACCTTGTTAATTGGATAAACGCGCTAAAAATGGACTCTAAGTACAGTTGTTTTTTGTCAGCACTGTACGTACCAAGACATTGGATTCAGACTTGTCGAGATAAAGCTTCAAGCAAAGAAGTAGCTGCTCATACTCATGCTCTACCTCATCATCTTTGAGATTCTTCATGGAAAGAAGAGGAGATTTGGTCAACTCATCTCTGCAATCCATGGCAATAAGGAATGGCAGCGATGATAATGTAAACAATTTTGAGAGGCTTTCAGGATTCTGTTTACTCGAACAAATAATTAACATTTAGAATTCGCATGAGTTGTTGTAGAACCCAATTAGCTAGAGTCCTAATTGTTCTATATGTCATTCATATATCACACACTAAAATTTAATAATAAGATTAATATCCTATTATCTGATAGATGAATGCCACATGAATTAGCATTAGTTCTTCCAATTGTGACAACAATGTCTTGATGGTAATTCCTTTTAAAAATGAAACACTACCAACTATGGCCATGAATAATTAAGAATAACAAATATAAAGACGATTTTCTAATTTTTCTATTTATATCACTTGATTTCATTTAAAATTTCTCTAATATTAATAGGATGTTGTAAACTAATCATCCTACTAGGTTGATAAGGTTTATAGAATGCCATGTTAAATAGATAATCATAAACGTTGTTTTATAACTTATCTCATTAACTATTGGAGATAGTTAATAAAAATGTAGTTATACACCAACCATTTTTTTTTACTTAAAATATTTGAGTAAATAGAATTCTTACACATATCTAGTCTCCATGTTCTTGTAACCTTGCCGACGTCATAAAAGTAAAATTATCATTTCACTTGAGCCAAAAAAAAAAAACAAAGTTGTTTAAACACAATAGGAAAAAAAAAAGTCAACAGTAAGCGAGTTAACCAGTACAGCGAGCAACAAAAACATGCCACTTCTTCTTCTTCTTCTTAACTCCCTGTTAAAATACACTCAGCTCTAACCCTAGCTCAACAACCACACACTACTAAAATTAAAATCAAAATTTATTTAATTTATAACCATATAAGAAAGAGTGTTGGATTGATCGATCAAAATGTCAACAAGTAAGAAAATCACACTTGAAGAGCTCGAATGGAGAGGGGTTCGAGGTCGCTGAAGCGGTGGCATTGGAATCACAGACGATCAAGCACATGACTGAGGATGATTGCGCCGACAACGGAATCCCTTTGCCCAACGGCCAACGTCACTGGTAAGTTGCTCTCTATGGTCATCGAGTACTGTAAGAAGCACGTTGAGGCATCTAAGTTCGACAACCGTGCCACTACTGGCATCGATGATGATCTTAAGGCTTGGGAGGCCGCTCTCTTTGATCTCATTCTTGCTGCAAGCTATCCGAACATCAAAATTCAAGAGCTTGCTGGGCTTGACTTTGCTAGACTGTTGCAGACATAGAGGAGATCTGCAAGATATTTAATTTTTTCAATTTAATTTTGATTATTCTGTTTCATTTGTTATTTAATATATATCTAAATTACAAAGAAAAATCGAAGGCACATAAATTTTTTTTTTGTCCTTTAGCTTGGTGAAATAATAATTTTACATTAAGGGGGTAAAATAGTTATTCTATCAATATTCTTTTAAATTCTCTTACAGAGTTTAGACAATAGTGAAATAAAGATATATTTTATAAACTTCAAGTGAAAACCAATCAAAAAATAAAATATGTGTATTTTTGAAAAACACAAAAAAAAAGATGGTGGGTGAATAATTGCCCTTAATAAAATAATTAAATATTGTCCTTTTTGCACGTGATATGCACTTAAATGAATAGTTAGAGTCTAGAAAACCGCTTCTTGATTTTTTATTTTAAAGATTACTATCTAATATTTTTAAAGTAAATTAAGAAATTATTAATTTATAAAAATATTTCTTAAGAAAAACTTTTTTTCAATATTCTTTTGTGATTAATAGAAATTATAAATTTCTATTATACTACTCCATCTCTAGCAGCTTCAACTTAAGTAGAACCTCATCTATATTTATTTTTTAAAATTAAATATAGCATTAAATATTTATGACATAAATTAAAATCCTACAATTAAACTCGTTTGTCACCAGAAAAAAATACATAAAAAATGATCGTAACGAAAACAATTATCATAATATCAACAAAAACACTTGTTACGTCAAACCTGTTTTACCTTGCTAATTGGATAAACACGATAAAATGGGCTCAAATACTGTTGCTTTTTGTCAGCATTGTATGTATCTTTACTAAATATGAATTAGAATAAAGAATAGGAATCGGAATAAGGGATTGGAATAAAAATAAGTTGTTTTATTGAGTTGTAAGAATCGAATGTGTTTACTTAACGCACCATAAGATTGGTTCAAACTTGTCGAGATAAAGCTTCAAGCAAAGGAGTGGCTGCTCAAATTCATGCTCTAACTCATCATCTTTGAGATTCTTCATGGAAACGAGAGGACATTTAGTCAACTCATCTTTGCAGTCAACTCATCTTTGCAATCCATGGCAATAAGGAAAGGCAGCGATGACAATGTAAACAATTTTGAAAGGCTTTTAGAATTCTATTTACTCAAATCAATAATAGATCCCAACCGTTCAGTCTCATTTTGAGTCCTAACTTTATATTTCATTCATCTATTAGATATTGAATTTTATAAATAGTAAAAAATTAATATCCTACCATCTAATAAGTGAATGTCACCTCAATTAGAATTGAAATTAAGACCCTGTTAATAGGCTAGATAAAAAAATTTGTACGAACTTATTTTTATTTTATTTCTCCCAATTACGACCACGATGTCTCGATCATAATTCCTTTTAAAAATGCAACCCTTTCGACTATTGACAATGTCTTGATTGTGTATATCTTACTCTGACAAAATACTTAGTATGTGTCTTAATTAAGTAAAGCATAACTCAATGTATACTTGTATGTATCTTAACTAAGTAAGCATAACTCGATGTATATTTCTCCAACTTTTCACAAATTTGTTGATTAATGATTTCACAATTCCTTTTATAAAGAAAAGTGACACTCCTACCACAATAAGCATCAAACGGTGTGTTTTGGGCGCGCTATAAATTGTCTTTGTAGCCCCATCTCACATGAGTCACATGACACACACATAGCTCACACAACACACGCACAATCTTTCTCACGCAAATCTCACGGCTTTGAACTCTCTCTACTGTGTCTCTTTCTCTGTGAGATCGTCTGCTCTCTCTCTCACTATGGGTCTCTCCGTAGTAAATCTCACCCCGTCGATTCTCCCTCCATTCTCACCGTCCAACTCACTTGCTCCAGTAGTCTCAATAGAAATTAACACAATACCAACTGTGTCTTTGATTGTAGTGTATTTATTTACACCGTGCTTCATATTAACTTTGTAATAGGCATGAAAAATATATTGGTTTTTTATAAATCAAAGTTTGCAGCCGCATCAAAGTTAGAAAATTGTATTTCTGCTGAACATCCTCTGCACTCATATGCCTGTTGCAAATAATATTGCCTGGTATAGATAAAACTAATAAATATAAAGACGATTTTCTAATTTCCTAATTATAGCACATAATTTTATTTTAATTTATCTGCTGTTAAGCGGATCTTGTGAACTAATAATGCCATGTTAAATAGATCATCATTATATTTGTTTTATAAGGTGACAATTGATTAAGTAATAAGATTTTTTTTTTCTTTTGTACGTCACTTCCACTAAGAAAATCAGTAGTGTAAAGTCCACAAAACCACTTCTTCATTTATTATTTTTTTTTCAGATCACTATCTAACATTTGTAAAATAAATTAATTTGCACTTAAAGAAAAATGTCGCCCATTGGATTGGATTGTTTGCAACTCTATTCCCTCATTTAGTGGAAAAAGATTCAATGGCAAAAGTGTTCTAGTTTAACAAATATTAATTAATAATTACTAATCTATTAATTTTTCCATAAATTAAGAAATTATTCATTTATAAAACCATTTTTAATTTATTGATTTGTTTATAGCTTTTTTAATAGTTCTACTATAAGACCTATCTCGCGCAGCAATTTATTTATTTTTTTTCATAGGTTTACTCTAAAATTTCATAGATCTACTATAAGACCTATCTCGCACAAAGAAACACTCAAAATAATTAGTTGCAAAACAATTGTTCCAACTAAATACAAATAGTCTCGTTGAGGATGTGCCCTAAGCTTAACTGCATTGCCTTTTAGTTGTGTGATCATCATTCGTGCAATTGAATTGGCCATAATGAAAACTTGGTAATCCATTATTATGATTGGGTGGCTTTTGTATAAATGTGTTACGCTCCACAAATATTTATATCTTGAGCCTGTTTTATAGGCCAAAAAAACACGCAGATCTATACCCCCAAAGCATGTTACCTTCCCAAATTTTTGTTATTGTCTGCACATTAATTTTCGTTTGGACTAAACCCTAAAATGAAAAAACTTTGCAGAAATTAATATAAGCTAGTCTTCCAAATATTCCCGCAGGAATCATTCAGAAGATAATTTATATATATGAAGTTGATATCTCTAAACCATAAAAAGTAGCATATCTATCTGAATTTATCCAGGCCTTAGGAAAAAAAAAAATGTCACCAAGAGATAAATGTTATTATGCGATCAAAAGAATAAAAGAGTGGTTTGTGCTTAAGAATATACTTCCAAGAATCATTCTTGAACCTGCAAAATAAAAGAATCATCACACATATCAAATCAATTATAAGTATTTTATGTATATGACAATTTTTTAAAAACCAGACAAAATCAAGACAAATTAATCAAATTTAAATACTCAATCTAGTAGCTGTATCCAGAGAATCCAAGTCAGTATGTATATATATGTATATATAGAAGCAAATGTTAAAGTGATAAAGGATTGATATTATCTTGTTTTTAAATTAGTAAACAGTCACTGATTTTAAATTTTATGTCTAAAAAACATTGCTCCATCAACAGCTAGTTAACTACCAATGGAAGAAAAAAGATAATTTTAGATTAAGAAATATGTTGTTTTCAAAGCATTTCATACCTGTTATATTATTCGAGGATAGGTGGTGCTTCTATATCATTGTCACAGGTCAAAATGTGGCTCAACGAATCATATTTGAATTTCAGATCATCAAAACAAGCTTGCAAGTCATCAAACTTAGATTGCAGCCCTCTCAATTCGTCTTCCACTGTTTTATTATCTCGAGTACGTTGAAGCTTTAAGTTGCTTTTTATGCCCATTGATATGGGTTTGATACTCTCTATAACATCAATTGACGCTTCTTTCACATCGTAACATAAAGTAAGTTTCTAATTAGAGATTTATGATAATATTAAAGTCTCAGATAAATTAAAAGACAAGAGAACACATATTTTAATATATTATAAATCAAATTATACTGCATTTTATCCCATCTATGACTTTAATATCTTCAAGAATTCATAATTGAAACATTTATATGCATATAATTACCTTGCTTCCACTTGCATTGCATTCACACACATGGCATCTCTTCTTAAAAACACAAGCACATCCATCGAGTCTAATCTTTCACCTTTTTTTATCTGATGAGAATAATAACAGACATCTAATATTAACATGAATATAAAGATGCTCGGACTTGTGTAGTTACATCGATGTAAAGAAACAAATCAAAATTTTCACATCGATGTAAAACTGTGAATCTGTACCGGGGCATGACTCACAAAAACTCACCTCCGATCTCCTTTTATATTCAAAACAAGTTCATGGGTTTCGGTGTTGACGTTTCTAAGCAGCTTCAATTCAGCCTCATCACAACGAGAAGTTACCCGAATGTTAATGAAACTTAATTGGAGGATTCCCCAAAGGAAACCCTATAACACAATTACAGTGAAGACCTTTTGCTCCCCATGAGGACACATGCCTTTCACGAACTCCTCGTCTACATTAGTATTACACAAGCTTATGATCAAGAATAGAAGCACTAGATAGTGGGCCCAAGTGATAAGACAGGAAGCAAAAGCTTGCCATCCACGTAAAAATATGTAAGATAGGCCGCAATATCGTGACTGTTTAGGAGGAGGTGAGTAAGCAATCTCAATCTGCAGATGAATTAAAGAAAAAATATATATAAAATTGCATTATAAATACGTGTATATGTTGGATATTTAAAATAAATACAAAGAAATATATATTCTTCTTCTTAGTAGCAATTACAAAGACCTGCAGAAGAGAGAGGGTCAATGTAATTAATAAACTTAGTAGAACGAATTCAAGTGACTAAGAGAATAATGTTAAAGAAACTAAAGGCCGACCGAATGCGTACAAAAGCAATTGTACGTCAAGCCTGTTTTAACCTTGTTAATTGGATGAACGCGATAAAAATGGACTCAAGTACAATTGTTTTTGTCAGAGCACTCTACGTACCAAGACATTGGATTCAGACTTGTCGAGATAAAGCTTCAAGCAAAGAAGTGGCTGCTCATACTCACGCTCTAACTCATCATCTTTGAGATTCTTCATGGAAAGCAGAGGAGATTTGGTCAACTCATCTCTGGAATCCATGGCAATAAGGAATGGCAGCGATGATGATGTAAACAAATTTTGAGAGGCTTTTAGAATTATGTTTGCTGAAACCAACAATTAACATTTAGAATTCCCATGAGTGGTTGTGAAACCCAATTTGAGTTCCAACTATGATATACTAATCACGTTGAAATTTTATAATTAGTAAAATTAATATCCTATCATTCAAACACTATATTAATTAGAATTGAAATTAGAATTCAGCGATTTGGACAGGTGAAAAATTTTATACGAACTTATTTTTATTTTAATTCTCCCAAATGTGGCAACAGTGTCTCGTTGATAATGGAAACCCTTCCAACTATTGCCAAAAATAATTGAAAAAATTAAATATAAAGACGATTTTCTAATTTTCTATTTATATCACATGATTTTGTTTTAAATTTGTCTAATATTAATCGTATGTTGTAAACTGATGTTCCTACCAGACTGTTAAGGTTTATAGAACGCCATGTTAAATGGAGAATCATTATCTTGGTTTTGTAATTTATCCCATTAGGTATCGGAGACAATTAAAACCACTTTTTGAATTTTTTTTTTCCTCCTTTTAGATCGCTGTCTAATATTTGTAAAGCAAATTAAGAAATTATTAATTTATTAAAAGAGTTTTTTCCTTTTAGATCACTATCTAAATTATTATTATTTAAGAAAATTATATATTTCTTTCATACTAATCCAACTCTAGCAGCTTCAACTTAAGTAGAACCTCACCTGTAGTTAACTTTTTGTTAAAAATAAATAAAGCATTAAATATTTATGACCCAACTCACGATCCAACAATTAAATTTCGTTTCTCACAAGAAAAAAAAATACATTTAAAACGATTTTAACATTGAATAATTTCTTATTGTAATACAACAATATGCCACATTAGAAATGTTTTACTACCAACAAATATTATGGTAAAAAACAAAAAATGAAGTATATATCACATAAGTAGCAGCAGAACTGGTACAGCACATTTTAGAGTTGATTTAATCCTCTCAGCGTCACAATTGCATCAACCATATTCAATACAAATACTTTTAAAGCGTTGTTGATTTACTACCTTTGTTCCTGACCACACGGTTAAGCCAGAAATCACACACTCCACATACCATCCGTGGCCTCCAATTGTAAATATATAGGCCGAACAACGGAACGGGGGATGCTATGCGTGAAACAACATCCTAAAACTATAAAGGTCAGCTTCGATAAAAACTTAAGCTACACGCTATGCAGAATAAGATCTTTCCTGTCGTCTAATTGGTTAGATTATGCTCCAAGAGAGCTGCATAAAGCGAGGCAGATAAGGTCCTAATGACCACTCTGCACCAGATCACTGTGTCCAGTTTGTTGGGTATCGTTGCTCAAATGTTGGTCATTTCTAACAGACCTTTCATCTTCTTGGACAGGAATTTCCCCAAGACGCTCCTGTATTAAAGCCGAAATTTGGAAACTTGTATCAGAAAGAAATTATGCAGAGTGTATGAATGAATCATGAATTTGGAAGCAGAGATTATAACAATACCTTGAGACTGGCATTCTCAGCAAGAAGTTGCTCATACTCGTTCCTGATGCGAGTCACCTCTGATCTAAGACTGGCATTTTCCTCTTTTAAGGCATCAGCACGCTGAGCCAGCTCATCACATTCAGCCTGACTCAACAAATTCATACAGTGCATGTAAGTCTAGGCATCCGCAAATGATTACTTGCTCTTTGAAAATTTGAATTGGGATGCGTTGTTACCTGCTTACGCAATCTTGATCGTCGAGCAGACTCTCTGTTGGACTGCTTACGTCTCTGTCTTTTAAGCTCTCTTTCATCCTAAATCCAGAAAAAAACCCACGATGAGTGTACATATTGAGATCGATTACAACAAGGTGGTATAAAAAGGAAATAGCAAGAGAGAATTGAAAGGCCGGCAATTAAAAGGTCCAACACTTGACAAGCCAGCAATTTGTAAGGAACCCAAAAAAAGAAAAACAAAATGAAGTGAATCAAACCTGATTTATCAGTTACTTTACTGAATACATGCTCAATAGGCATATCCACTCAGTCATTCCAACTTCAATAATCAATTGAAGCTAAGCCAAACTCAGTCCAACCAAATTTTTGAACAATTAATGATCCGGATCATGTTTATTGTGCAGCACATATTTGTATTTTACATGTACATGCATCAACTATATACCAGTTTAGAAGATATAGAGAATATGACATGTTAACATTAGGATTCACTTTAAAAAAAATAAAAAAATAAAACCCAAACTTAAAATGTTCTGTCAAACTCAAATTTAGTTCCAAATATTTAAAATCCATTTGCTTTTGCGGGTCAATTTTCTCAGTCAAATGGTTATAATGTGACTCAGCTTCAAATCTTAAACCAAATTTGATCCGCTTATATTACTAACAAGATATCAAGCAATAAGATAGAAAGCGGAGATATCAAGAAATGAAATAAGATAGAAATGAAATAAGAAACGAAATATCTACTTTTCCCATTTATAAGAAACGAAATAAGATAGAAAGTGGAGATATCAAGCAAACAAATATCAACTTTGAGTAAATTCATCAAAAACAAGATATATCCCAACATATTAAAGTCCATCAGATTCTTGTGAACTTGAAAACAGACTGACCGCATTGATATAAAAAATTTCTTCAAAGAACTAAGATGTATAACAACAGAACAGAAAGACAAAACATAAATCATGATAATAAAGAAAATGGATGTAATGTGAAAATAAACTATATTGACCTGTAACCAAAGCTGTGACTGGACACTATCACGTGATCCACCAGCAACTATTCCTCCAGCAACAGGAGTAGAAGGAACCTTTCCCCGCATTGCAGGGATATTAGCAGCAGAAGCACCCCAGTAGTCCATTCCAATATTTAAGTTAGTTGTGGGACCAGGAACAGCTACAGGTGCACCCGGTCCAGACATAGGCACAATAGCCATTGATTGATTCACCATTGCATGCGGCGTACTTGCTCCTCCATTCTGAGGATCATTTGCCGAGCTACCATTTTGAGATGTTTCACCTGTAGTAGACAAGTCAGAAAGATTCTTCAACTATACGCAATTAAATACCAATGTATCACATGAAACAAGAAATGAATCATTATCTAACCTTCAAGAGAATCATGCCCACCTCCTGACTTCAGCTGTGAGCCCTACACAATTCAACATTTATTTATAACATTATCTTTTCCTGGAAGTGAAGGATGGAGCAACAGCACAATATATGGAAATAGAAAGAGCCTCAAAACATGTATTATATAACAGAGGTAGTCTTATATGACAATGAGAGGCATAAAAACCAAGTTGCAGGCTACCTTCAGCATAAACGTATATATCAAAATCCTTCTGTGAGATCAAATTATACAGGTATAGAATACTCTTACAATGTCTCAGATAGTATGACACCAATGCATATCTATAAGGGCGTGTTCAGTTCGCAAAACAAAAATCAGTGCCTAGAAACCACGATACAAGTTAAAAATTTGGGTTTTGTTAACAATCATTTAATATCCTGGGTTTTGATAATATCCGAAAGCACATTTGAGATTATATGCAAAAGCTGCTAATAAATTGATAAATAACGGAAATGCATTAAAAAACATTCCAAGTGAAAACCAAAAACAAACTTTCTTGTTTTCAGATTTTTATCTACTTAGATGAGTACACTAAAAAACTTGCTTCCATAGATGTTTCAAACAAGCAAACAATAAGTAAATTTTCAGACCCCTTGTGTCCAAAAACAATGAATTTATTTAATATCACAGCACTCATGTTCCCTAGAAGTTAATTATATTCAGCTTCTTGCCTCCAGACAGAAATGGGGAGGAGATCCTATCATTAAGATCTTGCGTTATACTTTCACTTTTGAAATCTAAGTGCGTAAATACTGCATATCTCGTAACCACAAAAATATGAATCATAAACAGACAGTCAAAATGGTCAGTCTGTGTTCAGCTGCACTGGCCTGAAGAGTGCAATATGTGACTACATTGCAAATAAGCATTGGCTTCAGGGCTTTTCCACTTCAGTAACACAGTGGCAGGAATGAAATTAGCTTTTGTACAAATGAATCTATCTAGTGGGGTACTATTTTATCTAGTTTTGACATTTGACCATTCACCAAAACACCTCTTCAACTTTCCTTGTTAGAGGAAAGAAACTCTTTAAACTTCACTAGCAACCATTTCTCTACGACTTAAGCAGAGGACAATAGTAAAAATATCAAGCATGAATTAGAAAAACTAAAAGGTTAAGCTTAAATACTGTAATGTCAACAGCAAGCTCAAAAAATAATTTAAAAGAGCCATAAATTCATGGAACGGATTTCTAACAAAAGATAGTTGTAAACAGCAAGGTCCTATCCTGACAAAACCAATAAAATACAGAAATGATCCGCAAAAACTGAAAATAAATGAATAATAATAAACAAACAGAAAAAAAATGCACTTACATTCTGTGAGTTAGCATCACTTCCTTCACTTGTACCTTCACTTCCACTCTCAGCACTACATGTCCAGAATTATTCCAACATCAGATAAATTTCCACGCAACAGTTAAAATTCATTATGTTAATGCAGAAGTGAGATGCACAAACAAGACCTAGCTAAAATTTGCAAATACTAAGTACCAAAAAAAAAAAAAAAAAAGAGGTGTATGATAAGAAAACAAAACTAAATTTGTTATGGACTATATTGGCAATCTGGTTTTCGTGAAAGAAAGAAGAACAAAAAAACCTAGGATGCATGAAAAGCCAGGAAACTTGATAAGCGTCAATGAAGGTCTATTATTAAAAAATGCATTTGCTAGACCCTTCTGTCTCTTATCTTTCCATCGTAATGAACAGAACTAAATTAAACGATAGATGTATCTTGCAACCCAGAGGCAGAGGCTGATAGATCTCATGAGCTAATACACATTAGCTACAGAGCAGCCACCAAAACATATAAAGTAACTTTTTACACATCCACCATACCTTTTAGAATAGGCTCCATTAGCAGATGCTCCTGATGCTTTACCTAGGTCATTATTCTTGCCAGTAATCATGTTCAAACTGCCCAAACTTCCTTTTGATCTTTTAATTGGCAATTTTTCTTTGGCATCAGATGGTTTACCATCTGCTTCCATGCTTCCTGGAGTATTTCCCTAAATGAAAACCTAAAATGAGTTTATTGTGCGCATACAGACCAAGATATGTCTGTTAGTTAACAAACCCTTAAAGGAAACTCACAGATGCTTCAACAATCCCATTTGGAGAAGGCATTGCAAATGGACTGAAAGGGTAAGATCCCTGTATGCAATTCGAACATATTGACGCTTAAAATGAAGATAAAAAGTGCGCTCCGAAAAACTTCAACTTAAGCATCATGGAAAATAAAATACCGGCGGAATGGATGGATGAGCATATATTCCGCCATGGGGATACATTGCAACATATGGATGTGGTGGGGTACCATAAGGAGGCATAATATGCTGCAAGAAAATAATAACTAACGATGAGATGAACTTATATAACGGAAGGAACAAATATAAATTTGATTGTCATTCTTAGCAGCCAATATCTCTACCAAATTCAAGGAAAATCTTGGTTCATTGTTTGTAATAATATTCAATTTGTGAGTGTTTAATCATATTTCAATATATATTATCCTTATTCTTTTTCCTATATGGTATACTGTGTTAATAACTGATCAAAGCTAACTTAGGCATGTAAGCGTGCCCAAGCTCTACCACATACAGACAAATACATCTTGTGGACTCAACTTCTGATCAAAGCCGAAATTTCCAATATGGTACTAACCTTGCTTGCACCTCTACGCTATAATATTTTACAAGAGTATTCAAACAAAGTACTCACACAACAGCAATCTACACTTTCAAGCAAACTACACAACACAAACGATGCAATTCTGTTATATCATATAATGAACTATGATGGTCATCATTATCATAGCAAATCAAAAATACTGATATGCAAAACATATACACCTGAACTCCCCACATGTATGGGTGAGCTTGTGGACTTGAGGCCAGGAACCCATGTGGAGGCATAGGAGAATACGCCTGTTAAGAAATCACAACCACTCCATATTAGACACAAACTAAACAAATAATTTGAAGCCAAATCAAAATACCCAAGTAACTGAATTCTTTTATCTAACCTGAAATCCTGACCAGTCTGGATTTACTGCACCAGTGCTAGTAGTTGGAGTCTGCTCCTGAAAAACACACAACACAAATAAAAACAAATTCAGGGAAAAGAACAAACAGAAATATCTCAAAACAAAAAGAGAACAACAACAAATCCAAAATCCATAAATTAAGCAACTACCTGTGGAGTAATAGCAGGTGGCGTCTTTGCCTCCTTTTCTTTAGCTTGCTTATCTGCCTCACCGCTTCCCATGACTCTATATCACCAGTTTCCAATAAATTTTCACACCATCCTGCAATAAAATTTGCAACATTGCTCCCATGAATATTAAAAGCCACTTCTTATCCACTATCTTCAGATAAATAAATTAAAATTGCACCCTAAGTAAGAAATAAACACTGAAAATAAAAATTTCAAATTGTAAATAAAATTCATTATTGTGAAATTGCTGCAATAATCGCCAAAAACAATCCTAAAATATTCAATTTTCTATATAAATATAAAACGAACCCCAAAATAACATGCCTAACACTTACAAAATTTCAACTTTTTTTGTACAGAAAGAAACAAAATTGCGAGTCCCCAAATCAAAACCCTAACTTAAAGTAACAATTAAATACAATATACAAATAAAACCCATAAAATTAACAGCTGGAATCGACAAATTAACGAAATCAACGAACATAAATTTCAATTACCGGTTTTTTTTAAAAAAAAAGCCGCAATTGATATAACAGCCGAAACCGGATCCACTTAAAAAAAGGTGACAACTTTAAACCTAATTGTTGATTTTGGGTAATTGAGAAGGGACACAGAGGTCAATTTGGGGAACAAATTTTGTGGAAAAATTTTTAACACATTATGTTACGAAAATTTGATAAAGTGGAAGGGATCAGAGAAAAAATTAAAATTAGGTTTTGTTTGGTTTGGTTTACGGATCGGAATCTGTAAGGAGTCGTACGGTAATCGATTTTTTTCGCTTCTATTTTGTTGCACTGAGATTGAAAAACTCCCAGTTTTGCCCCTCTTTTTTTTTGCATTTTTTTTCCTTATTTTTAATTTTTTCTTTTAATGGTCATGATTTCTGTGATGAGAATAATTGGACGGATGATGGGGATCTTAATCTTATACCGTAGTTTCAAAATGTACACGACAAATGGGTATTATTCGATATACCTAATACACGTGGCAAACTATACTCTTACGATATCCATGATTAAGCACATGATTATGAGAGAATGCCACGATGATTGTGCTTTTTGATAGCGTGAAAATTTGATGACTAATCAAAATCCAAGCATACAAATGTTATGACTTCCGACTCTTTGATGTTGTGTACTTATTGCCGGTAAATATAATAATAATACGAGTATTTATCAAACAATTATCAAGAAGTAAAATCATTTTTAATTTTTAAACTATAGTTGCAAATTCTTATTATGGCCATGACTAAAAAACTTACTAAATAGAGCCTTTATATAATAGACCAATTGCATCAAAAAGTTTCTCTGCAAAAAAAAAATTCTTATTTGATTATTTTTTTTGTTCACACAAATTCATTGCGAATAAATTCTACTTTCATTGAAGAAATTGCCCCACATAAAGTATAAATTTACATTATTTATTGCAGTGGGCATTGAGATCGAATTAACGCTTAATCAAATCGAACCTAAAATTCAATTCAAGATCGGTTCGTTTTGGATAACCCATATTTCATTATTTCGTTTCGAATTTACTATTCACTTCCACGAAAGCATCACCCCAGTAACTCAGCAGCAGTGAGCTAACAAAAGCTTGCAAAACAAAACCACCGCCACCACCAGCCACCAAGCCAAACGGGTGTCACTACCGTCGACCAACACTCTAGCGGCTTCCCTCCGTTGTCGTCTTCATTAGTCTTCGTCGTCTTCTTCCAGTCGGGCAAATGAACAGCCACAGTCGAGGCATTTTATCGTCGTCATCTTCGTCGGCAGTTCCGGTCCATTCATGCTTAAGTTTTCAACTTTTCTTTCTGCTGTTTCGCAGTCTATCGGTGCCCGATGATTGGATTAAGCCAAATCCGATACGCCCAATTGCCCATTTCCTTATTTTCTTCAAAATTCTGTATTTTTTTTTTTAATATACTTTCCCCAAAGTTTTTTACTTTGCCTAAAGTTGATTTGCTTGGATTGTTTTATTATTGACTTTGTAATTTTGATTTTATTAGGTTAAATTTGTCCATTGCATTTTTTTTTTATATATAATTTGAGAATTTAGAATTCAGGGTGAATTTGAAATTGGATGTGAAATTTTTTGTTGTAACATGAATTAGCAAAATAAATTTTTAATTCAAACCGAACCAAATTAATTTCGGGTTGGTTTGGTTCGGATTTACTGTTTCAATCCAAAAGAGTTGAAATTTTCAAAGTGAATGGGTTATAATCCAAACCAAAATCCAAACAACTAAATTGGAACACAATTTGCTCACCCCTGTCACTACTTGTCGTGTGAATATAACTCAAAAAGCTAGGTGATTGAACCATGAATGAACAATTCACTGAGAATTTGTTTGCTGGCAGTTAAATATATTGAAACTAAGTTACTTTAGAAAAACAAAAAAAAAAACAAACAAAACTAATTTTCCGTTTGGTGGCAAAAATAGAATAGATCGCAATCTTGAGCCCATCAATTAGTGTGGGAGGACTGAGGAGTTTAAAAAATATATATATATCTATATATATATATCCTTGGGACTCTTGGGATGAAAGTTTCAAAACTAAAATATAATGGATGATAGGACAAGATAAATAGAAAATAAAGTCCCTAATAGAAACATCATACGCTACACAAAAAATAAAAATTACCTCTAAAATAAAACAGATGTATAATAACTCTAGAGTAAATGTGATGGTCTTATCTCAAGACGAGTAATAGTTTGAAATCTTAATGTAACAACCAATCAATAATAAAATGCATTCACCCTCAATTAGTGAACTGTGTTATACTTAATCTTAATACCTCAAGAAAAAAAAAATGTAAAATCAATTTCTCATGATCATTCAAATTAAATTGATCGATTTAGGTCAAATGGATTGAATTTTTGTTAAATTTAATAAAGGAAAGCTTCTTCCAGGCAAAAATTCACTCTTAATGAATTTTTTTTAATCCAAAAATATTTTTTTTAATCAATGATACCATTATTGAATAATAAATAATTTTTTTAACTATATAAATAATAGAAAATAAAATGAAGAGGCAGAAGAAAAACAAACAGCAAGCCAGCAAGCAAACAGAGAGAGTATTCACAAGCCCCTCTGTGAAAATGGAGACAGACCCAGAAGCAGAACGAGAAGCTTCGCGTCTCAAAGGCATCGCGGAGACGAAATTCAAAAACTCAAACTTAAAATCAGCCCTAAAACATGCGAAGAAAGCTCAGCGTTTGGCCCCAAGCCTGGAAGGCCTTTCGTCAATGGTCACAGCATTCAAAATCCTCCGCGTTGCTTCAAAATCTAAAGAGTGGTACCAAATCCTTCAGGTAGAGCCCTTCTCTCATATCAACACAATTAAGAAACAGTACAAGAAACTTGCGTTGATTTTGCATCCTGATAAGAACCCTCATTCAGGAAGTGAAGAGGCTTTTAAGTTAGTGGGTGAAGCTTTTAGGGTTTTGTCTGATAAGGTTAGGAGGAAAGAGTATGATATGCGATTGAGAATTAAGATTCAGGACGAGAAGGTTGCGCTTGATGATAATGATGATGGGTTTGCGGGGAAAGAGACATTTTGGACTGCGTGTTCGCGGTGTCGGTTGTTGCACCAGTTTGAGAGGAAGTATTTGGATCAGATTTTGGTTTGCCCTGGATGTAAGATGAGTTTTGAGGCTGTGGAGGCAAAGGAGAGTAATGTGGTTAGAGTTTTTAGGAGTGGGAGGTTGAGTGAAAAAATGGGCAGTGCTGATTTGAAGACGAAGATGGGGAATGTGGGGTTGAAGAGGAAAACCGTTAGTGGGGATACAAAGATGAAAGGGAGTGCGGGTAGTGGTGTTGATGGGGAGAGTGGGGATTCAAGGAAGGAAATGGGTGGTGGTCGTGGTGATTGGGGTGGAGGCAGATTGAGGAGGAGGACGAGTAGTGTTGGGGAGGTCTTGGCGAGGTCCAAGCCAAAGCTTGTGGAAGATCGGGAGGAAAGTATGACGTTAGCAGAAATGCAGTTGGAAGCTAAGAGAAGGGCGAATCAGGCGAAGTTGAAGTTTAAACTGAAGGAGAAGGAAATGGAGAAGCGTGGAAAAAAGGAGAAGAAAAGAGAGAAGGAGATTGAAAGACACAGGGCTTCGAAGAATAAGGACTTGGAGGTTGAAGGTCAGCAGGCTGCGGAGAGGATTGTAGACCTAGAGAATGAGAACAGTGTACTTGCAAAGAAGATTGTGTACTTAAGAACTAAGAAAAGGAGGACTGTGAAGAAGACTGAGGATTTGCAAATTGTGAGGCAAGAGACTTTGAAGAAGAGTGTTGATTTGGTGATTGAGAGACACAAGACTTCAAAGACAAAGGATTTGGAGATTATGGCTGTGGAAGACTCAGATTTTTATGATTTTGATAGAGACCGAATGGAGAGGAGTTTTAAGAAAGGGCAAGTATGGGCCATTTATGATGATGATGATGGAATGCCTAGGCATTATGGTTTGATTGATGAAGTTTCAGTGAATCCTTTTGAGGTGAAGATAAGTTGGTTGGATCTTCAGAGTAATGGGGATGAAGGGTTAATATGTTGGGAGAAACAGGGATTTCATGTATCCTGTGGGAGATTCAAGGTTTCAAGGAAGACTTCTATTGACTCTCTGAATATATTTTCACACATTGTTGAGTGTGAAAGGGCAGCAAGAGAAGTTTACAGGATTTTTCCATCTAAAGGTTCAGTTTGGGCACTTTACAATGAGGCGGCTTTGGGCATTGAAGGAAGCAATCTTTCATCCAGAGATAGGCGATCCTATGACATAGTAGTACTTTTAACAACTTACAGTGAAATGCATGGGTTAAGCATGGCCTATCTTGAGAAGGTTGATGGGTTTAAGGCTGTATTTAAGAGACGAGAAATTGGTTGTCATGCCATTAGATGGCTTGAAAAGGATGACGTTCGTTTGTTTTCTCATCAGATTCCTGCAAGGAAGCTTACTGGTGATGAGATTCCTGACTCTTTGAAGGACTGTTGGGAGCTAGATCCTGCTTCACTGCCTTCTGATTTGCTCACTATCGGTTGGGGAAGTTGATATCTGGTTGAGAAACCTGTTGTACTCCTTATATCTAAGGTATAGGTGTTCAACGTGAATATGTTTTCACTCTCTGTAGCACATTAGGGCTTTGCAATAGCTTGAATATATGCTTTTGGTATTAGGTTACTGTAATTTGAGTCATGAATCAATAATTGGAAGCTCTGAACAGTGCTTTCTGATATGATTTTTTGCATATTACTGAACCTACAGAATGAATGTGGAAAATTGTTTAATGGCTTCCCAAAACAACTGTCTTTGATCTTAGTAATCATGAATATGCATCATAACTACATTAAACTACATCTCATACATTAATTATGCGGTCTTTAGTTTCACTTGCAATTGTTGCCTCGTGAAATTCTGCTTGATACTGACATGCTAAGCTGAAATGTATTCATAGATCTGGGAGCTACACAATTTATAGTCCTCGGAATCATGTAGTTATTATATGGCTCGCGGCGTTGCATTACTATCATGTATTATGTTGCATATTTTATAGTATTTAAATGTATTATAGTGTTCTGTACTAAATAAATTCCAACAAGTTTATTTGTTTAATTTTGGTATAGCATTGATGATATTCCCTAAAAGAAGCAAGTTACGTCTATTGCTGGTTGGAATTGGACTGTACTGATCATTTTAAACAACATCAACAACAACAATAATAAGGAATATTATCAAATACCCACAAAAAAAACTTTATGACATATCCACTAAGGGCTTTTGATAGGTACATTTTGGTTAATATTTCGTCTATTGTCATTTTGCTACTAAAGTCTTAACATTATTGAAAAATTATTCAGGTTACAAGAGTGTTAAAAGGGATTTCAAGCTGAAATTATTTTCTTAGTTATTTTTTGGAGCTTTATGTAAGAAAAAAAACATAAAAAAAAAAAACAGCACATGCAATAGACAAAAAAAAAACAAAAATAAACGCAAGGTTTCAATTAAGTGGAAAAGTAGTAATCGATACTGTGTGAGAAAAACAGTGTCATAAAAATGATCTTGCAGTTTTTCTTAATTGTTATAAAATTGTATTTAAAAATTGTTACAAAATTGCTTCGCATTTTCTTTTCCCATTATTAAAATTATATCAAAATTTGGTCATGTACTTTTAATTTCAATTTTAATATCTTATTTAACGCGAAAAGTGAGATTTTCGTTCGCACATAAATCATATTTGTGTTTGTAAACAATGTAAACATGTATAAAAATATATTATAGAAACTTTTCCCTCTCAATCAATATAATCTTCTCTTCTCTATTTTTCTTAGAGATGTGATCATTCTAACACTTAAAATTCATTTAGCTACGAAATGTCGGAGATAATTAAAATAAAAAATAGTACAAATTGAAAAGAATGGTGTTTCGCACCATTTATTCTTTAGTAACAATTCCATTTTTAATTTGTATTTTATTCTTTTGTAACAATCAAAATTTTAATTTCAACTGCAAAATGATAAAATTGAGGAAGGATATTTTGAGAGATTCAATATTCATCATTTTGGAGAGGAATAACATATGCAGCATTTTTATAAATTTTTTATAAATTATATCTATTTTATTTTCTAGAATATTTTAAAAACAATTTACTTTTATTATTATTATTTAATTAAAACATATTTACCTATAATGGTATTCAGTAGAAATTAAAAAAAATGAACTAGATTAAACTATTAAATTGAAAAATTAGTTTCCTACCTCTTTGTCGAACATTCATAACAAATTGAAAAGTTCATTTCCTGTCAAAGACGGATAAATTGAACCAATTAATTTTATTTTTATAAGTTTTGCAGCCCAAGACAAATTATTTCGTTGAAAGCAATACTAATTAATCAGATGTGCAACAACCTCCACACTCTAAAAGGCACAACCAACTCAAAGAGAAAAGCATTATTTAATATTAAAAAAGGGTATTGTCCTTGTTGCTAGGAATATATAACATTTATCCCTCTACTATTTTTATAACGCTCAATAAACCTTTGATATGATAAATTTACAATATTGTACTTATTTTTAATTATACTTTTATTTATATTTATTATAGATTAAATAAATCACATAAATAGAATTTAAAATAAAAAAATTAAGTATTAAAAACAAGAAACATATATTTTGATATGAACAGAACAATTAGTAATAAATTTTTTTCTTATACTTTTTTTATTTTATAAACATTTTCTTATAATAAATATTTTATAATATTTTAAAATTAAATGTAAAAAGTACAAGAAATTATTTTATTATTCATTTTATAATAATTTTCTTTAATATTTATTATAAGAAAACGCTTATAAAATAAAAAATACGTGAAAATATTTTATTATTAATTTTTCATATCAAAAAATTTATTTATTATTTTTAATACTTAATTTTTTTATTTTAATTTCTATTCATGTGATTTATTTAATATATAATAAATATAAATAAAAGTGTATTTGAAAATAAAAGTAATATTATAAATTTATACTATCAGGAGGGCTATTGGCTATAATAAAAACAGTAAGGATTAAATAATAAATATTGATTATAATAAGTGAGAAATTGATGATCTCTCTATAAAACCAAAAAACCAAATAAAAAAAAAAAGTTGAAGGAGAAAGGATTTACTCAAAGCGCAGCAAGAAACTCATGAAAAAGGATTTACCTAAAACGAGTTTACTTAGTTGAAAAATATAACATATCACAATAAGCTCGCCTTCTCTAGCAATGTGGAAGGTGACACATTAATTCACTAATATTATTCGAAGAGTAAGGTGGAGCTTTCATTTAACGACTTGCTCGCAAACCAAAAGTAGTCTTAGGTTTGGTACAAGACTCTCGTTAACCAAAAGATTGATCTAGTAAAGGGGTAGAACAAATCGTTGCTACATGCAAGAATTAGATGCGTTTGATTTGAAACTCAAGAAATTTAGATGTCTTGGAGAATAGATTCTGGTGTTAATCAATTGGAGAAGTTTACGAACAAAGTAAAAAGACATGCAGCAACCAAAGAGGGGTTAGGGCTAGTTTAAGAATCCTTTTAATTTTTAAAATAATTGTTATTAGTTGTGTTGTAAAAATAATTAGTTGTGAAAATAATCATTTAAGTATTTAGTAAATTTTGTTTTCAGAAATACTGTGAGTTTTGAAAGCAGTTATTGGCATTTGGTAAATTTTACTGTTAAACTGCTGAGAGAAATTAAATTACTAAAATGTACATATAATATATTTTACTCGTGCATTATAATTTTTTTACTAAAAATAAAATTTATAATATATTGATTTTAGTTTTTATTTTTTATCTTAAATAATTGAAAATTAAATTTATAATATAATGAAACAAAATTTATTAATATCAATAATAATAATTCAATCAACAAATTGATATTGATGAATTATAATAAAAATTTGTTAAAACATTGATTTTGTTTCCAAATTGAATAAGGATAATTTTGGGTTTAGATAATAATTTTAAGGATACTTATAAAATTGTATTAAAGGATAAAATTGATTCTCAAAATCAGAAACTAAAAGTTACTCCTCTTTTTTTCAAAATCAATTATAGAAGAGACTGATGATTTTGACAAAAGTAATTTTAATTTTTTTACATTAAAATTACTTTTTAGATTTTCAAAATCATTTTTAAACCTTCCAAAATCAATTCCAAATGGGACCTTTGTAAATTTTGATCTGTGTAATGGGATCAAAGTTTTCATTAAAAGATCAAATTTTGCAATCATGCTCGAAAAGGCTGATGAAATCTACAGCATCTGGCCAAAGATCTTCATATTTGAATTCTTTGTTTATTATTATTATTATTATTATTATTATTATTTTCCTTTTTGAAAACAGCCTTTGGTTACTGCTTGGATTTAATTACAAAGAGAATTGAACAAAAGAATGCAAAATACAATATGTTAGCGCTATCAGAAAATAAAAGCATCATGTAACTCAATTTTGCTAACAGGTCTCGTATCCGTGCCTCAAATTTCCTTGCCAAGCTATATGAAAGATATTTACGGAAGTCTAAAAATAAAAAATTGTTGGTAACTACCCGACGTGCGAAGTAAAAATATTCTTATAAAACGTTCCGCGGTTGAAGTCATCGGCATGATAATACCAAACTAAGGACCTTGCTATGTTACAGTTTCTGCAAGTAACATAGCCAATGGGAATCCTCCACGCGTGCTGGTGCTGATGCAACCAGGCCATGGCAGCTGTTCATGCAAGGTGAAAATGCCGAGGCTGTTAGCTGCAGCTTCTGCAACCTAGCCTTCTCCCCAAACCAAAGAAAGCGAGTGGAGTAATGCAGGACCTACAAAGAAGCATTGGTAAGACGGATACCGAGCTGGTGGTGCCTCTATTTTGGGTAGCTTGGAGAGCACGGAATCAAGTCCTACTCAAAGGGAGGAGAGAAGACCCCTCGTGTTTTAGTGGCGAAAGCTGTAGCAATAGTGGATTCGTTCAAATGGATCAGAGCACCCAAATATTAGGGCTGGGCAGAAACAGAAGGTTCAAATATGTCGGAGCCCTACAACAAATTGGTGTAAAATTAATGTGGATGCTACCATAAACTTTGAAGAACATTGTCAGGGCTGGGAATTGTCATAAGGGATGCCAATAAAATTTTTGTAGCAACTGTAGTAAAGGCTACAAAGTTCCATGGTGATGTAACCTTTGCAGAAGTAGAAGCTGTCAACTGGGGGCTAAATAAAGCTAACCGTGCAGGATTGTCAGATATCCTATTAATCAGATTCTCAAGAAATCACTGATTTTGTTAACAGGAAGAGCAGTAGAACAGAGATCCATTAGATAATTTCAAAAGTGCAGAGCAAAATGAAGAATTTTAATGTTATCAAAGTCGAGCTTACTCCAAGATCTTGTAATGTCATTACTCATTCTTTAGCTAAACTAGCTTTAGAAAAATATGATACTGTTGTTTGGGTGGGCTGATACCCTTCAGAAATTATGTACTTATTGACTCTTTAAATGAGTGATCTATTTTTCTTATTAAAAAAAAAAAGACAATGAGTGGTGGCATCCATAACTAAACCTTGGAAATCCTTAATTAATGCCATAATGCCTTTCTAAAGGTGAAATCTAATTTTTTAAATGGATATAATGTTAAATAAAATTTATTTATATATTTATAATCATGTATATGTGTTATTTTTTATTGTTTATATACAATAATTGAAAATTAAAATAAATATTTATATTTTCTTATCTCAATATAAGTGATAAAATAATAATTTATTTAAATTTAATGATTTTATTTCATAATTAAATAAAGAAAATTTTGAATTTTTATAATATATGCAACGATATATATGAAATTGTATTCAACTTAAATTTGATCTTCAAAACTATTCATTCCTTATTTTTTAAAATTTGTTGAAGGATGAAATAATTTTGACAAAAAGTAATTTTAAAAAAAAATTACCAAACATCAAAATTAATATGTATATTTTCAAAATCACTTTTGAATATTTCCAAAGCAATCTCAAATGGATCTTCAATCTCTAGTATAGGTACTGATAGTAGATCATTACCCCAATTAACTATTCTTCAGTTGATTGAATCCTCTGATCTATTGTCCCTGTTTCTTGAATGTTGGTTGATCTGAATCACTGCTAGTTGTTATTTCAACTTCAGTTGGTAGAGTTTTCAAGCCATAGCATTGCTCTCCAACAACACCTCCACACTAGAATAACTCCCTATATATATACAGAGAGAGAGGGAGGGGGAGAATTTCTCTTAGTATTTCTTAGTTCTACAGTTGTTTATTTATTTATTTATTTTAGGAATTACATTATTTAATCAAATAATTTTTTTTATTCATTTACAATCTACAAATGAATTATAAATTTATAATCGACTGCTGCTCCATCTCTGCTACTATTGTTGCTCCGTCTCCGCTGTTGTTGCTCCGTCTCTACTCAATTTGGACTACTGCTCATGCTGCTCTTTGCTTCGTCTCTGTTACCATCTCTACTCGCTGGTGCTAGTAGGGTTGGCAAACAGCGGGCCTGGACCGGGCTTTTTCAAGCCCATGTCCAGGCCCTCCGCTTGTTAAGGGTGTAGGCTCGGGCCGGGCTTGGGCTTTATTTATTTATTTTAAATTTTTTAAATTATTATAAATTTAAAATAAATTAATGATCAACAAGTTATTACAATCATAGATAAATTAAAGAAAATGAATATTTCAAATTAAAATAATAAATAAAGTAAATAAAAACTCATAATTTTAATTTTCTTTAATACTGGATTTTCTAATTCAAACGCTCTCTTAATTAATTGACATAAAAGAGATAATTTAGTATCATAATTTTAGTTTTTTTGAATCATAATTGATTTATAAGTTAAGAATTTAAGTTTTCTTTTTTATTTTTACATTACTTTTCAATTTTAACTATATTATTTTAATTTATAAAATTATTTTTAAAAAAGTCGCGGGCTTGGGCTTTGTCCGGGCTTTTTTCTTAGGCCCTTGTCCAGGCCCTCATGGGTGAGGGCCGGGCTCGGGCGGACTTGGGCCGGCCCGGGCTTTTTTGCCACTCCTAGGTGCTAGTCTTCAATTTTTCGATTTGAGTAAATTGTGGGTGTGGTTCTTTTTGTTTCTTTTAGATCCAAATCATATTCATTTAATTTTTTAAACAAATAGGATGGTCGTTTCTTGAGCTCTGCATTTGTATCTATTTAAGGAATGTTAGAGAAAGGAATGATTTGCTATTGGCTCGATTTGTGAGAAAAGAAACACATATCTATTTAGATGCCCATATGAGAAATATGAGAAGGAAAGAAATTAGGATACTTGTCCAGTGAATTACAAAAATCTGTACTTGGTGGCTCCATAAAAGTAGTTCAAATTGAAATTTGATAGGAAAGCCTTTAATGGGAATTGTGCGACAGAGGAAATAACTTTTTTCTTAGAGTTTTTGATTTTTTTTTTAACTCAAAAGTCTATTAATTCTTATCTCCTATATGAATTGCAGACAACTTTGTTTAGTTCTCTTACTTCTATTTTCATTGATTAAAAGGGTATGAATTTGATTGAGAAGTGTTTGGCAAAAGTGCATCTTGGATGTATTTATTAAGTTTAATGGAACAATCCTGGTTAATTTTGATGATTTATACATGCATTTAATGTCATTTTTAATAATTCATGTGCAGGAATATATGGATTCTTAGCTTTGCTTGGACTTATGGTTTGCACAATTTCATTTGGGATCAATAAGCTTCAAGGATAAGCACTTGTAGTTCATCCTTTTTTTTTTTTTCTGGATGGGACTTGCTTTTCTTCCATCCATCTTTTTAATTCTCTATTTATGTGGTAGCAGTTTTATGTTTTGTGTTGTTCTGGAAAGTACATGTTGAAATTTTGTCAAACCCTGATGACATACTCTAATCACTTTGCTACTTGGCGCAAGCATAAACATTGTTGTTGTTAGATCTTGTTTACACAAAATAAGTGTAACTTGAAAGTACATTTGTACACTATTCAATTTGATTTATCTCCAGCAAGTATTAACGTATGATGTCTATCGTATTATTTTTTTATAATTATTTTGTTTAATATATTTGTGTTGTAATATGTAGCTTAAGTATACCGTAAAAATAATGATAATGTCAAACTTTTCCCTATTAATGTTAATACTAAAATTTTATCATTATGTGAATTTTTTATAATTATTTTGTTTAAATTATTTATGGTATGTATGTATATGTATTGATTAAACAATTATTTTTTTGCTATGAATTAAATGTTTAGTAAAAACTGTTTTTGAAAAATGTATTACCAAATGCATATTCTCTGTTTTTATCATTTTCAACTGTGTCTACCAAACACATAATATTATTTTCAGTTTTAAAATACAAGATATAGAAAATGATACCAGACGCATATTTAAATTTGACATACAACAACTACAAGACACTATTTTTATTTTCAGAAAATATAAATTCAGAAACAATACTAAATAAGTACTAAGATTCTTGATACAACCCAAAAATCTTTCAAAAATAGCTTAAAAACCTATACTCAAAAACAACTCTGGAATTAAAACCCATAGGAAAAGTATTGAAATTAATTGTAAAAGTCATCAAAATTTGCACTTATAAAAATCATCATACAATACTGTATTTATTTGAAATCCTTAAGAAATTGATTAAAAAAATTACTCTGGGCTGGATCAAAATTTGCAACGGCAAGCCCATAATTGAAACCAAATAATGCCCACCAGGCTTTTTCTGTTAACAGCCCATAGACAATTCTGGAATGCTGGATTGAATTGTACTAATGTTAAAACTTCTGGTCAAAAATAGAAATAAACAAACTAGGATCTTCTCGTAAAATTACCCTAATCCCATATCAAACCCTAAACCCTTCTCTTCCCAAGTCACAACATAGTCTCCTTCTCTGCAGCTTCTCGCCCTCTCTCCCTTTATTTGCCGTTCCCCCATAGTTAATTTTTTATAAGAATTTTGTATCGTTGTTTGATTTAAGCGAATGCATTTGTGGTTTAAGTTGAGTTCCAGATAAATTTTTGGTTTGTAATTTTACTAAAAAAAAAATTATTACTGTCATAAATGTACAATCCCAGCTCATTACCAGGCCTTTTTTAGGCCAGGGAGCCTACTTTTCTTATTTATATTTGATGTAATAAGTTTTTTTTTTTAATATGCGCCTCTGTTTTGTAAAGATTAATTTTTTTCCGTAATAATTTATTAAAAAATAAGCAAGTGGGTGTTCTTTGACATTGATTTGTTCGACTGGTTGTGGAGACTTTTGTGTTTGTATGCAGATTTTATTTTTTTAATTCCCTTTGATGGTTCAAACATAATCAATGCTAATGTATCTGAATTTTTCATGACTGAGTTGTTGGGTTTTTTCTGAGGGAACCTTGTTTTAAGTTTTAACAAAAGTTAGTTTCTTTGGCGTTGCTTGAAATTTATATATGATGTATGTTGTTGCTAATTTTTTTTTTTTTTGGGTTCTTGTTCATATTTTAAACAATGGCGAGTTTTCTTAAGTAGGGATTGTTCCCAGTAATGTTTCGTTATTGGCCATGCTAATTCTGATAATTAGAGGAATGAAAGCTTCATTTTGTTATTTTCTGAGGGAAATCCTCAATTGAGTGATTTTACTACTGTTGAATATCAATAATTCTAGATAAATGGCTATTTTATTTTTATTGGAATTGGCTATTTCTTTTGCAGTTCTAATTTTTTGATGGGGATTTCTAGAAAGAAAGTCCCATGCTTTGTTTGGGGCTAACCAGTTATGTTTGTAGATTCCGAAGTTCCTCCTTTTTGTGTTTGTATGCAGATTTTAATTTTTGTTCCCCTGTGATGGTTCAAACATAATCAATGCTAATGTATATCTGAATTTTTCATGACTGAGTTGATTTTTTCTGAGGGGACTTTGTTTTAGGTTTTAACAGAAATTAATTTCTTTAGCCTTGCATGTTTGTTTTAGGTTTTAACAGAAATTAATTTCTTTAGCCTTGCATGAAATTTATATATGATGTAGCTTATTGCAATTTTTTTCCTGTTCTTGTTCATATTTTAAACGAATGTCAATTAACTTAAGTAGGGATTGTTGCTGGTTATGTTTCATTACTGACCATGCTAATTCTGATAATTAGATTAATGAAAGCTTCATTTTGTTATTTTCTGAGGGAACTCCTCTATTTAGTGATTTTATTACTGTTGAATGTCAATAATTCTAGATGGATGGCTATTTTATTTTTATTGGATTTTGTTTATTGTAACCATCATCATTGCAGTTGATCCAGTGATGCATTTTGTGCTTGTTGGAATTGTTGTTGAGCAACGGCTAGGGCCTAATGTGATTGGTTGGTTGATCCTGAAAAACCCTGCCAGTATGTGCGTCAAAATCTTACAGATTTCAAAATTTAGTCTTGACTATGCTTTAGTTTAGCTGTTTTATTGTTTGTAATTGATTTCATATTGCGTGATGGCTATGTTTCTTGTTGACGTAGTGATCAAAAGTTTGGTTGATCATGAATTCTATCAGAAATGTAACTGGCTTCTACTTCCTGTAAAGAGTCATATACTTAGCAGGAGCAAACCAGCTATGTTGGTAGATTCTGAATTAACTGTCACAGATAAATGCTCTGTTGTTCATGGGGACTCCTCTAAAGAAGGTCTTTCTGGGCAGGTCTCATATTTCCTTGCCCCTTGGAGTGGGTTGCTGCCATTATCATTTGGGACTTGTCATGTGACATACATTCTTAGTATCTTGTGATAAAGTTGAATTCCTAAAAAAATAAAATAAATCTTGGGATAAAGTCTGATTTTAGTTACATTTTTTAATTTCAATTTATATGCATTGAATTTAGATTTTTATTCTTCTTTGGATGGTGCTGTTCATGTTATTGATTTAGGTATCCATAGGCTGTTTATTTTGCAGTTCTAATTTTTTGACGGGGATTTCTAGAAAGAAGTCCAATACTTTGTTTGGGGCAAACCAGTTGTGTTTGTAGATTCCAAAGTAACCGTCAGAAAGAAATGCTCTTATGTTGATGGTCCTCCTTTACTGGAGCTCCTCCATTTGTGCAGGTCTCATATTCCATCGCCTTGGGTAGCGGTGTTGCTGCTTTGACCATTTGGGACTGGCCATGAGACATACATTTTTGTTTGTTTTATTTTTCTTTTATAAAAGTTTGGCCTATGAGGATATCATTAAAAAATTACCATCTTTCGGGACTGAATGGCTTGTTAAGCCCTGCTGACATTCTGCAATTCTGAGGCCTTGTTAATAGACTAATTTCTCTCTTCATCTTTTTTTTCAACTCAATGGTTTGCATGAAAAAGCTAATGATAATACAGTTTTGTTATTTTTTCAGCTGCAGGTTGCCTTCACAAGAGCTGTATAGTATAATTTTGATCTTGTTCTTTGATTCATTTGCAAAATGAGAGAGTCGATAAGTTTGGTTTGGTTGAGGATTTCTGTTAGATGATTTGCTGTTTCAGCTGGTTCCAACGGCTGAATGGATGCCGTAAGTCATCCACTAATTGGTTGATGCCTAATTGACAATCAGCTTGTGTCTATAAAATGAAATAATATCGTAATGTTGATCGTAACAATTATAGCTTGTTTGTATCAAGTGACGTTTTCATTTTTTTTTTGAACGAATTTTGTGAAAATGTTCCCTTGCACCCCAAGCAATAGCTCACAGAAGAGAGAGATCTGAATCATCTACATGAGTATATTTTTTCATTTTTCACCTCGTTCAAAATTGGCCTCAAAATAGTCACTTCATGCTCTAGAAAGAGACTCTGGAGTCTGGACTAAACTTCTAAGCTTCTAAGCCTTGCACAACGCGGACCTCTTCATACGATAACCAGCATCATTTCGCCATCTCTGTTCCCTTCAAAGAAGTCCATCTCTAATCTACCTCAAAGGAATGACTGCTGCGAACACAAGATCAAAAGCCAATATGAACTATAATGATGGGCAAAGGAATTACATAAGTTTTGATTTTTAATTGTTTTAAGTTTTTATTCACATGGTAACATTAATTAAACCAAGACATTGAATAAATTAGATTACATTTATTATGACAAATTAAAACTAAAACAATAGTGTTGATGGTATAATTATATTGTTATTACAAAATTAAATCAAGAAGATAGTATCATTTTTTCAATGCTATCAAACTAATCAACTTATTAAAATTTTTAGTTGTGAAGAATAAATACATGCACCACTGAAAAAGATATTCATGTCAAACTACTAATTTTTTTAGTAAAGTTCCGAGTGCATTCTTTGTTTTGCATATTTGAAGTCATATATATGCCTGCCCGTGTTAGTACTGTTGGTGTTGCACTTGCATTTGCAGATCAACCAAAATCTCAAGCCACTGAAGTCTGAATATTAATTGATAACTAATTATGTGATTACTGCATCTGCATAGATATTACATACTAGTCGGTGTCTTATGAATTGGTAACTTTTAAATCTATAGGGAATTGCAAAATTATTTCTAAGATAGTTTTTGAACAATCAATTAGTTATTACTTGTGTGTGATTTATTTACAGAGCCATAACGAAGCAACAAGATTTAGGAATCTAGCATCCCTATATTATGACGACTTGTGTTTGATTTTGGTTAAGACCATACAATTGGAAAAGGTGCAGAGGCCCCTGCAGGTGTCGTGGAAGAAATTGAGAGGACAAGAATGAACAAGTTGAAGGAGAGAATTTGCATGTTGAAGATGCGAGGGATGATGTGGATGATAGTGTGTCTTTCTCACATGCTCGACGAAAACGTATTAAAAATCAAATGGCTCATTAAGAAAAAGGAGAAGAAATTAAAATCCAAGAGAGCGGGGACGCCACTTCAAGAGCTAACAATGCTAACTTCTTTTTTTTTTTGAAGTCTGTTATACACAGATATTACTGACATTACATCAGACATTACAATTAATATTTACAATCATACTATATAACTGGGACCACCATCATACATTGACACACTGAAGTATATGCCCAGATATTTAAACCCTCTCTAATATTCGAGGGGTGCCTGCTCCACTCACATTTCGTAAGGGAGAGACTGTCTCCACTCAATTAATTGATAATTGAAGAAGAACTGAAACTAACCTCCATAATGCTCTTATGGAGGCTCGAACCCTTGCACTCAACATTGTAAGTGTAAGGCTTCTCCCATTGGACCAAAGGCCCATTGGTAACAATGCTAACAACTTTGATCATTGAGAAATGAAAGAATTTTTTACTCGCTTGGGTCAAGTTATGGGATAAAAAATCAAAGATAAACAAGCAGGACTAAATGACGAGTCGAAGAAGATCGTTGGCCTTACAATTAAAAGTCACTATTAGAATTTCTTGTGATATTGTTGCACTCAATGTTATTTTATAGTCTTAGAGACGAGGAGAAGAAAGCATGGATTAAACTTTTTCTTGATAGGGAAATTTAACTCATTCTATAGTTTATTAATGTCTAGTTTATGAAATTTAACGCATTATCAAATTTAAGAATGACTTTTATTTCATATTTTAATTTTATTACTTCATTTTAATCTTAAGATATATTTATTATTTGAGACACTGCGTCCATCTCTATTAAATAAATTTATCTTTTTTTTTTAGTTATATAATTAAAATCATATTTGTTTGTTATGTTTTTGTAATTTTGTTTTCTAGGCTTTGAATGAAATAATTTTTCGATCATATATTATGGAAAAAGTACTTTTAAAGAAAGCACTTTTAATAAGAGCATCATAAAATATTATAACATTTAAGTAACTGTATTATTGATAACAAATATCGTTGTAAGTAAATCATTATTTTTTTTAATTTTATTTGGTAATAAATATTGAAAGTTTAACACAAAGGGTAAATTTGTCTAGGTCAAAAAAATATTTAATTTCTTTCCTTCAAGAATTTCATGCCAAACTGAACAAGAGATATTGAATTTTCCACACTTCTCCTCTCCTTTTCCTCCCTTTAATTTCTTGCAATTGAACATTGCCAAAGTATTGCCCATAATTATTAATCCACGTTATGGTTTTTCTTGATCTCTATAATATTGACAAAAAATTGTAAACGCTTGATAGTATCAAGCATCTCTTTCCTTTTCACCCAACGAAGAGTCAAATAAAGATAATGCAGCAACATCTAAGCACATAACCGTCTTCTAATTAAGCTAGCAACATTTGATAAAAGTTTGTAATAGGATCCTTAGATCTATAGTTTTACTAGAATTCATTTTTATATTATTACTGGAATAGGGTTCCTAAATGTTGCGACTCCTTGGGAAATTTACGAAAATAACCATAAATATTTTGTTATTTTCACAATTAACCATAGCAACTTTTTTCTATCAACATTAGCCAAATACAAGCTTTTGTTCCTAAATTATCCTTCTTTACAGACCAAAAGCAGCAAAATAATCTGGCGACGGGTTGCCTGTCGCACCAAACCTTAAAACTGAAAAATTCTCCTGCTTCTAACTAATGAATGATTTGAATATTGTAGAATATGGCATGGGAAGTCGGGTTTCAACATATGGTGATGTGTACAGCTATGGGATCCTCTTGCTAGAAACTTTTACAGGGAAAAGGCCTACTAGTGACATATTTGCGGAAGGTTTGGACCTCCAAAATTTTGTTAAAACCTCATTGCCTGAACAAATATCAGAAGTTTTAGACCCACTCTTTGTTACTGGAGGAGAAGAAGGAGAAGGAACAGCTGAAGAAAAACTTAAACAGGACCAAGTACAAGAGAGTCTGGCTACAATACTCAAAATTGGAGTTGCTTGTTCAGTAGAATCCCCCAGAGAACGGATGGACATCAGTGATGTTGTAAACAATCTGCAGAAAGTCAAAAGCACTCTTCTTCGATGCAGGCAAATGGCAGTTATCTTTCACTGTTGTTTCAGCCAGTTGATTGCAAGTAATAAGAAATATATATATGACAGCACGAAAATGTTCCATGAACATAGAATTACAGCAATAAAACCAGGCCATCTTTATTTATCTAAGTTTTTACTATTTTGAAATTACATTCTTCTAAAAGATGCGTTGAAATCTTTTAGACTTCTCATTCTTCTCGCATTCTTATTTTTGATCTAATCGCTTGCAGATTGTTAACAACAAATTTCATGCCCACCCGATCTCTTGGAGAAGCTGCAGAACACAGGACTCCAATCCTCATCACTGAAACCGAGCATTCTTTTAATTTCTTTTGAGCAACTTGTGATTCAATGTCTGGAAACAAATCTTCTTCCTCATGTTTTTCATGATCGTTTTCTTCTTCAAGCAACATTGATAGGTCAAGAACATCCATGACATGGCTGGGCAAGGCCATTAATACAAACTCGTGAATGCTCAGATCATCTTTAAACATGTCATCGGTTAGGCCAAAAGGGTTGCCTAATCAAATATAATTATAGCCCCACTTGCATATAATTACAAGCAGAGGAAAGAAAATAATTGAGACGCAATAAAAAATTATTATTCTTTTCAAAGTGGTCATGACTCATGATCGTCTCCATCTTTATATGCCTCTACCCCCCATCATTTGCAACGATTGCTGCGACAGGCCGTGCCTGTCGCACGGGTTATGTGCGACAGGCGCGCTGTCGCACGGCCTTCGTGCGACAGGCATGCTCTTCAATTTTTTCTGTCGCACGAAGCTCTTCAATTTTTTCTCTTCAATTATTCTTCAATTTCGCCTGCGCATGCCTGTCGCACAAAGCTCTTCAATAACAACTCACCTAGGGTTTTCAATTTTTTCCTTTGATTTTGGATATCTCTGAAGTTTTCAAGGTGATTTAGCTTCTTTCCGCCGTCGCCAAGTTCCTCCGCTGCCGATCTACGCCGCCGCCGAAGATCTATACAACTTCCGGTGATGAGACTTTGGTGAGAGAGGGAGAAATTTAGGTGAGGGAAACGTGAGAATGGAGAGGGTATTTTCGTCCACAAATTGGGGATATGGCTAATGTTGAAAGAAAAAAATTAGAGGGGTTAAACTAGAAAAATGCCTAAATTTTTTTGCTAATGTTGTAAATTTATTTCTTTATAAAAATTAGTGCATTCTTGTAAATACTAGTTTTTTTTTTGTCTTTTTAACTGTGATTTTCGTGACCTTAGCATTTCTCATTTTTGTTTTTATTGAAGATAAAAAGAGCTCGTTCTTTATTTGGTCTATTTCCATTAATGTTAAATTATTTTTTTCATCTGCAAACATTCAAATTTTGATTCCCAATACCCCGTATATAGTTCGAACCATATCGGAACGATAATCAATTTTTGGTCCAATCGTTCGTAGAGGAACTCTACCTTCTCTGATCCATTCGGCACGCGCAATTTCTTTTCCGTCAAGACGCCCTGCAATTTGTACTTGGATTTCTTTTGTATCGGCCTATTCTGTTAATTCAGCAACTTTTTTCATTGCTTTGCGAAAAGAAACTGTATTTTTTAATTGGCCGGCTATAAATTCGGCAAGAATATTGGGGTGTCCATAAGGATTTGCAATTCTTGTAATAGCAATTTTTATTTTTCGATTCGCACAATTAAGTTCTTTTAGCACTTATAAGTTCACTTTGGTATATTGAACAATTATAAATTCATTTTTTTTCATCATCTTAGTAAGGACCTTCTATCCCAATTTAATGACTTCGAAAAGTAGCCATAATCTCCTAAACATCAATGAAATGTCCCAATTGACACATAGTAAAATCAGCAACAAAGTGTAAAATCTCATTATTAGTTTTTTTCTATTACGGTGTTAAATTAAGTTTCAACTTTTGCACATGGGATGTAATGTTGCATGCATGTACACTAGCTAGTTAGCTCAACCTGCTGGTTTGCTAATTATTATTAGATTGACTGCATAATCAGAGACATTTCATTCACATGCGATATCTGAAGCAAGCTTCAGAGTTGAAATATTCATTAATTATTAAATGAAAAATAATAATGAATTCACAACAAATGCAAAAACTTTATCGATCGATCGTAACATGATTAATTAATCAAATAAAGTAACTAAAAAGAGTACACGTCCTTATCACTTTGTCAAAACGGCAATAAAATTTGACGAAATATAAACGAAAAACTTAGCTGAACAAAATAATTAAAAAGAATCAAAGAATTCATATATATGTTAATTAGTTGTAGCCAGCTAGTGATCATTGTTCCTGCTGCAGATACTCTTCAAGCATAGCATACCAATCATCATCACCTGTGATATTCGTAACCTTTTCAGTAGCCTCTGATATTGGTGGACGTAGACCATTACTGTTAATTATTTCAACTTGGTTTGGCAAATTTTCCATCCCATAACATTGCCCTCCAACATTGATATCATCGCACAGACTTATACTTGATGGTGGTATGAACATCTGTGAACAACTTTGATGGGATTCAGCTGCAAAGTTGTTCATTGTGTTGGTGGTTGCTAATTCACTGGCCATCTCTTCTACTTCCTCTTCCTCCGCTGCTTTCGGTTTCTTCTTCTTTATTTTACAAAGCACATAGTTATTGCTCTCTTCATCGTCAGCCAATCTAAACTCGTCCATGTTCCAATCACTTTTCTTTCCCTTAATCCTGAACTTGAAAGTTTTCTTGAACCCTATTACAACATTCTTCTTCTTGCTATCGACAATCTCTTTTGCAGACGACTCGCCGTGCCACGTGCCCTTGCCGGCAACCCTAGAGATCCTTTTCTTGCCTGCCTTCTTCAAACTTGTGAAACAATACCATATGCTTTTATCAGAATTATTAGCTCTGTCTTCAAAAATCTCCCATGGCGATCGTTTGCCGTATAGCTCGCATTCCGCAATAGGACAAGGTGAAAGTACTCGTCCTTGGACCCTTTTTAAGAGGCAAAATTTAATCAATTCTTCTTCTGTAGGCTTAAAACGAACCCCCACTCCTAAATGAAATCTCGGTTCCATCTTACTTATTCTTAAACTAATTAACCGGCTTGATTACTTATTAGCTAGATGTACAAATGCTACCTTTATATAGTCGCTACATAAGGAAACCAAAATAAATAAGGAAACAATATTTATTTAGGGAATCCGTTATAGATAAGGAAAGTAAGCAAGAAATAATAATTGTCCAGAGATAAATAAACGTATTTGGATAAGTCCTAACCTTACACGATCTCTATTTAATTAGTGTCAAAATTTTTATTTTTTATTTTATTCTAAAAACGCCTTTATTCTTTAATCATATATTCCTGTGCCCATCATTAAGAAACATTCGATGATGACTAGTTAAAAAATTATTTGAAAACCACTTGATTAATTTCAATTTATTACATTTTTTTTACAGCTTCAGATCAGTTTCCGACTTTGCGTTCTTTTTTTTTTTGAGAAAATTATGAAAATAACTGTGGTGTTAAAACATAAAATAAAACATTGATAATGGCATTGTTGTGGATCATTGAATTTAAATATTTTAATTGTCATTTTATATTTAATTAAGTAGATAAATAGCTAATTACTTAATAATTGATACGTAATAACCATTTCCCGATTTGTGTGTGTTATCCTTACACAAGGGCCATGCTAATGTTCTTTGTATCGTTCCAATTTTATCGGATGTCTCCGAAAAGACTGATAGTTAATAACCATCCATTCATACAATTTCAAATAGGCTGGAACTGTTTATCCTCTGGGTCCTCCTATGTTACAATTAATTGTGGTACCAAACTACCATATCACAGCTTTTTGTCCTTATATAATGTAACCGTTGGATTGAAAAGCAAACGATCAAATGCGGTAGGGATAGCCACATATGTGTTAAGGCAAACCGAGAAAGTCAGTTAAAGAAAAGATAAATTTACCTGTAGCAAAACTCATGGTGAGTTAACGACCTTTAGAACATGACGATTTAAAATGTAATCACAAAAAACAAAAAACAAAATATTATTTTCTTAGAACATCCATCTCAAAACTGATCTCCCCATAATCAAAGATCCTTTGTTTAGCAGAAAAAAAAACTAATAAAAATTCGGCATTTTCACTTTCACCGCAACTGGCAGTGCCTTCATTCTAAAAGGAAATGAATATTTGTAAGAAAAACAAACACAGTGAGATAACAATTTATACAGGAGGTAATTTAACCAACAACTTAAACCAGCCACTGGACATCACAAATGAAGAACAAAAAGCAAAACAGAAGCGAAAGAAAACCAAATGCGCACGTAAGTTTAACCAAATCGGTTTTGGATTTGCACTCTCCTTTGCGCACGTGCGTGTGGAGATACTCTCTATCCTTATAATTCTTACTCATGTATGGTTAAATATTTATATATAAATATTATCCCTAGGCTTCTTTTTTTTTCCATGTGGGATAAACCTCATTTCCTTTTAAATTTTCAACTTCAAGGGTGAACTTTGAGAAACAATTTCTCATTCACCCAAGCACCATTTTAAGAAAATAAGATTATACTTTTGAAGTATCAACGGAGTAGAATCTGAACCTCACAAGATTTTTCACTTTCATTAAGTGAGATCCACTCAAAATGTGCCCTCAAAATATACATGCTATTTTTTCAACAATATTTACGTCTAGATGCGGCATCAGATTATTTTAGTTGTGGAATGGGAGAGTGCAACAGCAATTTAGCATAATTTAGTTTACATAGTTTAGCTTTGATGAATCATGAAATTGTTAATTAAACCTCAAAAGGTGGAGCAGCTTGTTAGCCCAATGTAAAAATTTAGTTTATTTTCACTCTTGGGTGTGAAGTTTAGAATAACAAATTTCAAACTTATGATGATTATTGGACTGAATTTAAAAGAGAGATATGTATTATTTTTCACTGGATTGTTTTTGTACTGTTTCTTTCCATGATTATGTTTAATTAAATATTGTCTGCATACAAGAGCACAATTTATCACTATATTAAAAATCTGCTTCCATTTTTTTTTTTAATATGAATCATTCTTTACAAACTTTGGAAATTTTGAAATCTCACACTATCCAATAATATGCACAGATGTTAGTGATCATGTCATTAGCATTCACTCTAACAAATGATAATACTCGATGCATGCATCCTTCTTACTGGGGCAGGATTTGGCTGGGAAGAAGGACATGTCAAAGTTTATGGACGGCAAATATCCAGTCGAGATTGTACCCTTAAAACATCCTTATAGTTAAATATATTATATTTTTATCCTTAATTTTTTCTTTTATAATAATACCGTTGTAATAATATTTTTAACATTCATTAATTTATCTATAAAAAATAATTAGCATATTAACTAATAATTATTTATTAATAAATTAACTAATAAATGTTAATATAAAAGAATTAGCATTTTTCTGTATCCATACAACAATCTTGCTAATAGTTTATTTATAAATAATTAATATCAGCCAACTTCTAACAATATTTAATATCCTTACAATAATTTTACAATTAGTTATTTTATAAAAATTAATTTATCAAATAATCCTAAAAGTAAAATAATAACATAAAAATTTATGAAAAATTTTATGTTATTTTTAAGGCTAATTTGATAAATGATTCTTTTTATCTTTTCATTAATGTCGACAAAAAGACAAGAATATTGTTGCAAGTGTATTATTGTAAAAGGAAAGAAAAAAAAAGGGTAGGATTATAACATATTGAACATCAATAGTATCTTGAGCCGTTTTTTTTTTTTTTTAAATACAAGAGCTAAACAATTACTTAAATCAAAATATAGCGAATAAACGAGTATTATTTTTTTTTGTGGTATCAATAAAGTAATAAATATATATCTTAAAATTTTGATCAACAGTGTAAAATATTTGTATAAATAAAACAGATATAAATTATTTAGAAATATTTTACTAATTAACAAACTGGTTATAAAAATTATTATACATTAAAAGGAAAAAATTCCAGTTTATTGTTTACACTAATATTTCATTTGAAAGCATGGACATAGTGATAAACGCTATTCATTGACATGGTTACCCACAAATCTATCAAACAAAGTTTTTGTAACTCTTAACTTGGCACTGTTATATTATGGTCACAACATGTAAATTTGTTTTCCTTTTTAATTTTTTAAAATTTATTTCCTTTTTTTTTCCTCCAATTTCATAAACTTTCAATAAGTTTATGTGACATAAAATTGTACAGCCTGACTAAAACTTATAACAAATAAGAGCACCTGAAAACAACAAATCAATGTCATTCCCCATCAATGGTATTATTTGTTTTGGGAAGGAAGACCTAAAAAGATAAGAAAAGTACGCAGAGTCGGTAAGAATTAAATTAATGTTTGATTAAGAAGAAAGGAAATAGCTAGGTTAACCGACCTATAACAACCGTATGTGTGTGTCTACGAGAAATTTTCTAATTCAAGATTTTAAAATATGAAAAAGTTTGAGAAAAATTTTAAAATCGCGTAGTTTTAAAATTTTATTTTATAATGCTATTAAATTACACAGTTTTAAAACTTTCTTAGACCTTTTCGTACTTTTAAGATTCCAGACAAAAAATACTACTAATATATATATTTATTATCACATTAACAATATTAAAAATTTTAGTGGCACAGATTTAGGGTCCTTTCAACTGAATATCTCATTGACAAATGATAAGAGTTTGAGCTACAATGATTTTGTACAAATAAATATATATAAATTAAGAATAATGATATAGTCACAAACTGATGTGACATGATAAGATTGATTGAATTAAATATTACTTTGTTCACATAATTTATTTTTATTATTTTATATTTTCATTCGACCAATAAATTAATGACACGTTAATTTGTACAAAAATTTATAACTATATTATTACTCATAAATTAATATAATATGAAGAAATTAATTGCATAAAACCATTGTAAACTTAAGTAGTTGAAAAAAATAATTACTACCACTTTTCAGACAATCTTTATGTTACATCGGTTTAACTAAATTATTTATGACTATTTTTGTTGCTCATGGAATCTTCTCAATTGATTTATAAAATTGGCGGACTATGGATCCGACAATAACTAACCATGGCTGTTCCAATTCACAAAATCCTATAAGAAAAAAAAATATGGTTACACGGCAATTGAAGTAAGCCATGGTGAATCTACCTATAATCACCCACAAAAATGATAAAATAATATCTTTCAACAATAAACACTTAGAATTGACATTGAAGCTAAACATTAAAATTTAACATGAAAAACCAAGTTACACTGACCACTTTCTACGTAGTGGTCAACCCACAAAGGAACCTATAGGCTCAACCGGATGTAAGCCATATCACCTCATTCAATTGAACTTTCTTTCTTACCAAGACTTGAGACACACAAGGACACCTTTTCTATCAGCTCTTTGACGTAGCAGTAAGAGCGATAAATTATTTTTGACGGTGCTCCACGTGTTATTTAAGCCCAATGCCCTGTCTTGATGCGTGCCATCGAGCTTATAAAATGCCCCCTTCTTTCGGAGCAATTGAAGTACCTCACAAGTATTTAAGCATACCACGACCCTCCACGCTGAGTTTTGTAGCTTGCAGCTGCTTCTTTCTAGGTGCCTTCAACTGCTGCAACTTCTTGTTCATCTGCAATTATCAATTAGCTTTTGGATTAGAAATTACGTAGATGCTTAAAGAAAAAGAGCAAGAAAACAAATCTTATGCGTTGCTATAGACACGTTGAAAAATAAAGCAAATGCCATCAGTCCAATAATGTTAAAACTATGACATAAGTTGATATGCATTATTCAATCTCTAAATGCTCTAAATGTAAATCTATTGATTGTCACGAAGCTCAACTCATGTTTTTAGATTCCTTTTCAGGGGAAGAAAACGCAAGGTTGATAACAGACTGAAGCATAAAAAAAGCCAAGATGAAACATACATAGAATCCCAATGACATGAACAAAATAAGAGCAAAAGTTTTTCACTATCTTTAATAGTTCTAAAAGTTAGTAAGAGAAATTTTATCAAGCCTTTCAAGCATTTTTTTTCTTTTCCTGCCAGATATTCATGCACAGGAACAGACCAACTAAATTAAAATTGACAAATCAACTAACCTTCATCCGGCGCTGATCTTGCATAACTTGTTTAGCACGGGCTCTAACTTCTTCCGGATCAATTTTAGACTGGGGACGCACAACAAAATCCAATGGCGTTGCTTCTGGTCTTGATGCGTGCTGCCTAGAGGATGAATCTGACCTTGAAGCATGTTGCCCCGAAGAAGACTGACCGGACTTGCGCTCCCTGCATGTAAAAAATTACATGTAAAACGACATTGAGCTGCAGTATAATATTCTCAGAAATATTAAATCTATTGTCAAATCATACCGAGAAACAACGAGATCATCAAAATCCCCGTCTCTAGATTCCATTGCTGCAGCTTTACTTGCAGGCCTATTGAACAAAATAAAAGATGATGATAATGAGACAAAAGATAAAGTAAAACTAAAATGCAAGTCCATGTTGAACATGGCAGCAATCAGATAGCAGTCACAAACAGTACTTTTTGGCTGATGGCCTTCGAAAAGGAACCCTGTCATCCTCAACAGTTTTCATGTCCTCAAACCTTGTGCTCTTGTTAAAAATAGGCCGACTCTGCATTAATTATATTCAATGTACAAGAAAATATCAATATCAGCATTAAAGAAAAGTTTCATAGACATCTTTTCAGAATTGGTAATAATCTGTAAACACACAACTGAAAGAACTCACATAGAGGAGAAGGAAAATGAAAAAGAAAAGGGGAAGACAGGATAGATGGGAGTTGAGGAAGAGCCTTTGCAGTACAGATCAAAATCTTGAGGACTAGGAATCCCAAAGGAAAAGATGCATTTAGAGTAGCAACAAATAGATCATGAAAGAGGGGGAAAAAATGCATCTTCACTAGTAAGGAGTTTCATTCAACATTGAGGGGTAAAAATCCCCAATATATGCAATAAATCAAACCCCCATTATGCCACTCACACATCATTATCAGTCAAACAAAAAGCATGGCTATTTGAAACAAAAATGTAGAAGGAAGGCCAGAATGTAAAATTTAATAAATAGTGACCAAGAAACATAGCAGGAATCACATTACCCATTTATCGACTAGGTCCTTGGCAAGTTTTCTATTGGATGTGGTTTCCTCATCAGATTTTGATAAAAACATAATAACCTGCCCCAAAAAAAAAAAATCAGTCAAAATTACTGCATCCAGTGACAATAAAAAAGCTTCAAGGCATGATGATTGCTAAGAAGGAATAGATAGTAAACCTTTCCAAGACCACTCTTCTTCAATTGTTCCCTCCTATCAAACTGCTCTAGATCGATTGGAAACTGCATAAGGGAAGCGATATTCAGCTTTACATAGATACAAGACTTGTTCAGAGGGAATGAACATTATTACCAAGTTTAATGCAATAAACCCAGTTTCTACCTCAGTCAAAATCTTCAGAATAGCTGCACGAATGTTTATATTTGGCAAGCTCCCATCTGGAAGGGGTTCAAGCCAATTCTTTAATAAAGTTAGCACTCCATGGTCTAAAAATTCTTGCTGAAGCTGCTTCCTGTATCAAGCAAAAAAAAGATAAGAACTATGACTGATAGGTAAGGAAGAAAAGCTCGGACAAAACAAAGACAACAGGCAAGACACTTACTTTGAGAGAACATCTGTAAGAAGAGACAGCTTCTTGAGTTTATTAATTGCAGGTTTACCCTGCCTATTAAGCTCAGCATCTTCTTCAGCGGTAACCTCGAGCTCAGCCATTACATTCTCAACCAGCAACGCAATTTCTGCGGGACTTTTCTCGTTCTTTTTCCTTTTTTTACCCATCTTAAAGAGCTCCTTAATTTCCTCATCCTCATCACCTTCCTCTGCCTGGAAAAAATAAGATCATTGACCATAAGGCCTAAACCATGTAAACCACATATTGTGCAATCAATGGATATATCCTAATCCCCTAGGCAATATTTTAAGAAGCACACACACAGAATCTAGAGATGACATGAGGATCATTAATGGGGTATTTACCTGAGGAGCATCATGAGCAAAGCGAGGCTCAGAATCGCTTCCATACCTGTCGCTAGGATCCACACCACTATCATCTATAAAGTTATCATCATCCAAAGTCCTAACGCCCTCTTGATCATCCTATTCAAGTGAGAATTCAAATCTAATAAGCAACACATATAAACAAAACTAAACCAATGAACAAACAAAAACCAATATTCGGAAACAAAAAAGCCTACCTCAGAATCACCAGTGGGAGCAACAGCATTCCACATTTCATTAAGCATCTTATCATTATCTCTGATACTTCCAGCCCTAGAGGATTTGAAGCCACTTGATTTCCCCCCACTAGAAGAGAACTTCTTATCACCGCTACTCTTAAGCCTCTTCTTAGTATTATGGTCTTTACCGCCTTCTTTCCCCCATTTCTTCCTCTTCCTCTCCTCGATCTCCCTCTCAAAATCATCCCCAATTATATTATCCTCCCCCTCATCATCATACTCATCCTCTCTCTCGTCTATCAAACTAGGCGTGCTACCGCTTTCCTTGGCACCCTTTTTCACCAGCCTCTTTCTGGGTTTCGATGATTTTTCATTATTGTTGTAAACCGGAGTTTGTGACCGCTCTCTAGCGGGAGAGACGCCGCCGTCGCCAACATCGTCGTCATCAAAATCGTCAAGGATGTTGTCGTTTTGATGCTGCTGATGCTCCGGTGATTGCTCCGGGTCCGATCTTATGTCATCGTAGTCCATCAAGGGCTCTCCATCCTCGTCGCGATACCTACATACACATTAGTTAACATTAATAATCATCATCGCAGCATATATCTCAGAATTCAGAAACCCTAATTTTTCTTTTCACGAAATTGAAATTAAACAATCGTAGATTGAAAAATTGAGTCCCCCCCCCCCCCCCCCAAAAAAAAAAACTAAAAATTTAGATGGAGAGAACTTACGGATCATCGTCATAAGCCATGGCGGAGATGAATTGGGTGAGTTACTGCTACCAATTGCTACCAATTGATCGATCTACAAAATCTAATATATAATAAAACTATTTTTGTATATAAAAATATTAAATGTAAATAAAAAGAACACGAAGCCAAAGCAGCTGCGGAGAAGGGAAAATGGTCAGATGGGGCGTGTATGATGTATACCCTGCGCCAAAGTGCCAAGTTGAAATTAACAATTATTTCATGGACTCAGAATGATAAAATTCTATTTTTATTTTTGACGTTTTGACTTTACATTATTTAAAAAATTGATTAAGCATTTTGGAAAATTTTAACTGTAATTAATAATTAAGAATTTTCACCTTTCTTTTATAGTAGTTGTTTATTATTATTATTATTATTTTAACATTGAATAGCCTTTGAAACAATTATACTAGGTCGTATATTCTATTTATAATGGGTAGGGTTAAGTAAGAGACCTTAATTTTAGTTTGATTATTTTTTTAATCTTAATTTAATCTTTTTTTAAGTGATATTACAATCCGACTATATATCATGTTACGTAAGACTATTACTGATATTTATCATCAGACTATCATTCGATTTAATTTATATTAAATTTTATGAAGTACTGTCTATATTTTTAACCTCACTACTATTTAACAACATATATTTTACTCACATTTCTTAAAAGATAAGACCGCTTCAACTTAATTATACAATATAATTGAGGAATAAATCTTAATTTGATCCTTAATTTAATTAAATTGAGCTCAAGTAGAAAAATATTCATTACGATAAAAATTCTGAAATTAGAATAAGAAATAAGAATCATCTCTTGTATTTGATTCCTAAATTCTCTGAATTTTAGTTGAGATAAAAAATTTTAATGATTGAAAAATAATTAAGATGAAATTCTATATTTATATTATCTAAAAGATATTTAAGATTAGTCAACTTTAAAAAAAAATTATTAATCAAACACACACTTGTACAGGAGATGCAAATTCAAGACAAAGTCTTGGAAAGACCGTCCATTAACTAGTGGTGATAGGTTTTAAAATTAGTCAATTTAAATAAATTGATAAATTAAATATTTAAGGCCATTTAACTATGACTAATTTTATTAGTTAAGCACTAGGCTTCTATAATTTAAACCGAACTGATGTTGTGTACTAAAAATTCAATGAAAAACAAAACAATTTATTAAAATTTTAAGTTCCAATTTGATGGCCTATGCTAGCAGGTAAATGCTCGAAGACTCAAAACAACTTCGTAGCATAGGCCATAGAGCCTTATATCAGTTAAAACTAAATTTGGAGGACCCCAATGAAATTGTCAAGTTGGTTGAAAATTTTGTGTCGGTTCAGAGCCTCCCAACTTTTAAACCCGTTAAAAACCTCTCTTTTCTTACAGCTGCCGCGCCAATACGCCATCTCTAAATTCTTCAACGGAATAAAAGCGCCGTTAAAAAATGTAAGGCTCTTTCGTTTTACCGGATGAAATTTTTCATTCGATATTAATCAATTATTTTCAATGATACTTTCTAATTTTTTTTTTTGTTCAATATCATTTGACGGGCCGTGATTTTAATTAAAAATTTTAATATTTAATTTCAGCAGTGAAAATGGTTTCTGGGTTGATAAATGCAAATCCTGTAGTGTATGAAAAAAAAGAACGGCGGGCTCGAAGTGCTTCGTCTTGTGTTAACGATGAGTATGCAGCTGAACAAATTGACCAACAAGAAGTATTTGATATCCTTCTTACTCTTATCACTTGAATTATTATTATTATTATTGTTGTTGTTTTATTTGATATTTTGCTTGATGTGGGTGGTGATGCTTTAAATTCATCATCTAATATTTTGATGGTTATATTTTCATCATCTTGGGGTTCATCATGTGCACTAAGGTTTACCATTTACAAAGGAATAGAGAATTTTTGGTACTGAGTTATATGATGTAAATTAAGTTTCTTTCCTTAACATTCTTACATCATGTTAGAGATATAAAAGATCCCGAGCATCCATACTCATTGGAAGAACTTAAAGTTATAACAGAGGATGCAATTGAAGTGGATGATGAGCGTAGCTATGTCAGGTGACAACAAAATCTCATGTTATCTTCTTCCTTGTTGCATGTCCGAGTGAGATTGAGAGCTAAGTTTACTCAATTTAATTAATTTCTTTTTATGTAATTCAGGGTCACATTTACTCCTACAGTTGAGCACTGCAGTATGGCAACAGTTATAGGTCTGTGCTTGCGGGTGAAACTTATGAGGAGCTTGCCTCCTCGTTTTAAGGTAAGAAGGGTTTGACAACGTGTTGTCAATGCATAATAGAAAATTTCTTTGTGCATGATCTTATTGGATATTGACTCCTGCGCTTACCTTCGAATTCACATTTGTATAAATCATGCAAAAGTAGTAATTCTAGTAAGACGTTTAACTGATTAAAACAATTCTTTATTTTCTATCAAAATTTAGTGCCAGTCAGCTGATCCTCTCTAAGGTTGATGTAGCTGTTCGTAAATGTGAAATTGAAGTACTTGTGATACCTCCCAAGTTTTATACTCATGTAATCTGCTTTCATCATGTCAGTTCAATATTCTCACTTTTCATTATCTTATTGCAGACCAATAGCCGATTGTGTGTTTCAATTTGGGGTACCATAGTCTAGCGTGTCGGATAGATTTCTTGGTTTTTAGTACAATTTGGCTAAGTTCTTAATCTAGTTTTATGTCCAAAATAAGGTTAATCTCATTCCTGGGTAGGTTTTGAATTCTAGTTTGCTCTCTCAGCTTGTTCTCATTATATATCTGTCAAAGTAGTTATTATCCACATTTTATTTCTTGTGTAACCAACATTAACGAGCCCATTAGGCTATTTATGAAGCACAGTCCTTCAGATGGTGATGCATATCTTTCCTTCTCCATATTTTCTTGAAAAAAAAAATTACACTCTTCTTACACTTTAGAGAGTATATTAACTTGATACTTGTTGCGGGATCTAACCTTTGAATTTGATGGGATTATACAGTTTCTTATTCAGTATAGGTTTTCAATGTTAAGGGAAAACTTCTTGGTCAATTTTTTACGGTGAAATTTGGAGAGTTGAAGCCAAAAATTTTGCAAACGACATTTAACAGAAGATTTTGTGTTATTTGACATACATACAAACCATACTGAGTAAATGAAAACTAGCACAAGTGTTAATTTTGGATTGCAACTGACTTGAACCTTCTTGAGTTTACTTTGTGGGTCCATGATTGCTTGTGTTATCTCATTAAAGACTACCTAATCCACTTTCTAGTAATTTTAAAGCAAAAGTGAAAAGAAATTGTTGTCCACGGACCTCTTCTCTCTTTCCTTTTCATGATTTGTGTTTTTATTTTTGTATCAAGGGCATTGTTTGGGCACAAACATGGCACCTCTTGGAAGATGTGGACCGTTAACTAACAATTATAATTTCTTAATTGTTGGTTCGTGTAACAAAATTATTACTTACCTCTTGGAAGTTGTGGACCATTAACTAACAATTATAATTTCTTAGTTGTTGGTTCATATAACAATATTATTACTTACTGTATGTATAACCATTGTAGTTTACTTGTGCATCAACCATTGTTAAGGATGACATGTTACAGTTTATATGATGTCAGCCATATTGATTAATTTTTGAATGCTTTCGTGGTATGATTTATAAGCATCTTTGATGTATAACCATTATTAATCTCCATCTTACAAGCATCTTTGATGGTTTTGCACAGTTCTAACTTTTGATATTTGAAAGGTATGTGGACTCCTAATGTTTCAAGGTTATTGTGTATAGGTGGATATAATGGTGGCACCTGGAACTCATGCAACTGAAGCTGCCGGTAAACATACTCTCCCTCTTCATTATGTACTAGTGTGTATATTTTATTCAGAGTCGTTCCTCAAAGGTTTGTTGCTTTTGTCGGTGTATTAAAGCTTCTTGTTGCCATTACCTCTTACCGTGATCATGTTCTCCTTCTGTAGTAATATCTTGCCTACAGTTTTTGTTTTCATTGTTTTGTAGCTAATTTATTTCACACATGAGTAGATGGAGTTACCCTATGAAGAATCTTCGTTGCATTTACTCTTTCTTTCAATGCAGTTAATAAACAACTGAACGATAAAGAACGGGTAGCTGCAGCACTGGAAAATCCAAACCTGGTGGATATGGTTGATGAGTGTTTGGCTCCAACGTTTGATTGAACATACTTTCACTCGTGCAGTTAGAGGCGTTTTGTCAGCCTTGGACTAGCATCTGGTTGTTGTCACCATTATACAATTTTCTTTCTTGAATTTACGCAGTGTGCAGTTATTTCTGTCTTACTCTGTATAATTTAATCTAGATAAGGAATATAGCAAGGAAAATAATTATGTGCACTGTTTTGAAAATACTATATTCTCAATCTAGATTGAATGATCTGAAGTTGATTGCAAGTGATCCATGTATACAGAATAATTATAGCATGCATACAAAACGGAAATATACACCTGTGAATTAATGAAGTTTGATCTTTGCCTACTGTATGGTTTTAAGTTTGATCAAAGGATTAATTTTCTTTTTCTCTTGCTTTTGTGTTTTTCTTCAAATTTGGAATTGTTTCACTTGGGTCAAAGTAATTAGCATGAACCCATAAGATTTCGCTTCTCATTAACATTGCCAACGAAGCTCCAACAAAAGTCAATCATCTCTGGGCTAAAGAGCAAAAGTAAGTCAACAAAAATAGTTGTAAAAATTTCAGTTCTTGAATTCTTGATTTGATTTTAATCTAATGACAATTATTCATCTCTAGCACACCAACCATACCACCATAGTACTTGATTTGAAACCATTGTTATGATTAGATTAATGATCAAGAATAACAAGTTAGGGGAATTATATGAGCATTTACGTTGGTAAATGACAAATTGAACGAGGTGATGTCAAGACGAGAAATATATAAATATATATATATAAATATATATATATATATATATATATATATATATATATATATTTATATATATTCATGAAAAGTTTTTCTTAATTTTCACGTTGATACATAAGTGACGTTTATTTTTTAACTTAATGACTTAAAGTGATTTAACTTAATTAATTAAATTAATTAGAAGTGTTTGTTTTTATAATTTAATAGGACTTTTTAGATAATTTTGACTTAATAAAATAAGTTAATTTTTTTGACTTTTTACTTAATAGAGAAACTTAAATTAAGTCAATTACTTGCTAATGTCAAAAATATCCTTGCTTTATAATTTATTTTTTTTGTCTATCCCAAAACTCACCCTTAGACATTTACCCCACATAATAATCTCATCATTAGTTTTACTTATAAACATTAAAATATTATGGTATTTAATATATTTTTTATTTGACATTCAAATTTAATAAGGATACAAATGTAAAAGTACATATTTTCAGTTTTTTAAGTTGAAAAAAAAACAACTTAATACTTATTTTCTAAGATTCAAACAAAAAAACAAACATATTATTCAGATTCAAACATTCAGATCTATTCAGAATTTAAACTATTTCAGATCTATTCAGATCTTAGACAAAAAAACAAACGCCATCATAGTCTACTTAAACTTATTGGCATGCCACATGCCAACTCAAGAATGGTTTGAACCAACGAACTCAAGGCACAGTTGCTTATACATGATCTTGTAAAACAAAATCCTTCTTCCAACAAAACTAATTAAATGAAAATATTTCATTAGTAACAGGAAGCCAAAAAGGAAAAGAAGAAGAAGTTTGACTAATCATGACCAATTGGCCACTATAAGTGAGGAAAATTTCAAATAAAATTAACAATATCAAATTAACAAAGGCAGCGAGATGTGATCCAACAAGTTCAGTTAAGTCATTTTGAAATTTATCCAGTAATGTACATTACACAGAGAATTTCACGCCTTCATCATCAGCTGATGTCCCTTTAAATATTGCAACCTTCCCTTTGTGTTCAAGTAGTTTCAACGCTCGCATTAAAATTGTGCGGTCCATCCCATGAAGCTCTGAGGTACAAAGAGAGAAAAAGAGTGCTTCAATCAATATGCATAAACCAATATGGATGCAGAGTAAGTAATATCCTGATTCTGTTCAGATTGTGTGTACCTAAGAAAAGGAGAGATCAAATCTAAAGCTGGAAAGAATATTAACAGAAATATCATGATATCTAGTAAGTTTACCTGTCCCTCGAGATTCAATCCCTAAACGTATTTCCTCCACAGTCATAACACTATCCTCCAACCCATTGTCTTTTACCTGACCATGTAATAATATAAGAAATAAGTATACTGCTAATCCCCAAACTTAATCAAAATAGAGTTGCATTAAACTTACAAAGCGTAAAATAATGTCAGCCCAATCTTGAATCCGGTGCCAAAGGATAAGGCATTTCCTATGTCCTTTATCCAACCACTCTGCCCGACCTGTTTGGACATAATGGCATTTAATAACTACCTACTAAATAAATAGAATTGATAACACCATTTTAGATCACCATAATTTCAAAAGAAAAGGAAATGAAGAATCCAGGAACCAACCTTCTGACACTAAAGCAGACAGGAACGTTTCTCTAGCTTCATTATTAAGAGATCCTGCATGAAACAATCATAACGATAATTTGATTAGAGACGGTAATTTGGATGCAGCAGAGTAATAGGTACTGACGCTCTTGAGTTAATAACTCAAAAAATCAATGCTTTTGCGAATTACCAAGAAAAATTTAATTTCAGTAATAACTTATGAACCTTCATGGTCCAGAAAAAGGGGCAACCAAACCTTTTGTTGTAGTTTATTGGCCAAACAATCAGGCAGAAAGGAGGGAAAGGATCTAATCAGCCATTATGGCAAATAGCATGTCACCCTCAATATACACAGCCACAGAAATAGCTTGACTCCTCAGAACCTTCACAGTATCACTTCAGAAGTTTGATTATAAGAGAATTAAGCTTGCTGACTTTCAGATGCAGCAGTAATTTAAGAATTTTCCTTCTATTATACACCATAAATATCACTTTACAAATAGACGGTAATGATTATTATCAGTAGAAAATAAAAGTGATAAAGAAACCTTAGTATGCAGGCATTGGCCAATGACAAAATTGTTATATCCCATGCATCTTAAAATTAGAAACATAATCAGTTACTTAACATCAAAAACTTCATTAAGGAGCCCTGAAGATGAATTAACTCTTTATGGTGTCTTGATGCAGATTAAACTTTTAGGCCATAGACCCTATGTAGGTCTTTATGTGCATTATCCAGCTAAAGCCTGACATATCTTTCAGCTTCGCAAACTACTAAAGGTTAAACTAATCAGCAAGATCATCAAGTATCAAATTTCAGTTAAGGACACGTACATATGCAGTTGAGCCTAAGGGTTAAACTAATCAACAAGCTCATCAAGCATCAAGTTTCAGTTAAGGACCCATACAAATGAAGTTGAGCCTAATGAGAAGTAGATAAAATTTGTGGAAATGGTCAATTCGTCACCACAAAACATAACTGCTTCATCTGTAAACAGAATTCTAACAAAGCTTCCAAAAATGGATAATTACTCTGCACATAAAACTCCTGCAATTCGTAATGAGAAGGGGCAAGAGAAAACAGTATGAAAACTAAAAAAGGGACCAGTGAATCGGATAGAATCATAGAAAAAGAACTGTATCCACTATCTGAAAAAGATCAATCTATCATAAATCTCTATTGTGTATGAAATTTATGATTTCCACTAACACAAGTTCAACTGCCTCGAATTGCAATTTAAGGTAAGAAAGAATTCCCATTGGTAACAAATAGTTAACCATTAAGCAGGGCAGAGGAAACACTACATAAAAGAAGAAGATGAAAGACTATCTTTCTACTCGTGCAAGAACGGACTAACAGGGTAGTCAGCTAACCCACCAATCTTCATAATCAAACACCGTTACTATATCAGGTCTATCACATTATGAAAGACCCATCACTAGAAGCCACATGAAAACCAAATTAGACATGCAAAGACACCAAACCCCTAAAACTAGAATCTTCGCAGTATGGCGAGAAATGGGTTACTTCTAAAATATAAGAACAATTCACTCTAACCATGTAAGCGCATTGAAATGCAGAAGAATATTTGTGTTGCCAATGCAGGGCAGGTATTTGTTTCCCAAAAACGAATTGAAATGCTATGATCTTATTCTACTTACAATGCCCCAAAACAGTCTTATTAACACGTATAGCGAACATTGATTAAGAGAATGAATAAAAAATGTCAATAGGGTGGTCTTAACTTACGTTCAATCACTGGATTTGAGAAGAGAGGAAATTCTTCTTCAAGTAGAATCACAAATACTTTTTGGGTCCTACAGTAATCAAGAATAAGTTCCTTCCAAAGCTGTATCTGCTTTTCTCGAGTGTCCCTAACCGGCTGCAGTCTAAATGACAATTCAATAAAAATATATACAAAAAAATTAAATAAAATTAAAAAGTAAAAGCACAAATAGAAAAAGAGAGAGCGCGCGCCCGAGAGAGAGAGAGAGAGAGAGAAATAGAGAGAATACGTGAAGTATGGAGGGTAATTGAAGAATGCGGGGAGCTTAAAATCTCCCAATTTCTGCATCATGTCACAGGTCTTGCCGCACGCCACCTGATTGACCGCCGGCGATTTGGCGAAGGTAAAAATAACGGAGAATATTTTATTCTTTTATATTTGTCAGATTAATTTTTGGAATATAAAAATTGTTTAAGAAAAGACGATTTTGTCCTGAAAAGATTACAATCCATCACAAAAAGTTAGAGACTCAACTGTCAGTCCATTAAATTGTTCCGTAGGAAATGTTTTGGGTGGACAAAAAAGTCCAGGCCCAGCAGGATCAGGGCCGCCGCTTTGGCCTCAGCCCTCCACACGAGGGGTTTAACAAAAGCTTAAAAAAAAAAAAATGAATTGGACTATTGACACCCTATGATCTCCTCATAAAATCCCCTTTTTAGATTTATTTTTCTAAATTCTTAAATTTCATTTAATTTGTTTTATTTTTAAAACTCAAAGTATTATTGTACTATTTTTTTTAATTATTTTTAATTTTATTATTACCTTACACACAAATTAAAAAGTTATATGGGTGATAAGCTTTTTAATGTTAATTATTGGCTGAAATAACACATATTTCAAATTCTAATTTCAAAGTAATTTTAAGTATGAAAACATTTAATCAATAAAAAATCAAAAGAGAACAATAGATTATTTAACAAGATTTCTGGAACTCTAGCCCCCTTTTCTTGATGATTTCGTGAGAACTGAAAATCTCTACGGTTCCAAGGAACCGTGGCAGATTTGGAGGCAATTCGGGGGACTCGATTTAAAAGATGACAAAGATCTGTACTTTTTTACTCACTTGAAGAAGAAGAGTGTTAATGGTTCCAAGATTGGTTGTAGAGTCGGTACTGGTACGTGGCAAGGAGAAGATGCCGGCAAGGCGGTTGTGTCCTGCAACTCTAGAAAGAAAATTGGTTCCAAGAAAAGGTTTCAATAAGAGAAGGACAAGTCTCCACATAATGGTTGTTGGATTATGCATGAATACTCTTTGAATCCTTTACTATTGCCGCAAAACCTTCGATCCACTGACTTTTTTCTTTATCGAATTAGAAAGAATGGTGAGCCAGCAGCAGCCAGGCAGAAAAATTCAAGGAAAAAGTGAAAGTCGGGCATAAATTTGTACAATTTATTTTAGTTAGATAGGAAGTAACATAATTTTTTTTTGAAAAGAATTGATTATGAATTAAGTAATTTGTTAGAAAAAAAAATCTATGAATTGATTATGAATTAAGTAATTTGTTGGAAAAAAAATCTATGAATTGATTATGAATTAAGTAATTTGTTAGAAAAAAATCTACATGTGTTTAATTTTTAATTGTCCTTAATTGTAATTTTATTTAAAGTGAAGTTTTATAAGAATAATGTAGGGGTGCCAATAGCTCTACTAAAAAATAAATAGCAAAACTTAACCCTCTATTTTTAAAAAAATAAATTTATTAATTGAAATAGTAAATTTAAATTTTAAAAGATAAAAAATTTAAATTCATAATTCATAAATTAATAATAATTTAAAAAATCTAAAATTATAATATTAAATCCTCTCTTAACTGTTAATTAAGAAAGTGCTTAAATTAGAGAATCTAATATTTTAAAAATTAAATATTTAACTTTTTATTTTCTTTATTTATTACTTTATTTTAAAATATTTATTTTTAATTTATTATTTAATATAACAATTAATTGATTATTAACTCATTTTAAGTTCATAACAATTAAAAATATTTAAAAGTTAAGTGAAAGCCCAAGCCCAACCCATACCTATAATGGACATGATCTTTATACTTCCCCTAAAATGAGCTTGGGCTGAGCTTAGAAAAGTCCAGCATGAGGCTGCATTTTGCTATCAGCTAGAATCCGACTTGAGTACTTTGAAGGATATCATTCTTACAAATAACCGATAAAAATCAACAAAATATGATCATTTAATTGTTCCTAAGTTATAATAATGTATTTAGTCGCACCATTGAATAAAATCTATTTCATAAATTAGGATGTCTAAACCGGCACTTTTGTTGACTGTATTTTTCAAACTGGTATTGAGATCTATAGGAAAAAATATATTAAGTTTATAGTTTTTATGGGAGGAACTTACACAACAATTTTCATTTAGATATTAATTTGAACAGTACTATACATCCTAAATTTTTTATCTTAAAAATTTAATCTAAATGATGTGGCATTTATCAATGAGTTGGTGAGATAATACAATTAATTTACTTGAATCTTATAAAAAATTACCAACCACTCAATTAATGATACATTATTTAGAATAAAAAAAATTTAGGATATCCATCAGTACTCGATTAAATTTAGACTGCATTATTTTAAAATTGAGTTAAGTGATTTTAATAAATTTCTTATTGGAAATATCGATAAATTTTATCATCTCGAACCTTTTACACATTACATATTTATGTATTTAGTTTATAAACTATTGTTTTTGAAGTTTAGCTCGTACTTGACAAAGAAGAGTAGCTAGGGAATTTACAGTCAAAATACGACAGCATTATAAATTACATTGCATGATTTGTGGAAATACTTTATAGCTGGCTTTGGCTGAATGCAGCAACTTCAACAGCAAAGCTTGCATCTTTGGATACGATATAAAGCGTGGCATCTTTCCCATATGGACCCATCAATGTCATAGAGATGGAAAGAACAATGCAACTAATTAAAATAAATAAATGAAGGACATCTAATTCCTAATTCGACAATAATTTTTTATAACAAAAAATGAAAGCATATTCTTAAAATATAAAAATTTGATAAAAATATATTTATCTAACACATATATTACAACTAGATTAATATCGGTATTATATCTAACTGACTACTAGTATTCATTTTGAAATAATTATTGAAATTAATTTACATTAATTTTATAAAATATTATTTAAATATTTATTCTTATTAATATTAAAGGAACGTTTATCGTAGAAAAAAATTGTCTCCACATAATTATTTTATAATTAAGAGGGAATTGAGTCCACATTCAATTTGGGGACTCGAAGTGATGCTCACCGCTGTAAGTTGAACAAGAATGGAAGAGTTAGTGTCCTGTCTTCGGTATAAGTTAAGCTAGCGAATCTGCTGCATATCCTCCACAAAGTAATAACACTGACACTTTATATTTACTAATTAATTAATTCTCATTTTTACAAAAGCAAATGAAATTGAATTGATCGATCTTTAATTGATTCCACTTTTGATTTAATTTCTTCGCACTGCAACCACAGCAACAGCAACTGCAATGGCCGTGTAAGTTTGATCATCCATTATTTCTTTTCGAATTCTGCTCTGATTGTTTTTCTTTTATTATGATTTTTTTTCTAATTATGAGTAAGTTAATATTATTATTATTATTATTTTGGGTTTTGCTGCAGAGTTGCTTCAGCTCCTGGGAAGGTGTTGATAACAGGGGGTTATCTTATATTAGAGAGACCCAATGCTGGGATTGTGTTGAGCACTAATGCTCGATTTTACGCCATTGTGAAGCCTCTTTATGAACAAGTCAAGCCAGACAGCTGGGCATGGGTTCGTTAGTTTATTTATTTATTGATTCGTTCACTTAAAACGATTATTTGTATATGTGATTTGTGATTTTACTAAGTACTCTGTTTTATTAGGGATGGACTGATGTTAAGTTAACATCACCTCAATTGTTGAGGGAAAGCATGTACAAATTGTCGTTGAAGAATTTAACTCTTCAGGCTGTATCTTTGAGGCAAGATTTCGTTTAGTTTCTGAAAGATTTGATGGGGATGCATGCGCTTATGATGATTAATGTCAATAGACTTCTATTTTTCCAGCGAATCGCGGAACCCTTTTGTTGAATATGCAGTCCAATATACTGTGGCAGCTGCGTATGCGATATTTGATAAGAATAAAAAGGATGTGTTGCACAAACTACTCTTGCAGGGTAATGTTTTATGCTTTGGGTGCTGCTGTTTCTGTAATGTGTACAGATCAACCAAACACTCAAATTCTTAGAATCTAATCTTTTGACTATATTACTTTTGCAGGTCTTGATATCACAATCTTGGGTTGCAATGACTTCTACTCATATCGGAATCAGGTATTTACCCTAGTGCTCGACTACTGCTATTACTTTTCAAAAACAATAATGCAGGTGCAATATTCTTTTTTATTTTTTTCTCTATATATAATGAATCTTTAGAATGTCTTAAGTATAAGTTGCTTCTATCACTTTGAGTGTCCTTGTATACAAACTTTATTCAATCTTTGAATTTAAACCATTTTTCATAGATTGAAGCACGTGGGCTTCCTTTGACATCAGAAGCATTGGCTGCCCTTCCACCCTTTGCATCAATAACACTCAATGCAGACGAATCAAATGGAGGAAATTGCAAGCCTGAAGTTGCAAAAACTGGATTGGGTTCATCTGCAGCAATGACAACTGCTGTGGTTGTTGCATTACTTCATTACCTTGGGGTTGTCAATCTTTCCTCTTCCATTGATCAACAGCACAATGGAGATCTTGACATGGTACATATGATCGCCCAAAGTGCTCATTGTATTGCACAAGGGAAAATTGGCAGTGGGTTTGATGTCAGTTCTGCAGTTTATGGAAGTCAGCGTTATGTTCGGTTTTCACCGGAAGTGCTTTCCTCTGCTCAGGTCTCTGTCTACCTCTATCGTGTGTATTGTCAAGCAGATTATCTGTGCTAACAAGTTTCTTTTGAACAGAAGGATGAAAGCAATATTAAAGTTTAGTGGTAGTTGGTTTATATGTTACTCAATGACCTTGTAGATAGCCTGCCTGTCGATTACCTTCCTTGCTTTGTGTAATCTAATTTTGGATTCCGTCTTGAGTTGGTAAGTAACAATATTATGATGACCTCTTGAGATGAGGAGGAATACTGAATGAGTGGATTAATTTAAGATTCTCACTCTCATCCTTGAGCTGTTACAAATTGAAGTAACACTTTGGATTACTGAATGATGAAGAAAATTTTAAGTTTTACAAATGGAAAAGTCAAATGTTGTCTGGCATTACTAGAGTGAAAGTCACTGGTATATAGCTGTGGTTGCAACACTCTTGCAACACTCCATGCAACAAAGATTTTCTTGCTTTGACATGGTTTTTTCTTTGTAGCTTTTAAATGAGGAAGAGTTATTGATAGTTCAGAAATCTTAAAAACTACCATTTGGTGTGCCACAAACAAGTCACTTGGCCTACATCTTGTCCTTAACTTTAAGAAAGTAGTTAACTGTTGAAGATACTATCACAAGAAGGAAAAGGGGTCTTTTATCTTTGTAAAAGTTGTGTAGAGGGTGTTACCCAGGTTATTTAGTTTTTATAAATTAGTTTTCTCATTACTCTCTTGGCCAAGAATAATTTGGTGGATATTAGGTTTTCATGAGTGAGTTTTGCTGCAGGTTTCTCAGCATTAAATTTTGTTATTTTTAAACAAGTTTTAGATGAAGATTGATGTATAATATTAGTTTAGCATCTTTGACCTTTGAGTGGATGTAGAAATAGAGTTATATTTAGACACAGCAAAGATTTGATAATAGTTCTTTCAGAAATTTTCTTTTGATAATTTTTCCTTAATAATTTTCAGGTTGCTGTGAAAGGAACACCATTACAAGAAGTCATTACTGGCATCCTAAAAGGGAAATGGGATCATGAGAGGGCTAAGTTTTCCTTGCCACCTTTGATGACTCTTGTAAGCAAGTTGAAACCATTTAATTTGCTTGTTACTGTATATTTGTCTGGATGCATGTCAGTAATACAGTGCAATATGGATCTAAAAGTACACAAGGAATTTGATTTGTGTGAGTTTAGAATTGTCATGGTTTCTAGAAAAGTCATTTCTAGTTGTACTGTTGCCTGTGGGGATAATAGTTTTGGAGTAAAGCAAACTGATCATCCATGGAACTTAGCTTTTAGATGTGTTTGGGTTTTAAAATCAGTTCAAATGCATTCTGCAATTATACAGTTGGTATACACCTCCATGCGCATTCTCACACAGAGACCTACTTAAATTATGTATAAAGTCTCTTTCTCAATACAATTTTCAGTGAACATTGGCATAAGCCTAGGATAACACAGTTGACAATTGCTTATAAATCACATTTTTAAAATGCATCCCAAACAGTGTCTTTTTCTGATTATCTTTTTGCAATGAAGAATTTTGTGTACAGATCCTTTTGTTAATAAGTTGCTTTCTATGTGTAAAAATTGTCTTGGCCTCTCAATTTTCTTCTATCAATATTTTAACTTCACATAATTACATGTACTATGTTTTTGTTCTCTCTTTCCATACCACTAGTCATTGGACCCTTCCAAACCCTATCTTGTATCCTGTATCAGTTTACTCAGATTGCTAGTATGAAATCTTTTCAGACAAACATATTTGGCTTGTATTTGAGTTGTATTTCTACAGCTTAATGCAACATGAATATTTCCAACTACTTGATGTTCAAGGATTTCTAGGATAGGGTGGATTTTGCTACTGCTTAATCAGCTATTGTTTTTCGAAACTTCATTAATCTGTTTAGAGAACAAAACTCTGAATAATTTGGAACTTCTTTTTCCTGCATGTTATGTTATCATTGCACCACTTCTCTTTTGCCTTATGTTCATCCAACCATCACAAAATTCTAACATGTTCTTTGCACCACATTTCTTTTTAAATTTGTATCAATTAGCCACTTTTGTACTAACACCATTAAATAAATTAAACGAAATGACAATTTTACCCCTAAATAAATTAAAATACCATTTTTATTTTATAAAAACTTTGAAAATAAAAAATTATAATTATAAAATACCTCTAAATTTAATAAAAATAAATCCCAAAATTAGAATTTTTATTTTTAATAAAAATATTTTAATAAAAAATTATAATTATAAAAAAAATTATAAAATTTTGGGATTTTATAAAAATCCCCTAAATTATTAAAATTTTGGGATTTATTTTTTTAATAAATAAATTCAGTTATTTTAATAAAATTTTACAAATTTAAAATTTTTAATAAATAGATTCAGTTATTTTTAATAAAATATTGCAAAATTATAATTTTTAATAAAACTAATTATTAAAATTTTGCAAAATCTAAATTTAATGAGCACCTCTATTTGGGATTTATTTTTTATTAAATTTAGGGGTATTTTTATAATTATAATTTTTTTATTTTTCAAAGCTTTTATAAAATTAAATGATCTTTTAATTTATTTAGAGGTAAAATTGTCATTTTGTTTAAATTATTTAACGATATTAATGTAAAAGTTGCTAATTAATACAAATTTAAAAAGAAAAGTGGTGCAAAGAACGTGTTAGAATTTTATGGTGGTTGGATGAACATAAGGCAAAAGAGAGGTGGTGCAGTGATAATTTCCCTTTTACTTATTATAATGTGTAGGATGGCAATAGTGTAGTGTGATTTCTTCATGTATCCTGGGCATGTGAAGTGCCTTTAAGGCAGTTAAGAATCCAGTATATTTAGTTGGAAGTGTAAACTGGAAAACCATTTGTCTAATGTTTAGAAATGCTAGAGACTGAGTTTTAACCTGTGCTATTGAATTGAAGGATGCCTTCCTCTTTTCTTATGAAGGATGGTACACTTTTGCACAGTTTCTTGATTTTCAGAACAACAGGAAGCACTGCATGCTCACAGTGAATATCTTATCTCTTACAGTTATTAGGGGAACCAGGAACTGGTGGATCATCCACGCCTTCAATGGTAGGTGCAGTGAAAAAATGGCAAAAATCTGACCCCCAGAAATCCCAGGAAACATGGAAAAAGTTGTCGGAGTCCAATTCAGCACTTGAAACCCAACTAAATATGTTAAGCAAATTAGCAGAAGAACATTGGAATGCATATAAACATGTGATAGAGAGCTGCAGCAAGCTTAAGTCAGAGAAGGTACTTCTTAACTTGTTTTCCTAGACTTCTCAAGAAATTCATATTTACGAATACAACTGCCTAGTGATTTTCGGACAATGTGCTCTTCATCTCTTTTATTTTTTATTTTGCTCCATTGCATCCTTTCAACATTTAATGTTCCCAGCCAGTTAAGATGTCTAATTTGAAGCATAAACTTGTTTTTAACTTCTCAAATAAAGGGAAAAAATTACGATACGCATAAAGCTAAGGGACAAATACCCTTAGGGTGAATGGTATGGTCCCGTTTTGTTCATTACTGTGAAAGGGAAAGGGTTTAGAAGAGCTCTTGAGGGAGGGAAGCACATAGATGAATCAAATTTAATTGGGTTTGTCACATTTTCCTATTTCAAGCTTTGTGGTTATTTTCAGTTTTATAAAAAATTAGATTTTAGTTTGCTTTTCTTCTATTCTTGGTATCCTTTTTTTAATCATTTACTACTTATCAGAAAGAAAAGTTAATATTTCTGATGGCTATGCTTTCAGAAATTTATAAGTTTTAGGCAACCAACTCAGTGACCTGAATCACAGAATAACAGGATTTTGTAGGAACATTGAAGTTAAAATGTGCTGAAATTTTTTTTATGTTTTTGGTTCCCTCTCTCTTGGAAGAAATTTTTATGCTGGTTCTTTTAAGGGTATTGACAGATGCATCTTAAAAATAAGGCAACCTAAACGGCTGATATGATGATTACTATGAATTTATAACATTTTTACTCTAATAAGTGAAAAATGAATGAGCATTCAGATTTTACTATGGCCCCCTGCTGGGTTCTCTTTTGAAGGCCTGAATTATATTGGCTGGATGGTATCTTTAATTAGTTATTTAGGGTATCTTCTTGGGCTTTGCTTATGTTGTAGTTGAAGCTAAATTTTTCCGACAAGAAAATTGTAACCCATTAAGCAAGATTTGTACTCTTGTGGCAACACTATACTCTGTCTTAAAGTAATACCTATTAGTTTAATTTTCTGGGACAATAGATGTCTTAACATTGTATTTGAGCCCATTTGACTGAGAACTCTTGTGATTGAATCATTACAAACTCATCATTCTATTCATTTTATTGGAAAAGCTTCTTGAATAACTCCTGCCTTGTATGTGATTGAGTGTTAAGAGTTAAAACATCATTCTTGGGATTTTATTTATAATTTTATGCTGGGTTAATGGGTAAATTTCAAGTTCTTAAAAATGGATGATTGTTATGCACAATGTAAAAATTCCATGTTTGTTTCATTAGCAATTGCAGCTTGAGCTTCAATTTCAGCTGTGAACTTCTGAAGTAGGTGCAGCATGTTTACTTGTGGTGAACGGTGAGGAAATGTTTTTGAGAGAGACTTGATTTATTTATGCAATTAAAACCTTCCTAAGTTGTGACATATGCATTTATCTTATCTCAATGCATTTTGTCATATTGATGTTTGGATCATTTCACACATTGCATTAACAGTGGATGGAGCAAGCCACTGAACCAACCCAGGAAGCTGTTGTTAAATCATTATTAGGAGCAAGAGATGCTATGCTTGGGATCAGATATCATATGCGTCTTATGGGGGAAGCTGCTGGAGTTCCGGTAGGTTATTTTACTTGATATTCTTTTCATTGTAAATAGTCTTGGTTGATGAACTCATTTTTTAGCTGCATACTCATCAAGTTTTGGGTACCAAAATAGGATGCATCTACATCCTGGCATATAACATGGGTAACAGTGTAAGAACTGAAATTGCTTCTGCAAGAGTTGAGGCTAAATGCTTTGATTTCAGAAATTCTGGACTCAATTTCTTATGTCAGTCAAAGAAGAAGGAAAATAGATATCAAGAAATCAAGACATGTGAAATTTGTATTCATGTCTGTATTAAATCTTACAGGCTTTACATCTTTTCTCCACCTATATCCATGGAGTCTGAGATAATGCTTTTAAATTACTTTTCTGATTTGGAACGCATTGATGGAATTAGTTTTAAAAAAATTATGAAAATTGTTTTTTTTTTTAAAAAAAATAACAACGAGCCAAAATGCAGAAGAAATTACTGCTATGAGTAGTAATTTTCATCTTTGAAGATGACCTTTTCAGGTAATTGACACTTGTATTATGAAATGTCAAAGAGATGAAGAAAAGCTTCATCTTCCAGTTAGAAAAAGTTAATAAGAATTCGCTGTACCATAATAATCTCTTTGACCTTCCGATTTGCAGATTGAACCTGAATCACAAACTCAACTTCTGAATGCTACAATAGACATGGAAGGAGTTTTGTTGGCTGGAGTTCCTGGAGCTGGTGGATTTGATGCAGTTTTTGCTGTTACATTAGGAGATTCTGGCAGCAATGTGACCAAAGCATGGAGTTCAGTCAATGTTCTTGCCTTGTTAGTCAGAGAAGATCCCCATGGTGTTTCTTTAGAAAGTTGTGATCCACGGACCACTGAAATTACATCAGCTGTTTCTGCAGTTCACATAGTGTAAAAGATACATTATTCAATTGTATTTTAATAAATAGTAAGTTGCCTAATAAGATTTTATGGAAAATTTGATCTACTGAAGGAATTACGTACCAATTTAACAATTTTAGGGATTGATTTTACAATTTTAGGGATTGATTCATCGGGTAAAAGTTTAAGAGAAAGAACCTTTGTTCACCAGTTAAATTAGGTTTTATAGCTGTTGTACCTTGAATACTGTACATTGTGTACAATACACAATTACTCTTTTCACAATCAATTTGAGTTATATTTCGCTTAAGCTTTATGGACATTTAACACAAACTGAAACTGGGATGTGCACTGGGGGATCCTATTGTTTCTGGTTATCATTTATTTAAGGATATGCTCTAGGCAATTTCCAGGAAGAACTTCTGTTAGCTGTTTAATGCACTTCTCTCGTTATATTTGTGCACATGGACATGGAAATGCCTTCTTCTTGGTAACAAAAAGAATGGCTTGTACCACTAGAACTTCACCAATAGTTAGATATTGGACTGTTCGTGCATCATATAGGAACTGTTTTGAGGAAGCATCATCTGAATATTGTTGGGAGGAAAGATTTCAATTTACCAGTAGTCTCTACAAGAGCAAGTTCCATCTTTAAAATGGTGGAACCGTTTCCTATCTCTTACAATAATTTCTCTTTCATAGATTACTGATATCAGTTTAGTGTATGTATGACAGTCGTTGCACATCCTGAGGTTCCTTGCTATTCGAATTGGAGAACCCTGAGACGTATGTATGAGCGCAAACGCAATTGCTAACTTCTGACTGTGACCTTTCAATCTCTCTCTCTTCTCATCTTCATCTACATCTAGCAACACCTGTGATATATCAGGAGAATACCCTTCGAATTTTAACTGCCATTCCATCTGGTGAATTATCTCGTAAATGTTAACCCATGCAGGGTGTGATCTGTCCTGTGAAACAAACTTGTATACCTTTCTTGCCACCTCGACCAAGCTAAATCCAGGCGACTGGTTCAAGCCCTTACTAGCCATCTCTGTTCGAATTTTAGCCACATCATCCCACCTTTGAGCCCGCGCATACATATTTGATAACACCACATAATCACTGGGGTGGTGGGAGTTTATCTGGAATAGGTTTTTAGCAGCCATCTCTCCTATTTCTAGGTTATGATGAACCTTACTGGCACTAAGAAGGCTTCGCCAGACAACATCATTCTGCTGAATAGGCATGCTCTGGATGAGCTCTAAGGCTTCACCAAGCATCCCAGCTCGACCCATGAGGTCGACCACACAACCGTAATGCTGAACTGTTGGTACCATCCGATGCTCTAGTTTCATCCTGTCAAAGCACAGCAGACCCTCATTGACAAGACCGGCATGACTACAAGCGCTCAAAACACCAACATAGACAACATCATCTGGTTCCAATCCTTCCCGGAGCATTTCTGAGAAAATACTAAGAGCTTCCTTGCCTTGTCCATGCATAGCCAGCCCTGAAATCATCACACTGTAAGTCAGCTGACTCTTCTCAGCCATCATTCGAAACAAGCACAGTCCCTTCTCTAAACAGCCACATTTTACATACATATCTATCAAGGAAGTTTCTACTATGACATTGAGAGCACTTATGTTTCTAATCAAGGAGCCATGGGTGCACTTTCCCAAATCAAGAGCACCCAAATGAGTACAAGCAGAGAGCACACTAACTAATATGCTTTCTTCGGGCCTCCAACATTTCTCACTATTCATTTCCCCAAAAAGCTTCAAACACTCAGACCACAACCCATTTCTTGCATGGGCTGCAATGATAGCACTCCAAGAAGCAACACTCATTTGATCCATTTGCTTAAAAATAGCAGAAGCAAACTCTACCTTCTCACACTTGCCATACATATTGATTAAAGAATTCTGTACAAACAAATCATATTCAAATCCCAGCTTAAATACAGGCCCATGAATTTGCATTCCCTCTTTCAATGCTTGTAACTTAGCACATGCCTTGAAAAGGGCTGGAAATGTGAAATTATCAGGTTCCACTCCTCTCTCAAACATCTCATTATAAAGAAACAAAGCTTCCTCAAACTTTACATCCTTAACAAATCCTCTAATCAAAGAATTGAAATCAAAAGCACCTGGTTCATCGATTTGTCGAAAAATTGAGCAGGCGTAGTCCATGCTGCCCCAGTGTGAGAGAGCACAAGTTGCCACAAGATTGCTTGCACAAAAAGGGTTCCAAAAGAAACCCCATTTCAGGACATGGGCATGAACTTTCTTGAATTCTTCCAGGTTCTTGCATGTCTTCAATATTGTTAAACATTCTTGTTCCTTCAACCTCAGATTGAGCTCAGGGCCTTTTGGTGGTTCTTCAGATTGTGTCAAGAGAAGGGACTGGTGAAGGACAGACGTCCTAGTCATGCTGCTGCTATCCACACCATTATTTATCAATCAAGATTGTTGTTCTCGGCAAAGCATCAATCAACTGCAAGTTTTAGTGAAATGGGAAGAACTGAAGGAGCATGAAAAGTACATGACTTTGAGAAAGAATTGAATGTCATCCATGAGAATTGAGAAAGAATTTGAGCCAGAAAAAAGTATGTCAGATCATGTTATGGGACAAGCAAGATTGTGGATAGGATAATGTTTGAGCTTCATCAAGATTCTTCATTTGAGTTATAACCTTATAGGACCGGTTATATCTAGCCATGTCAGCTGCCAGATCCATGCTTAAAACAAGAGCTTTAGGGTGAGGTGGCAATTTGTGATTGCAAAATTCGGATCCGTGCGTCCGGATTTTTTAAATTATTATTATCTAAATAAAAGAGTATGGGTAAAGTTAAAAGTAATAAATTGTTTAACCTTACATTTCTCATAGGATTTGACTTCGGTTGACATTAAAAAAATCCAATAACTTTTCTAATATGTTTTAGTCTTTTAGATATCAAAACAATGATATTCTCACAAAAGTGGGTAAAAAGGTTAGTACAATGAGGACTTTTTTATAAATTATTTCAAAGTTTTGTACTATTTTGAAATTTATAAATTTTATTGATTTTGATTGATCGGAGCATTTTTCCTTCCATCTCTTAAACATCTATTCTTAAATTTCTTCAAAATTTTGACCATATTTTTGTAAAGTTCTAAATGATTATTTTTTTCATAGAAATCTATATGTAAATTAATCGCTGAATTTATAATTATTTGTCTCCTTTGAGTCATAGACCAAATTTTTTCTTCTAATATATTTATGTACACTCCTAAGGTATCTTCCCAGCTTAAATACATTCTATCAAAGCTTTCGCATATAAATTATAATTTGAGATTTGCATCTTGAATCAACATCTCCATATTATTATTATTATCCATTGTTTTACGCTCAATTTTGAATTCTATTATTAGCCTTGCACCTGTCTTGGATTATTTCAAGGATAGTTAAAATTGATTCTATTAATGCTATCCTGTTTTCTTCTTCAAAAGAATTGAATATTTCTGGATAATTAATTCCTTTTATTTTTCATACAAGCGTTTGCTTGTAGTTAATCTAGTTTTAATCAAGGAAATTGTATAAGCAACTTGATACTTTTGACAAAAGTCTAAATGGTCTATTGCATCTAGAAATTTATTAACAGATCTTTCCATTTTTAAGAAATTGAGTTACTCTTATCACTTCCCATCTTACAATATCTCAGAAAACAAATAAGGCCCAATATGCTTCTGTTTGTAGCTAAAATAAAAGAAAAGTTTAGATAACTAACCAGTGTACTATCTCTCAGAATTCTGAGATAGACTCACTAATTGCCTCCAACTATAGAGAGGTCCATGATCAGTACCGCTATACCTCCACACATCATGCAAGATCACTTCAACGACTATTCCACACGGCCCAACGCAGCACACAGCAGATTGGCCTAATAGGATATGTCTAAGTGATTTCCTTACAGTTGTCTTTGGAAGAGTGCTTAGCAATAGGAAATCTTCTTCGTTTAGCATAAGTATTGGCATGTAAGGTTCTTGGTTAAATTTCACAGGATGTATAAAGATATCTGGAAGATGATAATTTCACTCAAAAGAATTTTATTTATTTGATTATTGAAATTGTTTACAGAGAATACATAGGTAGTTGAAGGTTAGACATGTGATGTCTTTCCCTTCTTACATGCTTTTATTTTATAGTCCTAAAGAGATAAGGTTATCTCTTTTACATAACACATGTTCAAATTTCCTAGAGGATCGTGGATTTCCTTTTGATAAGGCGACCCCTCTCCTTTTCATTCTTGAAGATAGTGGTTGTCTTCTTTTTTTGATGGCAGAAAGCCTTTATCCTGTTGTGGTGAGCTTTATCTTTTTGGAATCTTTCTTTTTGAATTATTGATGCTTTTAGGATAACACTTTTTATCTTTTTCAGTGGTCTCTGTCACATGCCAATTATCATATCTTCATCTAGAGACATGTCTTCCCCACTAGAATCTCCTTTTGATCCTTCGTAGTAGTAGCCATATGATGACTGATACTTTAGCACCTTACATACTTTGTGGTGTGTCGGCAAGCTGGATTCCACGAGATTTTCGTATATATCCTTTTTCTTTTTTAATATGGCATGTCTGGCTAAAATGTTTTCTTTTCTACTCATAGAAAAGATTATATACTCTTTTATGGCTTCGTGGAGTCGTATTTTCTCCTTGCTTATCCTTTCAAGAGATTCATAGATGACTTTTCACTCCTATGGACCTTTTGCTGGTGAGATCTTTTGGCTCGAATTATTCAGGATCCTAATCATTGTTGACTTGATCTAAATCAATAGTTGGACTAACTTTTTTGCTGCTAATTCCAACTTGAATCATGTGTTGTGCTGGATACTACTTGTTACCACAATATTCAGGGCAAGTAGTGAGGATCTTGACAAAAATCATTTCTTTTGTTTTAGAGATCCTCTTGAGATCATTAACAACCTCTGCAATTTTTTCTAGGAGCTCTTTTATTTCCCTACAATCATCACTTACATAAATAAGGTTAAGAAAACCATATTCAAACATGTCTTTTATTAATTTTGGATAAGCTCCTGGCATAAAATTTATCCTTGGATATAACTCTGAATGATCTGGTATAATAGTCTGGCTAGGACGAATCCCATAGGCTATTTTACCAATTCTTTTATAATCATAAGCGTAGTCGCTCCCTAATGGTACTTTAACCATAGGGATGAACTGTCCGCTTTTATCATATTGGGGTCTTAGGCTCACTGAAGATCCTTGAGATTTTTCTTTCTTCTCACATTGATCTTTGAGAACATTGATTGTGAGAAATATCTAGATGTGTGACATTTGAGCTATGTGAAGTACTCTGGACGATCTGACCCTCAGTTTGATCCTTAAAATGGACATTTTTTAGCATATTGCTAATATATTGTTTTGAAGTTTGGACTTCTGGATGATTTTGCAAACTTTTGTTTGGGCAAAGTTTGCTTAATTCTTCATGGGCATCATCTATCGTGGCAAGCCCATCATAAATCATCATATTCCTTTGAGAAGCAATTCTTGACCTTCAGAGCACATTATTATGCCCTTAATTATTTTGGAAAGGCTCTTCTCCATTGTATTCTTGGCTAAGAAAATCTACAATACAATTGTTAGATCCTTTAATATATTCAATTTCAAAATCATATTCAGCAAAAACTGTTGCCATCTAATTAATCTTTTATATTGAGGAAGATTAGGCAATTTATTGATTATAAATCCTTTGACTTGAGTGTTATCGGATCTTACCTTGAATTTTTTTCGTAACAAAAAGAAAGTAAATTTAGATATTATGTTTTTAATAGCTAACAATTCATTTTCATTACTATGATAATTCTTTTCTGCGAGTTTGAATGTTTCGCTGACATATCTACAAATCTTTTCTTGATTTATTTTTAAGACTGCTCCTCAGTGATTATTTGAATCATCAGTTTCAAGGATTAAATTATCACTAGAGGTAGGGAATCATAACGTTGGAAGATTTTTACATTTTTCTTTCAATCTTTTTACTACTTTGGTATGCAGATCTTCCCATGATATATTATCTTTAATTGTATTACTATCTATCATTAAATTATATCCTCTATTATTAATGAAATAAACAATTGTTTCATCCATTTTTATATTTTAAACCAAAAACTTGACTCTGATACCATTTTGCGGATTAATCAACCCAAAATCTAAATAAATCCAAATAAGGAGGTATATGATTAATTTTCGAGATTTAATCAAAATTTTGTGATTATCCTTTTTCAAAACTCACAGTTTTGTACAATCGTTTGTGATATTCTTTGTAAGAATGTCTTTTTCTTTTGACTACTTTTTATCACTTTGCTAATTTCTTCTTCTCAAATTTCCTCTCTCTCTCTCATACAGTGCAGTGAAGGCAATAAATTTAACACTCTTTTGGCCTTTACCATTACTACTTGGACAAAAATTAGATTAAAACATATGATGAAAAGATTAAACTGTTGAAGTAGTTTCAAATAACTTACAATAAAGTAGTTCATTCTTTTAGTTTGATCACTTTTCTAATCAAAAGACCTTAATTAACTCAACACGTATAATTTCTTAAACCCACCACTCAAGCATTAGTTTAATGTATGGTATGATCCGATGCCTTTAGTTTTAAAAAATTTAAGACAATATTATATATTCAAGTCACTTGTTGATGTGTTTTAAGCTTCTTCCAACGCAACTACGTACAATAATATCTAATTATATGTGCATTTCTTCTTTGATTATTAATTTTGTGTGCTTTTTCTCGTGACTTGATGTATATCTATTTCTTATACATCCATCCAAATCTATTTATTTTTTTTTTCTTAAAAACACCTATAAATATTGTATTTAAATTAAAGTTTTACTTAAAAATATTTCTTGCCTGGATAAAATCTTCTTGTGATTCGATTATATCTTAATAATATTTCCTGTCTGGATAAAATCTTCTTGTGATTCGATTATATCTTAATTTTAAAAGATGTTTTGACACATACGTACTTTTATTTATATATAGTCAAAATTTACTTAATTATTACATTTTCATTTATTAACTATCAATCACGTAAGTGTACTAACTCATATAAAAGATGAGATTAGGAACCTTGGCCCCACTATTAAATAGAGAACCTCTAGTGTTCATGAAGCACTTAACCTTTTCTGTTCTTCTAAAGGTTCAAGACTTTTCCTCAAACTTAACAATTGGAGTACAAATTTCTGGCTTTCAATACTTTCCTTCAAGAAGAAACCTAGGGCGACAAGTGGAATAGAGTATGTCTCCCATAAGGCGACATTGCAGAAGAAGATACAGAGCGACTGGAAGAAATACAAGTATAATGGGAAGCATAGAGAAGCAATTGATTCTATCACGATAAGCCAAGAAAAAATTTGAGCTAAAGGATAGCATCATGGCTGTTAAAGCTATGAAGAGTGATAGGAGTCCTAATATCAACTTGAATGGTAACAGCTTCAGAAAGTCATTCTCTCTGTATCGGGACGTGATCAGAATGGACAAGAACATCAACATTGAGATGCAAGAGCAGGAAAATGCAATTGCTTCTGACATAACAAAAATATGAAACCAAGTCTTTGAGTGGAAATTGGGCGTTCCTTTTCCATCTTTGTTGCCACCTGGTAGAGTGAAAGCTGCCTGAAACACCCCGGCAATCGCTAATGTTGCAACTATCGAGCATGACTCTGCTCTACTCTTCATCCAATTTTCAGCTTCTTCTAACAACGTTTTGTGCTCAGCGGTGAATAACTCCCATGGTGTTTTGCCATCATTATTCTTCATTTCTTTGAACGACGGTTTTACGACGGTTTCCACCTCCTACCAATTAATACCATTTTCAATTAAAATGCAATATCAAGAGATAAATATATACAAAAATTCTGAGGTGCTAATGTTTACACTTTATAAAGTGCGTACTTTGAATTGGGTAAAATAATAATAATATTAATAATAATAATTAACTTCTCCCTCAAAAGTTTGTGGGTAGGAAACCTCTTTGTTATGATCAAAGGGCCGACGAGCGGTATCTAGCTATAAGTCAAGTAATTGTTGACTAAGAACAAGGTGAAATAATAAATAAAACATTTACCTTAAAAGTTATTAATTCTCGCTGCATTTCTAGAGCTGCGCCAGGCACCTTACTGATTGGTTTTGGATTTGAATACTGTGCTGCTAGATGCAGTAAGTTATTTCCAGATTTATCTACATATGTTGCTATCAACTCCTTACCGAATCCTATCTCATATATTAGTTTGAAAGTCTCTGCATGACGGTGCATAACTGCAATGTGAAATATGCTCCGATCTTCTTCATCTAATTCATGAACCAAATCAGGATAAGAGCTAATCAGCCCAGCCAAGAATTTGAAATTTCCTGAGTGAGCTGCATCGAATAATAAATTTGAAGGTTTGCTGATAAGTTTCAAGACGTCCTCGTGTGTGCTTTCTGATATTTCTTCCCAAAGACATTTGACTAATTCAAGTGCTTGAGATGAAGAGTCTGTATTGTTGGTGATGAACTTCATTCCTGGAACTAAAAGATACAAAATTATAAGTTATCATTTAAGAGCTCATTCTTGTAAATCACCATGATTCACTATCAAAACTCGATCCAATTTCTTCGCATGAGGAAAACATCGTTATGCACATGATAAGAAATATACCCCACATTGAGATTAGTTACATCGGCTAATAATATAAGCGAACTCTCAAATTTTTACCCAACTTTTAAGTTTGATTCATAGGCTTTTATATGAGTAGACTTATGCACAAGTGAGCCACATTTTTTTAAGTAACAGTGATGAGGAACATATTCCATTAATAGTGTTACTGGTCTAACCAAGTACTTCTGAGGTAGTAACTCATACGCACTACAATCATCTGCTGTACTACTAGCCTACTAGGTTACTAATATTCGAAGAGAGGAAAACTAGCTTATTTTGTATGATATATTAAATTTTATTTATGTCTTTTGTCTTATTTCGTATACATAGATAGTATAGAAATTTGTATGGGTCAAACATACTACCTCAGTGTCATAAGTTAGAGCGCTTGACCAATAAGAACCTGTCACTTGGCAGGTTAAGTGGGATCCACCAACTTCAATTACAAGATTTTTTAAAAAGATAAAAAAATATCCATCTGAACTTCTAAATGACAAGCTTATATTGATCGATCTCACAATCTCAACATTATCACATAGATGGATAAAGTTTGAGTATAATCACAACAGGTGTATGAACTTTAATGAAGCTTAATTAAAACTTAACTACCTTTCAACCGTCCTGGACCACTGCTGGTAAATGCCGAGGGATTTCTAGCCAACATATGCATAGCTGTCCCATATTTGACGTGAGTAGCCACAGCTAGCAGCTTTTTATTCTTCTTTAGCAATTTCAGCGCCAAATCTAATCAATTCACCCAAATGTTTTAGTAAAACAGTAGAAACATGGCTCTCCAAACTGATTTTGGTTCAACGAGGCCATAATAATGTCAACACTGTAAGTACATGACGAAGCCAAAATATAAAATTTACAGTTATAAGAATGAAAAGAAAAGAAAGATGAGCTAACTTTCAGTTAATCTTCTAATTCTTTTTCGGCCTAGGATCCCTAAGCCTCGACATAGCTTTATCTACCTCTTTTCTGTTAAAAAAATTAAGGAAAATGGGAGTCCTACGTGTTGATAAAATAAAATAACAATTTTTGTTTTGTTTCATATGGAATAAAAAAGACAAAAACAAAGTTTTGTTCGATAACAATATTTTAGGAATTACTGACATTTAAAACCACTTTAGAATGGTGCCGCACTCAATTATGAAATATATGCAACAAATTTGGCCATTTCTTATTAGTTGTAGAATAGTGCCAAACGGTTATAAAATTTTATAAATCATTTAAATCGATAAGATTTCTCCTAAAAAACTAGCTTTTCTTTGAGGGGATCAACTAATGAAAAGAAGAAATTTAACATATTCTTACCATACAAACCACTTTCGATGGCGACAAAAAAAATATTTTCTAGGTCGTCTGGTGTCAAATTGTCTTCTTTTTGACGATATAAAAATGATGCCATTTTACTTTGCCCAAACAAAGCAGCAATGTAGAGCGGTGTCATCTGCGCACCACCTCGGATTGTCAACAAATCTGGATTCCTTTTCAGCATAAACTGAGCAATCTCTACACTTCCAACGGCAGCAGCGAAACAGAATGCTGTGTTTCCTTTTTCATCTTGCAATGTTAGCAAATCGTCTTGTCCCAATTTTACCATTTGCTTTACAAAGTTTGTTTGTTTTGCTCCTGTTGCAACGTGAAGAACAGTTTGACATCTCTTTGTTATAGCTGCACGTAGCATGAACTGATCGCATCCTAATATACGTTTTGCTTCGCTGCAGTCACCTTTCAATGCAGCCTTATAGAGAGGCACACATTTGTGGCTGTACAGCATTTTATCTGCAACTTATTTTTGGTGATAAACAAATTAGGAACCCACCCTTCAAAATATATCCATTAATGATCCTTATAAATATAGACACACACACGCACACGTAAATATGGTTCAATAGTTAATTGAGGATAAAGTCTATCGTTTAATCATGAATATACATTAAAATTCCATGCAGACGTCCGCATCTGAGCATGACTGTAAATATATTGTATGTGTAGACATAGTCCTTTTCTAATAAGGGTTCCCTTATTTTATGAAATTAGGGGATGAACTAAGAGACAAGAAAAACATTAGTTTTCAACTCAATGTTTATTGTCTTTTTACAAATCTAAACTTATATATATATAGAAATATTTTAATCCAAAATTTTAAAGTGCGGGAAGGTTTGGAAAAGCTTTAAAACTGTATGGTTTTAAAGACTTAAAATTGTAACCCTCTAAAACCAAACCTTTTAAAACCATGCAATTTTAAAATTTTCCCGAATTTTTCTATACTTTAAAATTCTCCACTAAAAAACTATTCATATATATATATATATATATATATATATATATATATATGTATATTTCTCTTTTTAGCTCCATTCTCATTTATTCGTAATTAGAAATGGACTCTATATGATAATAAGCCAATATTGTATGCGTGAATGTTAATGTATGTAAGAACTCACCTTGAAGTAGACGAACGGATGGCAAGTTGAATTGAGTTGTCGTATTCATATTTGGTATTTGGATTGAAGATGAAGAAGTTGTTGAATGCACACTGTTGGCCTCCAAAGATCGTAGACATATATGAAGATCTGTCATTGTTTCTTTCTTGCAACAATTAATAGTTACACCTTTTGTAAGGATTAGCGGTGCATGAAAAAGCTGAATCACACATATAATAGGAACAAAATCAGTAGTGTTTATATTCGACACACAAGTTACCATTTTGGAGGGGTTGTGGAGAATTAGCCGCATCTCCGTCTGGTATTGAGACACGAACTTGGTACTTCTTCTCTCCATTGGTACGTCTTCTCTCCATTTCTTGCGAGGCAACATCATTGATCACTTTCAACAATTAACGCATCAGATAAACATGAAGTACTGATGCAAAGCAGGATGCTCAAGTATCATAGTAAAAATAGTTTATCTGTTGCAGGAATATCTCATTTGATATATTTTCATATTAATACTTTCACTGTTTAAGTATTTTGTCTTATTGGATTTGTAATTCTAGGTCACAGGCTTGGGTTATATGTTAGTAAAAATAAGCATATTTTATACCTTTAAAAGTTTACTAGTTAGTAAAAATAAGCATCTTTTATACATTTCAAAGTTTACTAGTTAGTAAAAATAAGCATCTTTTATACCTTTAAAAGTTTACTAGTGAATTTGAGATTTGTTATTCATGCCTTATATAGAATAAATTTCAGATTTCAGTTGCTCTTGTTATTTCTTGGCACTATGTGAAGCAAGAAGGCTTAACCGCCTAGATTTGTAGATACTCTTATAATCAAAGAGAATTTTTATTTTGGTATTCTTATTATCAACAAAGGACTGAAAGTATCCTTATTAATCTATCACTATGCATCAATTTGTCCTCTTACCGCCGTAAGATTTGCTGCAGGCCGTCTATAAAGCACCTTGCATCAAGTACATAGCAAACTTAAGTTTAAACAACTCCTTGTAAGTAAATATATGAATTTTTTTTTCTCTAACTAATCATGGTAAAAAAATCCATTCCGTATTTTATTGAAGTGCTTTATTAAAGTGTGAGATTTCTTATTAGAAACTCAATACACATGTATATAAATAGTTAGCTTTTATTAGTTCTGGATCTTGTTTACAGCATTACAAATTGCCATTTTCACCCATTTATAACTTTGTAACGTCGTTACTTACGTGTGTGTGTGTGTGTGTATATATATGTATATATATATATATATATAGAGAGAGAGAGAGAGAGAGAGAGAGAGAGAGAGAAAGAGCTTAATTACCTGCGTTTGACTCAGGGGCTTGTGTCGAATTATGTTCTTCTGAGGTTGCGGTTGAAGATGATCCGTATTCTATCTCTGAATGAGACATTGTTCCTAAAAATATTTATACACGTGCTTTTTATTGTTTCTTCCTTACAACGATAACAATAGCCCTTTAATTTTAAGCAGTATTAGTGTTGCATAAATTAATAAAGTTTCATGCATAATTGCGTTACTACATGTATATCAAGCAAAATTGCACTAAACATTAGTAACTTTGAATTTATTTAAAATATCTGCTGATTATATTCAACAAGGATAGTAAGTTCAGAAATTATATATAGTTATACTAAAAATACCCACTCTAGAATCCTGGAGTAGATAAGCACTATATTTATATACCCCATAAATTTTTCGTCGTTAAAAGGAAGACAATTTACCCAAAAAGAAAAGAAAATGAAAAACAAAAGAAAAGCATATAGTAATGTAGATGTCATCACTAAATTATCAATCTGTGTAGCTACGTACATACGGACACATAAACCGATTTGACTCTTTCAGTAAGGTTCGAACAATAACCTGAGTCTCTGAAGATATATAACTTGAAGAACTTGCAGAAAGAATATTTGAACAGTGTTGGTGACCCCAGATTCTGTTTCGTTTGAGAAGACTTCTCCTTAATTAGCTATTAATTAACTTTCCCGTAGTATGCTAATATATACAGACGTTAAGGCGGGGTGACAGAAATAAAAAAATTAATGTTCCTTTATTCGATCCTTGAACAAGTGCTGTTTTAGATATAATAATTAGTACCACCATGCATACTTATCCTTAATTAGCTATTAATTAACATTCCCGTAGTATGCTAATGTATGTAGATGTTACGGTGGGGTACCGGTGAAAGAAATAAAAACCTAATGTTCCTTTATTCAATCCTTGAAAAAATGCTCTTTCAGATAAAATAATTAGTACCTACCATGCACTACAATTTAGCTTTAACTGCGCGTGAGGAGACTCCCCGATTTAGCATTACTTTCGACAATATTATAAGTTAAATGGAGCAGACGCGGTTTCACAATAGTATAAAATATCATGACATTCGCACTTGAGAATGACACCTCCGCGGTGACCATTAGACTCGTCATCATTCATTGTTGCGGTACAGTCATAAAGCTTGGTGGAAAGATTATGGCAGTGCACTTTAAGCTTTAATTTAAAGTCGATCGGACTACATTTAAAGCCTCTCAATTATGTATGTAACGAGGATCAATTATGGCACCTTCACACAGACTCTTTGATCTTGTTCATTTCATCATCTTTAAAGGGAATTCGCCATGCCTACACAACTTAACGGACATCATCATCATCATCATCATCATCATCATCATCATCATCATCATCATCATCATAATAATAATAATAATAATCAGTAAATTAATAATAAGTCTTTTTATATATATTTTTTATTGAAAGTCTTTTTATAAGAAATTCTATATTATTTATGAGGTTTTACGACACTAGTTAATTAATGATAATTGGAACAATGATAATAGATATTGAAAAACTTTTAAAATGATAGTTTATGCTTCCCTCTTTTCAATGTCTCTCCAATATTTTTTAATTTCAAAAAAAGAGACAAATCATTAATATTACTATTACTCTCTCACTTTATTACCTCACTCATACTCTTTGTTTTCTCTCCAATCTTCATCTCCATTTTAGTTGCCATTTTCTAAACCTTGTGGAAAAGAAGATTGTTTCAATGATGAAGATTATTTATGTGAAATAGATATAATTTTACCCATAGAATATTGGCACGGTGCTTTTTGCTTAACTCACAAAGTAATGTTACACAATATTTCTTGTAATATATTGGTCTATTAATGGCTACTATTCTGTTCTTCTGGAACCAAAATTCTAAAACTCTTAGTTCTCTCATAATCATATCTTTACTTTAAACAATTTATTTGGCAAGATTAAGATATAATTTTAGTTTACTCTTTATTTTGTTAGAACATCAAGTGAGCCCACTGTCATGGGATGAGTATTTTGCACAGCTAACCCGTGCAGTACTTAGACAACTTTGCCGAATGTTGCTAAGTGAGCCTAGAGCTTCTCAAACTAGAGAAGAGAGCAATGGAGCCGAATAAGAGAAATTTGTATTGCACAAAGAGAGATTACAATGCTTGAGTTGCTTACAATGCTTGTTGTTATGTTTGTTGAATGCAGATGCCTAATGCCATCCCATATTTATAGGGGAGGCTTGCCAAGCTCTAGAGATTCTAGAGAATTCTACCACTCCTAACTATTTACATGTGCTGGAATTGTATAGGGAATTCTAGAGTATTTACAAGCTTAATGTGCTAGAGTTGCCTAAAACTTTCTGGAATTGGGCCAAGCTAGCACTTTTGGCCTTGTGTTGGGCTCTTGGTGAGCACATTGGGCTACGAATTTGGGCGGTCCGCAACATCTCCCCCACCTAAGCTCGTGGCGTTCTTGTCGCGCTCTCGTGCTTGAAGTGTTGGATGTGCTCAGCGAATTGTCACAAGTCATCTTCACGTTCCCAAGTGGCTTCGCTCTCAGGGAGGTTCTTCCACTTCACCAAGTATTCGCTATGTGCTGGCATGCCCCTCCTCGAAACCACACGATCCACAATGATGTAGTCCACATCTTTGTCGAATGCGGTGACAACGGTGGTTGGTGCGCGCCTTGATTCTCTACGACTTGGCTCTCCAATGTCTTCGTGATATGGCTTGAAAAGGCTTATATGGAAGACCAGATGGATCTTGAGTCTTGGCGGAAGTTGGAGTTGATATGAGACGTTGCCCACACGTCGAATAACTCGGAAGGGTCCTTCGTAGCGCCTCACTAACCCCTTGTGGACTTTTCGCAACGACTTGAATTGTTGGGGTAGGAGCTTGATAATGACTTGATCACCTTCCTTGTACTCAACATGCCATCACCTTGTATCCACCCATATCTTCATTTTCCTCACGGCTTTGTCGAGGTAGGCTCGCGTGATGTCCGCTTCCTCATGCCATTCACGGGTGAGCTTGTGAGCCGCGGGGCTTTTCCCTCCGTAAGTTGAGGCTATGGCGTTAGGGGTCATGGGCTAGAATCCCATGATGATCTCGAACGAACTCTTGCCCGTAGCCTCACTTCGCTGCAAATTATAAGAAAAATGGGCAATATCGAGTAGTTTCACTAATCCCGCTAATGAGTGCTCACATAATGCCTCAAGTACATCTCGAGGAGGCCATTGATGCGCTCGGTCTACCCATCCGTTTGTGGGTGGAAGCTTATCGAGAACTTGAGATCAGTCCCCAACATCTTGAAGAGCTCTGTCCAAAAACGTCCATTGAACCGAGGGTCTCGGTCGCTCACAATGCTCTTCGGAACTCCCCAAAGATTCGCAATGTGCTTGACGAATAGGCGAGCTGCCTCGTCCGCTTTGCAATCGAATGGTGCGGCAATGAATATGGTGTACTTACTATATCGGTCGACAGCGACCGTGATACTTCCGCAACCTTCGAACTTGGGCAGTGATGTGATGAAGTCCATGGAGACACTTTCCCATGGCCTTATTGCTAGTGGCAGCAGCTCCAATATTCATGCTGGAAGTTGATGATCCGCCTTGTCTTGTTGGCACACAAGACAAGTTCGCACGTATGCCTCGATGTCGTCCCTCATGTGCGGCCAAAAATACGAGGCTTGGACTAGTGCGGTGGTGCGCTCGATTCCTGGGTGACTAGCCTACTTAGAGTCGTGGCACTCTTTAATTACTTCCTTCCGTAGGTTTCCCCACCTTGGCACGAACAACCGATCTCCCTTGGTGAGGAGGATGCGTTCCTCTTGCCAAAATCGCATTGTCTTTCCCTTGAGCACCTTCTCCAGCAAATCCTCTGCTAACGGATCTTGTTGGAGGCCTTCCTTGATGCGTGAGACAAGGTTGGACTTCGGTTGGCTCATGCTAAGTGTTGCCAATTAGGCTTTGTGACTTAGAACGTCCGCAACGACATTGTCTTTCCCTGGTTTGTACTCGAGCCGATAGTCGAATTCCGCAATGAAATCTTGCCACCGTGCTTACTTCGGACTCAACTTCTTTTGAGTTTAAAAGTAGCTTGTCGCTACATTGTCCATCATGATCGTGAAGTGTGAGCCTAGCAAGTAATGTCGCCACACTCTTAGACAATGGATAATGGTTGTCATCTCCTTTTCTTGCGCTGTGTAGCGGCATTCTGTATCATTTAGCTTTTGACTCTCGAACGCTATGGGGTGGCCTTCTTGCATGAGGACTCCTCCTATGGCGAAATTCGAGGCATCCATTTGGACTTCGAAGGGCTTTGTGTGGTCTGGAAGAGCGAGGACGGGTTCTTCCAAAATTGCTCTTTTCAACTCCTCGAATACGCATTGGCACTCTTCGGACCAATGCCACGTTTTGTTTTTCTTGATCATATCCGTCAAGGGTGTCGCCTTGGCTGAGTAGCCTTTGATGAAGCAGCGGTAGTAGTTCACCAACCAAAGGAATGAGCGAAGCTCGGGCACTTTCATGGGAGGCTCCCACTCGAGGATGACCTTCACTTTGACATTCGTCATCATAAGTTTTTCGCTCGCAATCTTGTGGCCAAGGAACTCCACTTCTTATTGTGCAAACGAGCACTTCTCTAACTTGAGGAAGAGCTCGTTGTCTCGAAGTGCTTGGAGGACTTGTCGTAAATGTTGGGCATGCTCCTCGAGTGTGGTGCTATAAACCACGATGTTATCCAAGTACACGACCACGAAGCGGTCGAGGAATGGTTGGAGCACCTTGTTCATGAGTGTGCAAAATGTGGCGGGTGTATTAGTAAGGCCAAAAGGCATCACAAGGAATTCGAAAGAATCGGACCTTATTGTGCACGCTGTCTTTGGTTCGTCTCCCTTGGCGATGCACACTTGGTAGTGCCCGGAGCGCAAGTCAAGTTTGGTGAAGTACCACACTTTGCCAAGCTGTTCGAACAAGTCCACAATTAAGGGAATCAGATACTTGTTCTTGATGGTGATCTTGTTGAGTGCTCTATAGTCGATGCACATTCGCAGTGATCCATCCTTTTTCTTTTGGAAGAGGACCGGTGCACCGAATAGGGCTTTTGAGGGGCGAATGTATCCTACATCCAGCAAGTCTTTGAGTTGTTTCTGCAACTCCTCTAATTCGGGTGGCGCCATGCGGTAGGGTGCCAAGGCTGGTGGCTTCGCGCCTTGTTCCAGCTCGATTGTGTGATCTACCTCTCGTCGAGGTGGGAGTTTCTTCGAAAGTTCTGGAGGCATCACGTCCTTGTATTTGTTGAGGGCGACTTGAATTCGTGGAGGGACTTGGCTTGGTGATGTTCCGCTATCTCCTTCCTCGTTTAGTTCCCGAATGGAGACCAAGAAGCTTGGGTCCTTCTTTCCCTATGGTTCAACCCTAGACTCATCTGATTATATTATAACTAGATACTCTTATACTTGGGAGTAATACACTTTTGAAACGTGTCACTAAGCAAGTTCTAAATTACGTGCATACTGATCTTTGGGGGCCTGCTCTAGTTTTTTCGTTAAATCAGAGAAGATACTTAATGTTAATAATAGATGATTACTTTAAGAATGAATGGATTTATATATTAAAAACCAAAGATCAAGCCTTAGAGAAGTTTAAAGTTTGGAATTGAAAGCCCTTTTGAATTGCATGGCAGAGAGTGTCTTTTCTTCAGACTTGCCTCGTTCCGTGGGAACCATGCATGCCTTACTCCCGTCGAGAATGCTTAGGGAGTTCGTAGTGGGCAGCGGGAAGGCATGGACTTGATTGAAGAATTCCATGTCGAGGACCATCTTGAAGTCGTCCATGGGCACAATGGAGAAGTCAAACTTTCTGCTCCATGTACTGAGTGTGATGTGTACGCCTTGGGCGATTCTCGCAATTGGCTTGGCGGGTGAGTTTACTGCCTTCATTGTGCCTCATCGACGGACACAAAGTTGTGTGTCACTCCCGTGTCTGGCAGCACGCGAACGGACTGACCGTTTACCTTTGCACTTACATACATGAGGCATTTCTTGACGAGTGCGGGCTGTTGGTGATTGAGTGCACCGAGGCGTTAGAGAGAACCCATGCTGAGTTGGGGTTCCTCCGTGGACATTGTAGGGTTGTTCTTGAGTTGGGCAGCAAGAACGTTAAGCGACCTCTTCTCCGGACAGTCGCGTACCCAATGAGGTCCGTTACTTATGAAGCATGGGCTTCGCGTCTTCGGCGCCTCCTTCTTGCCCTCCGATTTTCCTTGCTCGCTCTTGTTGCTAGGCGGCTTTTTCTGCCCTCAATCTTTGTGGTTGTTGCTCTTCTCTTTGCGACTCTCTCCCCCACCTTTGCCTTGGCTAGACTTCTTGTCTTTGGATTGGGTAGAATATTCGGTGAGCGATTCCGCAATGGCGATGGCGTCGTCAAGTGTTTGAGTACCACGCCTATCAAGCTTGGTCTTAGCCCAATCCTTGAGGCCATCTTGGAAGTAGAAGAGCGAATCCTTATCGGACATGTCGCTTATCTCTAATATGAGGGTAGTGAACTCGTTGATGTAGTCCCACGTGCTACTCGATTGCTTGAGGTGACGTAAGCGCGCTCGCGCTTCCTTCTCCGCATTGCTTGGGGCGAACTGCTTTCGAAGTTCTTGCTTGAAGTCGGAGAGTGTTCGCTTGCGCTTGGATGAGAGCTTTTGTTGCCACCGTGAACTCGGCGTATTCTCCCTCGAGACCGTCCACTCTTTCCTCCAATCCCTCGAGGCTATCTTGAGCGGCGGACAATGCAATTTCGAGAGTAGTCACACGAGGCTCCAATGCATCCATGGATGGGGCCTCGGACTTGCCTTGGGCGCGTTCTCCCTCTCGGCCGCGGCTTGATTCCGGTGGAACATACACACCAACAACACCCTCTTGTGCTACGTTCGAAGGGTTGGCCATTGCTCGTGAGCTAATTTACGTGCGTACAAACCTTAGCTTTGATACCACTTATCACGGGATGAGTATTTTGCGCAGCTAACCCGTGCGGCACTTAAGACAATTTTCCGAATGTTGCTAAGTAAGCCTAGAGCTTCTCGAACTAGAGAAGAGAGCAAAGGAGTCGAATAAGAGAAATTTGTATTGCACAAAGAGAGATTACAATGCTTGGGTTGCTTACAATGCTTGTTGTTGTGTTTGTTGAATGCAGATGCCTAATGTCATACCATATTTATAGGGGAGGCTTGCTAAGTTTTAGAGATTCAAGAGAATTCTACCACTTCCTAGCTATTTATATGTGCTAGAATTGTATAGAGAATTCTAGAGTTTTTACAAGCTTAATGTGCTAGAGTTGCCTAAAACTTTCCGGAATTGGGCCAAACTAGCACTCTTGGCCTTGTGTTGGGCTCTTGGTGAGTACATTGGGCTACGAATTTGGGCTGTCCGCAACACCACGCTGTAATTACTTCCTGCCAATTAAAATGCATTTTTCATGCAAAATGTTAACTACACCTCAAATGTTTTTTACCCGAAAATGTTAATTACTTTTGATTGGATACAAGAAATTCTAACTGCCTGCACATTTTCATTTTTATAAATGACTAATGTTATTAGTGGGTTTAATGGAAATTAAGATGTTATAAACCTTACAATTTGAATATTTGATTGTGTATATAATGTTACATTATAAGAAAACAAACAATAAATGATATAAAGAGACTGCACATTTTTATTTATCTATCGTCTATATATCTGTCACTCTTTTCTGATAAATTTTTGATAAAAAAATTATCATGCAATTTACGATAATTTTAATAAGTAAGAAGTATGTCACACCATAATTTAAGGAAATTTTAAATTTATTTGAATTTCCAGCATTCTTTTATTTTTTTGGTAGAAAAATTTACATATTTTAGCTGCTATTATTTAAAAATATTATTAATGATATCACCATTTTAAACTTTGTTATTATTATTATTAGAATTTTTTATTATTATTATTATTATTGTAAATCCCCAAATTTTACAAATTTGATTTAAAGAAAATTGCAAATACAAAGTAAATTTAAAATCTAATATAACAGTTGCAAAATCTAATAAATAACAAAATACATGAAATTTAATATATATTAAGACTACAATATCTATTTAAACCATAAAATGTATGACCACCCCAATAGTTGAAATATACAAACGACACAAACTACACCGATGCCAAATTTTGCAAAATATCTTAAGATAAGCAGTCACCCAAAACACTTGCACCAAAGTCCAACATATTGGATACCTAAAACCTTCATTCAGCTACAGGATCCAAATTCTCCAGTACCTAAAAACAAAATTACACAAATAAAAACTAATTACATCATAAGGAAAGTTGAGGAGAAGAAAAAAAAAAAATCAGTTTACAGCACATGTAATTAACAAATATAATTAACCACAGATTGTGGCATTGGTATCTCCGACAATTATTGTATAGCCAAAAATCTTCTATGAATGTTGCAAGTTTCATGCCATTCAATAATAATGAAATTATTGAAATAGTTTCTAATATAAAAGCACAAAAACAAAAATTTCCAAACATGAGTTGATCTTCTTATTAAATAGAAAAGAGACTATCTCTCCCGAATTTGTAACTCACATGCCAGAAAAGAAGGCAATCCGTCTCAAAACATAAGTACGGATGAGAAGCCACTATAAGTTAGAGAGCCTTCTTATCTCTAGTTCTCTATATTTTGATGCTGCAAGCAACAGCATAGTTATGAGAGTCAACACGGTGAAATATGGTCGTGATTTTCAAAAGATTATGTTGCCAAAATTGCAGGTTTTGTAGCTAATAAAGTTAAAGAAAAGCTGCTTTAATTTATATGAATGATAAATAATATCCGCGAAGGAGAGTGTAGACCAAATAATATAATAGCTTGAGGCTTTAGCCAGCTAGCATTTATTTTATCACAACAAAATATTTGAAGCAACTCTTACAACTTGCAAAATGTAGGAGCACAAAACCAAGTCAAGCTCCTTTAATCTATCATACAAGCATAAAAATTTTAGATCAGTGCTCTGCATAATCGAGAATTGAACAGAGAACCAAAAAAGCAAACGTTGAAAGAAATTAAAGCAACTTACTAACTCCAGGAGAGAATTTTCACATAAAGCCTTTGTCTCAGCCTCTGCCTTCTGGGTGAGTCCAAAATAAATAAGAATATTCATCTAATATCAAAGGTACTATTATTAAAATGACCCATCAGGAAATGAAGCATCATTAACCAATGATATTACTTGTGTTATTTGGTCAAAGTAACTAAACCAGTCACCAAGAAAGAAAAAAAAAGGGAAAAGGTATCAGGGTCTAACCATTTTCTCCTAAATTATGCAGAGAAAAATAGTAATTGAACTATATAAATTTCAAATACACATTTAATTAAACGCCTTCTCCCATATTATGCAGATAAAAATAGCATTTTAACTATACATCCTCTAATAGACATTTAATCAATCACCTTACAAGCGCCCAAATCTTTCGAAATTGTAAACCAATTAAACACGTTAAATCCTCAATTGAAATTCAAAATTTCCCACAATTTCTTAGCCAAGAACTAGTAAAATGTACAAAATAATTGAGCATAAAAATTTGAAGATAAAGCCAAACCCTAACCACCGTGACAGCCACAAGCCACCACTACCTTACCACTCCACAACATATCCAATCGCATGCAAGTCATACCCAGTAACTCTCTGCACTCAATTCCCATTTGTTTTAGTACTGGTTCGAACGGCGGTGGTAGAACTGCTTGGGGTGACAGTTAAAAGATAAAGAGACTGAGAAACAAAGTGAAACGAGTGTGCACGATTCAATTTAAAAATTCATGGAAGCCCAAGTCCGGCCCAGGCCTAGCTCAAGCTTAGCCTGTCCAAACTTGGATGGACTTTTAGTGGGCTTGCGCCTAATGATAATAACATGGACTTGAGTTTATACTTGAAAAAGCCCTGTTGAAGTCCTTAAATTGCCAACCCTAAACCTAAGGAAGCTATTGAGAAGTGAGCAATGCATCTTTTTTAGAAACAAGATGCATTCACACATGGAGGCAATCAGAACATGCAGTTTGATTTTGAGCACTGGTTTTGTTTTAGTTTTGGAAAATACATTTTTTATTCTAAGTTTCTCTAGAAACTTGGTTTCAATTTCAAGACTTGTACCATTCAATTTTTTCTTTAACATTGCAGATAAGTTTTGTAATCTATATTGTAATGTATATTGTAAATCTGAACTTGTTGGGAATGATACATTGTCATCTTCTTCACCTTAATTTGCAAAACAATATTTCTTATACTTTAATGTATGTTCATACTGGTATTAAATGATGTGTTATAAATGAAAATTCCTCTATTTTGTGGCATTAGAGACTCGGTCATATCTCTATAGAAAGAGTTAAAATATTAGTAAATGATGGAGAACTTAATACTCTGGATTTTACTGATTTTGATACTTTTGTGGACTGTATAAAGGGAAAGCAGACCAACAAAAGAAATAAAAGTGCTCAAAGGAGTTTAGAAAAGTTAGAAATCATACATTCGAATATTTATAGTCCAAACATGGACTTATATGGTCAGAACTACTTCATTTCATTTATAGATGATTACTCACGATATATTTATCTCTACTTACTTAATTATAAAAATGAAGCATTAGATGCTTTTAAGGTATTTAAAAGCGAATTAAGATCATGAGAACAAATAGAGGTAGGGAATATTATAGTAGATACACTTAGAATGGGCAAGCACTAGGTTCATTTGCGAAGTTTCTTTAACAACATGGGATTGTTACCCAATACACTATGGCTAGTTCTGCAAACTAGAATGGTGTAGCAGAAAGAAGAAATCGAACTTTCTAGACATTGTGCATAATATACTTGGTAGCTCTAAGCTTTCTAAATTCTTATGGACTAAAGCACTCAAGATGGTTGTGTATATATTAAATCGAGTTCTAACCAAGGCAGTTTCTAAAATGCCATTTGAATTATGAAGAGGTTGGAAATCGAGCTTGCGACATATAAATGTTTGGGGATGCCCATTTGAAGTGAGAATCTACAATCCACAAGAAAAGAAGTTGGACCCAAGGACCATTAGTGGGTATTTCGTTAGATATGCTGAAAGGTCTAAAGGGTACATATTTTACTGTCCATCTCATAGTAATAGGATTGTGGAATTGAGAAATGCAAAATTTCTTGGAAATGAATTGATCAATGAGAGCGATCGATCTCAAAATATTATTTCTGAAAAAGATCATTTAAATGCTCAACCTTCCACTTCAAGTGATAGACTGATTGTCATTCATAACACTCCTCAAGTTCAAACAAGTGTTGTGCAATCAATTGTTGAAGTTCTACAAGTTGTTGATAATAATCTAGTAGATCAGGCTGTTCTAGAATTACTTGAAACTCTTAAGCAACCAGTTGAATAACATGCTCCTTAAGAGAATATTGGTTTAACATTAAGAAGATCTACAAGAATAAGGAAACCAATAATTCTAGTGATTATATAGTGTATTTGCAAGAATCTAACTATAATATTGAAGCCGAAGATGATCTTGAATCCTTTTCACAGGCCATGAATTCCAAAGAATCATATTGATGGTATAATGTAGTGAAAGAAGAGATAAATTGTATGTCATCCAACGGAGTCTGGGATCATGTTAAGTTACCTAATTGTTACGGACCGCCCAATTTCCTAGCCCAATTGCCCACAATTTCGGGCTAGAGAGCCAACACAAGGCCAAGAGTGCTAGCTTGGCCCAATTCCGGAACATTCTAGACAAATCTAGCACATGTGAGCTGTAAATACTCTAGAATTCTCCATGGAATTCCAGCACATGTAAATAGGTGGAAAGTGGTAGAAAAAAAAAAAACAAACTCAACAACAAGTATTGTAATCTCTCTTTGTGCAATACAAGTTTCTCATTTGGCTCTATTGCTCTCTTCTCTTGTTCGAGAAGCTCTAGGCTTACTTAGCAACATTCGGCAAAGTTGTCTAAGTGCCGCACGGGTTAGCTGCGCAAAATACTCATCCTGTGACAAGTGGTATCAGAGCTAAGGTTTGCACACACGCAAGTTAGCTCACGAAGCAATGGCCAACCCTTCGAATTCAGCACAAGAGGGTGTTGTTGGTATGGATGTTCCACCGGAACCAAGCTGCGGCCGTGAGGGAGAACGCGCCCAAGGCAAGACTCGTGGCAAGTCCAAGGCCCCATCCGTGGATGCGTTGGAGCCTCGTGTGACTACTCTCGAAATTGCATTATCCGCCGCTCAAGATAGCCTCGAGGGATTGGAGGAACGAGTGGACGGTCTCGAGGGAGAATACGCCGAGTTCACAGTGGCAACAAAGGCTCTCATCCAAGAGCAAGCGAACACTCTCCGAGGTGAGTTTCGTTCTTTTCATGATGAGTTGCTCAAACTTCGTAGCTTTGTTCAGGATGAACTACGAGCTGTCCGTGCGGAAGTGGATGAAGTCCGCTCGGATTGGGCATGGCACAAGCGCACACTCTCCGCAAGTCCAGCTTCCGCAAACTCGAGTGATGCGCGCCGCATTGACGTGCCAAAGCCCGACACATACGATGGCACACGAAATGCCACCATCGTAGACAATTTTCTCTTTGGGCTTGATCAATACTTCGATGCCATGGGTATACGAGACGGGCATCGAAAGTGGGCACTGCACCCACCTATCTTAGAGGCGCTGCACAACTATGGTGGCGTCGCAAGCATGTCGAGATGGGCAAGGGCATTTGCACCATCAACACTTGGGCCGACTTCAAGCAAGAAGTCTGAAAGCAATTCGCCCCAAGCAATGCGGAGAAGGAAGCGCGAGCGCGCTTACGTCGCCTCAAGCAATCGGGTAGCATTCGGGACTACATCAACGAGTTCACTACCCTTATGTTGGAGATAAGTGACATGTCCGACAAGGATTCACTCTTCTACTTCCAAGATGGCCTCAAGGATTGGGCCAAGACCGAGCTTGATAGGCGTGGTGTTCAAACACTTGATGACGCCATTGCCGTTGCGGAGTCGCTCACCGAATACCCTACCCAATCCAAGGACAAAAAGGCCAACCAAGGCAAAGGTGGGGGAGAGAGTCGCAAGGACAAGGGCAATAACCGTAAAGAGTGGGGGCAGAAAAAGCCGCCTAGCAACAGAAGCGGGCAAGGAAAATCGGAGGGCAAAAAGGAGGCACCAAAGCCGCGAAGCCCATGCTTCATATGCAACGGTCCTCATTGGGTGCGCGACTATCCGGAGAAAAAGTCGCTCAATGCTCTTGCTGCCCAACTAAAGAGCAACCCTACAATGTCCTCGGAGGAACCCCAACTCAGCATGGGTTCTCTCCAACGCCTCAGCGCACTCAATCGCCAACAGCCCACACTTGTCAAGAAAGGGCTCATGTATGTAAGCGCAAAGATAAATGGCCAGTCCGTTCGTGCGCTGTTAGACACAGGAGCGACACACAACTTTGTGTCTGTTGACGAGGCCAAGCGCTTAGGCCTCAAGGCCACCAAGGAAGGAGGTACAATGAAGGCAGTAAATTCACCCGCCAAGCCAATTGCGGGAATTGCACAAGGCGTGCACTTAACACTCGGTACGTGGAGTGGAAAGCTTGATTTCTCCATCGTGCCCATGGACGACTTCAAAATGGTCTTCGGCATGGAATTCTTCGACCAAGTCCATGCCTTCCCGCTGCCCGCTACAAACTCCCTAAGCATTCTCGACGGGAGCAAAGCATGCATGGTACCCACGGAGCGAAGCAAGTCCGAAGAGAAGACACTCTCCGCCATGCAATTCAAAAGGGCTTTCAAGAAGGACCCAAGCTTCTTGGTCTCTATTCGGGAACTAAACGAGGAAGGAAATAGCGGAACTTCGCCAAGCCAAGTCCCTCGGCAAATTCAAGCCGTCAATGAATACGAGGACGTGATGCCTCCAGAACTTCCAAAGAAGCTCCCACCTCGACGAGAGGTAGATCATGCGATCGAGCTGGACCAAGGCGCGAAGCCACCAGCCTTGGTGCCCTACCGCATGGCGCCACCCGAACTTGAGGAGTTGCAGAGACAACTCAAAGACTTGCTGGATGCAGGATACATTCGCCCCTCGAAGGCCCCATTCGGTGCACCGGTCCTCTTCCAAAAGAAAAAGGATGGATCGCCACGGATGTGCATCGACTATAGAGCGCTCAACAAGATTACCATCAAGAACAAGTATCCGATTCCCTTGATCGCGGACTTGTTCGACCAACTTTGCAAAGCGCGGTACTTCACCAAACTTGACTTGCGCTCCGGGTACTACCAAGTGTGCATCGCCAAGGGAGACGAACCAAAGACGGCGTGCACAACAAGGTACGGGTCTTTCGAATTCCTTGTGATGCCTTTTGGCCTTACTAATGCACCCGCCATATTTTGTACGCTTATGAACAAGGTGCTCCAACCATTTCTCGACCGCTTTGTGGTCGTGTACTTGGACGACATAGTGGTGTATAGCACCACACTTGAGGATCATGCCCAACACTTACGACAAGTCCTCCAAGTACTCCGAGACAACGAACTCTTCCTCAAGTTAGAGAAATGTTCGTTTGCACAACAAGAAGTGGAGTTCCTTGGCCATAAGATTGCGGGCGGGAAGATTATGATGGAGAATGCTAAAGTAAAGGCCATCCTCGAATGGGAACCTCCTTCGAAAGTATCTGAGCTGCGCTCATTCCTTGGGCTGGTGAATTACTACCGCCGCTTCATCAAGGGCTATTCGGCCAAGGCGGCACCCTTGACGGATATGCTCAAGAAAAACAGAACGTGGCATTGGTCCGAAGAGTGCCAACGTGCATTTGAGGAGTTGAAGAAGGCAATTTCGGAGGAACCCATCCTCGCTCTTCCGGACCACACAAAGCCCTTCGAAGTCTAAACGGATGCCTCGGATTTCGCCATAGGAGGAGTCCTCATGCAAGAAGGCCACCCGATAGCGTTCGAGAGTCGAAAGCTAAACGATACAGAACGCCGCTACACGGTGCAAGAAAAGGAGATGACAGCCATCATCCATTGCCTAAGAGTGTGGCGACATTACTTGCTTGGCTCACACTTCACGATTATGACGGACAACGTGGCGACAAGCTACTTTCAGACGCAAAAGAAGTTGAGTCCGAAGCAAGCACAGTGGCAAGATTTTCTAGCGGAATTCGACTATCGGCTCGAGTACAAACCGGGGAAAGCCAATGTCGTTGCGGACGCTCTAAGCCGCAAGGCAGAATTGGCGACACTTAGCATGAGCCAACCGAAGTCCGACCTTGTCTCACGCATCAAGGAAGGCCTCCAACAAGATCCGCTAGCAAAGGATTTGCTGGAGAAGGTGCTCGAGGGAAAGACAAGGCGCTTTTGGCAAGAGGAAGGCATCCTCCTCACCAAGGGAGATCGGCTGCTCGTGCCAAGGTGGGGAAACTTACGAAAGGAAGTTATCAAGGAGTGCCACGACTCCAAGTGGGCTGGTCACCCAGGAATCGAGCGCACCACCGCACTAGTCCAAGCCTCGTATTTTTGACCGCACATGAAGGACGACATCGAGGCATATGTGCGAACTTGTCTTGTGTGCCAACAAGACAAGGTGGATCATCAACTTCCCGTGGGATTGTTGGAGCCGCTACCACTAGCAACAAGACCATGGGAAAGTGTCTCCATGGACTTCATCACATCGCTGCCCAAGTCCGAAGGTTGCTGAAGCATCATGGTCGTTGTCGACCGATACAACAAGTATGCCACATTCATTGCCGCACCAGTCGATTGCAAAGTGGACGAGGCAGCCCGCCTATTCGTCAAGCACATTGTGAAGCTTTGGGGAGTTCCAAAGAGCATTGTGAGCGACCGAGACCCTCGGTTCACTGTGCGTTTTTGGACAGAACTCTTCAAGATGTTAGGGACCGATCTCAAGTTCTCGACAAGCTTCCACCCACAAACGGATGGGCAGACCGAGCGCATTAATGGCCTCCTCGAGATGTACTTGAGGCATTATGTGAGCGCTCATCAGCGGGATTGGGCGAAGCTACTCGACATCGCCCAATTTTCTTATAACTTGCAGCGAAGTGAGGCTACGGGTAAGAGTCCGTTCGAGATCATCATGGGATTCCAGCCCATGACCCCCAATGCCATAGCCTCAACTTATGGAAGGAAAAGCCCCGCGGCACATAAGCTCGCCCGCGAATGGCATGAGGAAGCAGACATCACGCGAGCCTACCTCGACAAAGCCGCGAGGAAAATGAAGAAATGGGCGGATACAAGGAGACGGCATGTTGAGTACAAGGAAGGTGATCAAGTCATGATCAAGCTCCTACCCCAACAATTCAAGACATTGCGGAAAGTCCACAAGGGGTTAGTGAGGCGCTACGAGGGACCCTTCCGAGTTGTTCGACGTGTGGGCAATGTCTCGTATCAACTCCAACTTCCGCCAAGACTCAAGATCCATCCGGTCTTCCATATGAGCCTTCTCAAGCCATATCACGAAGACATGAGAGAACCAAGTCGCGGAGAATCAAGGCGCGCGCCAACTGCCGTTGTCACTGCGTTCGACAAAGATGCGGACCGAGTGGTTTCAAGGAGGGGCGTGCCAGCACATAGCGAGTACTTGGTGAAGTGGAAAAACCTCCCCGAGAGCGAAGCCACTTGGGAACGTGAAGAGGATTTGTGGCAATTCACTGAGCACATCCAGAATTTCAAGCACGAGAGCGCGACGAGGACGCCGCGAGCTTAGGTGGGGGAGGATGTTGCGGACCGCCCAATTCACTAGCCCAATTGCCCACAATTTCGGGCTAGAGAGCCAACACAAGGCCAAGAGTGCTAGCTTGGCCCAATTTGGGAACATTCTAGACAAATCTAGCACATGTGAGCTGTAAATACTCTAGAATTCTCCATGGAATTCCAGCACATGTAAATAGGTGGAAAGTGGTAGAAAAAAAAAAAAACAAACTCAACAACAAGCATTGTAATCTCTCTTTGTGCAATACAAGTTTCTCATTTGGCTCTATTGCTCTCTTCTCTTGTTCGAGAAGCTCTAGGCTTACTTAGCAACATTCAGCAAAGTTGTCTAAGTGCTGCACGGGTTAGCTACGCAAAATACTCATCCCGTGACATAATGGTGTAAAAGCCATAGAATGTAAATGAGTCTTTAAGACAAAGAAATACTCAATAGGTAACACTGAAAGCTATAAAGTAAGAATTTTTGCTAAAGATTCGCTCAGATTGAAGGAATTGATTACAACGAGACTTTTTCTCCTGTATAGAAGAAAGATTCTTTTCGTATCATTATGGCATTAGTTGCTAATTTTGATTTGGAACTACATCAAATAGATGTGAAATTTTTTTTCCTCTATAGAGATTTAGAGGAAGAGGTTTATATGAAACAACCAAAAAGATTCTCCTCTAGTGATTGTGAGCATTTGGTATGCAAGATTAAGAAATCCATATATAAATTGAAATAAGCTTCTCGTAAGTGGTATTTAAAATTTTATGATGTTATCTCTTTATTTGGATCGGTAAAGAACCTTATGGATCGATGTATATGCACGAATGTCAGTGGGAGTAAGATTTGTTTCCTTAGTTTATTTGTAGATGATATTCTTCTTGCAACCAATAATAAGGGGTTGTTTCATGAGGTAAAACAATTTCTCTTTGAGAATTTTAACATGAAAGATATGGGTGATGTATTTTATGTCATAGGCATTAAGATCCATAGAGACAAATTTCAAGGAATTTTGGGTATGTCTCAAGAAACTTATATCAATAAGGTCTTGGAGAGATTTTGGATGAAAAATTGTTCACCTAGTATAACTCCTATTGTGAAGGGTGACATGTTCAATTTGAACCAATGCCCCAAACATGATTTTGAAAGGGAACAAATGAAAAATATTCCATACGCATCTGTTGTTAGAAGTTTGATGCATACTCAAGTCTGTACAAGACCTGACATAGCATTTGCTGTTGGAATCTTGAGAAGATATCAGAGTAATTCAGGTTTAGACCACTGGAAAACTGCAAAGAAAGTAATGAGATACCTTCAAGGGTCCAAGGATTGTATGCTTATGTGTAGACGGATTGACAATTTGGAAGTAATTGGCTACTCCGATTTAGACCTTGCTGGTTGTGTTGATTTACGAAAATCAACATATGAATATATTTTTATGCTCGCCAGTGGAGCTGTATCTTGGAGAAGTACAAAGCAGACTTTGACTGCTACTTTTACTATAGAGGCTGAGATCATTTTTTGTTTTGAGGCTACCTCACATGGTATATGGTTGAAGAGTTTCATATATGGGCTGAGAATTGTGGATTCAATCTCAAGGCCATTAAAGATATATTGTGACAATTCAGCTGCAATTTTCATAACTAAAAATAACTAAAGCGGAAGTCGAAGTAAACATATCGACATTAAATATTTAGTCATTAGGGAACGTGTTAAAGAAAAGAAAATAGTCATCGAACACGTTAACACTAAATTGATGATTGTTGATCCTTTAACAAAAGGCATGCCACCACAAAATTTTAAGGATCATGTAAACCGAATGGGACTTGATCCCATCATGTAATTTTCATTGTATAAACAGTGTAATAAAAATGAGACTATTATTTTTGTGATGTTTTCCCATTTTTATGTGCACATTCATTTATATTGAGAAAATATCAATTTTTGTTGGACCGAGAATAAGCAAGGAGTTTATTCACTAGGTTAAATTATCATACATGGCTTGTATTTAGGAAGAATAATACATTGTAATACATGGAAGATAATATTCGTTCTTAGAGGACCTATCGCCATGATTCACGTATTTTTGTTAAGTCTAAGTAATTGATATATTTAAATATCATATCGATTGAAATGTTTGGACTAAATGAGAGAACGTTGAACACGTGACTGTTCAATTTGTTTCCAGCATATGGTCCAACATTGTCAAGACTGCCATGTTTTGCCAGCTGACAGCAGCTTTGGCAATTTCTCAACCCTTCATCTTTGATAGAAAGATGAAATAAAAGGGACATGTTGAAATAATTTTGGTCCCTGGGCCTGTAATCAAAGAAAAACTTATGCTACACCATCACTTTTGATTACAGCGGCTTCAGAGCTATCAAAATCAGCAGTAAAACACTTTAATGGCTGGAGTTTCGATTCTAAACTTCCGCTTTTGAATTTTATGAACATGTTATGTTATACTTGCATCGGAAATCATACTTAAGTTTTCTTACATTTTAGACTCTAAAGTGTAGTTGAGCGCAACATTGACAGCGCTTAATTATATTTGTATTCTTTATACATATTTTTCTTACATATCACAATGAAATGTTATTTGAAATCTTTTCAGCAATTTCTTTGATTCAGATATATGTTATAATAAAGGCCTTTCGAAAGGAAAAGAAACTAAAATAAAGTGAGGTTCTTTAGCTCGGCCTGAAAAGAATTTCTGGCTAAATCTTCTTGAATTTATGTGTGTTCTAACGTCCCGAAACTAAAGGATGATGAGATTGAGGACACTCGTTGTTAATATAACTCATGCACCTATTAAAACTTGGACTTGAACCTTAAACAAACTGTTCCTTACTACTAGAGTTAAGCCTTTACTTCGGCATACGATATATCTAAAAGATAGAAATTTACGGCCCGAATATGTTTTCGTACTTACCGTACAAACCAGTGTCGCGCTTGTAATGAATATAACTTTCCGGTCCTCAGTTATCAGGTCCTTTTTACTTTTATGGAATAAAAAAGATGCTGTACCCATTTGTCCAAACAAAGCAGGAAAGTAGAGCGGTGGTATGTTTTCACTGCCTTGGATTGCCAGCAGACTCGGATTCTTTTTAAGAATTAAATTTGCAATATCTACAGCTCCGACAGCAGCAGCAAAACAAAAAGTTGTGTTCCCATTTTCGTCCTGAACCATCAAGTCTTCTGGATCCATAAAGTTTAGCAATCGCTGAACAAAACTAGTTTGTTTTGCTCCCGTTGCCACATGAAGAACAGTTTGATGTCCCTCTGTAATGGCCGCACATATTATTGATCGATAATCCTTTTCAAATAAACCTTCAATTTCCTTCATCTCTCCTTTTAGTGCAGCCTTATAAAGCAGTAAACGTATACTGCAGCATAGTTTTCTCTTTTTCCCTGTTAAAAATCTGAACTTATAAAAGTTAAATTTTATGCAACCTAAAATAATAAAAAAAAAATTTAAAGGTTATCTCATTCTTATCACAAAGCAAGTGAAGAGAGGGCCGTCTAAGTGCACGAGTTAATGAACTTTTCTCGCTCTCAACAAATTCTGACACTTGTATTGAAATGGAACCTCCCACTTCCGAACAGGAACTGAAATCCCTTTTAGCCATTTCACCTGAACTGCGCGTGCGCGCACACACACATATATGAGTGTCTATGCTCGTTACATGACCTGCTATATACGTATTAAACTTCGTCTTGCAAACACTTATTAAGAAACAATTTATGCATTTGATTTCATAGTTCAGGCCATCATGTGAAAATAAAAATACCTCGAGTCTGACTGAATTCCATTTACAGCGCTTGTACTTAAGTTAATTAATTAGCTCTGCGTTACTTGATTTCCAATTCCAGTATTAATTTATAATAGACAAGTATATGTAAAAATGAGCTAAAACCCAGCGCATACAAACATATGTATAAATGGACTTCAGAGTGATAATTCTTCAGTAGTTGAGGAAAAAAAAAAAACCTGAGCCTAGATACTTGATGAAGAGGTTTGATTGCAGAAACCTTACAATAGCGATATGGTCACCAAATCAACTCCACTAGAAGTAATACTTGACTTATGATTAATGTACTCAACTGTCCAAATACTTTCTGTGCTCACTATATATAGGCACAGTTACTTTAGACCCCCTCTTCTTCCCACCCCATCTTGTGTACCATTTCCTCCATTGCCTTTTAATTTTTAATTTTTTTTTCTGTTTTCTACTTAAGTTTGAGAGTCTTATAGGCACTCCAAATGTTTGCACTATCTCTCTCTATATAAAAATGTGTTATTCATACGACAAGAATTGAGTGGAAAGTGAAGAATTAGATAAACAAAATATAATAAAGCCTTTATAATTTAATATTTGATAAATTTGATTTTTTTGGCTCTCGACTTGGGTCAAATGACTAACTTAGTAATTTTGATAAATTAATAAGATAATAATTTTTCTAAAAACACTCCATGGTCCCATTCATATCATAAATTGGTAATTTGCTGAAATTACAAATATAATTGTTATGATATTTTATTAAATAAAAAATGACTCTATTGTTAATTTTTTTCTGAATTTAAATATAATTAAATCTCATCTCTGATTTTTCTTTTGCTTTTAGAAGTTGCAGGGTTGAGTTTTGAAACTTGTAAATTTTAATTTTTTATTTAATTTATATTTAGTGGATTAATTCATGTTTAATTGATTAAATTGGTAAAATACAATGAATTTTTAGTTGATTAAAATGTATGTTCATTGAATTGTATATATACTTTATACATTAATAAAATATTAATTTATCAATTAATTAATACTTCGTAAAGTTAGTAGGTTTTGTATGGTCCCAATATTATTATTTTGTAGAGATTTTACTGTACAATCACTCTTATATGTTGATCTATTAACAAAATATAATGAAGAAAAATAATCAAATACGATTATTATATGGATTATTTCGCCATATTTACATTGTATCATGGGTAAGACCAGATTTACAGGTCATAATGTCTATGATTATATTTATGTAATATTGGTCTTGATTTTTGGTTATTTCTACGATTCTATCTTCATTTGATAGCATCTTTTTTTATTTTTTTTAATATTGATCTTGATCTTCCGATTGTTCATATGAGTCCTATCAGAAAAATGATAAAATACAACGGGACATTTTGATCGGATATGAGAAGTCTTTAACAGAAGAACTTTATGTAAAATTCTCAATTAATCATCTTTAGGCGTTTTTAAGGAGTCATTAGTAACTACAAGTAGCCAGCCACTGTGAATATTTTTTTTTTTAATTTTTAATAACAATTAGCCTAGCCAGTGATTGTGTACATTTTTGTAGATAGAGTAAAACTTGTTATTATTATTTTTTTTACTAGAGACGATCCAATAGCTAAACAATGCTCTCAACCTCAGACGCCCCTGAAAGGAACTTGCCTCCTCCTCTTGAGGATGATCGATCAATAAAGAAAACTAAATTCAGATCTCAAGGGAAGGATGGGGACAATCCTCATCCTTTATCTTTTAGAGTCAAATTGATGGAGACAGAAGGAGGGGTGGCTGATGAACCCATGGGAAAAGAAGATTTCTTGAGCAGGGATGATGAAATCGAATTTGAGATGGACGATGTGGTGATAGAGAAAGAAGGAATACTTCCATCTATCTCCTTTTCAAGAAGAGTTCCTGATCAGTTTGTCAAGCCATGGCAAACAACGATAGTTCTTAAACTTCTCGGACGAATGATTGGTTATGAGGCTCTATACTCCCGTCTAGACTCTTTGTGGGCTAATACACGAGGCTTTTCAGTGATCGATCTAGAAAATGGATACTACCTTATTCATTTTAGAAATTACGAGGATGCTCGGTTTGCTTTAGCACAAGGACCCTGGATCATCTTAGACCGTTAACGGTTCAAAAACGGTCGCCAAGGTTTGATAGTTCAAACGAGAAAATTAATGCAGTCACCGTATGGATTCGGCTCCCAGGGATGCCTCGCATTATTACCACAAGAAAGTTCTTAGAATGTTGGGCCATATAATCGGAATTGTTATACGGATCGATTACAATGCAGAATTGGCATTTAGAGGCAAATTTGCTCGAATACCTGTTCAAATTGATCTTGAAAGACCCTTGATATCCCAATTTTTGTTAGATGGGAAAATACAAAGAGTTGAATACGAAGCTGTCCTTATGATTTGTTTTGAATATGGGATTTATGGGCATACATCAAATTCTTATCCCAGTAAGAAAACTAATGAAAACACCAAACATGATGCGCAGTAGACCATGGGCATGGAAGCTAGAAATGGTGATGAGACGGCACCGACGATGAAATCGGAATTCATTAGTACCATGTTCGGGCCATGGATGATAGTGTCTAGAAAAGGAAGGTTCAAGGGAAATAAGGAAAGAGATTCTCCCAAGGCATCAAGCCGAAATATTTTTGTAACGGGGGATGAAGGTTCGAGATTTGGTATTCTTGCCAATTTGTCTACAAATGAAAATCACGATGAACCAAATATAGAAGACTCCAAATATAGCTATTGAGCCATATTTGACCGTTGCACCTCCTATCTTCAAAGGAAATAAACCCTCCATCATGCACCAACTAGAACATCTCCTACGGCCCCAAAAAATAACCCAAAAAAGACCAACACTAGGCTAACCCACCACAATCTACACAAATAACCTTACCCGACCCAAAACCAAGTACAATCTCTAACATATTTAAAAGAAAGTGGGAAATCTCAACAAAGTGGGAAATTGGAACAAAGACATTTTTGGCAACATATTTAAAAGTAAAAAGGAGCTGCTGGCCAGAATAGGTGGAATCCAACGAACTCTTGAGAAGCACCACTCTAGGAGATTAATCGAGTTAGAAATTAAGTTAAAGAGAAACCTTGAAAGAGTGTTAACTCAAGAGGAAGTGTTAGGGTTCCAAAAATCTCAGAGAGAATGGATTGTTTGTGGGGATAGGAACACGGCTTTTTCCCATCAAATAACTGTCGAGAGACACCAAAGAAATAGAATCGGCCTGATAAAAAATGACTTGGGGGCAGTGGATCCATGATGAAGCTGATATCAAAGCCCATGCAATTTCTTATTTTTGCAATTTGTTCCCGAAAGAGGGAGTGTTCATATCCAGTTCCTTTTATTCATGATTTCCCTTTAATTGATACTTGTATTCTTAAAAATCTGCGTAAAATTGTTGATGATGCGGAAATCAGAGATACGATGTTCAGCATGAGCCCAATGAAATCTCCGGGAGTGGACGGTCTTCATGCCATCTTTTTTCAGACTCAATAGGATGTGGTAGGGCCCTCAATCTGTCAGTTTATTAAAGATGTTTTCTCAAGGAAACAAATGCCAATAGAGTTAAATCAAACTCTGTTTTGATATCTAAAAAAAAAAAAAAACTCTTTTATGATAACTCCCAAGATTGACAATCCAGATTCTGTCAAGTTATTTAGACTAATTGGTCTTTGCATAGTGGTTTATAAAACTATAACAAAACTGGTGGCTAACCGACTCAAGATTATTCTGCCACACTTTATTGGCGCTGCCCAGACGAGTTTGCCGAAATAAATATAAATTTTACGCCCTTAATCTTGCATTTCCAAATAAACACATATTTTAGGTAAAGTTTCAAAATTTACCATGATTACTCATGAATTCGAACTTGGAAGCTTGTTATAGAGCTTCAGAAAGCTTTCTTCCTTCATTTAAGCTCAAGATTCAGGTTTTTCTCCTGATTTATTGTACACACACGAAAAAGGAGAGGGAGAGAGAGAGGTGCACTGCACTCATGCCACAAATTCGTGAACAGTAAACTTCCAATGGGATGAAGTTACTTAAATATTGTGGTTGAGCGCATGGACCCCTCATGTGTTAGTACAAAATTGCCCATCCCATTATGAGCTAAAATAACACAATTAAATGCTATACTTGTCCATAATATACTACTGTATAGGGTTTGTCGAAATTAGACTCATTAGCGCAATATTTGATCGCTTAATAAATGAGTCTGTTAAAATTGCTTCTTAATATTTGGCATCAGCCACGTATTAATTCAGTAAAATATAGAAAACAATTAGAATGATTTATGCTAGTCTACTTAATGTGAGAAATAAATCTAACAATCTCCCACTTGGACGGCAGACGCCATTCTAATGATAGTTTTAAAATAAATGAAATAAATATTTTGAAAACAACCGAATTAATCAATATGTAACTATAACAAAAGGTCAAATGTGAGCAATCACCCAAAACATAAATAAGTCCAAAATGTGCCATAAGTATCAAGTCATATGTGCACCAACAAGATGCTCCACATAACACGACACCTATAAACATGCAACTATATAGTAGTATACAAGTATAATTATGGAAATAACATGACAATGTGATCAACATGCTCATTTCCATAAAGTCCACATGTCTAGCAAAATGAGAAGAAAAAAAAATGTCTCCTAGACCATTGCTTCTTTATAACCATAATGAGACTCAATCAAAATGTCTCGAGAAGCGAGCTTCCATTTTTATCATAATGAGACTAATACCAAGATGTCTCAAGGAAGCCGTGCTTTCTTATAATCACAATGAGACTGAATCAAAATATCTCAAGGAAGCACACTAAAGCTAAGCCATAATGCTTTAGTCTTTAGTGTCCATATTTAGACTGAGCAAAATGTCTCGGACCATAATATCCTCATTATATACACAATGCCATACGCAAATAAATGTGTACACAATATATGGCATATCAATATCATATAACAATATGCATGCTTAATAACAAAACGAGTAATACATAATCTCATTTAAGTTACAACTCATAATACAAACCAGAACTCCCACTGACTTATCATATATAAGTGGATTCTAATAATCCCATATGAGTCACATGTTCCCTAAATAATTTTGGAGCCAAAGCTTTAGTAAGTGGATCAACCAACATGATGTCTGTAGGTATATACTCTACTGATACATAAAACAGAGCAATTTTCTCTCTCACAAATAAGTATTTATCATCAATGTGCTTGGAACGTGAGGAATTTCCTGTATTGTGAGAGAAAGAAACAACTGCAGAATTATCACAGTATATTTTTAATGGCCTCGGTACAACCAATACAAAATCTAGCCCTGAGATAAAATTATGCATCCATAAAGCTTGACATGTAGCTTCAAACTATGCTACATATTTTGCCTCTATTGTTGAATAAGCTATAAGTGTCTACTTGGCACTTTTCCATGATATAGCTCCTCCTGACATCATAAAGATGTAACTAGATGTGGATTTCTTGTCTTCCAAACACCTTGTGAAATCAGCATCAGAAGACCCAACTATATTCAAATAGTCAGATTGTTGATATGTCAATGAAAAATCTTTAGTGGCTTGCAAATATCTGAGTACTTTCTTTACAGCCTTCCAGTGTTCATATCTAGGATTACTCAGGTATCTCCCACGTACTCTTACTGGAAAAGCAATATTAGGGCGTGTACAGACTTGAGCATACATCAAGCTACCCACAACTGATGCATACGGGACTGTTTGCATTCTAGTTTTGTCTACATCATTATCGGGATATTGAGATTTGGAAAGTTTGTCACCTTTTGAAATTTGTGCTTTCCTAGGAGCACAAGACTGTAAATTGAACCTTTTCAAGATACGATCAATGTAGGTCTTTCGAGACAATCCTAGAACTCATTCAGATCTGTCACGAAGAATTTCTATCCCGAATACATAATGGGCTTCACTGAGATCTTTCATATCAAAGCTGTATGACAATATTTGTTTTGTCTGAAGTAAAAAATTAGTGTCATTAGCAGCGAGCAATATCTCATCCATATAAAGCACCAAAATGATATACTTGCTCCCACTGACCTTCAAGTATATACATTGATCAATAACATTCTCCTGGAACCTATAAGATGTGACAATGTCATGAAATTTCAAATACCACTGTCTGGATGCCTGCTTAGGTCCATAAATGGACCTTTTAAGCTTACACACCATGTTTTCTTTACCAGACTTAATAAAACCATCAGATTGCACCATGTACACATATTCAGACAAGTTCCCATTAAGAAAAACGGTCTTCACATCTATATAATACAATTCTAAATTGAAATGTGCTACCAATACCATGATAGTACGAAAAGAGTCTTTGGTAGAAACTGAAGAGTAAGTTTTAGTGTAATCAATGCCTTCTCTTTGACTGAAACCTTTAGCCACAAGCCTGACCTTGTACCTCTTTACCTGACCCCTGGCATCTCTCTTGGTTTTGAAACCCTATTTGCAACCAATTGGCCTGCATCCATCTGGCAACTCAACTAAATCCCAAACCCCATTATGATACATGAATGCCATCTCATCATGAATCGCATGTATCCAAGGTAAGAATTTTGAACAACTGATAGCCTCTTAAAAGGTAATAGGATCAGATGATGAGTCAACATCAAAATCATGTTCCTACAAGTAAACAACATAATCATCAAGAATTGTAGGTCTCCTAACCCTCTATGATCTCCTTAATTGCACATCAGTAACATCATCCTCTAGAGTCATAGGCCATATCATGATGAGGTTTAGGATCAACAGAAGAAACATCAATATATGATAATCCCATCGCAGAAGTCAGAAAAGATGGAATAGGCAAAACCACACGTTCTTCTCTTAATGTAAGATTGTGAAGCTTAGAACTCTCACCATTGTGATCATCCTCAAAATAAATGGCACGATCAGACTCAATGATTCTAGTAGTGTGGGAAGGACAATAAAATCTAGAATGCCTTGAGCCTGTACAATAACCAATAAAATGACCACTAATGGTTTTTGGATAAAGTTTTCTTGATTGTGGATTATAAGGTCTCACTTTTGCTTTGCATCCCCAGACATGGAAATGACGAAGACTCGGTCTCTTCCCTGACCACAACTCATAAGGAATTTTGGACACCGACTTACTAGGTACCTGATTTAAAATGTAAGCTGTAGTTCGTAAGGCTTCACCCTACAGAAAATCTGGTAAGGTGAAGTTACTCAGCATACACCGTAGCATGTCAAGAAGGGTACAATTTCTCCTTTATGCAATTCCATTATGTTCGGAAGTCCCGGGCATTGTATATTGAGCTTCTATTCCATATTCCTGAAGAAATCGAGCAAAAGGTCCACGATTACGTCCAGTTTCATCATATTGTCCATAGCACTCACCACCTCTATCTGATCTTACTGCTTTAATTTTCTTGCCCTTTGGAGCTCAACATTAGCCTTAAAGGCTTGAAACACAGATAAAGATTCAGACTTTTCAGTAAGAAGTTCAACATGACCATAACGAGAAAAGTTATCGATGAGCGTGATAAAGTACTTATAACCTCCAATAGCAATAGTAGTAAATGGCCCACAAATGTCTGTATGTACTAACTCCAGCACTTGTTGACTTCTCCGAGTTCTCTCTTTTCTAGTTTTGGTAGTAAGTTTGCCTTTGATACAATCAACACAAGTGTTAAAATAAGAGAAATCTAAATTATGAAGGATGTCATCTTTAATGAGCCTTTCCATCATCTGTTTAGAAATGTGACCTAACCGTTTATGTCACAACATAAAGTAGTTTTCATCAACCCTAGCATGATTAGAGCTAACAACATTCATAACATGAGCATTGGATAATGATTCAACAGCACGGGGAAATAAATCAATTCTATATAAGCCATCATATAGAGTGCCAGAACCAACTAACTTTGAATTGCGGAATAAGTAAACTTTTCTATCACCAAAATGAAATGTATAGCAACACCTATCCAAAATAGATACAAATATCAAGTTTCTCCTAATAGAAGGAATATAAGCTGTATTTAACAAATCCAAAAAATAGCATGTGGTTAGATGTAGACTGACAACTCTTATGCTTTCAACTTTGGTTGTCACTCCATTGCCCATGTGAACTATCAACTCCCCTTCATTGGGCTCCCTCATGCTTCCGAATTCTTGTAAGGAATTTTTTATATTAATGGTTGCACCAGTATCCAACCACCAAGTATCAGAAGGAACATCAACTAGATTAGATTCAAAAACTACATGAATACCTTTATTTTCCAACCATGCTTTAAATCCCCTGCATTCAGCTCTCTTGTGCCTAAGTTTCTTACAAAAGTATTACTTTCTCTTAAAGCTCTCAGAAGTGGAACTGGAAGTAATAGAAGAATTACCACGTGAAGTTTTCTTTCTGAACTTTTTCTTCTTGAAAAACTTATTGCTGCCCTTTAAAGAGCCTTTCTTCACACTCCCACTCTCTTGAGTAGTTGCCATCATGGCAGTGTGAGATTTTCCCTTCATCAATGATTCTTCTTCTTGAACCACATAAGCAGTCAACTCAGTGATATTCCAAGTGTCTCTCTTAGTATTATATTGGCTTCTCAGATTGCCAAATTGTGGTGGAAGGAATTCAAGGATTTGGAAGACCAGGTAGTCATCAGGCAAATTGACATCCATGTCATTTAACTTTTTAGGGTAACTAGTCATCTTAAAGATGTGCTCTCTTACCCTAGAAACACCATCATACTGGGTATTAGCAAGTAGCCTCAGATAGTTACCCTTTTCTGCCTTATTTACCTTATTGAAAGTTCCTCCAACAGTTGCCAAGTAATCTTTGGCCTTATCACATGCAGGGATGCTATCTCTAGTTGTTCTATCAATGGTGTATTTCATTGTATTCAGACAATGTCTATTAGATTCATCCCAAGCTACCCACTCTGCTTTCTCAACAGCAGTGCTCTTATATGTGGGCTTAGCTGGTTCATCAACTCTTAATGCCAAGTCTCTGTTTGACGTAGACAAATAAAATAAAATAGACTCACGCCAGTCCTCAAAATTTGTCCCAGTTAAATTCTTGAGGGAGGTAACTTGGAGAAAGGAGAGAATATCTAGGCATCCTTTAACAATATAAGAGTGCACTAACCTAAAGATAAAGCATGCAAGTTGAATATAGCACCAACATTGACCTATTATCGATAGGGTAATCAAGCCACTCAGTAGAAAGTACTCAACAAATCTCTTTATCTGCCCAAGTATCCTACTAAGTAGTGATTTGCCGATAGGGCAGTATCATCACCCGTATGGATCTTAGTAATAACAATAACAATCCATCACATAATCCATAATTAATAATTATAAATGGGGATTCAATTAAAAAACACCAAAATGATTTATCATGATTGATCCTACAACAAGTAGATACACAATCACTCTAAATTGTCGTTTTGCTGCATCATATACATATTTCATACATTAACAAAATTGAGGCTAAATAAGCTTTATCAAACACAATTAAAGTTTCCACCAAGATATTAAATCAAATAAAATATCTACATGCCTCAATGAAGTATATGGATTTTATACCCATAACATACAACAATAATGAATTATTTTAAATTTAAAATTCTGAAAAATCGCCAAAATTTTAACGATTTTGGACTAACATGAAAATGTTTCAGAATTATGCTTTCTGTTTTAAATATTAAACATTTTGGCCCAAACTATAAATAAAATAAAATAAATTTTTAGGCCATAATATAATTTACTAAAATTAAAGGGACCAAAAAACTATTTTACTATGTTGACCTTCGGTCAAGGACCATTATACAAATGTTGCAAATATTTTGGGCCATAAGAACATTGCGAAAAGTTTAGGGATCCCAACAAAATTGTCCCACAATGTCATCTTCAACCTCGGGATGTTTCAACAGTGTAGCTATAGTAAGCTACAGTAATCTCATTCATACCATCCCAATTTTCGCCACCAAAAATTATGGAAAAATTACATTTTTACTCCAAAACCATCACTCGTGCATTATTTAACAGCCATTTGCTCAAATATGCCCAAATTCGAAATTAAATGAAAAATTCCATGAGTGAGATTTCACCAATAAATCGACTATAGTTTACAAGGAAATGCATAACCATGGGCTCTGATACCAATTGCCAAAATAAATACGAACTTTATGCTCTTAATCTTGCATTTCCAAATAAACAATATTTTAGGTGAAGTTTCGAAATTTACCATGATCACCCATGAATCCGAACTTGGAAGCTTGTTATGGAGGTTTAATTGAGTTGCTACAGTCTTGATCTAGTTTCAAAAAGCTTGCTTCCTTCACTTTAGCTCAAGATTCGAGTTTTTCTCCTGATTTATTGTATACACACGGAAAAGGAGAGGGAGAGAGAGAGGTGCATTGTACTCATGCCACAATTTGTGAACAGTAAACTTCCAATGGGCTGAAGTTATTTAAATACTGTAGTTGAGCTCAGGGACCCTTCATGTGTTAGTACAAAATTGTCCATCCCATTATGAGCTAAAATAACACAATTAAATGATATATTTGTCCATAATATACTATTGTATAGAGTATGTCGAAATTAGACTCATTAACGCAATATTTGATCACTTAATAAATGAGTCTGTTAAAATTACTCCTTAATATTTGACACCAATCACGTATAGATTCGGTAAAATATAAAAAACAATTAGAATGATTTATGTCAGTCCACATAATGTGAGAAATAAATCTAACAGAGTTTTGTTCCTGAGAGGCATATAACTGAGAATGTTATTGTTGCCCAGGAAATCATCCACTCCATGAAAAACAAAAGGGGTAAAACCGGTTAGATGGCTATCAAGGTTGACTTGGAAAAAATGTATGATAGCTTGAGCTGGAATTTTATTCATGAGACCCTACGAGTGATTGGGTTACTGCAAGACTTGATTCATGTTATTATGGATTGTATTACCACATTTTTGATGCAACGTTTGTGAAATGGTGAGCTCACAGAAAGTTTTAGCCTGTCTAGAGGAATCAAACAGGGGGATTCTTTATCCCCTTACATTTTTGTCATGTGCATCGAGAGGCTTGGTCACGGAATCAATCAGGCAGTTCAAAATGGGCGTTGAAAACCAATCATGCTTAGTCGTGGAGGTATCTCTATAACTCATTTATTTTTGGCTGACATCTTCTTGCCGAGGCTTCCAATGACCAAGGTCATGAGATAAATGAGGTCTTGGATATTTTTTGTTCTACCTTTATAGAATAAGTGAACAAAACAAAGACTTAAGTTTTCTTATCTCGAAATGTTCAGACAGAATAATTCAAGAGACCAAGAATACACTTGGGTTTTCAGTAACAAGGAATCTTGGTATGCCTATCTTTCACTTCCGGGTTACCAAGGTAACTTACCAAGAGATTCTGGATAAAGTACAACAATGATTACTGGGATGGAATGCCAAGCATCTTTCCTTGGAGGGAAGAATTACTTTGGCGCAATCGGCCATTCAAGCTCTCTCTATTTATGCCATGCAATGTCCAAAAATCCCAGCTTTGGTTCTTAATAAAATTGATCAAACCTACAAGCATTTTATTTGGAGTGGAAATAAAGAAAAAATAAAATTGAATCTCATTCGATAGGACATTTTATGTCAACCCAAAATGTGTGGGAGCCTTGGTCTTAAAAATCTATCTCACATGAATGCGGCTTTATTGATTAAAATTTGGTAGGGCTTGGTAAACTCTCCAAATAAATTTTGGGTTTAGGTTTTGGCTTCCAAGTACAAGATTAATACTACTTGTCTTCATGATAGCTTACAAACTAGGATGTGGCGTGTAGTGGTGAAGGTTTGGGACCATGTTTTGAAGGGAACTCGGTGGGCTGCTGGTGATGGAAAAAGAGTGAAATTCTGGTGGGATTTATGAATCAATGAGGCTGATAATTTACAATCATATGCCTTGAACCCGATCTCTGGTCAGCTGATAAACTTGTGTGTGGCTAATTTTTCAGATAACAATAGCAATTGGAATTAGCATTTATTTGCTCATTTTCTCCCCAGTCACATAATTATTAAGATTACTGCAGTTAAAGTTCCTTGTGCTAATAAAGGTGAGGATCAATGTTACTGGTCTTACTCTAATATAAGGCAATTCACGACAAAATCGACATACCTCTCCTTGCATCAGTCCAATACTATGGCCAATAACTCTGTGGAATTTAACATGAAAATAGAATGGACCCCAAAGTAATAGAGCCTTTATTTAGCTCGCTATAAATAATTGGCTGTAGATGTGGCCACCACCTTGAAGATACCAATCATGTGTTGAGGGATTGTGATATTTCTTGCAGGTGTGGCTTAAACTAGTCCCTAATAATTTATGGAATAAGTTTTTTTTGACTTTGACTTGAAGAATTGGATTTATTACAATCTTAAGAACATGGGGTTGATTGAGAGAGATGAAAAATGGCCATGCATCTTTGTTTTTCCTTTGTGGAGGATTGGTATTGGAGAAATCAATTCTTACACAATTATGCTAACACTAGTATTGCAAATATTGTGCTTGATATCATGCATTGACTGAAATTAAATTTTCCATGGAGAATCTGATTAGGCCAGGCCACGAAAGGATTACCAAATAGGTTAAATGGATGACCCCACCTTGGTCTTTCTTTAAATTACATACAGATGGTACTAGAAAGATTTCAGGCCAAGCAAGTGCAGGTGGCCTCATTAGTAACTATTGCGGGGAATGGGTTTGTGGTTTTGGTATGGACATCGGCCATTGCACTATTACTGGAGCAGAGCTTTGGGGTTTATTTCAAGGTTTGCAACTTGCTTGAAATTTAGGGATTCGACAGCTACAAGTTAAAGTTGACAGTCGATTCATTATTGAGATCTTGGCAACAAATAACAGCCATCCAATGCTTTCTCCTCTCTTATTAAGAGAATTAAAAGACTCCTCAACGAGATTGGCAGGTATCTCTGTCGCATAGCTATCGGGAAACCAATTTCATAGCTGATTTCCATGCTAACCATGTTGAAAAGTCAGCCCACAAAGCTTATTTTCCACACCGTTTGTTTTTGACAAATTGGAGGTTGGTGGCACAAATATTTGATAGGTTGTTGCCATGCATGCATTCAACTTTGGAGAAGCAAATTTGAAGACAAATTTCTAAGGTAGGTGTCTAATTTATGTTAACAGTTTTGTTGGGGTTGGTGCAATAATGCACCCCATTTTTCCTTATAAATAGAAAGCAATTCCTCATTTGTTAATCATCCCAATTGAGAGAAGTAGAGAGAAATTGCCAGTGAGTTCTTTGAGAGAATTTGAGAGAGCTTCCACTTGACTATTCTAGTGAGATTCTATTTGGGTGAATTGAGGTTGTGGGTTTTGGGAGTTTTTCCCACTTTTGTAAATTTCTATTGTTAGTAAAATTATCTTTCAGTTTTTCTCTGTGGATGTAGGCATTACGACGAATCACGTAAATCATTGTGTTATATTTTATTTGAATTTGTTTAAAACCACATTTATATTTCTCAAGAAGTTGCAGTATTAGTAATTGATCAACCCACATTTCTGTAACAAGTGGTATCAGAGCCAATGGTTCGACGACCATTTATACTTGGGAGACAGTCTATTGTAAGTAGTGTGTATTTTGCATGTCTAGGAAAGTTCTGTTAACAAAGGCGGTAAAAGTCTAAGGATTCTGGTTTTTAATTGGGACCGAGTTCCAGCCGAGTCTCCTGGGAATTTTTCTGGTGCATTTATTCATGCGAAATAAACATTATAGAGGCTATTTTTTTTAGTGTAAACAGTTGTTAAAGAAACTAATCATTTGAGATAAAAAGGATGGCAAGGGCATCGTCGTTGTCTTCATCAGTGAGGACTATTGTGACTAATGCAAAGTTTGAAGCGGAGAAATTCGATGGTACTAATAATTTTGGTATGTGGCAATGTGAGGTGTTGGATGTCTTATGTCAACAAGAGTTAGACTTTGCTCTTGAAGAAAAGCCTAACGTGATAGATGACAAGGAGTGGATAAAAATCAATAGACAGGCATGTGGTATTATTCACCTATGCTTAGCTAAAGATCAGAAATACTCTGTCATGAGGGAAGAACAATGTCATGTTCGATGTTGTATGCAGTGCATTGTACAACTCTGAGACCAGAAAGAAAGACAGAAAGGACCACAAAGATACAGTTGCAAAAGCACTAACAGCGAGAGGTCGTATGCAAAGCCTCAAACCTGAAAAAAGGAATAATGTCTAAAGGGAGACTTGCCGAAGATGAATGTGCTTTTTGTCGTGAGAAAGGACATTGGAAAAAGAATTGTCCTAAGTTACAAAAGGGCAAGGCTACTTCTGATGCATGTGTAGCATAGCATGATGAGGAGTCAAACTTTAGTCTGGTTGGCATGACATTTATATGTCACTCAGATGAGTGGATTTTGGATTCGGGTTGTACTTATCATATGTGTCCTAACAACGGCTGGTTTTCTAGCTTTAAGGAGCTAGACGGTGGAGTCGTTTTTATGGGCAATAATAATGCTAGTAAAACCATGAGAATAAGTGCAATCCAATTAAAAAATCATGATGGCTCAATGCAAGTTTTGACATATGTTTGCTATGTACCAAGCCTGAAGAAAAATCTCATCTTATTAGGAGTCCTAGAATCTAAAGGGCTCACAATCACTTTAAGAGATGGATTGTTGAAAGTAGTAATTGGGGCGCTGACGGTGATGAAAGGCACAAGAAGAAATAACTTGTACTATTTCCAAGGAAGTACAATTATTGGATCAACATCAACAGTTTCTGGAAAAGATGTAGATTCAGAAGCAACCAAGTTGTGGCATATGCGTTTGGGACATGCTGGTGAAAAAGCTTTGCAGACTTTAGCTAAGCAAGGCTTATTGAAAGGTAAAAATTCTTGCAAATTACAATTTTGTGAACATTGTGTTCTGAGCAAGCAGACAAGGGTAAAGTTTGGTTCAGCAATTCACGATACAAAAAGAATTTTGGACTATGTTCACAGTGATGTGTGGGGACCTACCAAACCAGTTTCTTTGGGAGGTATGCATTATTTTATTACTTTTATTGATGATTATTCAAGAAAAGTGTGGTTGTATTTGATGAAGAACAAAAATGAATTTTTGGGCATATTTCTGAAATGGAAGAAAATGGTCGAGACTCAGATTGGTCGAAATAAAAAAACTTCGCTCAGACAATGGTGGTGAGTACAAGAATGATCAATGCCTTCAAATATGCCAAGATGAGGGTATTGTGCGACATTTCACTGTTTGAGATACACCACAACAGAACGGGATGGCAGAACGCATGAACTAGACTATACTGGAGAAAGTTCGGTGTATGTTGTCCAATGCTGGATCGGGCAAGGAGTTTTGGGTTGAGGCAGTTGCATGTCAAAGTTGAATTTCTTGATGGCCCAATATGCACGATGCTCGAGTTCCACAGGTAGGTGGCAAGCTTTTCCATACACTAGCCTGTAGGGTGACATCCCAATCGGGGTCTTGAAAGCCGTTCTATATGCCCATAATGCATCATCAAGTCTTAATGACCAATCTTTTCAATCTGGCCTCACCGTTTTTTCTAATATGTGCTTTATTTCTCGATTGGAGATCGCAACTTATCCACTGGTTTGCGGATGATATGGGGTCGCCACTTTGTGAGTGATTGAATACTTTGTCAAAAGAGCTTTGAATGCTTTGTTACAAAAGTGGGCATCACCATCACTGATTATTGCTCGAGGCAATCCAAAGCGTGAAACAATGTTGCTTTTCAAAAATCCTATCACCATCTTATGATCATTGGTTCTACATGGAATTGCTTATACCCATTTCGATACGTAGTCAACAGCAACCAATATGTATTGATGGCCAAAAGAAGGGGGAAAGGGTCCCATGAAGTCGATACCCCATACGTCAAAAATCTCAACCACTAAAATTGGATTTAGTGGTATCAAGTTCCTTCGTTTAACGCTCCTCATTCGTTGACACCTATCACATGAAGAACAGAAAGTGTAAGCGTCTCGAAATATAGTTGGCCAATAGAAACCACATTGTAAAACTTTATTAGCTGTTTTCTTAGCACTGAAATGGCCTCCACAAGCTTGTTCATGACAGAATGAAAGGCTATTCTGAATTTCATTTTCTGGGACACATCTTCTAACAATTTGATCTGCATAATACTTGAACAAATACGGGTCATCCCAAAAGAAATTCTTTATTTCTGTAAAGAAGTTAGCCTTGTCTTGCTTGGTCCAATGCTCTGGAAGTTTACCTGTAACAATATAATTAACTATATCAGCATACTATGGTAATACTTCCACATTCATTAATTGTTCATCTGGAAATGACTCATTCAATGGTAATAGTTCTGTAATTGTGTCAAAATAGAGACGAGAGATATGGTCTGCCACAACATTTTCTGTGCCTTTCTTATCTTTGAATTCCAAATCAAATTCCTGTAAAAGTAACACCCAACGAATTAGTCTAGCTTTTGCATCTTTCTTTGTGAGAAGATATTTAAGAGCAGCATGATCTGTAAACACAATTATTTTACAACCAATGAGATAAGATCAAAATTTTTCCAATGCAAACACTACTGCTAGCATTTCTTTTTCAGTAGTTGAATAGTTCAACTGTGCATCATTCAATGTCATACTAGCATAATAAATAACATGGGGAATCTGATCAACTCTTTGTCCTAATACTGCTCCTATTGCATAATCAGATGCATCACACATGAGCTCAAATGGTAAGCTTCAGTTTGGGGGCTAAATGATGGGCGATGATGTCAACATTTGCTTTAATTTTTCAAAAGCCACAAGACATGAATCATTAAAGATAAAAGGTACATCTTTAGTCGATATCCTAATAAAAATCCTTCTTGATTTTAGGGAACTATAGTCTGAAGTAGAAGCTAGTTATATGGGCTAAAAAGATGTAGTGATGCATGAAATAAATAAATAAATAAATAAATTGGGTTGACTAGCATTTTTATTTGACTTGAGATCGTATTATTTCTAAGTTGAGGACATATTTCTTTCATCTTGGTGAGAGTATGTGATATCATTTCTTGATTATTTTCTCTCAATTATCATTCATTGGAGTGACTATTTTTATTGGGTTTAATTTCTTTGTGAGAGTATCACTACTTCCAGTGAGATTTTGGGGTTTAACATGTCATTCTTGAAGGTATCTACGACAAAGTCTACATGGCTGATTCATGTGGATGGTTGATGTGGGTGTGATATTTCTTTAGACTTGAGATAATGCTTATACTTTTATTTGATTGTTATCATTAGTTTGATTGAATAAACAAGAGTGTTTAAAAAAAATCATTTTTGAATTTTTTTTCGCTTTATTTGCTAGGGACTAGCAATAAGCTGGTTGGGGGGTGTGTTGAGTGTTAGAAAATGCATATTTATGAAGGAGAAAACCGTCATTTTACATTTCAAGTCTTACTAACAACCCTTAACTTTTATGTGTTTTAGATTTTTTGTAATTTAATTATGTGTGTTTTATTTTAATTAAGTATTTTATGTATTTTAGGGGCATCATAGTCATTTCACAATAAACGAGAGATCAAATGGCAAAACAGACATCACTTTTGAACTCAGGACGGTCGAAAACCTTAGAAGGAGCATAAAAGGAAAAATGGCACTGTTCACATGTACGGCACTATTCACATATACAGGTACTGTCTACGCTATTGTTCATGGCACTGTTCACATAGACGGATCGATGACTTGGCATTGACCGGTGCGTGGCATTGACTGATGAGGTGTCAAGATCCTGTTGGACTAAAATTCTTATGCACTGTTGATTGATGACGTGGCAGCATATCAGTGGACCAAAAAATGCGCGTACGGTACATGCAACACATGGGATTATTTTCAACCAAACCGCGTTACTGTGCAAACTGTGTCACTATTCAAACCGTGTTACTGTTCAAGAAGCATAGTCAAACCGCGTACTGTTCACACGTACTGTTGACGTGTACTGTTGACTAATGACGTGGCACAATCCTGAGCGTCCAAACTGTTTTTAATCCGATAGCCATAAGTTACTCGATGTATCTATAAAAAGGGGGCCTCCCCCCCTTAATTTGACACCTCTAAATCCATTTTTGGACTCCATTTTCTGTAATTCCTTCTCCATCTTGTATTTTCTATGTATTTTAATAAATTTCCATTTTGCCCCTAATTCAATTATGAATGGCTAATTTTCTTTCAAGCTTGGGTTGGAGGTGAAGTCTCAACATGTGTCATGGGCTTTATTTGGTAAATTTATTTTCTCTTCCCCTCTAGTTTTTGTAGATATTTTGACTTTTCGTTGACAAATAATAATAATCTTGTCTAGTACCGCCCTGGATTCACCGGCTCCCTAGTATAAGATTATTATTATTTGGCATGATAAGCCCTTAGTACCATATTTATTAGAGCGTGGTTCATGAGGTGTGGATCCCCCCCTCATGATTAAATTGGTATTAATAAGTAATATTTAGCTCATGATGCAGTTGATACGGATCCAGATACCCAAGTACGTTAATTTAATAGATTTACACTTTAATTTCTTCTCGCCATTTCAATTCCAATTTTTAGGATAATTTGAATCATTTCCACCACAAATCCAACCAGCTCATACAAAATTAATTCTATATATAATTAAAATCCATCTCCTTGTGGGATCGACACTCGTCACCATTGATCTATATTACAATAGATTCGTGCACTTGCGAGTTCAATAAAATTTGCACAACAATAAACATGAAGCAAAAAAATTCACATGTATAGTAAGTTAGGTTCGAATCTGGTAAGATTATTGTGGAGTTTAATGGAGTTCTAAAACCGACTAAACCAACAACAAAAAGTGAAAAATAAAGAATTCATTTTTTTTCTTTTTTTAAGGTTTCGTTTGGTTTGGTGTTTGGTGTTGGGTGCTGAGTGCTTGCCCATTCAACAAAAGAAGCTGTGAGAAGATTAAACATAGAATATAAAAAATCAATAAAAAAAGAAGAAAGAGAACGAATTCATTAACCACTGCACACAACATATTCTCTATTTTGAACAGAGTGTAAATTCTCAGCACCCCTAACATCCTTCAATTTTACAGCAAGATATTATAAATGCAAAGAAATCAAGAAGTTTAGACAATCTGTGTGCACCCTTTACACCCATAAATTTAAACAATTTTCACAAAGCAAGAATCATCAAAACCTAACTCTATCAAAGCTTGAAAATTAAAAACCAAAACAAGCAAGAACATCGAAATCACACAAGCTAACCCTAAATAGCACGAACAAATCAAAGCTTGAAATTATGAAAACACAATCGAAATCACGGCATAATGGATTCACACAAGCAATGAGAAACAACATGCGAAAGAGAAATTGGACCTGAGTAGTGGCTAAGAGGCCAGGATGGTAGAGAGACTGTTGTTGAAGAAGCGCTTGCTGCACCAATGCTTGTTGCTGTTGCCTACGCTGGTTCAACCACTGGTACTGCATTTTCTTTCAGAATTGAAGGACTCGAAAACTGTTTGTCAAAGGATTTGTAAACTGTTTGGTTTCCGAGAAAATTTCATTAAGGTTTCTCGAGAAAATGAAAGAAAAGAAAAGAACAGAACGAAAAAAATGAGAGAGTGACGAGAGAAGTCGTGTTTTATTTTCTGAGTGTGTGAATGTTTAACACTTAGGAAAAAAAAGGAAGAAAGAAAGTTTAAAGCACCAAAACAGAATTGTTTTGCTAGCTTTTTCTTTTATTTTTTAATTATTAAAACGCACCTTTTGTTTTTTTAAATAAAATAATATATAAAATTTGGGTCAAATATGGTCAAAGTAATTTTTCTATCATAATTTCTTGATAGATTAAATTTCTATCACGATTCTATCATAAGTTCGTGATAAATGATAATCCTATCATTAAACTATTATAAATTCATGATAGAAAATATTTCAATCACAAGACCATCATTAATTTATGATACATTAAAAATTATGTCACAAGTCTATCATAATTTTATGATATACCCAAAATCTGTCATAAGTTGTTTGTCATCTATTAGCAGTTTTCTTATAGTGCTTCACTTTTGCAACCTTTTGGCAATAGAGGGGGAGATTTAAAATAAAGTCGTCTTCAATTGCATGATGCAATAACTTTTTTTTTTGATAAGTTGCACGATGCAATAACTTAGGGGTAGTAATATATCAATTTTTTAAAGAGAGCTTTATTTTTGTTAAAGAATATTTTAGATCTTAGGATTCTTACTCTTAGGGGGAGTTTATCTTTTATTTGATCTTGATTTTGTGCTTAATGTTGCCTTGCAATTTATTGATCAGTAAAATAAGTATTTTATTTTTAATTCTTGCCTTAGTTTATTTGATAAACTAACATACTAATTGCCAATTATTTTGGTTAATTCTCTATTGTTGTTTGTTCTTGTTCAGATTCATGTTTTAGCGCCAAGATTTCATTGAAGATTTGTGCAGGATTGCTTTTGCTACAAGGATGCCAAAAAAGGGCGATTGTTCGGTCCATTATTTATAAAATTGGCATCTGATGGAAAGTTTAGTTAAATTGAAATTTTATTTATTGAATATTTTGTAATAGGTTTTAATTTATTAACTCCCTAATTTAGTGAAATTCTAATTTATTAGAAATATTTGTTTCATAGTTTAATTAGATGTCTAATTTAGCAAGTTAATTAGTAACGAGATTCTATAATTGGTGCATAAGATTTGTTTAGAACAAGAAGTTAGTTCAAATAGAAAGTTTATCAAATGCTTTAAATATTTCTTGGGAGAAAGTAAGGTAAGAATATAAGATTTATTACTATTCAGATTCATAAGAATTATAAGAGGAAATAAACTCTTTTTTGCAAAGCATCTAAATCTTTTAAGACTTGTGATTTTTGTGAAATCCTAATACCTATATAAAGAGAGGTGTTTCACACTTAAAGTAATACAACTTAGAGCATAAAGAAGAGAAGTAAAATTCGGCCTCCTCCTTAGAGAATCCAGATATGGCATATGATGTTGTGTTGATTTTATTTTCTTTTCTTCTTTATTCAAGTCTTGAGATAGAACTGTTTCTTTCTATCTCTATGGAGAGTCTATGTAGATCTTGAATTATTAGACATTGAAGAATTGTTATTGATCACTTTGTGAAGTGTCTTGAAAATTGGGGATCAAGAGGGATATCAATTATTTATGAGAAGCATATTCAGTCTAAGGTTGAGTAAGTTGTATAGTGATAAGTTGTATAGTGATAAGTTGTAAATTAGAGTCTTAAGTTTCGTAAATCCATAGGTTGTAACACCTCAACCTAGTGAATTACTTTTCTAGTAGTGGCCTCGCAAATGTAGGATAGATTAATCTGAATTACGTAAAAATCTCCACCTCATTTAATTTATGCTATTTATTGTTTTTGGCAAAATTAATGTTTTTGATGCGGATGAACAATACTCATGAATAGTAACCGTGAGCAGTAAATTTATTTAGTTTAATTAATTTTGTGTTTCTGATATAGTTAAGTTAATTATATTGGAGATTTTCTCAGGCTTCACACTGTTAAGAAATTAATTAATTAAGTCATTAATTAATTAGTTCTTGGATTTTAATTATCTATATCCATTTGTAATAGATCTAAATTTCTTTCATTTTTTAATTGCACCAAATGTGAAAATTTGTTAGTTTTATCATTTTTCTTAGTAGAAACAATTTTTTTCCTTAAAATTTATGGCATCAATGGGTTATTATGAAAACCATAGAAGAAAAATGATAAAACTAAAGAATTATATGAAAAAAGTGGCAATTACAGTTATTTAACATATTTTACACACTTATTTAATAAATTTAAAACTTCATTTTTACTTTACACAATCTAAAAAATACCAAAATGAACTTAATTAGATTAATTGTGTTAGAGTATCACCAAAAGTCTATTCAAATTTTACTCTTTAAATATCTATTTGCTTGTCTATGTGGCAAATAGAAGAGTGAAAAAATAAACTCTCCTCCAAAAGACTCTTCAAATAATGCAAGTAAATGTTATTTTAATCAAATCTGTTCTTCACCAAATTTAATTACCCTCCATTTTATCACTCCAACTATTTTAGTCAAATTTTTGTTGTTAAGTAATTTTTCATTGATTTTAAATTTCATATGATGATGATGTTTTAAATATGTTTATTTTTTACTAATTTTGTTGATGTGTTCTTAATATGTTTTTTCCATTATGTTTGTTCAATTTAATTTAATGCATGCTAATTAAAAAATAACTAATAATTAATAAATTAAACATAGAACATTAATTACAAAATTGCTTGAAAACATACAACAATTTGAAGAAAAAATATTTGCCATGAGATGTGTATGAGTTTAATAATATTTAATAGGGTAAAAAAATATTGTTATATAGCTATTTTTTAAAAGAAAATTAAATAATAATTATAGTTGTTTTCTCTCTCCAATAAAAAATAATAAACTATTAATAGAAGAGAGAGAAACTCACTCGGTAATATTGAACAGTGAGAAGCATACCTTGTTTGAAAAATCTTAATTAAAGTATCTTTTGAAATATTTAATGCTGATGTGGCTCTTCAAATAAGAAATAAAATCTTATTTGAATAGTTTTTTTGTGATGCTTTAATTTATTTTCTCTTTTATGCACATTAGTAATTTAAATTATTTAACACCCAAATTAAAGCTTTAAAAATAATAAATAAACAACGACAATTTTTCGATTCAATTAACCAGATTTGGTAGAGATGAGTGGATTAGAATCCGTTTATACCCATGGAGATTGGTGAAGGATGAAATAAAATTAATATCGATAAATCTTTTCATATACTATTTGCATCTCTTTAGATAAACACTTTTGAAAGTATTCATATTATTTAAATGATAAATTAGATTTGATAATTTTTTAAAACTAGGTTTGATATTGGAACATGGTAAGGTCAAATTAGATTTGATAATTTTTTAAAACTAGGTTTGATATTGGAACATGGTAAGGTCAAATTAGATTTGATAATTTTTTAAAACTAGGTTTGATATTGGAACATGGTAAGGTCAAGTGTTGGTGAATAAAATATTTTAATTTATTATTCTAATTTTTCCTTAATGGTAAATTAAAGAGATATTTTTAACCATTTGGTGCCTTGTATTTTTTTTTAATAACCCATTTCATCATAATCATGACAAAGATACCGTTAATTGATGCTAATTATTATTATTATTATTTTATCTTTTTTACATTTTTACCCATAGGCTACATTTGGAAGGTTGGATTGAACTGAATTAACTTTTAAGGTTAGATTATACTATGCTATTTATATTGTACTGTCTTTTGTTTAGTATAATATCGATCATGAGTATGTTAAATTTAATTCAATGAAGCCAAATAACTATTTAAATAAATAGTATATAATTTTCAAATTGTATTACAAATTGTTGGATTTGATATTTAATATTCAATATTATTGTAAGTATATATTCAATTATTTATGTATTAATATTATATACTAGTTGTTTCAAGTGGATTTTGGTTGCAAGGAAAATAGATAAAATCTCACCAAAATAATGAATTTATTTTTTGGGGATTCAGTGTACCTCACTGAATCGCGGTATGCGGGCTGTTTTAGGATTTTGAAGGAGATGAAAAAGAGTGGGAGAGGGGCTAATGATAGTGAGAGGTCAGATGTGAGGAAGAGGACTTGAAAGTGCGCCTTTAAACATGTAAAATAAGGAAAGAAGGTTAGAAGTGGAGGCGGCAGTGGCCAGTGACCACATTCTAACGCTCAACTCAGCTGCTTTAATTTTTTATGGAGTTAAGAGCTTGCAACCTTTCTAAAAATGGAGGTTGGAGGTTGAAGAAGACCTTAGTCCCTTGTTTGTGTGTTTTTTTTTTTTTTTGCGATGAGTATCTAAGAGGTAGAACCTTTTTGCCTTTATATAGTTCACCTTGAATACGTACCTTGCCATGTGGCACCTTTTAAGTGGTAATTTTACTGTCATTTTTGAAATTCTCTCGTCCTTTTTATCTTCATGATCATTTTTACACCATTAGAAGCATGCTTGGAGAGTAAGGAGGCTATTTTTTGGTGGGCACTGTCGTTTTATGTATGTGGAGAATACTGTAGGTGGTCCAAGATGCCTTTGTAGGAGTTGTCTGTTTATTTGCAAGTGTGGCAGTTAAGAACCACAGTCCTTTGTGTGCGCTACTTTTGGCTTTATGCAGATATGGCAACCAGTTATCCCCTCTTTTCTAATAAGTTTTTTTTTTGGGTGATGGAGATAACACGTATGGTGAATACTTTTAGATATTTTCTTTAACACCTCAATTCTATCAAGGCGTACCCTGTGTACGAGCTTAATTGGCAAGAGTAGCTGGTTTAAGTTTGGTACATCATCATGGTAACTTGTAGGAACCAAAACCTCTCTGTCGACACGTGCCACTTTATTTTTAATTCTCTATTTATTCCCCAAACACTAGTTAAAAAAATTAAAATTTTGATATTAATCTTAAATTAAATACGAGTTAAAATAACTTATTAAATAAAATTTTGATATAAGAAGAAAATTTGAATAAAATAAGATATTTAATCCTATCTAAACTCATGTGAAAATGGAGACTTTAAGTCCCAAGATTTTAGACTAAAATTTGAGCTAATTTATTAATCATGACAACCAAATTTAATTTTTGATTGGATTAATTTTTTATTCTTCAAATTATTTTAATCCCATCTTTTACCCAACATCCAAACATAGTCTTGAAAACAAAGGTTGGCATGACAACAACTTATGTTTTATTTTAAATCATATAAAAGGTCCCGTTTATCCTTCTAAGGTGTTTTTCCTTTTCTTAACATTTTATTGCCAGAAGTGAGACTCAAAGACAAAGTTATCGTTCTTCTTTTAATTAATCGTACTATGCATATAATATTTTAGTTTGTATAGCTGTATCTCAAATTGACGTGACATTTGACATTCGAATTATTAATAGATAAAATATAATTTCACATTAATGATATAATAATAAATATTTGTAACAAATGTTGCGTGCTCAATGTCCATTGCTCCATCTTCAGCAACTTCTTACATATTTTGTCATATAACTCATCTATGAAGTGTCATATGCATATATTAAAATTTAAATGGGACTTCTTATCATTATGTGTCCTTCCTGTCAATTTAAGTTTGATTTCTTCGGTGACTTCTTCATTACAGAATATTTTTCCAAGAATTAATTAAGAAGAAGTTTGTAATGACAATTAAAATCTAAGGCAAATATTATCTAAATACTAAGGTTTTGGTTTAATTATAACCGGTTATGCCAAAATTAAAAGGTCTAAGATAACTACAGCAATTTTCGAAATGTGTATTTTAAGTTTGTTTCTTTAACCTCAGCCTCTATGTGCTCAAGGGATTTTGGAATCAATTGGATGAACTTACAGAATAACATAATTTTAATTTCTTAAAATGAAATTTATTTTAAGAGTGCTGGATGTAGACGATTACCCAAAAAAAGGGGGTGGGGGGGGATGAAGATATATATCCCCACCGAACCCTTATAGCTTAAATTTGAATAGCTGCAAAATGATGCCCTCAAATGCAAGAGAATGATTTTGTGGAATCAAAGCAACGGTCAAGGTTTAACCAATTTTATTATAAGGTAAAAGAATTAGACTCTGAAAAATCATCGAAATAACATGTCGATTTTTACTATATCTTTCATTTTACATATCACGATTTCAATCCCGTCCTTGCTTAAGATTAAATGATGCCCAACCGATTGTTAATAGTTTACTATCACGTTTTATTTCAATATATCTTTTCCAGTTTGTTGATATACTTTCGCTTGGAAAGACATTCAGGAGATTAATATGCACTCCAAGCATAATCTTCTGATCGTTCCATGCCGTTTAGTTAATAGGAAAGGGATACTTCAACTTAAATTTTTAACACAATATTTGAGCCACTGATCTCATACAATCTAATGGTGGTGAATTGACATCATTAGATTCTACTTTGACTTTCAAACTTGGTATAGAGTAAATTGTAATTTTCTTTATAATTACTATTGGATTATATGAGATCAATAGCTCGAATTTTATGTCAGAAATTTAAGTAAAAAATTTAAATTGAAATATCCCTTCCCTTAGTTAATTAGTTTTTTCATCTTAAAAATATGCAAGTCTAAGGGGGATGTTTGTGTTTTTTAACTTAATGATCTAATTGACTTAACTTCAATCAATTAAGTCATTAAATTTTTTTTTTAACTTAATGAAAGTTGTCAGTAATGAAGTCATTAGGTCAAATCTTTTAACTTTTTGCTTAATTTAAAAAGTCTAGTGACAATATTAAAACTATATTCTCTAAAATAGCCCTATCTAATAAAACTTATTAATTAGTATTATTAACTATCTCCATAACTAATCTTAATATAGTAGTAGACTATTACTATTTTTTCTTTTTATTTTCTTCAAATTAGCATTATTTATTTTTACAGTTTGTATGAATATTTTTCATAATATACATTATAAACTCCAATAACATCGATTAATTGTTCTAATTTAGAATATTAAAGGGCTATATTCACTTTAACATGATTTGTATTATGATAAAATAATATCTTATTTATGTTCATTGAGATGTGTATAATCTATTTGAAAATTTTTTAAAGGCACATATATAAAATTATTGATTTTTAAACTTTTCAAGTTAAAAAAAAACTTTGTACTTACTGATAGAGATTTAGACCAAAAATAAATATATCATTCAAATTTAAATATTTAATTTTATTCAGAATTCAAATTAATTGAAGTCTATTAAAAATTCAGACAAAAAAATGAAGGTCGCCTAAGTTAAGAAACTTTTAATACATTTCTGCTGTGTGTAATGCAAATAGAGTATTTGAAAACTACTCAAGTGACAATTCTACATACTTTTTTTGTCAATTTTTTTAAGCAACATGGCTATAAAATATAAAATATGACACCCAGACAAGTAGCCGGTTGGTAACAAGCCTCTCCCTCGTGTTTGAAGGAAGGGGTTTGAATCCCACAAAGGACTATTTCTTTCTAAATTATTTGTACAGGTAGAAAATGTCTCTCAAATAGTGGAGGGATGCATTTGGCCTGTTGTGGGTCTAAATAATTTATACGTATGTATAGAAAATTTTCAATGAAAACTTTAGAAACTAAAGAACTTAAATGAAAAAAATTCACACTAGGTTTTAAATTTGTCTCGATTAGGTGCAGGAAATTGAACTACCAAAATTATCTCTGCATCATCTCTATTTTGTCATATGTGAATCTAATCACCACAAAATTTGGACATATTTTCTGCACTATCTTTGTTCTAAACTTTTATCAATTAATCACTTTAACACTAAAAATTTAAATAGCATGACCATTTTACCCTTGAAAGACTAAAAAACCATTTTTTCCAACAAAATTTTTAAAAATAAAAAATTATAATTACAAGAATATCTCCGAATTTAATAAAATAAAGAAATCTCAAAATCCAAGATGTTAATTTTCATAATGATAATTTAAATTATCATTATAGTTTTTGTTATTATTCAAAATTGGTTTAGACTATTATCATTTTGGTGATTAATTTAAACAATGAAAATCATTTGATAATTTTGATTGTATGATTGATAATAAAAAAGGAAAATATTTGAGACGAATATTACACTTTAGGTCAAAAGGATTTAAACAAATCAAAATATTTTTATAAATTAATTAAATGGTATTAAAAAAATCAATAATATTTTATCAATTAATTAAATGATACTCACTCACCCAATTTTTCAATAATAGTTTATCAATTAATTAAATGGTAATTATAATCTTTATGTTTTAAAAAATGGTCTTGTAATTCGTTTGGGGGTAAAATAATTATTTTATTTAAATTTTTAGTGTCAAAGTGATTGATTAATATAAGATTAGAAATAAATGTGGTACAGAAAATATGTCAAAATTTTATGGTGATTAAATATACATATGACAAAATAAAAATGATGTAGAGATAATCTCCCTTCAACAAATCAAGTTAATGCATGCACATATAACAAACACAATACAAGTCAACGAGGTGAGAAGAACGGGATTAATAATAATAAAAATACTAATACTAATGTAATAATGATAAACAAACAATTTCTTTCTATAAAATAAACATTTCTGAATCAATCCTCTAGGTAAAGAAGAAAGAATGAGAAATCCATCACAAACAGCTGAGTCCGGCGACTCCGGCGTATCATCATCGGAAGGTGGCACTGCAAGACATGTTGGAGGTCCTGTGAATCCTCTCCCTACTCCGGATGTCTTTGAAGGACATGGCAGAGGTCATGTAAATCCTCCCCACCCTCACGTTGACATGGAAAGACATGTTAGACGTCCTGTGAGTCCTCGCCTTCCCCAGCATGTCTTTGTAGGACATGCTGGAGGTCCTGTGAATCCAGATGTCAGGGAAAGGCAGCCTAGATATCCTGTGAATCCTTCCCCCTCTAACGGAAGACATGTTAGACGTCCTGTGAATCCTCTCCCCTCTCAGCATGTGTTTGGAGGACATGCTGGAGGTCCTGTGAATCCAGATGTCAGGGAAAGGCAGCCTAGAGATCCTGTGAATCCTTCCCCTCCTTCAGAAGTCTTTGCAGGACATGCTGGAGGACATGGCAGAGGTCCTGTGAATCCTTCCCCCTCTAACGGAAGACATGTTAGACGTCCTGTGAATCCTCTCCCCTCTCAGCATGTGTTTGGAGGACATGCTGGAGGTCCTGTGAATCCAGATGTCACGGGAAGCCAGGTTAGAGACCCCGTGAATCCTCCCCCCCATCCGGATATCTTTTGAGGACATGCTGGAAGTCCTGTGAATCCAGATGTCAGGTGAAGCCATGTTAGAGGTCCTGAGAATTCCCCCCCACCCCCCCCCCCCCCACCAAAAAAAAGGTTATCATTGTACGTGGACATGCACAAAGAGATAAACGTTGTTAGGGTTTCCACCAAAGAAGTCAAGACGTTGAGGAGAACATTTCCAATATATTTGGGAATGATTCATGAATTCAATTTATGAAGCAAAAATAAAGAAATAATTCTTCTGGGGTTACTCCAGCTGTTCCCCAACCTCCTCAAGGGTCACTTGATGATCGTTTCGTGTTATAGACTTTCTTAATTATTTTTAAACTTTTCCTAGCTGTATGCATGTATAATCAACACTTTGATTGTGAATCATTCAAATGCAAATCTTTCGATCCATATATTTGTAATATGAACCAAATTCTACTATGCGAGCGAAAAACACTTCTTTGAGTTTTTAATTTTATTTTTTTTAATTTAGTTCGTATCCCATACCTCTTGTTTTAACATAAGAATTACTAAGAATTATACATTAATTCTTAGCTTTAATTAGACCTACATACTTTCATATTTTTCTCTTGTGATTTGACTTCTGAATCTTGGGAAGTTCATTAATATTAATCAATTATATGATGTTTTTTTGTTGTAATTAATTATATGGTATTGACAACACTTAACAGTTTCAAGCAGCTCCGATTAAAAGAAATGAATTGGCTTGATGTCTGATTAGATGTAATTTATTTAGAACATATTTCCTTTTCCGGTATCATGAATTGAAAGGGGTGAGGAAACCGGCAGAAATTTACCGGTGGTGCAACCTACTACCGCGTAGGAATTTATATAATTTAGGGTAAATCCTTTTTCAGTCTTAGGGTTTGATCCAAATGCTTGGACGCGCTTTTAAGAGTTATTAAAGGATCATGCCATCACTTGTAATAGTGTTAGAAATCTTTCTCTCTCTCTCTCTCTTTTTTTCCCTTCTTTTTACTACATATTAACCCTTGAAATGTTGAATAAATTAATGGGGCAAATGGGACCAAGTAACGCTAAATTCTATATCTTCGGAGCAGTACAAATAAATCATAATCATAAAGAAAATTATCTGGGAATTAGCAATTTTTTATCAAATGTTTCACGTAACTACTAGAGAATTGTGGCAATTTATTCTGCACCAATTTTGATTTTCAATTTGTACATATTAACCGGTCACTTTGTCATATACATTATTTGTATCTGTTAAAAAGAATTTATATTAAAAGAGTATCCTACTCTTAGTACGGTTTAAATGCATAAAAACATTATTTTCGCCCATTGAAATGTAAAACAAAAACAATGAAAACAATTATACGTTTACCTAGTTAGACCTACTTTCTAAGTGACAAATTTTGGTTTTTAGAAATTGAACAGCTCTTCCAAGTTCTGTGTTGAATGTTATCATCGACATGAATTCTAAAATGTTCAACTAGTGCTTAAAAAGTAGGCTTTTTCTTAGCATGTGAAGAATTATGATATCTCATGGAAATTAGTAACAAATCTAAAAACTAGAATTTGAAAACTGCTACTATCCTTGTGTTAAACAATAGTAGTTCTCAAATTAGTTGATGTAGTCTAGCCAAAGTGTAAGGAACAACTTCACTAGCAACGACCCAGGAGTTGAGTTCAAGCCTTATTAATGTGCATGTCTTAATTAAGAAAAGGAAATTATTCACCAATTATCTGATCTTTCAAGCTTTATAAAAAATACGCATATATATATATATATATTAACAACAATTTTCTTGAAATTTACAATGTGTATCACTTTTCCATTTTTCCGTCAAAATCGTGAGAGAATTTAATAGAATATTTACAAAATAACTATTTTACTCTCTTAATGTAAAATTGTTATTTTACCCTAATTAAATGATAAAAAATTAGATGACTTCGGTCTTTGTATGCTGTTTAGATATTAAACAATAAATGAAACAAATTAATCAAAATTACAATAAATGAAACAAATAATGAAAATTAAAATGAAAAAGAACTTAAACCTAAACCCAAACCAATAACCGGATTAAAAGCAAATGCTAAACCATAAAACAAAATTAAAAGAATTCAAGCAAAGTAGCAGCAAAACTTAAAAAAGAAAAAAAAAAGCAATAGGAGCAGCAAGACACAAGCGCTAATTGTCAATCTTATTCAAAACAAAACCAGCCTCCTTACCTCTAAGGATGGCAAAATCCGGGTCTAGGTCTGAGTTTGGCCTTCTTGGTTTCAGACTTGAATACCTTTTTCTTTTTATCAGACCTGAATATGAACCTAGTTATTTTGCATTTGGGTCCTGGCTTGGTTCCACTCGGATCAGTGAATCAATTTACAAAAATTTAAAAAAAAATCAAAATACAAGCACATATCCAGGATTCCAGGTTCTTCAACATTTATAAACAAATACAAATTGTAAGTTTCAATGTTTTAAGTAATAAATATAAATCTATAGATTTCAATGTTTCTAAACAATAAAACAACCACATATATAAATCCATAACACAAGTCTACAATTCAAATTTCAAATTTCAAATTTCAAATCATCAGTCTAACGTCTAAACTCTTCTTCATCATTTGACTATTGCTCAAAGCTCACTCATCAAACTTTCATTAAACAATTGTTTTGCAGAAAGTATTGCTTCCTCTGGAATTCAATCTAAAAGATATACGTAAATCATGAACATAAGGAACAAAACAACCAGCTAGTGATAAACTAATAATAGAAATACTAAAACAAATTCATTTTAATTCTAATAAATTTTCTCATACCTTTTAGGTTTTGGTCAAGCCAAAACAAATTTTGAGTACACACCAACACTTCCACTGTAGATAGATGAAGTTTACTATAATGAGGACTCAAATACATACCTGCAGTGCTAAAAGTGGATAAGAAGCAACTGTTGATGCAGGAATGGCCAAAAAGTCTCTCACAATCTTTGTAAGTAGAGGATATTTGCCTTGATTATTCTTCCACCATAAAAAAAATCAGATTGACTAGTTGAAGGCAAAGTATTTTCCTCAAGATAAAGTTTCAATTCTATTTTTGAATGATTATTTTGTGAGTTCCCATTTCTAAATGATGCCTGCTAATCAACCATTTCATCTAAGTTCGAGTCCAACATAATAGAATCCTTTGCTGTAGTGCCTTGAGAACTAGCAAAACCATTAATCCCTCTCCCATTTGAATTTAATAAATACTTTAACTCATACCCATGCACTGAATCAACAAATAACTTGTGCACCCTTTCGATTTTAGATTCAGCTCTTTCTCCATATATTTTAGGAAACAAAAGTTAATTAGTAGCATCTTACGCATAAATCTAACATAGTGCCCACAACAAGAACTCCATGAACAACATCCCAATATTTGTCATATTTTCCAATCATCCTGGTGGTTTGAAAAAAGCTATGTCAACCTATAAAAACTCTTTAGATACTCACACATAAATTTTGAAAAATTCCACTCTGACTCACTAGGCAAAGATGTATAATTTCTATCACGGTCCTTCAAACGAACACTATATATATTATATAAGAAAATGGTATTAAGCATTAAATAAGTGGAATTTCATCTAGTTTTATATTCAATTCCAAGTTCTTGGTTTCTTTAACATGTAATTGTTTGTTTTTCCCCTTACAACCTCAAAATTTTCAATTCTAGTAGATGTTGTTGTCTAGTAATGGACCTATCTTTAATTTTTTCAACTTCCTTTTGTATCACAAATAAACCATCCCTTACTATCAAGTTCAATAAATGAGCACAACAACACATGTGAAAGAATTTGCCACCCATAATCACCCCTCACTAATGTAAAAAAATAGTTAAAATATTAAACAATATAAACATTCATTTATATTTAAATAAAAAAGTAAGTCTTAAGAATATTACCTCATAATATGACTTTGCAACGCCCATGAACTATCAATGTAATGTGTTGTAATAACCATATACTCGTTTTTTGGTTACCCACAATCCACATATCTGTAGTAACTGCAATCCTACTTTTATAAGCTTAAAAAATACTCAATGTCTTCATCTTCTCAATATCATAAAGCTTCAAAATTTTAGCTTTGATAGTGTTTCTACTAATAGTCCCAATTGAAGGTTACAGTAGCTTTAACAGTTCATAAAACCCAACATAATTAACAAATGATAATGGAAGCTCATGTAGTATAATCATTCTAGCTACAAAAACCTTCATTGTTGCCATATTCCACTTTGATTCAAAACTACAATTACCAAGTGCAGTGATTCCATCTACATTAGAAGAAAAAAATAAGTGCATTTGCTGCACATTTTGGAATGACCTTCTAGGACATGTTTAGTATGATTTGTAAAGAGATTAGTGCCCTAAGAATAATGTCCTTGCATAACTAATCCAAAATAATTACAAATCGCCTGAAATTCCTTACCCAACTTAACTTTTTAAAAATGATTCCAAGCCGCAGAAACTACTCTATCGAAATTGCTCTTTTCGTTGCCACCACCTCATTTTTTTAAAGTGACCAGTGTAGCATTACCCCAACAACCACAGCCACTCCCACTCCCTCGATATATTATTGTTGAACCTGGTTCTAATTGAATAGTTGTATTATTATTTTTTGGCACCTTACTCTCTCATACACTTTCATCACTCTTTTAAGACTCTGAGACATCCAGATCAATTCTTTATTCATTTTCCATTATGAAATTGACAACTTACAAAAGTTATGTCAAAACATAATTAATTTATGATTAACAAATTAACAACTAACTTGGTAACTTTTTCCATTTTATATATTAGTTTTAACTGTAATAAATCTACACATTTTGAAGATACCATTTTGAATCTATTAATGGCAACAATAAAAAATATTTCAAAGCATAAATCACATAACAAATCATAATAGGACACAACTCACATAAGCACAACTGAGTTTAAAAAATCAAAGATCACGATTCACGGCAGTTGATGATGATGAACTCAGTGTCAAGCTGCGATTGACTTTACTGTATCAATGTTGTTTTCTCCACAAGCCGCAAATAACTAATGATGATAAATGTGGCATTTTCAATTGTATCACAGCTCCAAAAATAGAAGTTGATGATGATGACGATGATGAATAGAGTCGCGAAGGCGGCGAAGCACGGTGATTTGATTTGATTAGGAGATAAGTTAAAAAGAAATAAATGTTTGGCTCTAGCTTTTTGGCTACGGCGACTGCTAATATGTGAGACAGTTAGGGCGAATTTAGGACACTTGTGTTTTTTTTTATGTTTCTATTATATTAAAAATAATTAAAAAATAATATTAAAATAAGATATTCGGGTCTAAGTTCCATATATGCGGGTTCACCCAAACCTGCATTCAGATTCGGATGTATCTAGGTTAACCAAATCAAATCCAGATACCAAATTTTATTACACTGTGGTATAGATTAAACCATGCCCAAATTTTTGGGGTTCATCTAGGTTCTGATAGGTCCGGGTTAAGTTGCCATCCCTATTTACCTCACTTGCACCAAACTCAGCCTTTTCACAATTTTTTGTGATCGTTAGCCTCTTTTCTTTTTGCAGTAAAAATTGTAGTCTCATATCTTCTTTCTCAAACAAGAATTAGAGTATTTTCTTTATTCTCTCAAATGAAAATAAAAATTACAGCCTTTTCTTTTACCTCTCACTCATTACCAACTTCAATCATTGACTAACATTAGAAAGTATATATTTAATAAAACATAAAATTATTATTTTTCACTTACAATCTTGATAACACTAAAAATTTATATAATTTCAATCCTATAAGGTCGACTACACAACCATAATGCTGAATTGTTGGTACTATCTGTTGCTCTAGTTTCATCATATCAAAGCACAACAAACCTTTATTGACATGACTACAAGTGCTTAAAACAACTGTAAAATGTCCAACACAAATTTCATGATCCAATCCAATTAGATTTGTCCAAACCCAAGTTCAAAGCCCAATTCATGGGAGATTCAAAAATTGTGTAGAGAATAAGAGATATTTCTAATTTAAAAATACCTAATAGAGCCAAAAATATCAAAGTCTAGATATTTCTTAAATATTTGGAGATATTTACAAAATATAGTTATCAAATTTTTTTTAATTTAATATTTGTGTGGTTTGTATTAGTTCTAGGTTACTGTAAATACCCCTACTCTTTATTATAGGCATAAAGTGAAATCTGAATAATAAAAGAAAAATAAGAAGTGTAGAGCGGTAAGTTGTGTTGTGTCTTTTGTAAAATATCAATAAAGTCTTTTAGTTTTGAAAAATTCTTCTATTGCTTAAATAGTTTTGGCTTTTATGAAGTTTAGTCCTCCTCAATTTTTTCAACAATCGGTATCAGAGCGTGGTTGGTCAGGGACTACTATAGTAGTGTTTTAAGGAAGTTCATAACAGTCAAGGTGGAGCTTTATTGGATCGCGAGGAGTTTGAAACTCTGCAAGTTCACTAGTGAAGATCTAGCTTGCTTGGCATTGTCATAGTCTTGCAAACATGAAGGGCGACCTTTAAATAGTTGGAAAACCTAAGAAGCTCAACAATAACAATTACAATACATTGGCAACATTGATGAAGTCCTACTTACAAGGCCAGGGCCTCTAGAACATTGTTTATGGTAACGATGTGAAACCACTAATTGAGGAAGCCACTTTCAAGAAGTGGAGTATTAAAGTTGGGAAGGCCATGTTCACTACAAGAGTGAAATTGAAGAAGTAATGTTGCTTTTGCAACGATTTTTTTCAAAGAAGAATAACATATGGCTACAACTTCTTGAGAATGAGCAACTGTCAATTTCACAAAAGAAACATGGCAATAGACGAGTAATTTAACAAGCTAAAGTCCTTATACCGCGAAATTTCTGAGTTAAGATCCTATTGCTGTAATTTCTAAATCTAGAATTAATAGAATTATTGTCTATAGTTTGAGGCCCAAATTTAGGAGCTTTATTACAACTGTCTAAGGTTGCCCAATCTACCAAACCATTGAGAAACTTGAAAACTTGCTTGTCGATCAAGAAGTGATTGACAAAAAAATGAGTGTGAACTTAGTAAAGAATAATAATGAAGCATTCTTTACTGATAAGAAGAGAAACCGATTTAGACAACAGAGTGATAGAGGATCTAAAAGAGATGTGGACAAGTCAAGAGGTAACCAACAAGAAAGTAGCTCATAGACAGGGGAAGCACAAAAGAATCGTAGTAATGGTAGCCAATATTAGCCAAAGAAGAAGTTTGAAGGGATTGATACAACTATGGAAAAAAGGGCCATATAGCAAAAGATTGTTGGACGAAGAAAAGTTTCGAGGAGAGTAATGCTGCTACTTCCAATGAAAATAAAAGATAATGATCATCAATGGGAAGTTAATGCATTGATCACCGTCGAGGAATAAGAGCTAGCATTTACAGTCAGAATACCTTTTTGGATTAACTACAAGAGTGATTGGATCGTTGACTCAGGATGTTCAAATCACATGATAGGTGATAGAGAAAAGCTACAAAATATGACTAACTACAAAGAAGGTCATGCGGTAGTAACAACAAATAACTCGCGACTACCAATAGCTCATGTTTACACTACAGTTATGGTCCACACAAACCGTCACTTCAAAATGTGTATTATGTCCTAAATAAAAAGAAAAACCTACACTTAATATCACAACTAACATCATCGTGTAACTATGTATTTTTCAGTCCTCAAGATGTTAAAGGTCTATCAAGACCTAAAGATCTCGGGGACACTTGTTATAAAAGGCCGAAAGTTAAAGTCAATGTATGTATTGTCAGCAGAGTTTATTTATGTAGATAAAACTTGAAAGAACGAGACATTAGATTTATAGAATGCTCAGTTGGGACACGTTAGCCATCACAAGTTGAAGGTGATAATAAATAAGTTAATGCTCAAAGTCTACCTCAACTTGACGTGTGAATAGAAACGGTCTGTGTAGAGTGGAGCAAGGTTTACCAACTCCCACATGAGGAGTCGGAGTTTTAAGCAAAAGAACTATCAGAGCTGGTACACTTTAAGGTTTTTGGGCTTGTCAAGCAACCTTCTATTAGCAACATGCAATACATGGTCATATTCATATATGATTTCTCCAAATATGTCTAGGTCTTTTATATAGAATAAAAATATGACACTTTTTTAAAGTTTAAATAATTCAGAGATATAGATGAAAGAAAAGTATAAATGAAGATTTATTGTCTATGAATAGATAATAAAGAAGAGTATACATCACATGAGTTCTCCCAATATCTTCGTGACTATAAGATGCATTATCAGTACACTTGTGCCAATACACCACAAACAAATAGCATAGCAAAACAAAAGAATAGACATTTATTAAAAATCTTTCGAAGTATGGTACATACAAATAATGTACCAGGGAGATTTTGGGCTAAAGTTATGAAGACGGCAGCTCATATGATCAACAAACTTCCTCAGCCAAAAAGGCGATTTGTTGTATTTATTAGGAATGACGGCTAGAAGAAAGGATAAAGGTGTTGTGATCTTACTAGTAGATGATGCTATACAATACGAAATATGATATTTGATGAAATTTCTTCGTAGTGGTCTTCAAAAGAAAAAGAGTTACTAGATTCAAAAGAAATTGAAGATCAGATGAAGGAACGAATTATTGAAATTCGCCCTAGTCAAGAAGAATTAGAAGATTATAATGATCCAAGGGATGATGATATTGAGCATGACAAGGCGCAAATGCCTTGGAAGGCAATTTTTTCACCAAAGCCCTATTGAATATGAATAACCAAGTGAACTAGAATCAAGAACTATTGAATCTCAACTTAGAAGACCTAAAAAAGTAAGAAAGCCAAATCTCAGGTACAATAATATAGTGTTAAAGAAAAAAGAAAAAAAAAGAGATATTTGAAGAAGTAGCAGACAATTCTCATTAGATGTAAGCGATGGAGGAAAACATTACCACACTAAAGCAAAATCAGACTCAGGATTTGGTTCTTAAACCAAAGGATACAAAATCAATACCTCGCAAATAGGTGTACAAGACTAAGAAGCGCGCAGATGGTTCAGTTGAAATGTACAAGGCTTGGTTGGATATGATGAAACGTTTAGCTGGTGGTAAACAGTAAGAGTTTTACTTGCACTCGCAGCCAGTAAGGAATAGAAATTATGGTAGATGGACATGTCTTTCTACAAAGAGAACTAGATCGAGAGATATATATGAATCAACTGAGAGGATTTGAGAATTAAGCTCACCCGAAGTATATATATAAGTTGAAAGCATTTTACGGTTTAAAGCAAGTAATAAGGGCAATAGGAAGATTGCTAAATTCCGAACTCAGAGTAGTTATTTAGTGGCATATGTAGATTCTAGCTTGTTGTCAAAGCTAGTGAATGAAAGTTAGCAATTATGTTAGTGTAAGTTGAAAAATGCACTTTAATGGCACATGTAAAAATGCTTTTCTACATGAAGATTTGGATCGTGAGATCTACATGATCCAACAGAGAGGATTTGAGAATTAAGCTCATCTAGAATATGTATGTAAGTTGAAAAAGGCACTTTACGGTTTAAAGTAAAAACCAATGGCACGACATAACAAGATTGCTAAATTCCTAAATCAAAATGGTTATTTATTAACACATGTAGATTCTAGTTTATTATCAAAACTAGTGAAGAAAAGCTAGCAATTATACTAGTGTATGTGGATGATTTAATTCTTACTAATGATGATGAAGAAGAGAATCACTGAATAAGAGAGAACTTATCAATTTGTTTTTAGATAAAATTGCTCGGTCAACTTAAGCACTTTCCTTACTCTAGAGGTTTATCGAATAGAAGATATGATATTTCTTTGCCAACAAAAATATGCCAAAGATTGGCTCAAAAGGTTTGGAATGTTGGAATGCAAGCCAATCTCAACTCTAACGGATGTCAATGCAAAATTGTGCAAACACAAAGGTAAATATTTACAAGATGAATTAATGTATTGACAACTGGTAGGTAGTTTAATCTACTTAACACTAATGTGACTATACATTTTATATGCAGTAGGTGTAATAAGTCATTACATATAGAATTCTGAAGAAGCCTCGCTTGGAAGTGGTTACTTGGAAGTGGTTCGACGAACATTAAGATATGTAAAAAGTACAATCGACTACGACCTATTGTACAAGAAAGGTGAAACTTGCAAGCTGAGTGCCTATTATGATGCTGACTACGCCGGAGATCATGATACAAGAAGGTTAATTATAGGTTATGTTTACAAAATTGAATATGAAGTAGTTTCTTAGTGTAATAAAAGACAACCAATTGTATCACTACAACCACAAAAGTGGAGTATAGAGCAGCAACAATGGCAGCTTAAGAAAGTACTTAATTGATGTAGTTGATAATGGATCTACACCAACCAGAATCATCAACGATTAGCTTGAGGAAAAATCCACTTTTACATGCAAGAACTAAGCATGTGGAGTTGCACTATTACTTTATTAAGGAAAAGGTCTTGCAAGATGAAGTTAAAATGCAGTATGTCAAGACGAATGATCAAGTTGTGGATTTATTAGATCGAAGGACGAAAGTTGGTTTTTGAGGAAGTGTGTTAAAAGTCCAACACCAATTTCTTGATCCAATCCAATTATATTTGTCCAGACCCAATCTCGAAGTCCAATCCATGGAAGATTTAGGAATTGTGTAGAGAATGAAAGATATTTCTAATCTAAGAATATCAAATGGAAGTAAAAATATTTAAGCCTAGATAATTCTTAAATATTATGAAATATTTGCAAAATGTGGTTGTTAAATTTTTGTAATTTAATATTTGTATTTGCTTGCATTAGTTCTAAGTTAATATAAATACCCTTAAGCTCTTTGTTGTAACTACTAAGTGAAACATAAAGAATAAAAAAGGTCAAAAAAGTGTAAGCTATCAGTTGTGTACTGTGTCTCTTGCAAAACACCAATAAGGTCTGTTAATTTACCAAAACTCTTTTATTGCCCAAATAGTTTCAGTTTATGAACAGTTTTGTCTTTAGTGTTTTTAAACTACACCAATATAAACAACATCATCTAGTTCTAATCCTTCCTGGAGTATTTATGAGAAAATACTAAGAGCTTCACTATGTTGTCCATACATAGCCAGCCCTGAAATCATGACACTGTAAGTCAGCTAATTCTTCTTAGCCACCGTTAAAAAAAAAAACAAAGTCCCTTTTCCAAAAAGCCACATTTTACATACATATCTATCAAGGAAGTTTGTACTATGACATTGAGTGCACTTATCAAGGAGCCATGAGTGCACTTTCCCAAATCAAGAGCACCAAAATGACTGCCAGCAGAGAGCACACTAACTAATATGCTTTCTTCAAGCCTCCAAAATTTCTCACTATTTATTTCCTTAAAAAGCATCAAACACTTACACCACAACACATTGCTTGCATGGGTTGTTATGAGCGCACTCTAAAAGCAATACTCTTTTGATCCATTTACTCGAAAATAGCAAAAGCAAACACTATCTTCTCACACTTGCCATACATATTGATTAAAGAGTTTTATACAGACAAAACACATTCAAATCCTCGCTTAAATGCATGCCCATAAATTTGCATTCCCGTTTTCAATACTTTTAACATAGCATTTCCTTGAAAAGAGCTGGAAATTTAAAATTATGAGGTTCCACTCCTCTCTTAAATATCTTATTATAAAGAAACAAAGCTTCTTTAAAACTTTACATCCTTAAGAAATCCTCTAATCAAGGCATTGAAATCAAAAGCTTTGGTTCATCGATTTGTTGAAAAATTGAGTAGGCATAATCCATGCTGGCCTAATGTGAGAGAGCACAAGTTGCCACAAGATTGCTTGCGCCAAAAGAGTTTCAAAAGAAACCCTATTTCACAATGTGGGCATGTACTTTCTTAAATTCTTCCAGGTTCTTGCATTTCTTCAAGATTGATAAACATTCTTGTTCTTTTAACCTCAGATTGAGCTCAAGGCCTTTTGGTGGTCTTTAGGCTATGTCAAGAGAAGTGACGGATAAAGGACTGATGTCTTAGTTACTGCTATCCACATTATTATTAATCAATCAAGATTTGTTAATGAATTGCAAGTTTAAGTGAAATGGGAAGAATAACGGATGGAGCATTAGAAGTATCTGACTTTGAGAAAGAATTGAATATCATCCATGAGATTTGAGAAAGAATTTCAGCCAGAAAAAAGTACGTCAAATCATGTTATCAGACAAGATAGGATAACTTGCAAGATTCTTCATTTGAGATATAAGACTAGTTATAATTTGCAATGTTAGCTCCCAAAACCATGCTTAAAACAAGAGTTTTAAAGTGAGGTAGCAATTTGTGATTACAAAATCCAAATCCTGATTTTGAAAAATTTGAATCTGTGCATCCAAATTTTTTAGTTATTATTTTTAAATAAAAGATTAGGGGCAAAGTTAAAATAAATAAAATTTTTAATATTTTTTATAGTATTGACTTTGGTTGACTTTAAAAAATCAAACAACTTTTCTGATATGTTTTAAATGAAGTTTTTATCACTTTGCCATTTTCTTCTTCTCAATTTTCCTCTCTCTCTCATATGATGCAGTGAAGGTAGTAAATTTAAAGCAATAAATTTAACATTCATTTGGCCTTTAACACTACTACTTTGACAAAAATTAGATTAAAACATATGATTATTTCCAAGGGCAAATACTACTGGCCTAATGAAAAAATTATTTATGATAGAGTGCTATAGCTATAGTGTTGAGTACTGGAGAATACATATTTATAAAAGGTAAAATTATCATTTCATGCTTTAAATCTTACTAACATTTTTACTTTTATGTGTTTAAATTCTCTAAGCTTTTAGTATGTGTGTTTTATTATAATTTAAGCATTTTATGTATTTTGAGGGATGTTTTAGCTATTTCACAAGTAATAAGAAGTCGGACAGCAAAACAGATGGTGTTTTTTTTTAACTCAAAATAGTTGAAAACCTTAGGAGGAGTATAAAATGATATTTGGAACTGTTCACATATATGGTACTGTTCACATATACATATTATTCACAAGTAGACACTGTTCACATATATGGTACGATGATGTTCCATTGACCAATGACGTGGCATTGATTGATGATATGACAATATCCTACTGGACCAATGATATAGCATTGACTGATTATTCGGCATTGACTAATAATGTGGCGTAGACCGATGATGTGTTAGGATGCTATCGGACCAAAATACTGATGTGGCGTTGTCCGATGATGTGGCAATATCTTATTGGACAGAAATGCTGATGTGGTGTTAATTGATGATGTGTTCCAACCAATCACAGCTTTCCACGTGGTGTAATCCTGAGTGTCCGAATTATTTTCATTCGATGGCGTCATGATTTACCCATTGTATCTATAAATAAAAGGCTCTCCCCCAATTTGAGACCTTTAAATCCATTTTTTTAGCTCCATTTTATTTAATTCTCTTTCTATTTTGTATTTTCTATGTATTTTAATGAAATTATCATTTTTCCCTAGCTCAATTATGAGTGACTAGTTTAGTTTCAAGCTTAGGTTGGAAGTAAAGCCTCAACATGATCCATGGGCTTAGTTTAGTAAGTTTATTTTCTTTTGCTCTCTAATTTATGTGGTTTTCTTGACTTATTATCGACAAACATGTATCTTGTCTAGATTTTGCACGGTATACCATCTTAATGAAAGATCGTTACTGTCTAGTGCAATGAGCACTTATCACCATATTAATGAGAGCGAAAATTCTCCTATAGTATTTTGAAAGTCGAAATTCGCCTCTAGTATTTTGCAAGTCGTCTTGACTTAGTATTGACAGAGAGTATATTTAAGCTGGGGAAAATATCTACCGTCCACCCTTTTTTTAACTTTTTCAAAAATACGCAATTCCTTTTTTTTTTTTTGCTGGAATCCACCTAAATTTATATTTTGTTTCACTTTTCCACTTTCGTTTGGAATCCGTTAAGAAAACTAACGGAAACTTAAAAAAATGATCATTTTCCCCCCCAAAACGAAAATTACAATTTCACCCTAAAAATGCTAAAAATAATCATATTTAAAGATCAACATCATTATTGGTACATTAATGAAGTACAAAAAAATCTTAACTACTAGAGATTATAACTGAATGAATAATAAAACTCTATTTATCTTAAATATAATTGATGGTTTGCGAGACTGGATTATTTTTAATACTACTGTTATAATTTAGCATTCTAATTACTGACATATTTAAAAAAAAAACCTTGTATTTGATGGTTGTGGAATTAATTTCTCTATTGACGGATGGGAAAAATAATTAGATTTAATCTGATTATTTTTGACAATTTTTAGGATGAAATTGTAATTTTCATTTTGGGGGGTAAAATGGTCATTTTTTAATGTTTCCGTTAGTTTTCTTAATGGATTCCAAACGGAGGTGGAAAACTGAAACAAAATATAACTTTAGGTGGATTCCAGCAAAAAAAAAAAAAACGAATTGTGTACTTTTGAAAAAGTTGGAAAAAAAAGTGTGGACGACGGATATTTTCCCTTTAAGCTACTTAGTAGATGGTCTTGCCTCGTTATTGACAGAAGGATTATTATCGTCTAGTATATCATGTTCTTGACACTACACTTAGTGCAAGATCATTACCTCTGGCACACTAAACACTTGATATTATATTTATTGGAGTGAGGATTATAAGCAGTGGAAATACCCCTATTAATTAATTCTCCCTTTGGTATGTACTCAGTCATACTTTATCAATGGAATTTTAAACATAACATAATTTAGATCCCAAATCTCTCTAATTACTCTACAGTATGTGATGTTAGAAGTGACAAGATTTTTATCTTTCAAACTTGCGACTGAAATTGTTTGTGCAACCAATGATGCTCCTCTATTTTGAGTAACTCTATTTAATTTTCGATCTCGTGTAACAAAGCAAAAACCATTTATGTTATAGCTAGGTGTTGGAAAATATACGGACAAGACCCTTGTGATTACCAACGGATTTTTTGTAAAACATTGTTCTCTATCAATACATTTGCCTATTATTAATAGACAGGAACATAATGTTAAATAGGCACAAACTGAAACTGAAAGGAAAAATTAAATTAATTATACTTTAGTTCCTTACAAATCTTTTATGTTAGTTAATTTGCAAATGTTCGTTTGTGTTCATCTTGCAACCACTTCTGATTTTTTTATGGATAGCAAAGTTATAGCCAATCCATATGCTCAATAAAAATCAATTACAAAGAAAAAATTTCTTAGGTTTCTAAACTACCAAAACTTGATACTAGTAAAGTTAAATGACACAAGTTAGATAACATCACCTTAGGTATAGCTGAACCTCTTCAGTGTTATACAAAACATACAAGAGTGTTTGATCTAATGAAGTTTGATCAACTTCCACTATTTTTCCACTACTCATGGGCGTGTAGATTTTTAAATTTTACGCATGTCTAGGTGGAACCCAATTGTGGGCATGTTTTTCATGTATTTTGCATAAAATTTAAATGTTTCTTACGTAATATAACTCTCTACTATGCAGCCCTCAACACAATATGATTTCAATCACAACCTTTTAGAGTTTTCATGTATTGTTCAAAAGGATACATCCATCGAAGATACACGGGGCCACAACACCTAACTTCACTGACTAAGTGAATAATGAGATAGACCATTATGTCAAAAAAAAAAGTGGAAACATTTTTTTAGCAAGGATAGAATCTTTACAAGGTTCTTTTCTAATTCATCTAGTGTTGTCACATCAACCAAGTTGCACACAACGAATTAAAGAAGAAACATAACCTAATGATAGCTTCTTTGGCATGTTTTGGCAATACACACCTTATGATAATTGGTAAAAGTTGCTATATAAGAATATGGCAATCATAGGACTTAAGAGCCTGGAGTTTAAAGTCCTTTTTTGACACAAGATTCTTGATATTCAAAGAGTATCTAGTAGGAACCTTGATACTTTTCAAAGCTGTACAAAACCTTTCTTTTCCCTCTTTAGTTAAGGTGTAACAAGTAGGAGCAAGCCATGCATGATTGCGGTTTCCCTTAACTTATGGTGCTAATTTGCCCAAATTTTCATTTCCATGAGATCCATCCTTGACTTCAGTCAATCTTTAAACTTTTTAAGAATATGCAACAATGTGTTGTAAATGCTCTCACACACATTCTTTTCAATATGCATAATATCTAATTAATGCTGGACAAGTAAGTACTTCCAATACTCTAAATTATAGAATATGGATTTCTTCTTTCACCACACGAGATCATCATTGTTTTGACTTTTGCGCTTATTGCTATTGCTTTTCTTCCATATATTATTAATAGACTCAACCAGTCAGAAAATGTCATCCCCGTTCAATAGTTTCAGAGGGGGATCATCACATACACTATTTTTAAAGGGTTTTTGCTTAGAACCTAAATTTATGACCACGAGGAAGCCAAAGCCAGTTCCCATTCTATGCATTTTCACTATTATGTTTAAGTATATATTTTGGTGTTTCTACACCACAATATGGATAGGCTTGATACCCTTTAATAGTGCATCCCGCTAAATTTCCATATGTTAGAAAGTTATTTATTGTCCATAGTAACATAGCTCACAAATTAAAGTACTCATTTCTGTAGGCATCATATGCCTCCACCCAACATCTGCTAAAGTTTAAAATCCTGGAGGTTACAAAAACACATCAACGTCATTAATTGGTTATTGAGGACCAAAAATCCAGAGGGAATACATCATTAATTTTAGTTTCATGCACAACTGTCGTGGAAGATTATAAGTTATAAGAATTATTGGCCAACAACTATATGTACTATTAAGAGAGCTATAAGGATTGGATGCAAAGGTTGGCCATTTCTTATCTACTATCTTCTAATATGGTGAGTTAGTCGGATGTCAAAGTTTACCATCAACCACCCTCTCATTTGCATGGCAAGTCAAGTGCTTACAATTTCTGATGATTGGAACATGCACCTAAACCTAGGTATAGGAGGAAAATATCATAAAACCTTTGCAGGAACCACTTTCCTGTAAATTACCTCAAATATAGAGGTTGAAATTTCATTATTTTCAGGCAAACCATCTGCTAAAACACTCAACAATACAATAAAGCTATTGCCAGACCACCTAAATCTACCATTCACATTGAACAATTTCATTAAAAAACCTAACTTATTAAATTTTGTGCATCCTGAGTACGAAGGTTTCTTAGCTTGTTTTAGTATCTTTATAAATGCCTTAGGATCCCCATAACAACCCTTATAAGCATCATTAACCATTTCTAACTCGTTACTATTGTCAAACTCTATATTTTATAGCTCAAAATGCTTTTCTTTTTTAGGAGAACGACTTTGACAAATCTCTTTCCCATGCTAAAACTAATTGTCATATTTCACATCAAAACCATGCATATATAAATGATCTTTTATAGTTATAAGTGTTTCCAATGATAAATTCCCACAATCAAGGCATGGATACCTAATGACACTACTGCCTCCAACAAATTTTGTAGAAAAATGTATAAATTATTCGACACCATTTTCATATTCTGGTGTCAATCGATTATAGTGAATCCAAGACTTATCCATTTCTAACTTAACAATTAATGTTCCTAGCATATTCATAAAACAAAAAAAGGACACAATAAACTCAGAATGATTTTCTAATGTCATAGCACCCACGTGAAATAAATAAAAAAAAATGAACCTACATGAGGCCAAAAAAGTTAAACACAGTTCGGCCTATACAGTTTTTTTTTTTGTATTAAAGAAACAACATAATAGAAAAGTATGGTCATGGTCCATAAACAATTTTCAAACTTACAAATACAACAACCAAGAAAGCCAATAAATCAAAATTCATAATTTCCAATAGTTTACCCTCCTATTATAATATAAATATAATGAATATGTCTTGGCCACTATTGGTTGAGTTATATAATCAATCATTATCAATGCCAATGTGCAAGTATACATAACAAGTAATAAAGTAATGAGTATTCAAGATCGTCTCCATAGGGATTGATGTTACTCAAAGTGCTAAAGTAATCACAATAATGCAAATCAACTAAAGATCGAAACAAACACTTGTCAAATTATTCTTTCGTAACCAATAATTATGAGAGATAGAAATAAACTAATACTTGTACGAAATAAACTAAGTTAATTGTGTCTAAGATTCAATTGAGAATATAGTAGCTGAATGATCAAACTCTCCTAATGGGGTGACTGTTGATTACCGAATTAGCACCAGTTGTTATAATAAGTGTTGCAGCACTAAGCAGAACAAATCTGCATCCACAGCTATCGCATGTTGGAAATCTCATACCATTAAATCTACTAACAATAACCAGTTGCTCATAAATTTAAGGTATGACTTTATGATCTTTAATCTCTCTACCCTACAAGGTGAATACTTATGTCTAAGATATTACAAATCTTAATTTCAAGTATCGCACTTATGGGATTTAAGTTAACCTAATCCAGGAAACTTGATTTAAGAACAAGTACTCTAATAATATCCGCTAAGACATGCCCTTTTGCTGCTCTATCTTAACTGAAACTATTAAATAGGTGGTCAACTGAAATAACAGTTATATTCATAAAAAACTGTTAGAATATAATGTTATAGCATTATTGTAACAACCTATAAGCATAGTCAAGAACCCATTGGATTATTTGTCACTGAGCTACACTTAAATTTAGTTCATATTCTAAATGAGAAAAGTAAATATAAATATATTGATCACAGAGTACTTCCAAACAATTTCAAGGAAGAAAGATAATATGAGTTGAGCACGATAAAAGACTTGTGAATCTCCTCAGTTCTTCAATGATGCCGAACAGTCCTCCTTCCAATTTTGATCTCCTCCTCCTTCTTGCCTTTGTAATTGTCTTTTGATGATAATTCCAGCACCGCTTTCTATGTGGTACATGCTTCCTTTTTATATTGCAAATTAGGTTAAAGTCGAAACTCATGAGCGTGCATGTGTTTAAATTAGGAAACATGCATATCGTGATTTAATTGCTGACATGGGCCTATATTTTCTCCCGCGTTACTCCCAGATTGTTGCAGCACTGGTTGCTTTAACATCCGCAATAGCGCTTGTATTATTTTCGATTGTGCTTTCTTTTTTTTATGACCAACTTCGTTCCTAATCTTTCTAATCTACTGTCTCCGCATCCTTTTATGAATTTAAAACCTATAAATTAAAACTTTTTTAGCACAAATTACTATAATTCAAGCAAAACTTGTTAAAACTCAACTAAAATGAATGTTTATGCAAAAGGTCACCAAAATGTAATCAAAACACATTATTTGCTCTCTAAATGACTTTTACTCAAGTGTAGAATTGATGTAATAACTCTCATTTCCTAGAGTTATCACACCCCCAAACTTAAACTATTACTTGTCCTCAAGTAATGACACATACTAACATTTCCCGCAAACAAACATGCACACAACTTCAGCTCTTTTATCAAACTTGCAAAGATTCTTCCACCTTCAGATCATAATCCCAATCATACGAAATACCCATAGTAAATCAGTTCTAGACTTAAGCTTCTTTCTGTCCATATTATGTGTGCTGCCTTTGTGATTGAATTCCAGATATGCTGTAACATTACCAAAGGATTGCAGAAATTTCAGCAGTGATATACTTCATTCTTACGAGGGGTAGCATAAATTCCACATATTCAAACTGTGATAGCTTTAACATTGATAACCTGAGGGATAATCAACCTCCTCACTGTAACAATTATTTTTCATGTGAATATCAATCACTTGTAATGATGACACCCAATTACTCAAACCATGCCCAGATCAGAGTCGCTACAGCAATATCTGTGGTATAGTCTTATCTCGAGATATCTTTGACTCAAGGCTGAACATGAGGCTCATAAACAGACCTGGCTACTCAATGTCTTAGACAGATGACACATACACACACACACACACACACACACATATATATATATACATCACTGCTCATAACTCTCGCTGCCTTTTACACATTTCTGTATATGGGGTGCATACTCAGATCTAGTTACTCAGCAACTTAAGTCATTGAGGCAGAGTTTTATTTTATAAATATCACAGTCAATCAACATGCTTCTCTCTTCAAAACTTAAGACTTTTTCTATTCTTTTGGTTTTGCTCTAGCAGTCTCATACAACTCAATCATGGGCTAAGTGTTGGGACAGAATTTCACTTCTATCTATAACTATCTCTACTTGGCATTCTCATAAATATTGAATAGCACTCAATTTATCTTCATTAGGTTTTTAAATCCATACACAAATAACAACTAATAGAGCTTCACACAACACAAACATAAACATATACATAAAACACATGCATTCAGAAACAACCCCCTCAAACTTGAGAGCTGCTGTGTCCTCAGAAGCAAACAAAATAAAAACACACAAATGAACAAACAAATCTTTTTTTTAAAAAAAATCAAGAAGGAAACTAGTGAGATAAAAGTACTCCCTGTGGTGAGGACTGCAACCCATGAGGGGATGTTATCAACGCTTCTTAGATGCACTGCCCAACTTATCCTTTGGTGAAGCCTTTGGGGAGGTGGCTGGCAATGTCTTTGACTTTTTCGTTGCAGGGCTGGTGAGAGGAGTTGTGGCTGGGGTTACTATTGTAGTACAAATAGACGTACTGCCTTTTCGTTTGCTGGGTTGTCTTGGACTGGTGCGGATAGGTTGGCTAGGAATTTACTGTAGAGTCTTTTGAGTCAATGCATCAGCTCCTTGGCCCTCGGCTGTGATGGCAGCAATTACCTTAAGTAGTTGCTTGGCTTGCTCAGATGTAGGCATGGCTCTAGCTGCAGCAGCAGCTTACTCAGCATTGACTTGCTCCATTTTATCTTCAGAGGCTAGAGGTGTTGCCATTTTTGCTTTACCCTTGTCCTTTCCTTTGCCTACAAAGACTGGAATAAGTGGTTCCACGTCAAGGTCTTCCTCCTCTTCTTCTTGAATAATGTGTTGCTTCTTAGTTTTGGACTGAGTTGGAATGGGTGGCTCCTCATGTTCTTGCTTTGAATTATCCTCTGCCTCTGAGGGTGAGCTATCAGTCTCAAATTTGTCACCTTCGTCCTCAGGTAGGTCAGATGGTTCAATATCTTCTGAGTCAACTTCTGCTGGTGGTTCAGCTACAGCTTGCTCTGCTAGTTCATCTAAAGCAGTGGCTTCGTCACTGGCTTCTCCTGGAGCACCTGTGGTGCTGGTGTCAAAATTGTATTGCTAGAGTAGGGAAGCAAGGAAGTTTTGATGATTGCATGTCATGTACACAACAAATTGGTGTAGTTGCCCATCCAGGTGCTGTAGATATCTCCAAAACCGACTATTTTCCTTCTGCTGAGCTTCCACACATTGGTGGATACTGGTGCTGAGTGCCTGGATGGTCTATTCTAAGCCAAGAGTTCGTCGTGCTCCTATTACAGCAGCTGGTTAAGTTGTTATTCCAGCACTCTCGCCAATAACTCTTTCAATTGTTCGTGCCGTAAAGGCACCATCATTTTTTGCATGATCATCGCTGGCTTCAAGACGAACACCTGAAACTACACAAATACTGGTGACAAGTGAAGGAAATAACAAAGCAGCAGTTCGGTGAGTTTTGGCTGCACACTCTCAGATTGTTTTTGCAATGATGCTACCCACATTTATAGGAAGCCCTCTAATAAGGACATATAACAAAACCAATCTTTCTTGTGAAACCGTAGTAGTGTAAGTGGTGGGCATAAGCCTAGATTTCAAAAATTTCACCCACACCTTAGCAATAGGTTTCAAATCTATCCTGTTAACCACACGCCCTTCCTCGTTAACCCATTATGCCCCTTCGATGGTAAGAGTTGTAAAAATGATAGTCCATTTTTTTGGAGTTAACTTATCACGCAATTTAGCATACTCACAAGTAATCTCAGCAGGTAAGTTATAAAAAGCATTGATAACACGGGAGTCCAATGGAATAAGTGTATTTCTTACCCAGATGTTGTGCTGATCAGGGCCTACCAAATTGGCATGAAATTCTTTTACCATCGGCAGTACAGGATTGCGAGGGTGTTTGCAAAACTCTAGCCATCCTCACTGTACTGTAGCATTATGAATTGTTTTCACAATTCCAATAAGTTGGTCTGGAAATTGAAACCCTTTTTCTCCCAGAATCCTGCGTGGCTCTATGAATTCTTTGTATTTTTCTTCGGCGTGGTAACTTTGGAACTGTGATGGATCTTTGAGGCGGCTTGCTGTTTTCTTATATCGCGGCATTATTATAGTAGTAACAAAGTTAGGCAACTGTTCCTGAGAGTCAAAAGAGAAGAAGTGATTAAGAATTAGGAGAGTTGGACTTGCAAAAGAGATGGGGAATAGAGGCGTGGACACTAAGCACAATGGCGCCTTTTTATAGTGGACTGTAATTTGAAGATAACTACAGTAATTAGAGATAATTGAGGGAATAAAATATTTGAATTAAATGTGCATATCCCAAAATTATCGGTCATTGAAATTAAAGCTGTGATTTCAGAGATTTGTTTCCGCAATTTCTATCCATATCCGAGCGTCCATCTATCACGATTTCATCTCCAACGGTAAGTGAAGGCTCCAGCCTTTAATTTACTGTAGTAGGAAAATTTATTGCTACAGCCCCCATTTGCTCATTCCAATAACGGTTACAGAATCTATACCAAAGCGTCTGACACGTGGTTTCTTGGCCTTGGAATTCTGCCACCGGATAATTGCACTTGTCAATATGAAATTCAATTGTCACATTTATTTCAAACTAAAATTAAGTCTAAAATTATTAAAATAAGGTAGATTAAAGTAAATCGAAAAGAAGGAATGCAATAATGTAAAAGGATAAAAATAAATAGTTAACATGGCAAAACAAGATTAAATAAAATGGTAAATAGGAATAGTTGTCCATAAAACCAAAGGATATCAAAATTGGTTTGAAGTGGTTGTCTCCTCAATGGGCTGCCTCCCATGAAGCGCTTGATTTAAGGTCCTTCAGCTTGACCTTCTGTCTTTACTCAATATCTGGGTTTTTAAAGGAGTAACACCTCCTTTGAACATTCTGCTGCTGGATTTATGTAATGCTTAACCCTTTGCCCATTAACCTTGAATTGGTGGCCTGTTTGTTCATCTAAAAAATCAACAGCTCAATGAGGGTAAGATTTTAACAGCTTAAACGGGCCAGACCATCGTGACTTGAGCTTTGCCGGAAACAATCTTATTCTTGTATTGTGGAGCAACACTAATTGACCAGGGGTGAACTTTCTGTATTAAATATGCTTGTCATGCCAGTGTTTTGTTCTCTCTTTATAAATTCTTGCATTTTCATACGAAAATAACCTTAATTCATCAAGCTCACAAAGTTGAAGTTTCATTTGTTCTGTTACAGCATGCATGTCCCAATTTAGTTTCTTCAGTGCCCAGTGTGCTTTATGCTCTAGCTCTAGGGGCAAATGACAAGCCTTGCCATAAATAATTTGGTAAGGAGACATGCCGAGTGGGGTTTTGTATGCTGTTCTGTAGGCCCATAAAGAGTCATGCAAATGTAAAGACCAATCTTTTCTTTTGGGTTTACCACTTTTTCTAAGATCTTCTTAATTTCTCTGTTGGACACTTCAGCCTGACCATTTGATTATAGATGATATACTGTTGCTATCTTGTGTCTGACTCCATATTTCATCATTGCGGTAGCAAAGATTTTGTTGCAAAAATGTGCACCTTTATCACTAATAATTGCTCTAGGAGTGCCAAACCTGGAGAAAATATTTTTTTGAAGAAAAGTTACCACGGTTTTAGCATCATTAGTAGGTAATGTTGTAGCTTCCACCCACTTGAAGCCATAATCTACAGCAACTAGGATATATAAGTTCCAAAAGGATGGGGAAAAGGGTCCCATGAAATCTATTCCCCAAACATCAAAAACTTCCACTTCTAGTATGTTGGTCAATGGCATCTCATGTCTGTTAGTTATGTTCCCTATTCTTTGACACCTGTCACAATATTTAACAAATTCATAAGCATCTTTAAAAATAGTGGGCAAAAAATAACCTGATTGCATAATTTTGGCAACTGTTCTCTGACCCCCAAAATGTCCTCCGTATGCTGCAGCATGACATTACTCCAGTATATGAGGTATTTCTTCTACTGCAATACATCTTCTTATTACTTGATCTGAGCATAGCTTATATAGATGTAGGTCATCCCACTGGTAGCTTCTAACATCATGAAGAAATTTCTTTTTCTCTTGAAAGTTCAGCTCAGGTGGTAGCAACCCACTTATTAGATAATTAGCAAAGTCTGCATACCAAGGAGATTCTGACTGCTGCAGCATCTGTGCTTGCTGTACTACTAACAGCTGTTCATCAGGAAAAGTTTCAGTGATGCCCTTCTTTATTATTGTACTAGTGTCTGCTTCCAACCATGACAAATGGTCTACCACTTGATTCTCAGTCCCCTTACTATCTTTAATTTCTAGATCAAATTCTTGAAGCAATAAGATCCATCTGATTAATCTTGGTTTGGCATCCTTCTTTGAAATTAAATATTTGATGGCTGCATGGTCTGTATAAACAGTTACTTTAGTACCTATCAGGTAAGCTCTGAATTTGTCAAAAGCCAAAACTACTGCCAGCAACTCCTTATCTGTAGTGGTGTAATTGATCTGAGTTGGAGTGAAAGTTTTACTTGCATAGTATATGGAATGAAAAACCTTATCCTTTCTTTGCCCTAATACTGCTCTCACAGAATGATTACTAGCATCACACATCAATTCAAATGGTAAATTTCAATCTGGAGATATAACTACTGGAGCAGTAATAAGGGCTTTCTTTAATTCTCCAAATGCTTGAAGACATTCTTTGTCAAAGTGAAATGGTTTGTCATGCTCCAGCAATGAACACAGAGGCTTGGCTACTTTGGAAAAATCCTTAATGAATCTTCTGTAGAATCCAGCATGACCTAGAAAACTCCTAATCCCCTTTACTGAAGTTAGGGGTGGCAGTTTATCTATTACCTCTATCTTGGCTTTATCTACCTCAATATCATCCTTGGATATCTTGTGACCCAGCACTATTCCTTCTTGCACCATGAAATGACACTTCTCCCAATTAAGTACTAAGTTGGTCATCTCACATCTTTTAAAAACTTTTTCCAAGTTGTGTAAACAATTACTGTATGTTTCTCCAAAAACTGAGAAATCATCCATGAAAACTTCCAAAGTTTGCTCTACCATATCAGAAAATATAGACATCATGCATCTCTGAAATGTTGCTGGAGCATTGCATAGCCCAAATGGCATTCTTCTGAAGGCAAATGTTCCATAAGGACAGGTAAATGTAGTCTTCTCTTGATCTTCTGGTGCTATAGCAATCTGGTTGTAGCCTGAATACCCATCTAAGAAACAGTAGTATTGTTTTCCAACAAGTCTGTCCAGCATCTGATCTATGAATGAAAGTGGGAAATAGTCTTTTCTTGTGGCTTTGTTGAGCTTCCTGTAATCCATACACACTCTCCATCCAGTCACTGTCCTTGTAGGAATAAGTTCATTCTTCTTATTAACCATTACTGTTATCCATTATTTCTTTGGAACACACTGAACTGGGCTTACGCATGAACTGTCTGATATTGGGTATATGATTCTAGCATCTAACCATTTGATGATTTTCTTCTTTACCATCTCTTTCATAATAGGATTCAGCCTTCTCTGGTGCTCCACTGAATTGCTAGAACAATCATCTAACAGGATCTTATGCATACATATTGATGGGCTGATACCTTTTATATCTACCATGGTCCATCCAATTGCTCTTCTATATTTTCACAGCAAATCTACTAGGTTTTGTTCTTGACCTGCATCTAAAGTAGAAGAAATGATTACAAGGAGTGTGTTGTTTTGACCAAGATAAGCATACTTTAAATGTGAAAGCAACAGTTTTAATTCAAAACTAGGGGTTGATTCAATAGATGGTAAAGTTGTTTTTACTTCCCTGTCTGAAAGATTTAGGTGTTCAATAACCCTGTTGTGCCTATTACATTGTTGTTTGTCCATCCAATCTGTTTGAATTGCTGCAACATCTTCCTCTTCAACCTCCTCAAAGGTGGTGACTTTGTTAAGTACATTACTGCAGCATCTGTCCATTTTGTCTGCTATAACAAGATCCATTACATTGAGGAAATTACAATCTTCTATTTCATCAAGGTTTCGCATAGCCTCTAGTACATTAAATGTGACTTGCTGATCATTCACTCTCATGGTCATCTCTCTTTTCTGTACATCTATCAAAGTCTTTCTAGTTGCTAAAAAAGGTCTGCCAAGTATAATGGGTACCTCTTTGTCAGCTTCAAGTCTAGCACAATGAAATCCACATGGAAAATGAATTTGTCAACCTTCACCAGTACATCCTCTATCTTTCCTTCAGGATAGGCATGAGATATGTCAGCCAATTTCATAGTGACAATTGTTGGTCTGCACTCCCCTACTCCAAACTGCTTAAACACAGATAATGGCATCAAGTTAATACTAGCTCCCAAATCACAAAGTGCTCTACCAGCATACATATTCCCTATAGAGCAAGGTATTGTAAAACTCCCTGGATCTTTCAATTTTATGGGAATTGTACTCTGAAGCATATGGCTGTTTTCCTGTGTTAGAGCAATAGTTTCAAACTCTCCCAGCCTTCTTTTTCGTGCCAAGATATCTTTTAGAAATTTCACATAATTTAGCATTTGCTCCAAAGCTTCCACAAAATGTATGTTTATGTGCAATTGCTTCAGCACTTCTAGAAATTTGCTGAACTGCTTGTCTTGTTTTTACTTCTGGAACATTTGAGGGAAGGGTGGTGGATGTTTAAACTGCTGGTTAGATTCAGGAGGTACCAAACTCTGTTTGTTTAAGTTGGTGCAAGTTGTGGCTACTGGTGTTGTAGCTTCTTTTTCAGCAAGATCTGGTTGAATTTCTTTTGCAGTTGCTGGAGCTAGGTCCCTTGCATCAGTATCTTAATAAGGAGTCTGCTGTAACATGCTTCCCTTTTTGAGTTGGTTTTTGAGCTGAATTGCATTCCATCCCATTTTTGGTTACTTCAACTGGGATATCAGCATGCTTTCCAGATCTCAGACTAATCACTTTGCAGTGTTCTTTGCTCTCTCTCCTAGGATCTTCTGTGTTACTAGGTAAGCTTCTTTGAGTTCTGCTGCTCATTGCTGTAGCTAATTATCCCATTTGGTTTTTAAGGTTTCTCAAGGATACAGCTTGACTCTGCACAATTGCTTTATTCTTTGCAATGTACTCCTTGATTAATACTTCCAATGAAGTGATTGGATCCCGACTGATATGCTTTTGCCCTTGACTTTGTTGATGAAAACGAGGTGGTTGTGGTTGTGTGTTTCTACTTAGTCCATTCAATGCTGGAGCATTTCGATTCTGATTGCTCCATGAGAAATTTGGGTGTTGTTTCCAGCCTGGGTTGTAAGTATTTAAATATGGGTTGTTCTGAGGTTGTCGATTGAAGTTACCCACATAATTTACGAATGCTAGATTTCGAGGACAATTATCAAAATCATGTTCTTCACCACAGTAGACATAAGAAAGTTCAGTAACTTGCTTCATTGTTGCTGGAGCAGCTGTCATGGCTTTTACCATGTTAGTCAATGAAGTTACTTGAGCCGATAAGGTTGTAATTGCATCAATGCTATGTACCCCTACTGATCCTCTTGCTACTGGTTGCCTAGCTGAAGGCCACTGGTAATTATTATTGGCAATTCTCTCCAAAATTTCATAAGCTTCAGTGTAGGATTTGGATAACAGAGCTCCATTTCCTGAAGCATCCACCATTAACTTTGTACTCGGGTTCAACCCATTGTAGAAAGTTTCCAATTGAATACAACAGGGAATACCATGATGAGGACACCTTATTGGCAATTCCTTAAACCTTTCCCAAGCCTCGTACAAACTCTCATCTTCAATTTGATGGAAGAAGGTAATCTCATTCCGTAATTTCGCATTCTTTGTCGGTGGAAAATATTTCATTAGGAATTTATCAGCCAATTCATTCCATGTAATGATGGAATCAAATGGTAATGAATTTAACCATGCCTTTGCTCGATCTCTTAAGGAATAAGGAAAGAGCCTCAGCTTTAAGGCATCTTGCGTTGCTCCAGCAATCTTGAAAGCATCACTTACTTCCAAAAATAATTTAAGATGGAGATAAGGGTCTACATTTGGCAATCCATTGAATTGCCCAACTGTTTGCAATATTTGAAACATCACTGGTTTTAACTCAAAGTTGGCAGCATCTACTTCAAGTCTGATGATGCCAGGATGGATAACTTAAGGTGTTAGTACAACATAATCTCTTATAGCTCTGTCTCTGTCATCAGCCATGTAAATAATATTGTTGTTGCCTGGCTGTCTCATGTTAGCATGTTCATTCTGCTCTTCTTGAATGTTGGCTGGTTGTAAAGGCCCATTAAGGTTCAAATTTCCCTCATCTTGCAAAATTATTCATGTCTGAAACAGTCTTTGAATTTCTTTGTTCTCTTCGCAATCTTCTGATAGTCCGTTCAATCTCAGGATCGAATTGGAATATCACAGATCTGCCCTTGCGCATGCACGTACTGATCTGCCAATCAATAAAATAAATCAAGTTTAGTTTAGTGCTATCAAGATTTATTTCACACTTTAAAAATAAACAATCAATCCCTTGCAACGACGCTAAAAACTTGTTGGTTGATTTATATAATCAATTATTATCAATGCCAATGTGCAAGTATACACAACAAGTAGTAAAGTAATGAGTATTCAAGATCGTCTCCACAGGGATTGATGTTACTCAAAGTGCTAAAGCAATCACAATAATGCAAATCAACTAAAGATCGAAACAAACACTTGTCAAATTATTCTTCCGTAACAATAATTATAAGAGATAGAAATAAACTAATACTTGTACGAAATAAACTAAGTTAGTTGTGTTTAAGATTCAATTAAGAATATATTAGCTGAATGATCAAACTCTCCTAATGGGGTGACTGTTGATTACCGAATTAGCACCAGTTGTTATAATAAGTGTTGCAGCACTGGGCAAAACAAATCTACATCCACAGCTATCGCATGTTGGAAATCTCATACTTTTAAATCTACTAACAATGACCAGTTGCTCATAAATTTAAGGCATGGCTTTATGATCTTTAATCTCTCTACCCTACAAGGTGAACACTTATGTCTAAGATATCACAAATCTTAATTTCAAGTATCGCCCTTATGGGATTTAAGTTAACCTAATCCAGGAAACTCGATTTAAGAACAAGTAATATTCTAATAATATCCGCTAAGACATACCATTTTGCTGCTCTATCTTAACTGAAACTATTAAATGGGTGGTTAACCGAAATAACAGTTATGTTCATAAAAAAACTATTAGAATATAATGCTACAGCATTATCGTAACAACCTATAAGCACAATCAAGAATCCATTGGATTATTTGTCACTCAACTACACTTAAATTTAGTTCATATTCTGAATGAGAAAAGTAAACATAAATATACTGATCACAGAGTACTTCCAAACAATTTCAAGGAAGAAAGATAATATGATTTGAGCACGATGAAAGACTAGTGAATCTCCTCAGTTCTTCAATGATGTCGAACAATCCTCCTTCCAATCTTGATCTCCTCCTCCTTCTTGCCTTTGTAATTGTCTTTTGATGATAATTCCTCCACCGCTTTCTATGTGGTGCATGCTTCCTTTTTATATTGCAAATTAGGTTAAAGCCGAAACCCATGAGTATGCATGTGTTTAAATTAGGAAACATGTAGATCGTGATTTAATTGCTGACCCGCACCTATATTTTCTACCGTGTTACTCCCAAATTGTTGCAGCACTGGTTGCTCTAACATCCACAACAACACTTGTATTATTTCTGATTGTGCTTTCTTTCTTTTGTGACCATGTTCTTTCCTCCTCTTTCTCATCTACTGTCTCCGCATCCTTTCATGAATTTAAAACCTATAAATTAAAACCTGTTTTTTAGCACAAATTACTATGATTCAAATAAAACTTGTTAAAACTCAACTAAAATGAATGTTTATGCAAAAGGTCACCAAAATGTAATCAAAACACATTATTTGCTCTCTAAATAGCCTTTACTCAAGTCTAGAATTGATGTAATAACTCTCATTTCCTAAAGTTATCAGCCAAAATAAACAAATTATATAAAATCATAATTATAGATTTAAATATATGTAAATTTTAAGCGAGTGTTTAACAACTTCAAAAATAAAAAGTAAAATAATAGAGGATAAGAAATGGAACTTACCAATTAAACACAACAATCTGTTGTTGTATCTAATTCCAAGTGCAAATCCAACAATAATATTTATTACTGAAATATATTTTGAATGATTAGTTGATAGAATACCAAAACTTGGATAAACTACAACTTCAAATAATATAATTAGTAGAACAAAAATGAAAGCAAACATAAAGAAAAGCTTCAAGTACTTTAATACAAAACCTTCAACAATTCAAGAACACTGGACTATCAAATTTATGAAGCAATCATAGCTATTTATTGTTGACGAGCTATTATTATGACTGAAGACAACAACAATTACAACATCAGCACCACATGCATAGGTACATGACTATAAGAGGTAAGAATCCCTCAATTTTACATAACAAAATCATTTGCTAAGAATCCCTCCTTAGCCTTTGCTACAGTTAATTCAAGCCAAAATTTAAAGAATTAGTTATTATAACATAAAGATAAATAACTTACAGATTATCTCGTCTAAATTCATGCATTAACACTCACTCAACTTAACGAAGCTTCAATATCAAAATTACCTAAAATAAGAAAAAAATCAAATAGAGACGCATGAACTTATATTTTGTATCAGTTATAACTACAAGGCTACAATATGCTACAGGATTCATTCAATATTGCTTATGTAAATTTTTATCACACAATTTTAGTGCCCAGTAATATAATTACACTATGCAATGCATGATTATGACTCAAAACAAAACTCAAACTATTTTTACAGAGTATTTTCTTTGGAAATTATTTAGTAAATTAATTACTGAAATCTATCTAATACATGTAAATACATTTTAATTTTTTAGAAATCATTTACTACTTTACATAAAAGTAGAATGAATAGTCAAAATTAAATACATGCAAATACAACAATGACTCACCAAAACGGTATGAAGAGGCTGGGGTTTCAACTTCGGCAACAACGATTTAGGTCTTCTTTTACGGAAAATGATTGGGTTTCTTTCAATCAACAAAAATGCTATGGCTATTGTTCTCATTACAATATGGGTTTCGACTGAGATTGATTTCAACGCAACAAAGAAAGATGATTGAGTAACAATGGCAGACACGAACAATGAGAACCGCATTGAACGACTAGTGTTTGGGTGTTGTCAATTTCCTATGGCTAGGCTTCGAGGGTTTGCTGCTATTATGCTGTGTTTTAAGATTTCTCAAGACTTAGAAAAATTTTCAACTCCCTCCTCACAAAAATGTTTCCCCCTTTACAAAACGAAATGTTTTATTTTTTTTTACAATTTTTAATTATAATTTAAATTTTTTATTGTAACAAAAACGACGACTTTCACTTTTTTATGGTAATAAAATATTTTTAAAAATAAAGTCAAGACTACACAATTAAAGTCAACATAAAAAATCATACATGCATTCTTGATAGCCAAAAAATCTATCACCAGTCTATCATAGTTTCTTGATGGACAATATTTCCAACACAAATATGTCATAAATTCATGATAAAAAATGAATCTATCATGGTTTTACTGTTGTAGGCCTCTAAACCAAAAACCATCACAGAGAGGACTGTCATTATATGTACGTTTTTTCTTGTAGTGGTAACATGAGGGTTTTCCTTGTGATTATCCTAGGTCTCTGTTCAAATTGACGGTGACATAATCTCATTGTGATTCGCTTCTATGTTCAAGGATCAAAATGTACACTTTTGGATATCCCGTTAATTATATATTAAATATGCACTTATATCAACAATATAAGGATATGTTTCTTTTAATCATAAGGATTAGGGTTTCACCCATTACTTTACCTATAAACATGGCCTTTTATCACTATTCACGCATAATTCATTCAATCAACAACTAATTTCCCAACAAGCTATCCTCAACCAACACTCATTAGCTGCCTTAGATCATCATTGTTTTGTCCTTCATAAAGTGCATAAGGGGAAGAGGGGGGGGGGGGGGAGAGAGAGAAGTTAAAAAACAAATATTTATTTTTAATTTTCAATGAGGATAATTTTGAAAATAGGTAAGGTTAATTGAAAAGTGGGGTTGCTTATAAAAATTGAGAAGTTAAAAATCACCGCTCTGTTTCAATAGGTTTGCATGCCACCATCCAATTAAATCTATCACTCAAATCTAATTATTTAAAAAAAAAAAAAAGAGTGCTATACAATAAAAATGGGTAGTTTCGACCACATTGTTCCAAGGGGAACAAAAAGCCCTCGCTAAAGATACAATTTCCTAGGGATATTTATTATTCGTAGGCAATCCGATAAAAGTAAACATATTATTACCGAGGGCACCAATTTCCTCGGAAATAAGCAGAGCATTCCCTTGCTAAATATGTATATTTCCAAGGGAACTTGAAATCCGTAAGTAAATGCTGGAAAAATCAACAATATAACCTACACATTTTTTATCGTCGGAAAAATAGAAAATAAGTCGTCGATATTGTAATAGTTTTTCGCGCGAAGCTATGACGCCAAAATTTTCTACCGACATCATCAATATTTCTCGGAATAAGCAAAACATTCCCTCATTAAAGTTGTATATTTCCAAGGGAATTTTAAATCCATCAATAATAAAAGAAAAAATTGGTAGTGTTTGCTACAGTCATTATTCCTCTGAAATGTAGAAAAATTCCCTCGGTAATATTTTGTGCGCTAAATTTTTCTACCAACTATATCAATGTTTCTTGGAAATGAATAGAAGATTCCCTTGTTAAAGTTAAATATTTCCAAGGGATTTTGTAATCCGTTGGTAATTAAAAAAAAAAAACATATTACCTGGAGTTGCTATCCCTCGGAAAAGTTGGAAAATGTCTCTCAGTAAAAGAAATCACATTTCCCGCCATTAACACGCCAAAAATTTTACCGACGGATTCAATTATCCCTCGAAAATTAAGAATTTTCTTAAATTGTTGATCTAATTTTATGAAGATACAAAAAACCCTTCACTAATTCGTTGTCTCTCTAGTTAACGCATTGTATTTGGAATTTTAGTTTACAACTTTTGTCTCTTTAGTTAAATGCATTGTATTTGGAATTTTAGTTTACAACTTTTAGTCACTATCATTCTTTTTCCTCATTAGCAAGAAATATTAGAGCTTGTTAAAGAAAGAAAACCATTCACGGTTCAGTAAAAACTCCTTACCTGCTGCATATTAAATTTATGAAGACACTTCCTGTTTGAAGCAACAAAATATAACTGTAGCAGATTTTCTTCATCAATTTTATATATTGGATTTCTTTTATCATAGTTGGAAGGTTATTTCCATACCTTTCGTTTCCCAAGATAGATAGAATAAGATTATATTTTTACAGAGAATTGTGATGTTCGTACATTCCTTCATCTTTGCTATTTGTTTTCTAAACCAGAAGGAACTTAATTTATGTGCTAAATATGTTAGACGTCTTTAATGATTCTCGAGCACACTACGACAAATATCACTTTTGATAACATGATATAGTATCATTTTTTTCCCATATGGTTACATTTCCCCAAAAAACAAATTCTACAATTAGTTTTCTAGATAATAACATTCTTTTTTTTTGTTGTACTATTCTTCAATTAGTAGAAAATTTTAAATGCGCTATTAGATTATCTAACATAGCACTTGTAGAATGCTACGATAGGATCAATAATTTGATGACAATAAACAAATGCTTACAAAAAAAGTTGTTACGAGTGGTAACATTTTTTTAATTGACAAGTGATAGCATTTTATTATTTTTTATTATAATTAATCTTCAATTAGTATCATATTTTAAATGGTATTTAAAAAATTAATTAACACTGCACATTTTGAATGCTACAAAAAGAATATTAATTTGATAGTAATATATAAATGCTAATAAAAAGAAAAGGTTAAAAAGATTTTAATATACCACCAAAAAAAAAGGGGGCAAAAGTCTCCAGGTCCTTCTTCCCCTCGTCTATTTCAGAGTTTGCCCAATTTGCCAAAAGCTAAAATCCTTCTTTTAAGCCAATCTACCAAAAGCCAAAATCCTTCTTTTTCACAAATTTACTAAAAGTCAAAATCTTCTTTTTCACGAATGAACCAGAGGCCAAATTTTTTTTTTCTTTTGTTTCCCCTAAAATCAATTGATGAAAAAACAAAATGGAGGTTGATCATAGAGTCGGCAGTTAGGTTAGCACCTTCAACTAATTTTGATACTTCATACTCTTATTTCTTTTATTGTTACATCAATCTCTAGTTAATTAATTTTTATTATATTTTTTTATCTTTTCACTTGAATTTTTAAGATTTTGTTTAATTTCGTTAGGTTGATTAATCAAATTTTCAGTTTTTAGGACAAGTTGAGGACCTATTAGATGTTTAAAATTGTTTTCTTGATTTTAATGGTGTTCAAGCTGGGCAAATTTTGGATTTTTTGATCTGTAGACAATCTCGTCGTTCTAAAATACTTTATTATAATAGTTCAAAGCTATTATGAAATTTGTTTGCTCTATAAATCTTACATTGGCTTTTTTTTTTGTGGCAGCTTATCAAGAATTGAAGTAAAACTTAGAAAAGCTTACTCCTGTCATTCTCACAATGTGCTCGGAAAGCCTCTGATAACTTAGGTATATGTCTTCCAATTGCTCATGACTTATGTTGAACTTCCTATGACTTAACGTGTTAGATTTTCAGCTTTTGATTTGTGCTATTCATTTTTATATCATATAGATGTTCCAACATTCACAAGTTATGCAATATATTTTCATTCTTTATAATTTATATCTACATGAAACAAGTAGATAAAATATATTGCCAAATAGAGTTAAGACATTTTGAATTTAAAATTTCCTAAACATGCTAAGAGTTGCCCTCTCTCATTCAGAAATGTGTAATTGTTTCTATAGTTTAATGCTCAAAACTGCACAAGCATGCTGCTACTGTATCTACAGTTTTCAGCAATAGAAATAGTAACTATTTCTGCACTTTTGCACAGCAAAAACAACTGCTGTTTCTGCAGTTTAAAATGATAGAAATAGCTGCTGTACTTGCATTTTAGAATGGCAGGAACAACTGTTGTTTCTACACTTTTGCACAGCAGAAACAACTGGTGTTTCTGCACTTTGCACAATAAAATCAGCCGTGGTTTCTGCACTTTTGAACAACAAAAATAGCTACACAAATATGCTTGTTGTTTTTGCACTTTTGGGCACAAAGATTAAACTTTTTCTATAGTTTTATAGTAGAAAAAACAACAAGCATATTGATGCTATTATTTATGAAGTTTAGAGCACAAAACTGTAAGAACTGGCAACTGTTTCTGCAGTTTTGTAACCTTGGGACAGTAAGCACATTTGCCCTACTTGATTTCTTTGTCAAGGTTGAAATGTTTATGAAATGTTTATCTTAAGTTCTTTGTTTACTAAATGTTTTCTATGAAATGTTTATCTTAATTTCTTTAGAACAGTAAGCACATTACGCACATTTGCCCTGCTTGAAATGTTTTCCATGAAATGTTTATCTTGGTTTCTTAGTTGAAATGTTTATGAAATGTTTATCTTAGAGAAGAAAGCACATTTACCCTGCTTGTTTCTTTGTCAATTGTTTCTGCAGTTTATGAAATGTTCATATTAATTTCTTTGTCAAGGTTGTTAGTAAGATGCCACTAAATAAATCTTGGATGCAATTGCCAAGGTCAACAATGGCTTATTACAATGGAGTACCATCTTTTCTTGATTATGTGTATTGTCATATCCAAGAAGAGGATATGAAAATATTTTGTCCGTGTGTCAAATGTAGTAATAGGTATAGAAGGGTTTGAAGTGAAGCACACAAACATCTATTAGAGAAAGGGATAAGGCGTGATTATACTACTTTGTATTGCCATGGAGAGAATGGTGATAGTGATAGTGACCCTAATGGGGATGCTGATGATAACAATAAAAATTATGAGAATATTCAGCAAAATGAGATGTATAACTTGATCCAAAAAGGGTTTTTCTCAAGATCCTAATGAGGAAGCACAAAAGTTCTTTAATTTGGTGAAAGTGGTTGAAGAGTCTTTATATCTAAATTGTGAGAAGTACTTCAACTTATCCTTTGTGGTCAAATTGATGCACATTAAATACATCAATGGTTAGAGCAATAAATCTTTCAACATGTTGTTGGAGCTATTGAAAGATGTGTTTTCAATGTGTGAAAAGATGTTTCAATGTGTGAAAAGATGCTTACTTCCAACTATAAGGCAAAGAAAATTTTAAAAGACTTTGGTCTCTATTATGAGAAAATTTATGCATGTAAAAATGGTTGTGTTATTTATTACAAGGAAAATGCACAACTATCTCAATGTCTGGTTTGTTGGAGATTCGAGATGGAAGCCTAGAGGAAAAATGTGCTAACGGATCTACTAAGAGGGTTCCATGGAAAATCTTGCGCTACTTTCCTATAATGCCAAGACTTCAAAGGGTATTCATGTCTTCCAAAACTGCTGCAGACATGAGATGGTACTTTGAAAATCGTGTGAAAGATGGGTTGTTAAGGCATCCAATAGATTATGAGGCTTGAAAGGCTTTTGATAAAACACACGAGTCCTTTGCATCTAATCTACGAAATGTAAGGTTGGGGTTGGCTACTGATGGGTTTCATCCTTTTAGAAACATGAACATTGTGCACAATACTTGGCTGGTTCTTTTATTTCCATACAATTTTCCTCCTTGGATGAGTATGAAAGAACCATATATATTTGTGACATTACTTATCCCAGGACTGAAAGGCCCAGGAAATGATATTGATGTATATTTGAGGCCTTTAATTGATGAGTTGAAAACATTATGGGACAGTGGTGTAGATACATATGATGGCTCAAAAAGCCAAAATTTCCAAATGAAAGCAGCAGTCATGTGGACTGTTAATGACTTTCCTGCATATGCTAATCTGTTCGGTTGGAGTACAAAAGGAAAGTTAGCATGTCCATATTGCAATAAAGAGACCTCATCTCGTAGGTTAAAAAATGGTTCCAAACTATGTGGCATGGGTCATAGACGATTTTTGCCTAAAGACCACTTGTAGCAGGATCAAAAGATGCAATTTGATCGAAAAATAGATAAAAGAGTTATACCAAAGCGTCAAGAAGTGATGAAGTTTTAAATGAACTTGAAGGTTTGAGACCTATAACATTTGGAAAGGCTAGAAAAAAGCAAGTAATTGCTTATTTTGAGAAGAAACATAATTGGAAGAAATATAACATCTTTTTCCAATTGCCATATTAAAAAACATTGTTGTTGCGTCATTGTTTAGATGCTATTCATATTGAGAAAAACATGTGTGACATTGTGCTTGGCACTATTATGAACATTGAAGGAAAACCCAAAGACTCTTTAAATGCTCAGTTGGATTTGAAAGAAATGAGGATAAGGCAGGAAATTCACCCAATTGAGGTGGATGGAGAAATTATGTTACCTCCTGCTTGTTATACTTTGACAAATGATGAGAAGAAAAGTGTCTTGCAGTGGTTGTCTGATATAAAAATCTCTGAAGGCTATTCTGCTAATTTCCAGCATGACGACACATGACTGTCATGTATTTTAGAAAGGTTGTTACGACTACTAATTTGTGATATTTTGCCTAAACATGTATCTGATACATTAATTGAGCTAAGAAATTTTTTTAGAGAGTTGTGCGCTAAAGTATTGAAAGAAAATGAGTTATAACAACTTGAAAGTCAAATTGTTGTAACTTTTTGCAAGTTAGAAAGGATTTTCCCTCCAGCCTTTTTTGATATAATGATATATTTACCGATTCACTTGGCTTGGGAAGCAAAGGTTGCTCGTCCACTGCAATATAGGTGGATGTACCCAATAAAAGGTAATGTCCAATTTTATTTTTTTTACTGACTTTATTTTAATAAAATAAGCTTACAATGTAATTTAAATATTTCTAGGTTTTTACATAAGCTTAAAGGATATGTTTGCAACAAAGCGTCCTGAAAGTTCGATTGCAGAAGGTGACTTGGCTGATGAGTGCTTAACCTTTTGCTCTCGCTACCTTCATAGCGTGGAAACTAAATTTAATAGACAAGATAGAAATTATGATGGAGGTCAGCTCTCTACAGATACATTATCCATTTTTTCTACACCAGGGCGATCATATAAGAACTTACATGTGAGGGAATTGAGTCATGCTCTTCATAATGCTGCGACACTTTATATGATTCAAAATTATGATGGATGTCTCCCGTTTATTGAGTAAGATGAAATCTTAGGCTAATATTAATATTAATGTCATTATAAAATGTTTTCAACTTTACTTAAAAATGTTTATTTGCTTACAAGGAACACAAAAATATGTTGTTGAATTCAGGTGTTAGAAATGTAAAAGAGGCACATAGACAATAATTTATTAATTGGTTTAAAGAAAACGTAAAAACTATTTTTTACATAACAATTGAAAGACTTGTGACTTTCAACATAACTTGTAATTGTGACATCTTATTATGTCATTCTATTTGTAGATCTTAAAACTTTATAATGAAGGGCAAGCTAATAACCACATGCTTTCTTTAGCTCATGGTCCTTAAAAAAGAGCAACATTTTGTTCGGGCTACAATATAAATGGATTTAGGTTTCACACAATACAACATGATGAAACAAGAAAAACTCAAAACTATGGAGTTGTAGTGAGAAGTGATAATCAAAGTGTTGCAGTGCCTTATTATAGTGTTGAAAGAAATTGTTGAACTTTATTACAATGAATGGAATAAAGTTGTATTATTTAACTGTAACTAGTTTGATACAGTTCGACAAGGAATTGGATTTAAGAGAGATCGTCATGGTAAAATTATTCTTAACATGTCAAGAAAGCTCAGCACTCAAGAGCCATTTGTGTTGGCATCCTAAGCACAACAAGCTTACTAGGTGAGAGCGATAAAAGATCCTACATTGAGTACTGTAATTGAGACATAGCCTCGTAACTTTTATGAGATGCCTAATAATGAAGGAGAACCATATTAGGAAGAAGAGATTCAAATGGCTAGGGAATTGAAATACAAGTGTGCAACCCAAGAGGGGGGGTGAATTGGAATTTTAAAACTTATCCTAGCAAATCCACACAACAATTTAATCTAATGCCTTAATAAAATCGAAAACAATAAGTTCAATAAAAGCACAATAATTAAAAGAGTAAGGGAAGAGAAAAACGAACACAATGATTTTTACGTGGTTCGGCTATCCCCGCCTACGTCCACGCCTCCAAGCACACCGGGCTTGAGGATTTCACTATCCAAGCCTTTCCAAGGCTTCAACCAATTACAATTGACTTCAAGGTGTCAATGAACCTTTACAACAAGAGATTATATCCCCAATCTCTTAACCCAAGTGTTTCCCTCACTTGTACACTCACAATTTGATGAGAAATGATAAATACAACAATGAATCTCTCTTTAAGAGTGGATATACAAATTGAAGAACAATGATGTTTCAACAAATGATGATTTCCGAAAATGAAGCTCAATGTATGTTGTGTGCACTTGTTTAGGCTTGCTTGGCTTTTCTTCTCTTACAAAAAATGAATTGGTTTTGAGTTTATATAGTTTGAACTCAAAAACTAGCCGTTATGTTCATTTCTGGCCGGAACCGGTTTGCCGTTTGTCTCATCCGGTTAGCCGCTTCATGTTACCGTTACAGCATAAATTTGAAATTTTGAACATCCGGTTTGCCGTTTGTCGAATCCGGTTAGCCGCTTGCGTTTTGGTTGCATTCTGTCTCGAAAACCCAGAAAACCGGCTTGCCGGATTTCACATCCGGTTAGCCGCTTGAATTTTGCATGCATTCTGCCCGAAACCGGTTAGCCGGATTTACACAACCGGTTAGCCGGTTGCTACAGTGACTGCTACAGTGAAATAGTTTCTAATTTTACAGTTTGACCCCAAAACTTTATAACATTGTATTATGGCCCAAAACGTTATGAAACTTTTCAAATAGGTCCAATTTCAGAATTTATAAATATTACTTTACTGATCCAAAAACGTTATGCAATTATGCTTTAGCCCCAAATAGTTTATTGTTTTGCACAAAGGTCCTTTTCAACATAATACCCATATTTTCAAAGTTTTCAAAACCTTTCACTTTAGTCCAAAATATTCATATATTATAGTGTGACCCAAAATATGTAAATAGTTTTAAATAGGTCCAAATCCGAAATTCAAAAACAAAATCAAAGATTTAAAACACATTTATTTTAGTCCAAAACACTTTGATTTTATAACTTCATTTTCTTATTATAAAAACACAATTTATAAATCTTTGTTTAATCAATACATGTGTTTTGTTATCATCAAAATCAATATCTATAGCTATAAAAGCTAACAATCTCCCCCTTTTTGATGATGACAAAATACATTACAAAGTTTTAATCTAGTTATAAAAAGCTCACCTTAAATCAATGCAAGGTTCAAGAAAAATTTATTTAAAACAAACTCCCCTTGCATACATGCATACTTCCCCTAGATACATGCATATTTTATAACATCATTTTTCAATTAAATATAAAACATTTATATTGTGAAAATAATGATTTATTTAAAATGTATAAAACATAATTTGAGCTTAAAAGATTAATCATTCTTAATATTATTTGTTATCATCAAAATTAATATTATGGAAACATATATGTTAACAATCTCCCCCTTTTTGATGATGACAAACATTTCATGTATTTAAAGAATGATTCCACAAATTTCACGAATTGCCAATTAAATAAATTAACAAATTTAAATACATGGATTTTTCTCCCCCTTCATCATCAAAAAGAAAACTTAATTGGCAAAGATAAAGAGTAGAAAATTTTTACAAATTTAAAAGCATGTATTCTTCTCCCCCTTCATCATAAAAGAAAGAAAACATTAAGGAAAAGAATAGAAATAGTAAAGTGTTACCCATGTTGTCTGAATAGAAATTTCGACAAAATCTCCCCCTGACAACAAGCATCACCTCAAATACAAGATTTAGTAATAATACATCCAAATTATTATAGATCATGATACAAGCCAACTCCATATACAAATAATCACACCAAAATATCATGAATCATTATTCCATTAATTACCAAATCAACAACTCATGACATAAAATTATCATATAAAACAACTATATGATCAAATCATCATCATATCTCAAAATCATCAAAATCATTATCATAATTAAATTTCAATCATCAAAAGAATACTCAAAGTGCATATTATTCAAAATCATATTATATGCTCCCCCTAAATGTATGGCCAATTTAAAAAATTTAACCAAAGTGAAACATATTGCATGCTCCCCCTAAATATATGGCCAAATTAAGAAATGGTCAATAAAAAGATTTTTGCTCAAGTAATCATTTTAAAAAAAATCTTCCCATTTGTAAAACATTTTCAAATTCATTCTTAAAACTCCCAAAAACTTCCAAGTTATCAAACTCTCAAATTATCTCCCCTTTCATCATCAAAAACAGAAAGAGAGAAGAAAGAAATGCAAGTCCGATTTTTGGTGAGCATAAATTTGGGCAGAGTTTCCCCTTAAAAATTAGCAAAACCAATAATTCACATGAGAGAAAAACACTTCCAAAATGTCATAGCAATCAACTCCATCACCAACCCAACAACACCATGAACAAAGCAACACTTCAATATTCAATAATCCACAAGTTTTATCAAGCAACACACATATAATCTTTAATCATCAAAATCAATATGAATTCCCCCAACACTTGTAACAATTAAATCCGAGGATTCCATAATCATATATCAACCATTAAAAGAATGCTCAAAATGCATGTTATTTCCCCCAATTTACATCATTAAAATTATTTATTACTTTGTCTCCCCCTTTGGACAATAAAAATGTTCAAAAAGCATATTATCCAAAATAGAACAAGTAATGAACTAAGCAAGGGAATGCAAAAGTCATAAGAGCATAATATCAACAATTCAAGCTCTATAATTACTAATAACATTTTAGAAATCAAGACAACTAAACTCATCAAAGATCTAATGTGATATTTTAATATAACTTACACTCTCATATGCACCAAGATCTCAATGATCATGTATTTATCCTCATTTTGATATCATTTAAAGCAAGTAATGCATATTTAACAATACATTGATAAAGTACAAAAATATGCATTCATTCACTAATCATAGATTGCATAAGATCAAAACTTCATATATAATGCAATCATCAATGCACATTCTTTATCATCAAAACTTAAGTAAAGCATAAGTACATTAGTTCCACAATATCCAAATATAAAATATCCAAAAGATAATTAATTCAAACAAATAATCCATCCATCAAGCATACAATCATGAAGCATATAAGCATTTAAAACTTAATAAACTGCAGAAAGGTCAAATTCGGAATAAAAACTGTATTGATTGAGCCAGAAGTAACATTCAAGCTATATGCCGTTGGAAAGATAATTAAGTTAGCTTTCCCATAAATTTTACAGAGCTACATTTGGAGTTCTCTAGAAGGAGTTATGACCAATTCATTACAGCTCGCACAGACTTAGGATTTTCAAAGACTCCTTTGTTTTCCAAACAATTTTAAGACCATTTCGTGATCCGAACACTTTCAAAAACCATTTTAATGCATGAATCAATATAATTAACATTCAATCATAAAACTCAAATTTATAACATGTTCATCATGCATATTCATCACAATTATGAAACATATAAACATTCAAAGATTAATAATTCAAGCATATCACTCATTTATTAAGCTTAGGCATTATATGATCATCAAAATCAAACAAAGACATCATGATAAATCACTCAACATTATACACAATGATAATCATGTAAACATACAAGCATGCTTTCACAAAATCAAGCTACCATCCATTTATCATGATCCACTCAACAAAACTAATATGGCAAGAATTGTTACCAAAACAATTAAATCATCTTGCCTCATCTTTTTCTCCTAGATCATGCTCAAATGATTATCCTCACAAGCTTCATCAAGGAACTTCTCCACCATTCCTTGATTGTGGTACCTACAAGGAAAACATTCACGTTGTGCCCTTTGGTACCCAAATACTCTTGGGTCCTTGAACGTTAGATTTAGTTCCTTTTGGAACCCAAATACATTTAACTCCATAATATACTTTTCTTTTAATAGGACAATCAACCTTCATATGACCATTTTAATTGCAATAATGACAAGTAATTTTATGATCACATGTGGAGGTAGCCTTAACAAAATAACTCTTATAATATTTTTGTTTCAAGTAAGGCTTATATCCAAGTCCTCCTTTATCAAATACACATTTTTGAGAATTAAGCATGTTAACCAACATCTTTTGCCCATTTGTGAACTTTAGAACAATACTACTAAGTTCAATATTCTTTTTCTTGAGCATTTCATTTTCCTTTTTCAAATCATCTACATGTGATTCTAAATGCTCATGTGAAGTACTTTGTTTACATGTGAATGATGCAATTCTATCATGTAACATATCATTATCTAATTCCAATTTTTTGATCTTTTCGTTTAATGAAACATTGGATTTTTGCAGGGCATCTTTTTCATTTTTCAAGCTATCTACATGTGATTCTATATGCTTGTGTGAAGTGCTAGATTTCTCATTTGATAATGCAACTTCATCATGCAATGTTTTATTCTCTAATTCTAGGCATACAATCTTTGCACTTAGAGATTCATTTTCATTTGTGAGCTTTACCATTTTCTTTTTAAGACATGCATTCTTTTTACCAATTTTCATCAACTCATCATGCATTTCTTTAAAAGCATCATACAATTCATCATAGGTTGGATCACTTACCTCATCAAGCTCATCATCCGATTCATCTCCAATTGCCATGAGAGCCAAATTCGACACTTCATGAAATTCCTCCTCGTTTGTAGTCTCCTCATACACAATTTCGAGTTTTCTCCAAATTTCATAAGCATTAGAACAATTTGAAACTCTATGAAATTCCTTTTTATCTAAGGCACAAAATAAAGCATTCATAGCCTTCGAATTTAAAGACATCTTTTTCTTATCTAACTCGCTTAAAGCATTCTTTCTAGGAATGAGTAAATCATCACAAACAACTTCCCAAATTTCATAATCTAAAGCTTGTAAATAAATTCTCATCCTAGTTTTCCAATAAGGAAAATCATTTCCATCGAAAAATGGAGGTCTAGTGATAGATTGGCCTTCCATGGTGGTTGAGCTAATTTGGGTTGCTACGAATCTTTAACTCTAGACGGTTAAGTCTACACAAGAGCACCTCGCTCTGATACCAAATGAAATACAAGTGTGCAACCCAAGAGGGGGGGTGAATTGGAATTTTAAAACTTATCCTAGCAAATCCACACAACAATTTAATCTAATGCCTTAATAAAATCGAAAACAATAAGTTCAATAAAAGCACAATAATTAAAAGAGTAAGGGAAGAGAAAAACGAACACAATGATTTTTACGTGGTTCGGCTATCCCCGCCTACGTCCACGCCTCCAAGCACACCGGGCTTGAGGATTTCACTATCCAAGCCTTTCCAAGGCTTCAACCAATTACAATTGACTTCAAGGTGTCAATGAACCTTTACAACAAGAGATTATATCCCCAATCTCTTAACCCAAGTGTTTCCCTCACTTGTACACTCACAATTTGATGAGAAATGATAAATACAACAATGAATCTCTCTTTAAGAGTGGATATACAAATTGAAGAACAATGATGTTTCAACAAATGATGATTTCCGAAAATGAAGCTCAATGTATGTTGTGTGCACTTGTTTAGGCTTGCTTGGCTTTTCTTCTCTTACAAAAAATGAATTGGTTTTGAGTTTATATAGTTTGAACTCAAAAACTAGCCGTTATGTTCATTTCTGGCCGGAACCGGTTTGCCGTTTGTCTCATCCGGTTAGCCGCTTCATGTTACCGTTACAGCATAAATTTGAAATTTTGAACATCCGGTTTGCCGTTTGTCGAATCCGGTTAGCCGCTTGCGTTTTGGTTGCATTCTGTCTCGAAAACCCAGAAAACCGGCTTGCCGGATTTCACATCCGGTTAGCCGCTTGAATTTTGCATGCATTCTGCCCGAAACCGGTTAGCCGGATTTACACAACCGGTTAGCCGGTTGCTACAGTGACTGCTACAGTGAAATAGTTTCTAATTTTACAGTTTGACCCCAAAACTTTATAACATTGTATTATGGCCCAAAACGTTATGAAACTTTTCAAATAGGTCCAATTTCAGAATTTATAAATATTACTTTACTGATCCAAAAACGTTATGCAATTATGCTTTAGCCCCAAATAGTTTATTGTTTTGCACAAAGGTCCTTTTCAACATAATACCCATATTTTCAAAGTTTTCAAAACCTTTCACTTTAGTCCAAAATATTCATATATTATAGTGTGACCCAAAATATGTAAATAGTTTTAAATAGGTCCAAATCCGAAATTCAAAAACAAAATCAAAGATTTAAAACACATTTATTTTAGTCCAAAACACTTTGATTTTATAACTTCATTTTCTTATTATAAAAACACAATTTATAAATCTTTGTTTAATCAATACATGTGTTTTGTTATCATCAAAATCAATATCTATAGCTATAAAAGCTAACAGGAATGAATTATTTTTTTATTTTTTTCCATTATATATAAGTAAGTTAAAAAAAATTCAGACATTGGCTGTTGTTCATTATAATTATTATTCTTGATTTTTTTACACTACTACAAAAATGACTTTTATTGACAGTTAGCTACAAAGTGTCAGTAATTGTGTACATATGCACAATTTTCCACTTTTAATAAATAGGTATCATAAATTATTGATACTGATGTGTCAGTAAATTAAACATCAGTGATCACTGACATTGAAGTATTAAAGATTAAAAAAATCATTAAAATTTGCTTTAACTCCAACTCGAACCTAGGACTTTTAAAATTCAAAGCTTTAACATATGGACAATACACCATTGGATCTTGTAGAATTAAGATATAATAGCAGTAATAAATTAAAAAATAAAATTAAAATAACAAAAGCAAAATATAACCCAGACTTGAAAACTTTATTTCGTTTATGGATGCAAATATTGTTGGATCATAAACTTGATCCAAGATGAATAAATCAAGCCCAACTCATGGAAGGTTCTATGAGTAGGTATGGTTGGTGAGGTTTGAATTATTTGTGTTAGGTGTGTTAGGTGTGGTTGGTGAAGTAGGTGAGTGGTAGGTTTTAATGGATGGTGAGGATTTGTGTATTAGTTAAATAAATGAGTGATTGTGATTAGTTTGTTTCATGTATAAATACCCCCTCTCCCATTTGGTTTAAACATCAAGTGAAGTAGCAAAATCTCTAAGGTGTAGAGAGTGAAAAAGAAGAGTTGTAATTGGTGAGGAGTGTTGTTGAAGAAATAAAATAGTGTGTGTTTTGTGTGTTTTATTTGTTAATTCTCCAACAAAGTGGTATCAGAGCTAGTGCTTGATGCTATATATAGTCATATAGCATATCAAATCGAAGATCTCGACGAGAGGAACGTGACGCCGCAAAAATCATCCCGATCCGAGACTGGACGCGCCCACACTTGCCGCCGGAAGTTTTCTGTCCTGAAGCTGAGTCGACTCACCGAGTTGAACCAAGTTAAGCCGAACTGAACCAAGCCGAGCCGAGCTGAACCGAATCAAGTCGAACCGAGCCAACTCGAGCTGAACCAATCCGGACCGAATCAAGACTACCAAGCCGGCGTTGACCGTTGACCGTTGACCGACGTTGACCGTTGACCGACGTTGACCGTTGACCAGCGTTGACCGACGTTGACCGTTGACCAGCGTTGACCGACGTTGACCGTTGACCAAAAGTTGACTCGAGTCCTTCCCAAGGTTTTTCGACGTGCCGGATCCATCTGTGCATTCAGAATCTCCAAATTCTCACCCAATTTGTGAGTTATGGCAAACGGTGGTATAATGTCATTTCAAGTTCCACAATTAAAGGGAAGTAAGTTTGACAATTGGAGTATTAAAATGAAGGCTCTATTGGGCGCACATGACGTATGGGATGTCGTAGAGAAAGACTTTATTGTGCCAGAAAATGAAGCCACTTTAACTGCGGCGCAGAAGGAGAATTTAAAAGACTTGAAGAAGAAAGAGAATAAAGCAAAGTATCTCATCTTTCAATCATTAGATGAGGATGCTTTTGAAAAGATTGCTGGTACAACCTCCTCAAAAGAAGCATGGGAGAAACTAGAGACCTCTTACAAAGGAGCAGAGCAAGTAAAGAAGGTTCGTCTCCAAACATTACGAGGAGAATTTGAGTCCTTACACATGAAGGTATCAGAGTCAATTTCTGACTACTTTACTCGGGTTGTGACCATTTCCAATGAGTTAAAAAGAAATGGCGAGGAGTTAAAAGAGGTAAGGATCATTGAAAAGATACTTCGATCAGTAGACTCGAAGTTTGACCATATTGTTGTGACAATTGAAGAAACAAGAGATCTGGAGGATATGACGATCGAGCAACTTCAAGGAAGGTTACAAGCCTATGAAGAAAAACAAAAAAGGAAGCAAGGAATCGAAGAACAACTTCTCAAGATGGAAGTCAATCCAAAGAAAAGAGAAGAAAGCTTCGACAACGAGAGAAGGCATTATGTCCGAGGCAGAGGTCGAGGACGAGGTAGAGGTCGTGGTCATGGACGAGGTTGGAATTTCAACAACAACAACTCCAATTATGCCAAAGGAGAAAACTCAACCAGAGGACGAGGCAGAGGCAATCCAAGATCGAGGTATGACAAATCCCAAGTACAGTGCTATAATTGTCAAAAGTTTGGGCATTATGCTTCAGAATGCAGAGTTCCAAGCACCAGAATTGAGGAGAGAGTGAACTATGCTGAAGAAAAATATGGTGAAGATGGCACACTTTTACTGGCACGCAATGACACAAGTGGAGGTCAAGAAAATACATGGTATCTTGACACAGGTGCTAGCAATCATATGAGTGGAAACAGAAGCATGTTCGTGCAACTAAGTGAATCTATGAATGGCAGTGTTGCTTTTGGAGATGATTCAAAAGTACCAGTGAAGGGTAGAGGTAACATTCTTTTTCGTGCAAAAGATGGTAGCCACTAAATAATTTCGAATGTTTACTATGTACCCAATATGAAAAGCAACATCCTTAGTTTGGGTCAACTTTTAGAAAAAGGCTATGATATTCACTTAAAAGATTATAGTCTTTTCCTAAGAGATGACAAAGGAAATCTAATTACAAAGGTGAAAATGTCGAAAAATAGAATGTTTCCTTTAAATATTCAAAATGATGTTGCAAAATGTCTTAAAGCCTGTCACAAAGATCCATTCTGGATTTGGCATCTTCGATATGGGCATCTCAACTTTGGAGGATTAGAGCTACTATTCAAGAAGAACATGGTGAAAGGCTTACCATACATCAATCACCCTGATCAACTTTGTGAAGGATGTTTACTTGGCAAGCAGTTCAGAAAGAGCTTTCCAAAGGAATCAAACTCAAGAGCTCAGAAGCCACTCGAGCTCATTCATACTGATGTGTGCGGTCCATTCAAGCCAAACTCCCTTGGTAAAAGTAACTACTTTCTTCTCTTTATAGATGATTTTTCAAGAAAAACTTGGGTGTATTTTTTGAAGCAAAAATCTGAAGTTTTTGAAACTTTCAAGAAGTTTAAAGCTGCAGTGGAAAAAGAAAGTGGATACCAAATTAAAGCCATGAGATCTGATCGAGGTGGAGAGTTCACTTCCAAAGAATTTTTAGAGTTTTGTGAAGCAAATGGAATTCGACGCCCTTTGACAGTTCCAAGATCCCCCTAACAAAATGGTGTTGCAGAAAGGAAGAACAGAACCATCCTCGACATGGCAAGAAGTATGCTTAAGAGTAAAAGGCTACCTAAAGAATTTTGGGCTGAAGCAGTTGCATGTGCAGTCTACTTATCCAATCGATCTCCAACAAGAAGCGTGTGGGGCAAGACGCCACAAGAAGCTTGGAGTGGAATAAAACCCGGCATCACCCATCTAAAAGTTTTCGGAAGCATTGCTCACGTACATGTACCAGATGAAAGTAGAACCAAGCTGGATGACAAAAGTGCGGAGTTCATCTTCATCGGCTACGACAACAACTCCAAAGGATACAAGCTTTACAATCCAAACAACGGGAAGATCGTAATCAGTCGAGATGTAATTTTTGATGAAGAAGGAGAATGGGATTTTGGTTCTGGTGTGGATGACTTCAACTTCTTTCCCATTGAAGAAGATGATCATACACAGATAAAACAAGTAGATGAACAACAAGAGCCTGTCACTCCACCTATCTCACCAGCACCAACCACATACAGAGATTCACCGCCGTCTTTCTTAAATGAAAGAACCGAAGAACGTACAAGGAGTCTTCAAGATCTCTATGAGGTAACTGAGAGACATGATAATCTCACTCTCTTTTGCCTCTTTGCTGATTGTGAACCAGTCAACTTCCAAGAAGCTGCACTAGATGAGAAGTGGAGAATTGCAATGGATGAAGAAATCAAAGCCATTGTGAAGAATGATACTTGGGAGCTTACTACTCTTCCAAAAGGTCACAAGGCGATCGGTGTCAAATGGGTGTATAAAACAAAAAAAAATGCGAAGGGAGAAATTGAAAGGCACAAGGCGAGGCTAGTTGCAAAAGGCTATAGTCAAAAGGCGGGCATAGACTATGACGAGGTATTTGCTCCTGTAGCTCGACTTGAAACTATTAGACTTATTATTTCTTTGGCTGCTCAGAACAAATGGAAGATTTTTCAAATGGATGTGAAGTCTGCTTTCTTGAATGGATTCCTTGAAGAAGAAGTTTACATCGAACAACCATTAGGCTATGTGGTGAAAGGACATGAAGACAAAGTTTTGAGATTGAAGAAAGCTCTTTACGGGTTAAAGCAAGCACCAAGGGCATGGAATAGCAGAATTGACAAGTATTTTCAAGAGAAAGGCTTCACCAAATGCCCATATGAACATGCTCTCTACGTCAAAGAAAAAGATGGAGATATTTTGATTGTGTGCCTGTATGTGGATGATCTCATCGTCACTGGAAGTAATCCAAGCTTATTTGAAGAGTTAAAGAGAGTGATCATCAAAGAGTTCGAGATGACTGACATCGGACTGATGGCATATTACCTCGGCATTGAAGTCAAGCAAAAGGAAGAAGGCATATTTGTCTCCCAAGAAAGCTATGCAAAGGAGATTCTCAAGAAGTTCAAAATGAATGATTGTAAGCCTATAAGCACGCCAGTGGAATGCGGAGTTAAATTATCCAAACATGATGAAGGTGAAGATATAGATCCAACATTCTTTAAAAGTTTGGTTGGAAGCCTACGTTATTTGACATGCACAAGACCAGATATCCTTTATGCTGTTGGACTTGTGAGTCGATACATGGAGAATCCAAAGACCACTCATTTTAAAGCTGCAAAAAGAATCCTTCGCTACATCAAAGGTACAATTAATTTCGGCTTGTTTTACTCATTTTCTAATGACTACAAGCTTGTTGGATATAGCGATAGTGATTGGGGTGGAGATGTAGATGATCGGAAAAGCACCACAGGATTTGTGTTCTTCATGGGAGATATTGCTTTCACATGGATGTCAAAGAAGCAACCAATTGTCACGCTATCCACTTGTGAAGCTGAGTATGTAGCTGCCACATCAAGTGTTTGTCATGCAATTTGGCTCAGAAATTTGCTGAAGGAGTTGAGTTTGGCACAAGAAGAGCCAACCGAGATTTGTGTTGATAACAAATCAGCAATTGCCCTATCCAAGAATCCAGTCTTTCATGATCGAAGTAAACACATAGACACTCGCTATCATTTCATAAGAGAGTGTATTGCAAGAAAAGAAGTGCAAATTAAGTATGTAAAATCACAAGATCAAGCAGCTGATATCTTCACTAAGCCACTCAAGCAAGAAGACTTTGTAAGATTCGGAAGTTTGCTTGGTGTCACAGGATCAAGTTTAAGGGGAGGTGTTGGATCATAAACTTGATCCAAGATGAATAAATCAAGCCCAACTCATGGAAGGTTCTATGAGTAGGTATGGTTGGTGAGGTTTGAATTATTTGTGTTAGGTGTGTTAGGTGTGGTTGGTGAAGTAGGTGAGTGGTAGGTTTTAATGGATGGTGAGGATTTGTGTATTAGTTAAATAAATGAGTGGTTGTGATTAGTTTGTTTCATGTATAAATACCCCCTCTCCCATTTGGTTTAAACATCAAGTGAAGTAGCAAAATCTCTAAGGTGTAGAGAGTGAAAAAGAAGAGTTGTAATTGGTGAGGAGTGTTGTTGAAGAAATAAAATAGTGTGTGTTTTGTGTGTTTTATTTGTTAATTCTCCAACAAATATTTGACCCAAACCCTATCATTATCTTGCTTTCTCCTTCTCCTTTTCCTTTTTCTCTTCTTGATCTCTTTTGTTTCCAGTTGTCCATTTTGCAAACTCAATTCAATTAATTCAGACAGATAATGAAAAGCTAAACCCTAATTGAGGCTTCTCTTTTCTTTTTTCCCCATATCGAAAAACGAAGTGAAACCCTAATTGAGGCTTCTCTTTCCTTTTTCCTTTTTCCCTTTTCCCCCAAATAAAAAACAAAGCAAAACCTTTTTTTCCCCAAATCAAAGAACAAAGAGAAACCCTAATTGAGGCTTCTCTTTCCTTTTTCTTTTTTTCCCCAAATCGAAAAACAAAGCAAAACCCTAATTGAGGCTTCTTTGACCGGAGTTTTTTTATTTTCCTGCTCAAATTTCACTTTTTTTGTTCACTACTCGAAACCCATTTGCTTGAATTTGAGATAATTGTTGAGAAGATAGTTAATTTGTTTGCTATAGAAGGTTTGCCTATGCCTAGAATTGTAGAGGAGGATTTCAACGACTTTAAAGGCAGAGAGGTTTATTTTAACAATTGGTAATGGCTTAATATTTTTTTTGTCAATTTAATTACTGGGTTTTTTTTATTTTAGCTTATGATTTTTTTTGTAATTTTAATTTTCTGGGTTGTTGCCGATGTTGAGAAATTCATGTTTATTTGGAAGGTCACACTTTTCTTTACGTATTGATTTAAATTCTTGTTTAAGTCTTGTGGCTTTGAGGCTTTAAGTGAAATGGGGTTTATTTTATAAATGAGGATCCTATGTGGGCTTATGGAAATTGGATGTGTTTTAGCTTAGCTGCCTGATTAATAAGTTCTTATTTTTGTTCTCTGTTGAGCCTTTTTATTTTAGAGTTTGCAGCAATTTGTCATTTCATAGTAAGATGGAAGTTTAAAGGGGAGTTTATTGGTGGATTGTGTTAGGAGTTGGCCTTTTTTTTGTTTGAACTTTATGTGATCTGTTTTAAGATTGAGAACAAAAGTTTTGATCGGTACTTGTGTAATAGTCCATAATTTGAGTAGTAGACAGTAGGACACCATTCCATGATAATGAGCATGGGATGCTCTGTATATGTAAAGCAAGGCAATAGTTTCTCCAGTAGCTGACTGGTCTCCACTGTGAACATGTTATTTCACATTTATATTTTATATATGAAAGCTGTATGAAGTACTTCAAACTTACTAGTGTACTTCAAATTTTTAAGTTTATCCATCAATTGTTCTAAAATCGAATTATGAACTTTTTAAAACTCCATCATGGCTTTTATTATTATTTTGGATATTGTTGTGCCTATGGACTTCAGTGAAAGTGGGCTCCTGGCTAGAGAAAATCACAAGCCTTGGTGTTCATGACTGTCAGGTTCTTATGGTTATTATAGTGGCAAGAAGCATATGGTTAGTTCAGTCTACTTACTAAAATAATTAACTTTTTGTTTAGTTGTTTTAATTTCATATCCATGCTTGCTGTTGGTGATCTATGTATGTCTGCTATGTTTTGATGGTCTTTTATTTTTTTTACAATAATTATGCCTAATTTTCTTTACTTGATCTTAATTCTCAGTCCCATCACTATGGAAAAGTAGGAGAAATAAATATTTCTCAAACTATTATTCAACATTTTGTTTAGAGATGCTAATTTTATGTCTCTCTCGCTCTCTCTCTCTTTTGGGTCCTTATTGCAAGCTTTTTAGTATTTTGCAACTCTGATGTGTTGTAGGCCGCTCATTTACATAATATGAGTCTTATAATTCCTTTTTAATTTCCTCTGAGAACTATCTTCTTTGTCGTCTAATTTTGACTTTTTTCCCCTCTCCTTCCGAATCTAAAGTGACCTCTTCAATAACTGTGAGATGGTAATTGTAACAAGTATAATTACAAGAAACTATAAAAAATATGCCCAGGGCGGTGGGAGCTAGTTGACCTCTGTTAATGCTTCTTGATTTTATTTTGTTGGGTTGGACTTGGATAATATTTAATGATTAAATGTTATATTTTGTTTTGCCAACTACAACTTATCGAAATCTGAAAAAGTAATATTTATTAAAGTTGTTGCTTAAGGCATCTAGTTAAAAGCCTTATCAACAGTCAACGTGTTTCTTGACAATTATTGGTTTTTGAGCACTTTGTTGAGAAAGTCAGATCTCTTCAGAAATAATATTTTGTTTGACAATTAATATTTATAACACATCACTACTCTCTCATCTCTCTACATATTATCCATGATAAAAGAGATTTGTTCCCTCGTCAACAGTACTAGTAAACAAAACTAACTCTGTAATGCAGGGTCTTTTATGTATGCTTGTGTGCACACTCACACACACATAGAGATATATAACACATCAATTTGTGAATAAAATTAAATGAAATTCTTAATTAATCACGTTGCTTTCTACTTTCACTATTCTTTTAATTAAAACTTTAGCTTGGTGTTTTTCCCCCTTTTGTGTGGATAAAATTTAATTCATAAGTAGGTTGTAAAATTGAGCTCTCCCTCTAAATATGCTTTAGACATGAGAAAAAAAAACTTATACGATAATTAAACAAAATGAAGACATTTTTAATTTAAGTCTTAATTTTTATTAGTTACTTAACTTATGAATTAGCTTGGCTAATTAAAAAGTCATTATGGCTCATCTAACTTGTTCCTCTCTTGTTTTAATTTCAAAGCTTCTTTTGTTTCAATTTTGGGATTTTGTCTGAATTATTATTATAAGTGCTTAATTATAAACCTTCTAAATATCTAATTTTACTCGTCCATCTTCTACGGCTTGTTACTCGCTTACGTTTTATGAGAGGTTAATAATAGTGATTGGAAAAGTGGTAGCTAGATTTTTATTTTTTATTTTTTAATTTTGGTTTCTCTAGATTAATTAAGTGATGAACATTTGATTGGGCAGAACCAACTTCCGGATGATCATGTAATATGCAGAATGCACTACTAGATTTATGTGATTTTCTTTATACACAGTTTTGAAATTTACATTTCTTTGTTTAAGATTGCCACAGTTTCTTATAAATGTCTCTCTAATTTATAGGTGGAGCATCAGTTGCTGGTCAACTAGAGGACATTCCAACAATTTAAGATTGATCAGGATTACTTGTAAGTTGAATGCTTTCAAATTAATACATATGTTCATTGTTAATTTATAAGGTTTTCATTAGATAAGCATGCCATGTAATTTTCGAAAAAAAAAATTATTTCAAATTAATATTAGTGTACTAGAAAAATTATTGCACTTTATATATTGTTTCCAAATATCCAAGACTTATTTTTTGAGGTGTACTAATTGATTTTATGTACTTGTAGGTGGGAAAAAAATGAAGCCATGTGTGGATATTCAGTGACATTCTTCTGCTTAATTTTGTAGGTTAATGTTTGATGAAACTTAATTTTGTATTCTGTTGTTTAGAACTGGTCGAAACTCAATTTGGTACTTATATTTTTCTTTTCCAGACAATATGATGTAGTTAAATTATATTAATTTAAGTGATGTATTGGGATGTTTATTATATGAATTGTGTTGTGAGATTTGGTATATTTAATATATTTTGAGTTTTATTTTAAATGTAAAACAAGCAGGAAAATTAAAATAAAAATATACTATTAGCCAAAAGTAGCATAATATCATTAAATATTAACACTAAATATTTAAAATGACAATAATAACTTTTGATGTTATTGAATCAGTGTGCTCTTGATACTATAGTCACATAAATCACTGACGTATAAATAATATTATTAAATACTAACACCATCGTGTCATTATTTAGGTGATACTATAACGACGCTAATTACTGACACAATAATCACTGACACTAAAAATTAGTGTCAGTGTGTTCTGGCTTGAGCATCATTTACACAATTAATAAGTGTCAGGAAAAGTAATTACTGACACTAAATTAGTATCAGTAAAGCCTATTTTTCTAGTAGTGTTATTTCTTTTGCTTAGAGCTATTTACTAGTCACTTCTCTTCTTTTTTTTTTTTCATGTGAATGTTATTGTCTATTATTGTTCTTGTTGGTAATGGCTTATATTTTGAAAATGCAGATACTTGGCAATTATGGGCAAGAAAAGCAATGGATTAGTGACTGCTGGCAACACTTTAGATCAGTATATGATCAACAGTAACAATAATGATGATGCAAGAACTTCTCGAGCTAACAACATTGCATCAGATATTTTGCTTCCCGTGCAACATCAAAATAGTGAGGCGCAACATCAAAATGGTGAAGTAGGCTTGGCAAAACCCCGGGTTCGGTCCGGGTTTGGTGCAACCTGGGACCAGACCGGACCCCAAAAATTGAAACCCGGACCCGGACAAAACCCGGTTTTTGCATGTTCGGTCCGGGCTTGAGCCCGGCGTGTCCGGGTCTGGGTTTTGTCTTCCGGGTTTCAAAGCCCGGAAACAAAAATTTCAAAAAAAAAAAAGCCCCCCAGAATCAACTCTAATTAAAATTTCTTCCCTACAGTTTTTGAATTGTTTCAATCACACCCTTACAGTTTGCCCCCAACGTCAAAACTTTTGAAGTAAAACAAAATAGTTTTCATTTTTTTAAATGCTAAATCAAATGGATCCTAAAGTTAACTTTTACTTCTGGATTTCAACTGTCATGTCAGTGTGGGTGATAATGAAGAGCTTTGCTCGTTGTCATCAGATTCATGCAAAAAGGAGAAGAAAAATATGTTTGTGATTCCACTGGTAGCATCAGCCGTCTCATTGCTTTTCTTCTTAACTGCACTAGCAATGATCTGGTGGAGCCTTAAAAGAAGAAAAGATCGAGGTACAATTATAACTTCGATAGTCAATTAAAAATAATCCAAGTTCTTTAATCCTATTGATATGAAAATTGATGCACGTTGAACTTGTTATCATAATTTCAGCAGCGAAGTAAAAAAGTGAACTAATTCAGGAACTAATTTTCAGAATTGAAATTCAGGAACTAATTTTCAATTGTAATAGATCTGAGATTATAGCAGCCCTAGCAAAAAGATCAAATGAACCTAGTCCAACAGTTAATCAGATTCAATGAGTAATGAAAATATCTTGAATTCATCAACTTTTCTCTGTAACCAAACAGAACAGATTACAAAATAAACTTTGATTCGTACAACAACAGCAAGTGACTATTTTCAACTTCAATAGAGTTTTCAAGCTACAAGCTTTGGGTTCAAGCAAAATCATAGGAAAATTCCAAAGATTCACACAGCAATCTGGGACATATCGCAGCAACAGAAGCAACATATTTTCCTCAACAGAAGCAACATATTTTCCTCAACAGAAGCAACATTTTAGCTTTCATCCCGTGCAGCTAAAATGCCAAAATCAACAGAAGCAACATATTTCCCTCAACAGAAGCAACATATCGCAGCAACAGCAAGTCAGCACTCAGCAACCATGCACAAAATTGACCGAAAATAAACAAAATAGCAACAGCCAACACCAACAGAGAAGCAATCGGCAAAAATACAACTGGGAAGACAAAATATAGAAGGAAAAAAATCAATACCTGCGGCTGGTGCCTGGTAGTGGTGGCTGTGATGGAAAAACCGAGTCAGGCGGTCAGCAAATGCAAACGAGAACAAGAATTGGAGCTGCAAGCCGACGGTGATGGTGGGTGCTGATAGCCGACGGTGATGGTGGGTTTGGGTTAGGGATTTTGGAATTTGGGTGCTCTGTTTTACGATTTGGAATCAGGAGGCTTGGAGCTGCTTTTGTTTTTTTTTTTTTATCGCGAATACGGTTCCGGTCCGGGTTCCGGGTTTTTGGAACTGAACCCGGACCGTGCCCGGATATATCCGGGTTTTAAATTTTGAAACCCGGATCCGCTTTTTTTGTATATGCGGTCCGGGTTTTGCCCGGACCGGATTGGCTGGGTCCGGGCCGGGTCCGGTCCGGGCGGGTTTTTTTGCCTCCCCTATGGTGAAGCTTGTGTTTCTAGCACGGAATCTTAAAAAGTGGATGCAAGTAATTATTTAAATGAATTGAAAAAGATTGTCATATAATGAAAAATAAGTTAATTGACTATTTCTAAACACTAGAATTTTTATTTTGTACTCTTTTTAGTTAGAAATAAAAGGAAAGGTCGTGGGAAAACTAAAGGTGTACCTAAAGGCAAAAATATAGAAGTGGAAATATATGCTGGTAGGTTATTATACATGAAATATACATTTACATGTTCATATGCTATTATTAGATTTATAAGCAAACTTTAATCTATTTTTATGCATAGTTAACTAATAAGTATAATGGTTTAATATGTTAGGATCATAACTACGAAAGTCGTTTGAAAAAATTCTATTATTTTCCATGAGTGTATCTCAGGACCTTGGATAACATTTTCTGAATATCCACAAGAAGCATTTGATAGATTGTTTGGAAATTTTAAGAATGTGGGATTTATTTATACATGTACTGAGGAAGAACTTAAAGAAGCTGTCCGAAAATGTGTAAAATCTCACTATCCAGATTGAATGTTAGGGTAGAGAAATGGTATTTTTGAGAAGTATAAATAAATAAAATGTGTAAAATCTCATAATCCAGATTGTGTACCACCTATTGTGTGGAGACAAATAGTTGATAAGTGGACGAATGAGAATCAGAAGGTAATATGTGGAAGTTTTTTTCTTTTTAGTTTTAACTAACATACAAGATATATCCTAATGGTTTCATTATTGAATAACGTGCAGAAAAAAAGTATGTTAGACAAGGATAATCGATCATTGAAGCGCACTGCTTATACAAAAGGTTCAGTTCATATGGCTAAGTGTAGAAAAGATCTGGTAAAGTTTTTGATGAGTTTTCAACATTTAAAGACTACAAAAATGCATACATATGTGTGAATGAGCTGGTGTCTATTTTATACCCTAATTTTTTATTTAATTTCAGTTAGATGTATCAAGAGTTTAACTTAATTCAATTGAATGCTTCAGAAAGTTTCATGTCCAAAGCAATGGTGACTGGGCAAGTGACCATGCAAAGGAATTGCATGGACATACTTAGTTTACTTGTGATTTATTTTTGCCTTTTTTAATTTTATGTATAAAAAATACATTATTATCTCAAAATTTGGAGGAGAACATGGTATCTTTGAATCAAAGTGAAGGTGCTGAAAAGTCCAGCTTGGCTATTTATCGTCAAATAGTGGGACCACCTAAGAAATGTCGAGTTGTGGGCTGGGGAGGTATTATTATAAATGTAATTGAGTCTTTTATTACAAAAAATAATGTAGCTTCAAGTTAGTAATATTAGGTTAGTACTTAATTTGTTTGGACTCCATTTGTGCATTTTTGTTTTGACACCAAATTATGTTTTCAACTGGGTGTAGGTATGAAACCAAATGATGTTTACCGTTCTTTAGATGAAGGGAGTCATAAGGATATTCATGTGATACCAAGGAGAGAATTGGAGCTAAAAGTATAGAAAATGGAAGAAGAATTAAGTGAGCTTAGAAATGTGAAAGAGCAAATGAAAAAAATGGAAGAGAAAATGAATTTTATTTTGTCTCAATCGAGATTCCAACAAGAGTTTAATAAGGTATGATTATTCTCTTTACCCCTTTCTCTTACTCAAGAGTAAAACTTGTTATTATGAAAATTTATTGTTGATATATAAACATCTTAATAAGTATTGTGTTGTCATGAATCTACTTTAGTATTGTTGCTTTACTTTCAAGGGCCCTTGATAATAATTGCCAGACTATGGTATTCTTGTTGATAATGATATTTTCTAATGTTATTAAAGATTGATGGTTGAAAAAGGCGGGAAACACATATTTGAGGGAATATATGTAACTTGATTTATTTTTAACATATGTGCATGGTAAATGGAAGTTTGCAAATACACTAAGCGAACAGTGGCTGATAAAAAAATGTTATATATAAATGGCTGGTTTCTAGAGAGTTCTCCAGCCTTAGTTTACCGCAGGGGTGGGGGAGAACAAAAAGCTAAAGGAAAGAAATAAAGACATTAATTTTCTGTTTGTTCCAATTTCATCCTTCTTCTCTTCTCCGACACATGACAGCTAATGTTAAGGTTCCATGTATTTCACAAAAATGTAGTTTAAGTCTCAAAGCTAAGCCAAAGCTATAGGCTTGATATTTGCGTTATTTAACAACATAAAAGCCTACGTGATTTCTTTTTTGTGCTTTTGGCTTCTCGGCTGTGTTTGTCGACAACAAAAGGAAAAAGATTGTGTTTTTGGATCGGTTTGGTCTAGTTTATGATAGAAGTATCAAGAATAGCTAATGGAGAAGAAAAAAGTGGTGAATTTTATGCAATGTTGGGATTGAATAAGGAATTTACTGCAACAAAGCTTAGGAATGCTTATAAGAAACTTGTACCGATTAGAGTTAACAACCCCCTCTTTCTCTTTCACCCTGTCAATCAATTGGGTGGTCTTGTTGCAATTTGGTCTTTGTTTTCAGTTTGTCCATTAGATCTGGTTTCAATACATGTGTGACCTTGTTTATGAAGTTAAACAGTGCCATGAGGTTTCAAATCTCAAATTAAATAAATGCCTCATATTACTTTTAAATCCCAAATTTGAAAAGCTATAATTGAGTCATGTTAATGTCTTTTTCTTTCTTTAATTATTGTGGAGTAACAAAATATGGTTTTAAAATTATGCAGGATAATATTGGAGAAGATGAAGATGAAGAACAAATTGCAAGTGATGATTCAAATACTTGATGGAATGTTGAAGAAGTAAGAATATGCAATGTAACTTTTTGTTAATTAATCCTGACAACAGCTGATGAATATGAATCATTTTGTATATGGTTGAACAATGACTAAACAACTTTAGATGATTGTGTTAATACTATTATGATTTCCATCTAATTTAGGTACATTCTTATCCAATTTAAGCATGAATGGCTTAATGAATGACAAAGGAAATAAATAATCTATTTTTAAAAATCATTTAATATTTAACTCAATGTCATGAAATTACATTTCCAAGGGAAAACAATAATTTCCAAGGGATTAATGTATATCTCCAATCACTTAATGCCGAGGGCGATCAATCAACAAAATTCGTTGATATTTAGGTTCGACGAGAATGTATTTTCATTGAAGTCAAAATTCCCTTGGAAATATTTTATTTACTGAGGAAAAAAAATTTCTAGCTAACAACTGCATCTACGAATTTAGTCTTATTACTGGGGGAAAAATTCCCTCGTTAGCACATATATAACTTACGGTTTTTGTGCGCATTACTGAGAAATTAGAACTTGTAGGTATACTAATAGGGTTACCCACAGAATTTTTTGTCCGCAATAAACTATTACTGATAAAATCTTCCCTAGGAAATATTTTTATCTCATCGTCCTAAAAATTATACCGACGAATCTTTTTCATATTCCCGAGGAACGTTTCCCTTGGTAAAAAATAATTTTCCGGAGGGCTTGTGGGATTTGCGCCTTTAACGACAAGCATTTTCACAACGGACGCCGATGGAAAATTTCCCTAGGAAATAGTAATTAGTAAGGGAAATCGTGTATTGCCTAGGGATTTCTTCCCTCGGTAAAAGGCATTTTTGTTGCAGTGGTGGAATTATTAACACCCTCCTAGACAACTCTCAAAACCCTTTTTCCCAATTAACCCTCTTTCTCAATTAACTCCATTAAAATATTAAAACAATAATTATATGATTTTATGACACCCCATTGATTCTCAAAATAAACCTAATTAATAAAAAAATATATCATCAATCCCCAGTGACGGTAGACTTCTTACTCAAACTAAACTCATGTAATTTTTTTTTTTAAATTCCAGTAGAAACAATCTTCAAAGAGTCCTATGCACCACTCTAATAGTTCAGCGATGGTGGGTCCAAGCTCACATTCACATAGAGTTACTGGAAACTCTTTACCTAAACCTTATGGCGGTGCTCACAGTTTTAAAAATCCTTACTGCAAATTCTTCAGAGTTTTACAGCTGTACGGACTCTTCGTTCCCTTTTTTTTCTTTTCTTTTTTTCTTTTTTGACAGCAAGGAGTCTTCAATCAAATCAAATTATGAGCGATTTTTTTTTCCTTTAATGTCTTTCTAGGTAATTTCAATTATGGGTGAAAATATAAATACACAACTGGAGTTTTAACAAATTTTTAAGGAGATGCAAATAGTTCAACTCACAAAAAAAAAAAAAGAGAGAAAATTGCACCAAGGACAAACAATTTAATGAACATTGTATAATGGAAATTAAAACTCCACTACTTCAGTCACATTAGTTTACAGGTTCGACTTTTCTGACAAAGATAGGTTACATGGCTAAACTAGGACAACATGTTGAACAAAATATATCCTTCAAAACAGGAACCTGAAGCAGAGCAATTACAACCGTTGGCACGAATGAAACTAGGCCCGAAGGCACAACGATCCAATTTACTCCATGATCATAAGCTAAGAAAAGGGTTGAGAAAAAAGCTACCAACACGAATACAATGGACACGAAGAGCACCGAAAGTCCACCCAGCAGCCTAAGTGGTAACGACTTGAGAAAATCATCTTCTGGAAATTGCGATGTGAGGATGGACAAAAAGAAAGCTACGGACATTACAGAGCAGGAGAATGCGATTGCATCTGATATTGCAAAAACCTGAAACCAATTCTCTCTAAGATGAATGGGTAGTCCTGTTTTATCATCCTTACCACCCGGCACAATTAAGGCTGCTGCAAATGCCATTGTAGCCACAAGTGTTGCAACAATTATGCTTGAACTAGCTCTGTTCTTCATCCATTGTTCTTCTCTTCTCAACAACTCCAAATGCTCCACAGTGAATAATTCTCTAGGTGTTTTTCCATCATAATTTTTCATTTCTCTGTAAGAAGGTTGCACGATCATTTCAACCTCCTGCCATTATAAAATAATATTATTAAAAATAATAACTTGCATTGAATCTTCAAAAGGCTAGCTTCGAATATCATAGGAAAAATAGGAAACTGGGAAATGAATTTTTATTTTTATTTTTTACCTTATATATTCGTAACTCTCTTTGCATTTCTAGAGCTGCACCAGACACGGTTCTGTATGGACTTGGAGTTCGATATTTTGCAGCCAGATGCAGTATGTTATTTCCACAGCTATCTAAATAGGTTGCTAAAAGCTGCTTATTGAAGCCTTGCTCGTAGATTAGGTTGAATACATTCATATGACGATTCAAAATGGCAATGTGAAATATGCTGCGACCATTTTCATCTAATTCATGAACAAAATCAGGATAAGAGCCAATGAGCTCAGCCAAGAGCCGAAAGTTCCCCACTTCAGCTGCATCGAACAATAAGTTTGTAGGTTTTCTGATCACTTCCGCAACATCCACATCTTGTTGTCTATTTATTTCATTCCACAGACATTTGACTAGTTCAACGGCTTGATTATTCATCAGCTCAATATTTCGACTGCACTTCATTATTCCTAGGACTAAGGTGAGAAACAAGTGATTAGGAATCGATAGTTAAAATAAAAAACTACTACTACTATATACATGCGACATGGGCTCGACCGAGTAACTTTAAAGCAGCTTTCTTTGATTTACTACTCGAGAAGGTAGTGAGAAAATAGGGGTTAAATAATTAATTTGTTTTAAAATAAAAATTACTATAAGGAATATCAACAAATAGGGTTAATTACTTGAGTTAATAAGCCTTTTCAGTAGTCCTCCACCTCTGCCAGCAAATGGAAAAGGATTTCGAGCCAACATATGCAAGGCCGTTCCATGTTTCACATGATGAGTTAGAGCTAGTTGTCTGTCATTCTTCAACAATTTCAACGCCAGATCTGGCCAATGCACCCGAATTAATTTTATCCGAAACCCGAAAGTGCCAAAGTATATATATTGCAATATAGAAAATCTTATTTATTCAATCTCTACGATTTACTTACACTACAAATTCCCCATAAAATTCTATAAAAAATATTACAACTGCAATCCTTGCTTTCGATACACAAAATTTTGGTTACTATGATACCAGCAATATAAACAATGTAACTCGCCAGTGACAGACTAACTTTTTGTTCTTTTATTGCTATTTTTATATTATCAGAATTAAAAACTTTAAAAGGACAATATTAGAGAGTTAAACACGACAACGGGAAGAAATTAAGTTTCCTAACCATGAGTCATGAGTGGAAAAATTAAATTCTTGCATTAGGTCACTTTTCGCTAATCAAACAAATGAATTATTATTCCTTGTCTATTTCCCTTTATTTTTCTCATTATCCCCATCAAGTAAATATACCCTTTTCTCTAATACAAAGAATAATGACATAGACATCTCTAATGTTCATAAAAAATAATATGAAATGTGATGTAGAATTCATCGAGTAGTTGATTATTTTTTTAAATTTCAAGTAAATTTATTGTGTTATCTCACCATTCACTTAATGAATGCTATATCATTTGATATGAAATTTTAGAATTTTGGTACTACTCTAACATAAATTATAAATAAATAGCTAGGCAAAAAAGTGGGAACATTAATATGAAAGATAAGTACATAACAAGGCAGAGGTTAGTGTGGGCTAGGATAGGCTGGGCTATATTTGAAATTTTTTTGTTAAAGCCACTAAAGTTATCAGCTATTACCAATTTTACCACTAATATATTTACGAATTTACAAAACCTCACACACATGTTTGAATTGATTTCAAAATTAGTTCACCTCCCTCTTTTTCAAATTATAGCTACTTACACAATTATCTTTGATTTTCAATTATTAAAAAATTTATTAGAGGTTTTGTTATTGTAATTTTAGGACCCAACATCCATTTTTTTTTTAAAAAAAAAAGTAAGGGGTGGGTAAAGCCTAAATAGTTTTTTTTTTCAATTTTCCTCCTTATTATCCCAAAGATCGAGCCCGGGTGGTCAATGGCTACAAATTTCATGCTGTTACTGACCTGACCACGCCCTTGGAGGTAGACCCAACATCCATTTCCTAATTTCTTAATCTTTATTTTCCTCTTTCTTCTCTCATGTACACAAATTTGTAAAAGCCAAAGAATTTAGCATACATTTTAATATTTTTTACTTTTAGTACTTAAAAAAAAAATTAGGGCTTACATTACAGGATATTTTTCAAAGTCATTCAAAGCTTAATATTTAATCCACTTGCTTGAGAGTTTTGTTATTGTTTTTATTTTGATTATTTCAATGATAACTCCCAAAATCTATTCACTCTTATACTATAACGTGTTGTTGAGGGCAACTTTGATAGCGCTTAATTATATTTGTGTTCTTTATACATATTTTTCTTACATATCACAATGAAATGTTATTCGAATTCTTTTTAGGAATTTCTTTTATTCAAATATATGTTATAATAAAGACCTTTCGAAAGGAATAGAAAGAAGAATAAAGTGAAGTTTCTTTAGCTCAGCCTGAAAAGAATTTCTGGCTAAATCTTCTTGAATTTATTGTTTTAATGTCCCGAAACTAAAGCATAATGAAATTGAGGACACTTGTTATTGATGTAACTCATGCACATATTAAAACTTGAACTCAACATTTGAACCTTAAAAAAATGCAACTTACTACCAGAGCTAAAGCTTTACTTCGGCACGCTATACATTTAAAAGATGGAAGTTTATCGCCTGAATATGTCTTGGTACTTACCGTACAAACCAGTGTCGACACTTGTAATGAATATAACTTTCCGGTCCTCAGTTGGCAGTTCCTTTTCACTTTTATGGAATAAAAATGATGCTGTATCCGTTTGTCCAAACAAAGCAGCAAAGTAGAGCGGTGGCATATTTTTACTGCCTCGGATTCCCAGCAGACTCGGATTCTTTTTAAGCATTAAACTAGCAATATCTACAGCTCCTACAGCAGCAGCAAAACAAAAAGCTGTGTTCCCATTTTCGTCCTGAAGCATCAAGTCTTCTGGATCCATAAAAGTCAGCAATTGCTGAACAAAACTAGTTTGTTTTGCTCCTGTTGCTACATGAAGAACAGTTTGATGTCCCTCTGTAATGGCCGCACATATTATTGATCGATAATCCTTTTCAAATAAACCTTCAATTTCCTTCATCTCTCCTTTTAGTGCAGGCTGTGCAGCCTTATAAAGCAGTAAACGTTCACTGCAGCATAGTTTTCTCTTTTTCCCTGTTAAAATTTTGAACTTATAAAAGTTGAATTTTATGTAACCTAAATTAAAAAAAAAAAATTAAAGGTTATCTCATTCTTACCAGAAAGCAAGTGAAGAGAAGGCTGTTTAAGTACTCGAGTTAATAAACTTTTCTCGCTCTCAACAAATTCTGACACTTGTATTGAAAACGAACCTCCCACTTCCGAACAAGGGTTCGAACTGAAATCCCTTTTAGCCATTTCACCTGCACTGCAAATATATATATATATATATATATATATATATGCATGTCTATGCTCGTTACATGAACTGAATATATAAGTATTGAACTTCATCTTGCAAATACTTATTAACAAACAATTTATGCATTTGATTTCATAGTTCAGGCCATCATGTGAAAATAAAAATACCTCGAGTCTGACTTAATTCCATTTACATTACTTGTACTTAAGTTAATTAATTAGCTCAGCGTTACTTGATTTCGAGTCCCAGTATGTAAAAATGAACTAAATCCAGTGCATACAAACATACGTATAAGTGGACTTCAGAGTGATAATTCTTCAGTAGTTGAAAAAAAAAAAAAAAACCAAGTAGAGATGCTTGTAGAAACCTTACAATAGCGATATGGTCACCAAATCAACTCCACTAGAAGTAATACTTGATTTATGATTAATGTACTCAACTGTCCAAGTACTTTCCGTGCTCACTATATATAGGCACAGTTACCTTGGACGCCCTTTTCTCCCCATCCCATCTCGTGTAGGCGTGTACCCTCTCCTCCACTGCTTTTAAATTTTTAATTTTATTTCAGTTTTCTACTCAAGATTGAGAGAATCTTACAGGTGCTCCAAATGTTTGCACCGTCTCTATCTATACAAAAATGTGTTGTACATATGACAAGAATTAAGTCGAAAGTGAAGAATTAGATAAACAAAATATAATAAAATCTTTATATTAATAATTTAATATTTCATAATTTAATATCTTTTGCTGTCTCGACTTGGGCCAAATAACTAACTTAGTAATTTATCAAAATTACTAAGATAGTAATTTTTTAAAAAATACTCTGTGGTCCCATTCATATCATAAATTAATAATTTTTTGAAATTATAACTATAATTGTTATGATATTTTCAGCATTGGCTCTAGAGCATATGGCGCTTTAAGCGAATTTTTTTTGTGAGGCCTTTTTTTTATTTTACAATTTCAATAAAAAGACTCAAAAATTCATTCCACCTTTAATTCTCGAATTTTAAGAGTAATAAAAACGATCTTAAAAAATTTCAAAAACAAAACTTAAAAAAGAGCCACGATGATATCTTTTTTACTTCCAAAAAAATTATTACAAAAATAAAAAACAAATAAATAAGAACAGTATTATTTTCAAATAGAATGTTTAGAATGACAGCACATAAAATGTTGAAATGATGAATTGATTATCAAATAATATATATGAATTTTTTATTTTAAGAAACTACTTTTTCTTTTTTAAATTAACCAATGAATGTAATAATTTTCTTTGTTAAAAAAGGAGCAAGAAATTTTATGTTTACTAATTTGTTATATTACAAGGTTTTAATATAAATTAAAAGGAATATTAAAAGTAAAAGAATTTAATTTTTTTCTAGGAAACTGAAAAAGGTAAAAAATTAATTTTTTTTCTTGGAAAGACTAATAATGAATGATTTTATGGTTAAACAATATTATTAATTATATCTCTTTAACATTAAAATTACCAAATATTGATTTTATATTTTAAAAAAATTCTTAGTTGTAGCATAATTGTTAAGTATAAAGATGTCTAATAAGTTTTTCTATAATACATAATTTTAAAAAAATCTTTATTAATTATAGAATTTTTAAGAAAATACTCAAAAAATGAGGTATTAAAAAAATATGGGACCTTAGACGACTGTCTTGTTCGCCTATACTTAAAGTCATCCCTAGATTTTTTATTAAAAAATGACTCCATTATTACTTTTTTTTTCTTGAATTTAAATATAATTATATCTCATCTCTAATTTTACTTTTGCTTTTAGAGGTTCAAATTTAAAACTTATAAATTTTAATTTTTTTGTTAATTTATTTTATATTGAGTGGATTAATTCACGTTTAATAGATTAAATTGGTAAAATACAATGAATTTTTAGTTGATTAAAATGTTTGTTCATTGAATTGTATATATACTTTATACATTAATAAATTATTAATTTATCAATTAATTGATACTTCTTTAATTTAGTAGCTTTTGTATAATCCCAATATAATTATTTTGCAGAGATTTTTACTGTACAATCACTCTCACATGTTGCTTTATTAACTAAATATAATAAAGAAAACTAATCAAATACAATTATTATATGGATTATTTTGCCATATTTGCATTGTATAATGGGTAAGATTTAGTTACCAGATTTGCAGATCATAATGGCTATGATTATATGTATGTAATATTGGTCTTGATTTTGGTTAATTCTAGGATTCTATCTTCGTTTGATAGCTTTTTTTTTTTATCCTTATTATGATCTTGATCTTCCGATTGTTCATACGACTCCTATCAGAAAAATGATAAAATTCAACGGGACATTTTGATCGAATATGACAAGTCTTTAACAGATGAAATTTACTTAAAATTCTGAATTAATCATATCTCGTTAGGCGTTTGTCAAGGAGTAATTAGTAACTAAAAGTACCCAGCTACTGTGAATTTTTTTTTAAATTACAATTAGCCTAACCAGCGATTGTGTACATTAATTTTTGTAGATAGAGTGAAAATTAATTTTTTATCTTTTTACTTTTTTTATGATTCGAACTGAGTCACTTCCATATGTTTAGAAGTTACTCCTGAAATTTGGTAAAAGTATATTTAGTTTATATATTTTTAAAATGTGAGGGATATCATGTGCCTAATTTGGTAAAAATACACAATTAGCGCAAACCCTAAAATATTATTATTTTGCCCGAAGAATGAAAAAAAAAAAGAATCATTAGTTAATATTTTATATCATTTGTTAATAATAATATCTAGGGAGCAGGTGCCAGTTGGCAGTGGCAGAAGAGAGAGAGAGCTAGCTCGTGGATAATAATCTTTTAATAATATTTTATTTTTTGAAGTAGCTATAAGTTGTACAATAGTTTTGCCTATGGATCTATTTAGTTTCTTAAATCTTGTAATAAAGAAAAGGAGGAATTTCACTTTTCCTCGCAAATCACGACATAATTTGATTTACTCAGTGTAATTGAAGACATCGTCGCACCCCCTAACAATTAAAGTTTACTTCAATAGTTGACTAGCTTTCAGCCTTTCACCAATAAAAAACCATTTTGCTCTTAAACATTCGTATTTACGTGTAAAACTTTTACCTTAAAAATTCAAATTTTACATTATAATAAGGATAAATGTGTAATTGGTAAAAATTTAAAATTTAGTATTATTAAGATTATTCATAAAAATAGAAATTTGTAAAAACTATAAAACAAAAAATATTCACATTATTCATAAAAAATGAAAATTTTTAAAAAGTAGGAAATTAAAAAAATTCGCATTACTCATAAAAAATTTAAATTAGGAGAAATTGCCAAACACTAACCCTAATTGACTAGAAATCGCCAAATTGACCACAAATTGCAGAGTTCTTCATAGCAACGACAACTGTTAGGAAGAGCAGCAACCGTCGTTATGCTGATGGAGTAATAGTGGCTCGCCTTACTTGCGTGGCAACAATAGCACCATAAGTGCCACCGTAGCATATGAGGCTAAGTCATATACGAAAATTAGTTTAAGAGTTAAAAATTTCCTCAAATTTGTATCATTAATTGAATAACTATTCTCAGCTAATATGAGACAGTTATTAACACTTTTTGTCATGTAAAAACTGGTACTTTTATCTGGTCTTTGTTGCGTGGTAAGGTAAAATAAGTTTACTTGTGCCTGAGTATAGTTCTAATATCATATAGAAACTCATAAACCTAATTCATATTTAAAAGTTAGTTCAAGAGTTGCCTCAAGCTTATATTATTAACTTAGTGACTATTTTCAACAAATGTGGAATATTCTTAATGCCCCATCACGTGTAGGCTAATCTTTTTGCGAAGCCCTCGTAGGTGTGGCTTCCTTGCACAGCAGCAGTAGCCGCATGCTGGCTTGGTTAATTTAATTATGAAGAATGCGGAATCTCCATTATGGGAACGAATTTGAGCTTCATCTGTTGAATTGAGATTATATTACAGTTTGGGTTAGAGTTTGACAACTGATCTGAAATATTTGATGAAAATGTCTTTTTCTAATTTATCTTACTTTTAAATTATAAATATTCGTAATATTATACAAAAAGTCCATTTTACCCTTTAGCCAATTAAAGTTAACAAAAAAAATAATATTGGAAAGGGATGCGATGATGTTTTTCAATTATTGTTGGGTAAATTGAATTATAGCGTAACGTACAGAGATACAGTAAAAATTTCACTTAAAAAAAATAAATTCCAGGGATATTGAGTATCTACTATTTTTTAAATTCTACAAAGTGAACTGCGCTCCTATTAAACTTGAGGCAATATATGCAATCAATCCTTTATGTAATGGATAAATCTAAGGCAGCAGCATTATGATCGGCCTGTTTGCAATTATAAAGTTAAAATTTAATCACATATGCGCTCCTTAACAATCACATCCTTTATTTTATAAAGTCGTCAATACAGAATCGGATTAATAGTGAATTGTCTTTCTATTACTATTTAGTCTAATGGTAATTCAATGTTTTTATTTTTCAATTATGTAAGTATAGATCAAATCTAAAATCTCTTATTTCTAACATGAGATTTCACTGCATCAACTAGAGATTTCACTAAATTTACTTGATGACACTAACTTTATTTATTTATTACCCTAATAACAACCGCGGCATTATTAGTACACCTGGTACAAATTTTTAAATGTCCGGAGCCAAATTTTAAAAACAAATGTCCCCGTCGGCGCCTACTCTTGTCTTTAGTTGTTGGTTTGGCATGCACGTCCAATATCCTTTTGTCTTCGTAATTCCTTAATTTTTAATTTATAAAGGAATTCTTTTTATTTAAAATGCATTCTTCGTGGCATGAACTCTTCTGAAGCGCTGCCTAAATTCTTCAAACCCTCTCAAATATTCGAGGACTGTCCACTCCACTCATATTTCATGAGGGATAGACTAGTTCCACTCAATTATTTAATAATTGAGGGAGGATTGTAAATAAGCCCCACAACATACAAATACTTTTATGGAGGCTCGAACCCTTGCACTCAATATTGTAAGTGCAATGGTTCTCTCACTGGACCAAAGGCCCATTGGTCCTTGCATTTTTTAATTTGAATCTGCATTAATCCACTCGACAAAATCCCACACAATTAACTTTACGTACTTGAATAACTTGTGGAAGTCCCCATTAGTAAGTGCAAATATCTAGTCTTTCTCTAATATAGACGTCTTTAGTTAGAATAATATTAAAATATAAAAAATATATATATTTCAACACATTAAAACTGATTTTTTTTATTAATTAGTGGTATCTTCACTTTTTGAAAATGAGGATGTCGCCATTAAATAATTACAATATATATATATATATATATATATATGTGATTTAGGATCTCGAGCATTATTAAAGTTTGAGAAAAATATTACACAAACTTTAAAAAAGTCCAAAATTATGGATTATATATACATATATATTTGTCGACAGCTGTGTGGTCTAACATGCCTTTCTTTGATATGCGGTGGCTTCAATAAAAAAAAATTCGGTGGCTTCATATATATATATATATATATATGATTTAGGATCTCGAGCATTATTAAAGTTTGAGAAAAATATTACACAAACTTTTAAAAAGTCCAAAATTATGGATTATATATACATATATATTTGTCGACAGCTGTGTGGTCTAACATGCCTTTCTTTGATATGCGGTGGCTTCAATAAAAAAAAATTCGGTGGCTTCATATATATATATATATATATATATAGGATTTCCATTGAGATCTTAAATAGTATTAATTATGTGTGTTGCCTTTACATGTATTAAGGACATTTCTGTTTTCCATTTGAATGAGAACTTCATATACAGTATTTCTTCTATCTTATCATGAGAAACAAATCCTAACAGTAGAGATTGTTATGTGAAGGTGACCTAGCACTCCAAAACTGACCGTGCTTAATTTGTTAGATTAAAAAAAAAGAACACTACAAGTCTTTATCAATTTAATGTAATAAAATGCAACCTGCAAAACTCATACTTCTCCCATATAAATACTTGAGAGCACATGTATACTTTCATCACGCCATTGTTAGCTAGCACTTAAAGAAATCGCTGAATTCAATCTTTATTGTCCATCTTCAGAAATATGTCAACTCAAGAAGTTTCATTACAGAAAAATGTTCGTAACGCAGCGGATTTCCATCCTAATATATGGGGAGACCATTTCCTCACATGTCCTTCTGAGGTCCTTAAACATCTCATTACTGATTACATACATTCATAGAACATGCATGCATGCTCATTAGTGTTTTTTTTGCATACAGACGATAGATACTTGGACTCAACAACAGCACAAACAACTAAAAGAAGAGGTGAGGAGAATGATGGCATATGATGCCGATAAACCTGCCCAGAAATTGCGATTGATTGATGCTGTCCAAAGGTTAGGTGTGGCTTACCACTTCGAAAAAGAGATTGATGATGCGTTGGAGAAAATAAGTCATGACCGTTTTGATGATAATGATGATCTCTTTATCGTCTCTCTTCGTTTTCGATTGCTTAGGCAGCGAGGAGCTAAGATGTCATGTGGTATGAAATCTTTCTTAAGCTATGTTAATTGCAAAGTCTTTCTAATTAAATATAAGACATCTAATTGAGTCTCGATTGCTTGTATTGTTTAATGTGATTAGATGTGTTTGAGAAGTTTAAAGATGACGATGGAAAATTCAAGGCATCATTGATGAATGATGTTCACGGCATGCTAAGTTTGTATGAGGCAGCACACCTAGCCATTCACGGAGAAGATATTTTAGATGAAGCAATTGTTTTCACGACAACTCACCTTAAGTCAATGGTATCCAATTCTCAGGTAAACTCTACTTTTGCTGAAGAAATACGTCATTCTCTCAGAGTTCCTCTCTGTAGAGCCGTATCAAGGTTAGAGTCAAGGTATTTCTTGGATATCTATTCAAGAGACGATTTGCACGATAAAACTTTGGTCAATTTCGCGAAGTTAGACTTTAATATACTGCAAGCAATGCACCAGAAGGAAGCAAGTGAAATTACAAGGTAAATTAATATTCTTCTAACGTGGAACGTAAAGCCTATTTGGTGTTGTTTTGCACTTACCTCATAGTGTATTTGAGGAAAAATATCTTATTACAATTAATTTTTTTTTTAATAATAACACCCAAACATAAAGTTTTAGAGTGTTATGAAATTTCAAATATATATTCTAGAATTGTTAATAGTGGTAGTTGTAGGTATTTGTGGGTTGTATTTTTTGTGTGTTATTTGTTTGTTACGAGGTGTGCGAGAAATATTAAATCAGTCTAATAGGAAATTAGGGTAATAGTGTAATTTCCAGAATTTGAGAGCCAATATTTACGAAAAGTTGGTACCAACTTAGAATGGAGGCAAATATGTAAAGTATATAAGGAAGTGAGAATATTCTATCAAAGTTATAATGTTAGGGAGATAATGGTATATTAACGAAAATATTTCCGAAGTAAATGGTAAAATACAATTTCTTCAAAACTTAATTTATTTTTTTTCTTTTACAGAACAAATTTTCCGAATAAAATTTGGAAGATTCTCGTTTTTCACTTTAAAGATTTCGGCTTTTACCACTTACCCATTATAATTTTCATAATGCTCATATTACCTCTTGATATTCAAATTTCAATGAAAAAAGAAAAAAAGAAAAGTGGTTTGTTTTGTGAATGGGATGACTTTTCCTATAAAAGGTTTGACGTCAAGGAGATAATGATGCATTATATGAAAATTGTAAGATTGCAAGTGATAAATAAGTAAAACAATGGAGGTACGTAAATATGCCAACGCTTTTATCAAAACTTTCAGATGGCTCTAAGTCATTCAGTATTAAGTAATTTATATATTATAATGAAAAATGAAACCTAATTGTTTTCATTTCTACGTTTCTCCAATATAAAAGTAACAATTGTTATCTTAACAAACTTATAATGTAAGTGGATCTTCAATTTAGCAAACTAGCTAATTTTTATTTGAAATTGAATTTCAGGTGGTGGAGAGATTTAGACTTCCTTAACAAGCTGCCTTATATTAGAGACAGAGTCGTGGAGCTATATTTTTGGATACTAGTGGGAGTGTCCTATGAGCCCAATTTCAGCACTGGTAGAATCTTTTTGTCCAAAATAATATGCCTTGAAACCCTAGTAGATGATACATTTGACGCCTACGGTACTTTTGAAGAGCTCACAATCTTTACTGAAGCAGTTGCAAGGTTTAAAACCACGCATATATACATGCTTAGAAAAGCATTCCATCGCTTATCTATGTTTCAAAACATGCATATTAATAGAATTAATGGATTTGATTTTCAGATGGGACATTGGCCACATGGATGCACTACCAGAATACATGAAATTCATTTTCAAGACACTCATTGATGTCTACAGTGAAGCTGAGGAAGAACTGTCAAAAGAAGGAAGATCAAACAGCATACAATATGCAATACGATCGGTAGGCAATTTCATTTCATTTGATTTTTCATTTTAGTTTTTGGGCAATGTGCATTATTGTTGACTTCGATTATATTTCTCAGTTTCAAGAACTAGTTATGAAGTACTTCTGCGAAGCGAAATGGTTAAATGAAGGTTATGTTCCGAGCATGGACGAGTATAAATCAGTTTCATTAAGAAGTATCGGTTTTTTACCGATAGCGGTAGCTTCCTTCATTTTTATGGGTGATATTGCAAGTAGGGAGATCTTTGAATGGGAAATGAGTAACCCTAAGATCATAATAGCCGCGGAAACTATTTTCAGATTCCTGGATGACATAGCAGGCCATAAGGTACGTGTTGCTACTCCATCTTATATTATAATAATAATAATAATAATAATAATAATAATAATAATATCTAATAGAAATACTTGACCATATTAAAATCAGAAACAAGGTTAAAAGACCAAAAAAAAGAAAAAGCACAGACTTGAATGTAGTTTATTTTGTCATGCATTATTAATGACATCTTTATTTTTCTTTTTTCCCATCTTTTAACTTATCCCCGATTTTAATATGTCACATGTATCTTATTAGAAGCTAGAAGAGAAGAAAAACATGGATTTCAACATATTACTTTTGTCTTTTAGTGTTTTGAAATTCATATTTCTCTGTCTTTTAACGCCGTTTGCATGAACATATATATTTATTCTTAGATTCGGAAATCCTAAATTTAAGTCCGGAGTAAAATTTTTTCTATATGTATATAAGTCAATCAGTTCTACAGTTCATTATTAATACTCTTTATTATACATATAAGATATAAATATAACATAACATATATGCCGAAAGGAAAAGAAAAAAAAAAAAGATGATGGGTATATTTTCTTTTTTCCTTAACCAATAATTTGCAACTATGATGTAGTTTGAGCAAAAGAGAGAACATAGTCCCTCAGCTGTTGAATGCTACAAGAATCAACATGGTGTGTCCGAGGAAGAGGCAGTTAAAGCGTTGTCGTTGGCAGTTGCTAACAGTTGGAAAGTTATAAATGAGGAGCTGCTTCTCAACCCAACTGCTATTCCTTTACCTCTGCTTCAGGTGATTTTTGATCTCTCATGTTCGGGCAACTTTATGTACGGCGACGCTCAAGATCGCTTCACGCATTCAACGATGATGAAGGACCAAGTTGACCTGGTGCTGAGGGACCCCATTAAGCTCTGAAGATTAAAGTAATGTTGCTGATTTCCTATCGTAAAGTTGAGAAAGTTGGTAATAAATTAAGTTGGTGCTTGCTAGTTATTTAGCTAGCTAGGGGATGTTCAATTGATTAGGCCTATATTCTAGTAAAAATAAAAGGTGTAAGAACGAATCTCCCGCACACCAACTTCATAATAATGTATTTTTTTTCATCTATGTCTGTTTGTTGGGGTGAAGTGCGTGGTAGCCTAAAAAAACAAGTCTGAGATTAGAATAAACAGCAATTCTACTTGCTTGGAATAAACGATATTACCAGTTTTACTATACCTTTAATTTCTGGTGCATTATTGGTATGGTGATTTTGCCATTTTCTGCTCTAATTAATGTTCTAAAGTTTTACTACTTAAATCCCAATAGATTCTGTGTTGGGTGATGGAGCGAGATAGTGGAAGTGAATTGATAGTATAGATAAAATTCAGATATAGTTATTGAAATACAAGTATGCAACTCAAGAGGAGGGGTGAATTGAGATTCTAAAAATTATTTGATTCTAAGACAAATTATCATGCAAATCTAGAATGAGTTTAAAGTAATAACAATTAAGTTGATCACAATATAAAAAGATAAGGGAAGAGAAATTCAAACACATAAATTTTTACGTGGTTCGGCCAACCTCGCCTACGTCCACGCCTCTAAGATTTCCGGGCTTGAGGATTCCACTAAGTAAGCCTCCTAGGCTTCAAATGCTTACATTTGACTTCCAAGGTGTCAATAACCTTTACAACAAGAGATTATCCCAATCTCTTTAACCCAAGTGTATCCCAACACTTACAATCACTCAAAACAAAAGATTTCAAATTTGTTTTGCCTCTCACAATATATAAGATTACACAATGATGCCCAATATGTGAATAGATGAAGCAAGAATGTGTTTTAAGCCCTATGAAGATTGTATTCTCGAATATAAGCTCAATAGCCGTGTTGTGATCAATCTTCTTTGAATTTCAATGAGCTTATTTATATTTGGAGTTAAAAAACTAGCCGTTACAAACTGTCAGCCCGAAAACGGCTCACCATTAACCATTAACGGTTAACCGTTTACGCTAGTCAAAAGTTACCGTTGGGCCAAATTTCAAATAAACGGTTTGCTGTTTAGGATTACCCTTTCGCCATTAAATTCCAGAGACCTGCAAGATGAATATCAGTTATCCGTTTATAATAAACGGTTCGCCGTTTATTTCCAGTAACCTGCAAAACAATTCAGCCTTTATCTGGTTTTGTTAAACAGTACTAGAGGAGTACAACCTTCAATTCTGGATGTTATCGGTTAACCGTTTCAATAAACGGTTCACTGTTAAATTCCAGTAGCCTTTCCATCTTTTGTGTTTTTCGTTTTTCATAAACGGTTAGAGCTTAGGCAATATGTTGCTCTCCGGTATTAATCGGTTAATCGTTTAAAAAGAAATCGGTTCACCGTTTATTTCCAGAATCACATTTTAAACCAGATTTTACAGAGAATCTTTTTCTAATTTGAAAGTCCATCTTTTATGAATATGAATGGAATGATTATTAGGGTTTTCGTTTATTAAGGAATAGCTTTAACATTTTTATCAAAAACCATTTAAAGTTTGTTATCATCAAAATCAATATTATTAACATATTCATGTTAACAATCTCCCCCTTTTTCATGATGACAAACTTCATTCAATATTTAGCTCCCCCTTAATATGTGCTCCCCCTAAATGTATGGCCAAATTAAGAAATGTCCATAAAAAGATTTTTGCTCAAGAAAATATTTTTAAATTCATGCTAAATCTCCCCATAAATATCTCCCCCTTCATCATCAAAAATAAAAGAGAGAAAGGAAAAATGCAAATCCGTTAAAGAAGGTACCCGGTTTTGGTGAGCAAAAATTTTGGCAGAGTTTCCCCTTAAAAATGAGCAAAACCACTAATAAAAAATGAGATTAAAACACTTCCAAAATATATTAACAACAACTCCATCTTTCAACAAACCAACAACGCCATGAACAAACAAACCAACACTTCAATATCCAATAAACCAACAATTTCATCAACCAATTGCCAAGTCATCCAACATCAAGAACATCACAAAAATATGTCATCAAAATCCAGAAAGAGCGTATAGAGGTAACAGTGTATATAAAAATATAAATGGCAACATGCAAACAACCAAAATATGAAATGTATGTGCTAAAATAGAACTTAGAAACTATGGAGGTGAAGAAGATGTTCTCCCCGGATTATAGCCGAAATAGCGGAGAAGAGTGCGATGTCCAGCGATAAACTCAAGCTACTGATCAATGCTCTGCTGCTGGAAGGTCTGAAAGTCAGAACGTAGCTGCTGGTGGTCACGGGAAACAGTGTCCAACCGATCAAGAATCAGCTGTTGGCGCTCCGAAATCCGATGAACATCAGTAATCAATTGCTGCACAACATCTGAAGCAGGGGGCGGAACTGGAGCTAGAGGCGGCATAAAGGCAGATGGCTGCTCGGGAATAGCAGATGGCTCAGGAGCAAGAGGCGGCTCGAAAGAGGAGGGAATGTCAGCATCCATCGCACGCTCCTCGGAATCAGAGTCCGCTGGAGGCTGAGGGACAAAACGGCGACGCAGGGGATGAAGATGAGCTCCTAATCTAAAGTTAGGAAGCTGATCGGGAGGATAGATATCATTAAGCATCCGATCGTCCTCCGGAGCAATCAAGATATCCCAATTTTTGGAGTTACTTGTTTTTATCCACTCTCTATTCTTCCTAGAAAAATCGATACTAGTCATGGACTCGGGACCAATCCGTCTAGTCTCCATATAACTGGTATCAAGAGGAGGCACCTCAAAGCGTTGCAGTATCTTAGTAATGATACTGCCATAAGGAAGCAAGCGGTGATTAACCGCAGGAGTACTCAACATGTGCCGCACAATAACATACCCGAGGTTAATAGGACGATTTGAAAGTAGGCTATCTAGTAGGCCAATGTCCAACCTCGTAACCTCATCCGAGTGACCCTTCCTAGGTGTCATTATGTGCTGTAAAATAGTGTAAAGAATGCGAACTTGGAGAGGTAAAAGTTGAGACCGAAAAGGAAGCAAGCAAATCTGATTAGAAAAGTCTCGACGATGACATATATTACGGACTCCATCAGTATGACAAAAACTGTCAAAGAAAAAGGCTTTCCTAGAAGTGTAAATATCATGCCCCTCACTAGAGATGCCAAGAAAGTCAGCTAGGTCTGCATCATCAAACTCTATAAGCACACCGCCGACTTGAGTAACTATCCTATTTAGGCGAGTTGCGGAGATTTCCATGTTCGAATAAAAAACTCGCACTAAATTGGGATAAAATCGGTCATCAAAATCAATGGCAGTCTCCTAAGGCTGAAGCATATCTCGAATGCTTCTACCATATACAACTAAGTTACTGAAATCATCAATTTCAACATAGAATGAGTCAAGTACCTTTCGACTATCGAAGCAATCCTCAAACCGCTTGGCCAATGAAGGCCTGGGGAAATGAATTCTTGCAAATTCAGAGACTTCCCATGGTGGTATAGGATTCCTTGGAGGCACGGATTTTCGCCTGAGATTTCTCTGAGGGGGTGCAGCCATGGAGAAGCACAACGAAGTGTGAAAAATGCGGGAGAGATGTGATGAGAAGAAAATGAATCAATGATTTGCTTAGGAATGAGTAGAGGATGGGATTTTGATGCTCAATTTGGTTAAAAAAGGGGAAGAATCGGATTAAAATTGAAGAAACCCAACCCGCGGCAGTTAGGGTTTAGATTTGGGATTTTTCAATTTTGGGATTGATTTGAAGTTTTGAATCAGTGAAAGTATTCGAAAGTGTTCTAAAGGTGATAAGAAATGATTTTGTAAGTTTGATTTGGCAAGAAAAGCAAGAAAAAATGAGGGTTTGAGGGCAGAGAAATCTTCAGCTGTGCAACAATGGCCGAAACGGTGAAAGGGCAACTGGAGAAGGGGAAGAAAAAACCTTTGAACAGTTTTATAATCGTAAAAACGGTTAACCGTTTATTTAAACGGTTAAGGGGTGACTACTAGAGGCTAAAGAATAGGCAACGGTGAAGGCTTAAGCACTTAACGGCTAAGGAGTAACTGTTAAAGGACTCTCTATTTTTAAACGGTTTACCGATTGCAACAAACAGTGAAAGAGTAAAAAGACAGGCATATAATCTCGTTTCTGGAATAAAACGGTTCACCGTTTGTTGAAAACGGTTCACCGTTTGTTGAAAACGGTTATCCGTTTATTTTATCTATAATTTCACACATTTGATATAATTTTTGGCCAGCAAATAATACATTCCAAGATCATTTAACTGATCTAAAAATGTTTTATGAGCCATTTTAATGCATGATTCATTAACATGTATTCAAGCAATTAATTCATATAATCAATCAAGAATTAACAAAGCAAATACATCATTTGACTATCATTTCATAAATATTAAATCACAAATAAGTCACTCAATTCAGTACACTCAATAGCATGAATAGAGATGATAATGCGAAAATTTCATCATCCCAAGTTCATGCCGAATTTTTGAAAATTGTTCTTCGCAAAGTGGTTTAGCAAAAATATCGGCAAGTTGTTTTTCCGTAGAAATAAACTCTAATGCAATATCTCCCTTTTGAACATCTAATACAAGTGGATGAGCTAAAAAGCTTCTCTCTCGTTGCAAATTCATACCTACAAAATAGATCTAGGTTCCGAGATTCTCACTAAATAAACAATTAGTATGCTACTTGACAAGCATGAAGCCAATATGGTAATTGCAGATTTGACAAAAAGGATTTCAACAATATTATCTCAACAGCACCATCAACGGAAATCAAATACAGATTTCCAATCAATCAAGGATTCCTGGCTTGATTGTACATAACCACTTTCAATCACGTTCCAAGACTTATGTAAATACCATAGCTAAACTAAACTCTTGTGTATAAATATCATTTGTGTTCTTTTGTAAATTACTCAATAAAGATATATACCTCTCAACTTATCGAAAAGTGTTTTATGGTATTAGAACCCTATAGCTTTAATTTCCCAAATGGTTGAACCCAAACTTTCTCTCCAAACACTCCACCAATGCTCCAGCCTAGTCTCTATCAAACTTACTTCCCAAAACATTCTTGTATGGAAGTCCTAGGTTCTTCCGCTGATACAAAGCCTAGATCTTGAGCATTACATTAACGATGATGGGACACCATCTAATCAAGTTATTATTGATGGGAAGGAAGTTAACAATCCAGAGTTTTCTAATTGGAAAAACAATGACAGATTACTCACGACTTGGCGAAGGGGAATGATGACCGAAGATATTTTATGTTTCAACATTAACTAGTTTCTAGATGCAAGACATATAAAGCTGCTTGGGATATACTTTAAAGTAATTTTGAAGGCGACAATTCAGTAAAATGTTCTAAACTTTAGAAACTTACATATGATTTTGAGAACTTTGAAAATGCATGATCTTGAAACTACATTTTAATTTAATTTTAGAATCCTTACAATTGTTAATGATTTTTCTTGGAAAATATATTTCTAAGGAAGAAATTTGTAGAAAAATCCTAAGATATGTCTATCCTAGATATTATCCTAACATAGAATATGTTGATTGAAACATTAGCTAAGCAACCAAAGAGAGTGATGAATTGGGTTTCTAAAAATTATGGTTAAGCAAAAAATAAAAAAAAATAACAATATTTAAAATGTAAAAAGAAAAGGGAAAGAGAATCGAATATGAGATGTTTACGTGGTTCGGCAAATCTCACCTACGTCCACGCCTCCAAGCTCATCGGGATTAATGATTCAACTAATCAAGCCTTACACTGTAAGGCTTCAAAATCTTTACAGTTAACTTCCAATGTGTCAATCAACCTTTACAACAAGAGGTTATCTCAGACCTAGTAACCTAAGTGTTTCCCACACTCTCAAACACTTAATTTGATAAAAATTAAACAAATTTTCCTTCACACACAACGTATGTGTTTATAGATGAAAGCCTAAAGTGTGATCTAACAAGTTTTAAGCACAAGAAAGATTTAATACACAATAATAAGCTCAATAATAATTGTAGAATCCGTTATATTTTGAATTTGATCAAGCCTTTTTATAGTTGGAGAAGAAAACTAGCCACTTTTTAGATATAATCAAATTATCGAGAATCAGAAGTCAGATTGTCGTTTTGACTTGTATAAGCTATCTTTATGTTGAGGTTTAAATAGTCAGTTCACCGTCTTGAAGTTATTGGTTTATTGCTTAATCCTAGAAGTCAGCTTATTGTTTGCTAATAATCGGTTTGTTGATTAATTTTAATATCCTTGCAAAGAGCTATTAGCTAATCGTTTTCAATTAAATTGATCTATGGAATTTGTTGGTTAACCATTTTCTAATAAAAGATTCACCAATTCCATAAAATTTGCTTATTGGAATTTATCGATTTATTGTTTTCCAATAAATAGGTCATCGTTATCTTTCAAAATCAAAACTACATGTAATCCTTATAAAATTGGTTTGTCGTTTCAAGATTATCAGTTATTAGTTTTTGTTTAAATTCTTAAACTTATCTAGAAACTTTATACAGCCTAAAAATTAACCAATTTTAGCGACTCTAACATCCTTAATCTAGTTTTTTTAGCATTAAAATCAATGTCATGAAAATATTTATATAAACACTGATATGTCTACTGTGACTGGAGGCCCTTTTATAAGGAAATTAATGGTCTATGAGACTAATTACTTGAATTTAAATCCTAAAAATAAAAAAGAATATTGAATTTCAGGCTGAAACACAGGATGTCATCGCCTAACCAAGTGAGGATGATAATCCATATGTGTACGTGGATAATTCTCTTACGCTAATTGCAAAGAATTTCAAAAAGATGGGGAAAAAAAAGAACTTCAACAAACCAAAGAAGACTTCTAAATCAGTAGCTCCAATGACTCAAAAAGGTTCAATGCAGAGAATGTGGAGGCATGGGACACATACAAGCACAATGTTAACACTCTCATGAAAAAGAAAGCAATGCAACTAACTTGGAGTTATGATGATTCTAATGATAACATTGATGAAGAAAACCTTATTGGAGGACTTGTTACCCATGATGATGGGTCATGACAAACTAATAACTATGTACATGAATTAAACATTGAAGGTGCATGCTCTCTAAAACCTTGCATATAGCTCCCTATAAGAAAGACATTGATTCTCGTCTTCTTATGCAATATGGTAACAAGAATAATGATTCAGATAGTAACGTCAGTGACATTGATATAAACAAAAAGAAAGCTTTTGATGAAAGTTGTAAGATGATGTTTGTTAAATGGAAAGAAATCTATAATGAGAATATGACTTTAATGACTCAAGTATCTAATCTTTTGGATGATAAAGAAAAACTTGAGAGTGAGAAAATTCATTACAAGTTTTTATTTACTGAAAAAGATAACTAATTGTTTATGGTGATCACAAAATTACAAAATAACAAAAAATCACTCAAGATGATGAATTCTAAAACTCAATTCTTAGATCATATCTCGCTAATTGGCAAATCTAACTCAGATCATCATAGTCTTGGATATCAACATGGTAAAGACTCAAATTCTTAATGTGTGTTTGTTAAAGTTTCTCTACTAACGGCTTCTCCACCAGAAGTTAAAGTTCTATATCATTAAAAACATAAAGTCGTTGCACATTCTTCACTAGTTCATCAAGGTAAAAACAACAGGTTTATTTTTATTTTTAACTTTTGCCAAGCTAAAGACCATATAAGACCTAATCACTTCAAGTTCATAAAATATATGAAAAAAGCTACGTTCTTTAGTTATTGTTATAGGAAACCTAGGATGAAACCTAGACCTAAAGTTGAGACAAATGACAATGAATTTAAAACCACTTGGATAAGAAAGACTAATTATAAAGCCTATATTTCTTTATTTCTTTAAGAGTTTGTGCTACTGACTTTTGGTACTTTGATGGTAGTTGTTTTAGACATGACAGGCGATAGAGGTGCCTTTATCAATTATCAAAAAATTGATCGAGAAAATGTGGCTTTTGCTGATGGTGTGAAAGGTCGCGCACTTGGAAAGGGAAAACTAAATGTAGAAGGCTTTCCAAAGCTTGACAATGTTCTTCATGTGAAAGATCTCAAAGTAAATTTACTCAACATTAGTCAAATTTGTGATCAGAACTTGTTTGTCAACTTTGATAGAAACAAATGGCATGTTCTCATTGTTGATGAAAATTTAATTTTAGAAGGACATCAATCATCTGATCATTTTTATTAATTGACTATTTTACTTATTTACCATAAGACCACTCTTGACGATGCATACTTATGGCATAAAAAGCTTCATCATTTGAACTACAAGTTACTAACTAAAATTATGAAAATAGGTGCTGTCAAAGGAGTATGAATGCTAAAAAAGAAACAATCTGGAGTATGTGGTTCATGTCAATATTGCAAACAACAAAGGGTGTCACATAATGCTAGTGGAGATAGAACAACGTCTAAGGTTCTCCAGCTACTTTACATGGACCTTATGAGACCAATGCAAGTTAAACGTTTAGCTAGAAAGAGATAAGCATTTGTGTGTGTAAATGATTTTTCTAGGTGTACTTGGGTTAATATTATTCAAGAAAAACCAGTTACATTTGATGTGTTTAAAAAGCTTTGTGAAAAGATAAAAAATGAACAAGATTGCAATATTGTTGAACTAGAAGTGTTCATGAAAAAGAATTTGAAAACTCTACTAGTTTTGAGAAATATTTTAATTTACATGGAATTTCACAAAAATTTTCCTCCATTATTACTCCACAACAAAATGGTGTTGTCGAAAGAAAAAATAGGTCCTTATATGAAATGGGCTCGAGTGATATTGAACTTGAAGAAACTTTTAAAGAGTTTATGGGTTGAAGCTTTAACACTACCTACTACACTATTAATCGTGCTAATCTTCACTAAGAAAACTCCCTATGAGTTATGGAAAGGTAAGAAATATTATCTAAATTACTTTCATATTTTTAGGGGTATGTACTTTGTATTGAATGATTGTGAGAGTCTTGGTAAATTTGACTAAAAAAGTGATGAAGGCGTTTATCTTGATTATTCCAATAATAGTGGAGTATTTCGTGTTTATAATATGAGAACTCATAGCATTATTGAATCTGCAAATATAGTTATTAATGATTATCAAGATTTTGTAGATTACTTAGTTGAGAAAGAAATAATTAGTTTTCTAGAAACACCAAAGATTGTTTCAATTGCTCTTACAAATCAAATCACTGAGAAAGGTCAATCCAATGAGCCTTCTTTGAAAGAAAAAGAACCAGTTGTAGAAGACACAACTAAAGAAATTTCAAAAACTCCAGGAATTGTGAAAGCGAATGTTTTAAAAGTTTAAGCAATCATGGAATTACATGACCCAATTAGAAAGTAACCATCATTAAAAGTTAAAAAGAATCACAAGTTTGATCTTATTTTAAGTAATCTTGATCAATACATGGTTACAAGGAAAAGGTATGCAAATATGGTAAGATTCACTTGCTCATCATTGTTTGAATCTAAGAATGTTAAGGAAGCCTTGATGAATTTTGGCTTAAAGATATGCAAGAAGAGGTAGAACAATTTAAATAAAATGATATATGGATGCTAGTATCTAGACCTAGTCATACTAACACTACAAAAAAAAAAGAACCTACTATGACAAGTAAAACTATCATAGTAGGGGTTGGATGACGGTTGTTCATACCGTCGTTGTAGACAGCATCAAGAATTAATGGCAGAACAATACTTGTCACAGCCTGTGATAAATATAACTAGTTACACAATTATCATAACTTTATTCGAAGGAAATATAATAATTTGAATTTGACCCTTTTTTTTTAATTTGGCATGCTATATTTTGAACTTTTAGCGGGAAATCTTAAATTTGGCACGAAAGTAAAAATCATAATTAATTGATTTTTTTTACAATTAATTCTGAAATTAAAATTATAATTAATAAAAATGACTATTTTGTTACTACCATGAAATCATTATCAATTTAATAAAAATCTTGCAATTGATTTAGAAATTAAAATTTCATTATTTAGTTAATTAATTAGATTGTTAAAATGAATATTACAAATAAAAATTCACTGACAAAGAAAATGAAATGAATAACACTGAATAATTATCGATAATTGTCAACAAATATAATTTATCCAAATACAAGTGACAAGTCCAAAATAAATAGAAAGTATTGTAACAACATAAAAACCAAATTTCAGCAACATGTAGCAATTTTGAGACTAATGAACCATGATTAGTTCATTTCCAGCAACACAACCAAGCCAACAACACTGATCAAACCAAAAAAAAAAAAAAAAATCATTCTGGCAGTTTTAGTAAAGCATGCAACAAATACCAATTTAAGAAGAAGCTAAACGTGCAAAGATGCACCAATACTCAGGACATGTTTTGGCATCAAAGAAAAAAGATGGCCAATTCCAGCAATACCCACCATCTTCATCAAATTCCAACATAGCAAGTGTAACAAGCTAGGTAACTGCACAAGTAAAATATAACTTTATCAGATTCAAAGTCCATGACAATGCATATAGATTAGAATACTAGGCAATAGAATAATAGCTAGCTGAGGATCGAATGGAAAATTTTTTAAATTCATCAAATTTGATCTCAGCTAATAAATTACCTAGGTGGCTTCCCCTTTCAGACCAATGTAGTATATCTGAGTTGTGTCACCCTCAAAATTGTCAGGGAAGTGTATTGTGTAAAATAGCTTTTGCAGTATATTTTTTGAACCATATCTTCAAAAATCCTACATCCTCAATAGAACTTCAAAAGATAACCAGGCATAATCAATCAACTTAACAAAAATGTTTATCTAATTGTAATGTGAAAAAGTCATGCCAATAAATCAAAAGCAAATCAATATTACAAGTAGAACTCAATGAACATAATTTTAATTCAAAATGGAGACATAGAACTAGATTTCAAGTACAAAAGTCTACGGCTATGATGCAAGGATGAGAACTTTTATGAAGTCAACCAAACTTTCAATGAATGATTCAAAGAAATCGGTAACGAATAGACTCTGTGCAGCAACAAATATTTTTCAATCACATATATGCCATCCACGTTTTAGACACACTTCTTGGAAACAAGCCAATGTCAAGATAAAAGGTGAACCATAAAAGAGTATAAAGTGCACAAATTACCCTAAAAGAATTCAGATGTTACTCCCATGCTTTAAAAACTGACTTGACACTCCTTGGAATAGTCTTATTTAATGCAAACACCTAAAAAAACAATCCAATAAAAAAGAAAAAGAAAAATTACTGAAAGCAATTAAATGAAATAAATTGAAAAAACAAACAACAATAATTTCTTTTCAATCCTTAACAATGAAATAAACTAAAAATAGAGCCAACAACAGCTCAGAAAGAAGAAGCTCCTTGTCACAAAGCAAACAGGGCATTCATTCACATGAAGCAGCCCTTCACTGGACCTGTAAAGGACCATAACCTAACCTATTTACTGCAAAGTACACTAAAACATGGTGGGGAAAATTATCTTAAAACAGCTCCCTTGCAGTTACCACAGAATTTTTTGAAAGCTCACTGATGTGATGGAGCTTCTTTTATGATATGCACAGCTTTTTGGTTTGGCTTTGAGCATAATCAAAATCCAAAGACATCAATGAGTAAGCAAAACCAAGCTAAGCAGATAAGGCCTTTGCAGCAAAAATTTTAAAGTAACTAAATGCATACAAAAACCGAAGCATCAAGGTCAAGCTAACCTCAGAAGTAGCATTATTATCTACTGAAGTCTTTGCTTCAACAAATTTCCATGAAGCAGACATGTTACTTTTCCTCAAAGAATCAAGTATTAAAAGGCCTAAATCGATTGTGTTGGCTGTGACAACATCGATGACATAAACATTGGTTTAAATAATTTGCCACATATATAGTTAATATAATTAATAACAGGAAAGCATAGTTTTTGTAAGTAAGGTAATACAAATAACTTGTAACTAAAACTCTTCACCAACACACACTTACATCTTTTGATAGTAGAGATTTAAAGTACCGCAGTGCCAGTCTTTCTTTCCAATGTAATTTTGCACTAGTTAATTAAATTTTTAACTAAATAAATTGTAACATATGTACTTTGATTTTCTTAATCAAGTGTATGATTTAATTTTTCCGCTTCGAATCGAGATTAATTGAGCGCGATTAAGAGCTCGAGTGGTCGGATTTTAACTCCGTTACGGATCCGGTATAAGCTTAATTTGTATTAAGCTGGATAAAAAAAAAAAAAAGCCGGATTCTATAATTTTGGACGGGGGAACTGTTTTTATTTTTGGAAAATGAGGAGAGAGGGAGACAAGAGAGAGAGAGAGGTTTGACCCGATTTTGATCCGTTGACCCGACCCGGACCCGTAAATTGACCCGATCGGATCTCCCGTCTCCGGCCACCTTACCGGCCGTGCTTGGTACCGATCTGAAGCTTGGACGCCGGCCGTTATATACGTGCCGTCCTCGTCGCCGGAAAACGCCTGAAACGCTGCCGGTTGGAGCTTGAAACCCGCGGCCAAGACTCGTTTCCGTCGCCGTCGATTTAGCCAAATTTTTGGCACGCCACCACTTGGATCTTGTTCCTCAGCTCACCAGCATTACTTTCCGACCGACCCCGTCATCTGAATCGGCTGGATTGCCGCCGATTTGCTCTTGGAAAACTCGCGGCTTTGGGAGCTCGATCCGCCGCCATCGCCGCGCGTTGGAGGTCACCGCCGCCACCATTGGACTCAGCGTGGTCGGAACTATCAGACCTAAGCTCCCCGTCGTCGTTGACTGAAGTCCGGTCACCGTTGACCGGCAGGGGCAATTCGGTAATTTCATAAAAATTTGGGGTAATTTTGTAATTTGTGAAATCAGTGGATAATTTAGTAATTTGAGGTTAGGGCAGTAAGGTAATTGGAGATTTCGAGGATAATTCGGTAATTTAAGTTGTTAAGGACATGTCGGTAATTTTACACTCCGAGGGTAATTTTATAATTTCAGACATTGTAATTATTCCCGTGATCCGAATTGAGAACAATTTGGTAATTGAAGATTCTCCGGATATTTTGGTAAAATAATGATGTTGAGGGCATTTTGGTAATTTTGGCATGTAGGGGTATTTTGGTAATTTTGTTAATGCGGGAATAGCTATTGTTGATAGATATTCGTTTTGAGAAGTATTATGTAAGATTAGTTGTATTTCAAGTTAACGGAGAATGATTATGTCGTTTCCTTGATTAGGAGGATCTGCGAACGAGAATCAACCCGAGGACATTGTTGATACCGTGTCTGGACATTGTCACTGTGAGTGGAATATACAAAACTTATTTTTATAAGTATATGCCGATTTTATGATACAGTGCAGTATGTTTGAAAAATAAGTATTTGATACTTTAATTTAATGATTTTCTAGAAAATTGAGATTTATCTATGTGTTGAGATTTATTGTTATTAAAATGAGTTTGAATAATGATTTTATTGTCGCATTTAAGTAAAAGCATGATATTAAAATTGAGTGGATTTGAGATATGTTGAGCAAAAAGGAAATGAGATTTCAGATGAGATTATATGTTCATGTACATGTGCATTAAATGTTATTTGAGAAATCATTAAACAGTATCCTCCCCTCCAGATACAGAGAAACAGATAATATGAGATAAATACAGAGATACAGATGAGATGAGATAGAGGCCTTTGGGGCCGTCCGAATACACATAGAGGCTTTGGGCAGTGTGTTTGGGCGCTTTTGCCTTTTTGGGGGCATATGCATGCAGTATAATGAGTACAGATATACTGATATGAGATACAGACAGCTGTTGAGATACAAATGATACAGATGATACAGATGATATACAGGCCTTTGGGGCCGTCTGAGTACACACAGAGGCTTTGGGTCGTGTGCTTGGGCGCTTTTGTTCTTTGAGGACTAGATTGATATGATGAGATATGAGATTTTCCCTATCTATCCGTGTAGCTCCGGGGCGTGGCGGTACCCAGATAGTACGTCATTGCCTGTCCGTTGAGGTTCGGATATGATGAGATCATTCCCCTGGGTACTTGTTTGATGATAACTTTTGGATATACAGTATTTGATATGCCAAGTATTATGAGTCCATCGATTTTACGCAGATTTATGTAATATAGTATTTGTACTTTATTTTCGTTCTATCTACTGGTAGGGGTCCTGCCTACCCCCCACCTCCGGGTGGTTTTTAATAAAAAAAAAGTATTATGAGTCCATCGATTTTACGCAGATTTATGTAATATAGTATTTCAGTGACTGATTTAAATTAAATATGTTTATGTAAGTAAATTAGATTTTCAAACGAATCACAATAAACAATATATATGTTTGACATATTTGAAAAGTTTATTTTGATATATGTACGGATATTGATTTGTATGTTTTGCCCATGTATTTATGTGATGTGTTGATATGATATGTTGATATGTGTTTATGGACATGGGCATGTGTGAATATTTCATTGGCATGAGCACGACAATGCATTATGTTTTCCATGTTTTCTGGAAAACGAGAAAGTTGATTTTAGAAAATGGAATTTGAAGAAAGAAATATTGTTTTACAGTTTTAGCTTGGATGCTTGAATTCGTTACTGGCTTAGTGGAGGACTCTCGAGATGTTTATATAATTATGAGATAAGTGGGCGAAGGACGCATTGCGAGAAGCCCAAAAAGTATGAAAGAGTATGACAGTTATGAAAGTTAAGAGAGTGTCCTACTAAGCGGTAATCGAATGAAGGTAGCTCAAGTAAGTGGTTTGAAAGAGAATGTGAAAGTTTGAGAAAGATAGAATGATATTTTGATGGAATTGATTTGAGAAAGAGTAATTCTTTTAAATAAATTTATTTTTCAGAAACTAGTCTCCACTCACTGAGTTTTATACTCATTCCATTTTTTTTTATTATATTATTCCCCCCACAGGAGATTTGCAGGTACAACCGTCGACCCAGTATCAGTAGTTAGATTTGAAATTGTGGCCACGTGATGGTGCTAGGAGTCGTATATTTATTATTTTGATATTTGGGATTTGTGAGTTGTATTTATGGTTATGTTTTGTATTTAAGGATAACCGTTGTATTTGTTTTTATATTGGAGTGATTTGTGTGATATTTGAGATGTTGACTGGAGAAGTTGAATTTGAAGTTTGGATGGTTATTGAGATATTATTGGGAGTGTTTTGTAAATTGTAATTTTGGGGATGTATTTATAGGGGAGATTCTGCCGAATTTTCGGTAGAATCCTTAGATATTTTTATATTTATCGATCCGATTTTACGAGTTTAGACAGATTCGTCCTGGGGGTGCGGGGCGGGTCGTTTCATAAATAGAGTAACCAGGATCTCTTAACTTAAATAATAATAATAAGAAAATAAAATATAGCAACAAGCTACTTGCTTGCTAGAACCACTTGGAATATCATTTCAATCTAGCACAAGCAACAACAATAATTTTCAAATAAGTGACAAAGATTAATAAACTTCTAGTCACTCAAGGAGCTAATATGGTGCTTTTAGAAGCTTAGAGTTGACATTCAGTAACCAAACATAAATAAATAAAATATATAACTAAAAAGCAAAAAGCACCAATGCTATGAGTAAATCAGGATTTTATAAAATGCAATAAACTAACAATAGGTCAAGTTTAAAAAGCAAGCAAAAAATAATTTAAAAAACTAAAACAACTGAAAGTAAGATAAAAGTTAAATTTGAAAATATACAAATTGAAATGAATGAATTAAATAATTAATTAATCAGAGAGAATTAACTAATCGAAGCGTAGGTGCAAAGCCCTTGGCTAACAAAGAAGATCAACCACACAAGAACTGAGAAGAAAATAATAGGATCCCCAATTTGAAGACTGAACAAAATGTCAAGGTGATTAGCCGCACAAGAACAAAACCGATATCATTCTATAGGTTCAGGTTTCGTTCATTCCAGCAACTAGTACATTTAAGCACATAAATTTTAGGAAAAAAATCATTTTCCAACCCAGTGAACAAATTCTAGATAAACCTTTAGTGCTTAGAACTACACCTTTATGTTGAAATTGACAAGAAATTTTAATTAAATTAACATGCAAGAGAAAATAAGGAGAATAATTACCCGTGTTAATCGAAAAATTGAGCTTAATCAACAGTGGGTTTTTAGTTAGGGTTTTGAAATGCAACGGTGGTGGCACATGTTCAGTGGGTTCTTCGTGTGGATCTCAATGATGGCCGAAATCAACGGTGGGTGACAAGGTAAAATCGACGCCGAGACCTGAGATAAAATCAACGGTGTTATTGATGCAAGGGTTTGAGGTGATATGTTATTATGAGAGTGAGACCATGTGAAGGTGAGAGACCTTGAGTTTTGGCTAAACACTTGGGAAAAAAATCGATATGAAGTGTTAGTCAAATCATTTGAAAATAAAGTCAAAATAAAAATTTATTTCAAACTGCCTGACGGCCAAAATCATTATCCCAGACTAGTCGTCAATTTATGATAATCTAAATATCTATTACAAATCTGTCTCACTATTATGATAGAACAAATTTTTATCACAGTTTTATCACATTTTATTGACAAAAAAATTTTCTATCATAAATATGTCATATTTCTGTAAAATAAGAGACTCAGGCCAAGAACCGTCACACATGTACCGTCATCGTAGGTCATTTTTCTTGTAGTGTAATGTCATAGGAACCAAATGTATTTTTAAGAATAAAACTGATTAATTTGATAAGATAGTGATAAATAAAGTTAGGTTGGTTGCACAAGGTTACACACGAGTCAAAGTTGTTGATTTTGATAAAACATTTGCATAAGTTACAAGACTAGAGTCCATTCATTTGCTTCTTGTAGTTGTTGTCTAATAGGCTTTAACTTATTTCAAATGGATGTCAAGTATGCCTTTTTTAATGGCATTTTGAATAACGATGCCTATGTTAAACAATATGAAGGTTTTGAGGATGTCCATTTCTCAAATTATATTTTTAAATTGAAAAATGTTTTGTATGGTTTAAAGCGAGCTCCTCGAGCTTGGTATGAAAGATTGACTAAGTTTTTGCTTGAAAATGGCTATGAAAAAGGATTTTAAGATGAGCATGGTGGGTGAATTGACTTACTTTTTAAGTTTACAAGTGAAACAAATGAAGAATAAAATTTTTGTCAATTAAACCAACTATGCCAAGAACTTAGTTAAAATATTTGGCTTAGACTCAGCAAAACACATGACAACTCCTACAGGTACTAATATTAAGTTGACTATAATGATTCTAGTATGGATCTCAATCTTTACAGAAACATGATTGGTAGCTTACTTTATGTGACTACAAGTTCACCAGACATATGTTTCAGTGTTGGTGTATGTGTTAAGTACTAAGTGAATCCAAAGGAGTCACACTTTGTAACTGTTAAACAAATCATTTGTTTTGTCAGGAGGACAATCGATAATAGTATTTGGTACATAAATGAGACTAATTCAAGTCTTGCAAGTTATAATAATGCAGATTGGGCTGGCAATGCTGATGATAGAAAAAGCACCATTGGAGAATGTTTTTATCTTGAAAATAGCTTAGTGTTGTGGCATAGCAAGAAACATAAATTACTTTCTCTCTTTATGGCTGAAGCTAAATATATTGCAGCTTGAAATTGTTGCACCCAATTAGTCTAAATGTAACAAATGCGTGGATTATGATAGATTTTAGAATGCTTTGACTCTATTTTGTGATAACACTATGCTATCAATATTTCCAAAAACCCTCTTCGACATTCTAGGACTAAGCATATTGATATTCATTATCATTTTATTAGAGATTTAGTTGAGAGCAAGATTGTGTCCTTAGAATACATTGATACTGAAAAATAGCTTGCAGATATCCTTATAAAAGCTCTAGATTTTAAAAGACTCTTTAAAGAAAACTTTGGGTGTGTGTTCTATATAAGTCAAAATGTTTTTGCATTTAGATTTCCGTCAGTCATTTTTGCATTAGATATAGGTCATGCATTCATGTGCTTTTTAATTTTTGAGTCTTCGTTTTTTGTGTGTTTTTGTGAAAAATTAGTAAGTTCCTAGATTAATAAACGACAAGCAATTTTTCTTGTTTAAAAGACTCGAAAGCTTTGAACAAGATTTCATTAGAGTTACTTAACCTTTTTTCAAAAGCACACGCATTTCAATTCAATCTTTACTTTGACTCAAGGTTTGATATTGACATGATCTTTCTTGAGAATATAAAATTTGAGTTATAATTGTTTGCCTTAATTCTTATCTTGTCATAACTACCCACAACTCTTAAGAATGAAGCTATCTTTGAGTGATATGAGTTTACGTATCACAAATATAATAGAAACGGACCACCATGAGAAGAAGGCTACCTTAAGTGATAGAGTAAAAGCTCCTAAATATAGACTTTTTTTAATTATCAATAAGTTAAATTATTTTCCAAAATAAACTTGTACTAAATTGCAAAATCCGAATGGATAGCAAAGTTTCACTTCACACATATGTCTATTTATTACTTTTTAAATGGTCAAAATTAGATATAAAGATGATAAAGTTAGTTTGACCAACTTTATGTTTTATATTTGAAACTTTGACTATGAATATTGATGAATTTTTAGGGAAAAGATCTTAATTGAATTGCCTCGTACACCTACAAAAACTTACATTTCTCTAATCTTTACTTATTTGAGGAAACTAGAGTCTTAACTTCATGGATTAATGCTTGTTGTGGAATATTCCCAAATACATGATTTTTCACTTGTTTAATTTGTTATTAATGCATAAAAATAAAAATAAAATTCATTTTTGAAAATTTTGTTCATGATGCATGTGCATTATCATGTTCTTACATATTAGTATGATTTTAGATTTAAGAGTTACATAGTTTTGAAGCAAAACCTTAATTTTGTTTTCTGAAGTGCATTAAATTGTTTCTGCCAGTCAAAACTAAACAGGTTGCATTCGTTTGGTCATAACATTGTCTATAGAACTCCAAATTTAGTTCTGTAAAATTTTAACAAAAGCTAATTCAAAGATCTTTCCAACATCACTATATGGATTGCATTCTAGTCCATCCAATTCATTCCCAGTTTAATTTCGAATTTTATTCATATGTACTGTGTTTTCGATTCAAAATATTATCATGCATCTCATTCGGTTTTTTTGCATTTCACTTGATATTAATGACTTATTTGTGTTAGATTATGCTTTCTTATCATTCTTCTACTTAGTTTAGGATTAATGGTGTCTTAACTTGGATCAAAATCTTCTTTCTCAATCCTTACCTTGTGAAAGTAAGAATTCTACTCCTCTTTGAACTAGGCTGACTTATCGATATAAGGAAGCATTTAAGATCATTTATTTTCACTCAATTTTCTTGGCTTCCTCATTATAATTTTAGTTGGTTTAAATTCTTCACTTTTGCGAACTTTTGGCAAGAGAGGGGGAGATTTAAAACAAAGTCATCATCAATTGTATGATGCAATAAGTTAGGGGGAGCAGTATATTAATTTTAGGGAAAGCTTTATTTTTGTTAAAGAACTTTTTAGATCTTAGGATTCTAACTCTTAGGGGGAGTTTATCTTTTTATTGATCTTGATTTTGTGCTTAATATTGTCTTGCAATTTATTGATTAACAAAATAAGTATTTTATTTTTAATTCTTGCATTGATTTATTTGATGGACTAACATGCTAATTGCCTATTATTTTGGTTAGTTGTTTATTGTTGTTTGTGCTTGTTTCAGATTCATATTTTAGTGCCAAGGTTTCATTGGAGACATGTATAGGTTTGCTTTTGCCACAAGGATGCCAAAAGGGTAGATTGTTAAGTCCATTATTTATCAAGTTGGCATCTTACGACAAGTTTAGTTAAATTAGAATTTTATTGATGAATGTCTTGTAATAGGGTTTAATTTATTAATTCCTTAATTTCGTGAAATTTCAATTTATTAGGAATATTTGTTTCCTACTTTAATTAGATGTTTAATTTAGCAAGTCAATTAGCAACAGATTCTATAATTGGCGTGTAAGATTTATTTAGAGCAAGAAGCTAATTCAAACAGGAAGTTTATCAAATGCTCTAGATATTTCTTAGGAGACAAGTAAGACAAAATTATCATATCTATTCTTATTTGGATTTTTAGGAATTATAAGAGAAAAAAAATTTTGTTTACAAAGAATCCACATCTTTTAAGACTTGTAATTTTTGTGAAACTCTAATACCTATATAAAGAGAGGCATTCCACAATTGAAGTAACACAAAATAGAGCATAAAGTAGAGAAGCAAAATTTGGCCTCCTTTATAGAGAATCCGGATTTGGCACACGATGTTGTGTTGATTTGTTTTCTTATCTTCTTCATTTATGCCTTGTAACGAAACTATTTTTTTATCTCTGTGGAGAGTCTATGTAGATCTTGTATCACTAGATATTAAAAGAATTGAAGAATTATTATTAATCACTTTGCAAAGTGCCTTGAAGATCGAGATTAAGAGAGGTAGTGGTTATTCAAGAGAAGCAGATTCAGTCTAAGGTTGAGTAAGTTGTATGATCATAAATTGTAAATGAGAGTCTTAAGTTCAGTAAATTCATATGTTGTAACACTTCAAATTAGTGAATTACTTTTCTAGGCATGGCCTCGTATATGTAGGATCAATTAATCCAAATCACGTAAAAATCCTCATATCATTTAATTTCTTCAATTTATTGTTTTCAGCAAAATTAATGGTTTGAAGAGGATGAACAGTAACATAAACAGTACTTATGAGCAGTTACTGTAAACAATATTCATGAATAGTAACTATGAACAGTAAATTAATTTTATGTTTCTAATATAATTAGGTTAATTATCTTGGAAATTTTCTCAGGTTAAACTCTATTAAGAAATTAATTAAGTCATTGATTAATTAATTCTTGGATTTTAATTGTCTATATCTATTTGTAATAGATCTAAATTTTCTTTCACTTTTTACTTGCACCAAATGCCAAAATTTGTTAGTTTTATCACTTTTCTTAGCAGAAACCATTTTTTTTCCTTAAATTTTTTGCATCAATGGGTTATTATGAAAACCATAAAAGAAAATTGATAAAACTAAAGAATTATATGGAAAAAGTGGCAATTACACTTATCTGATATATTTTACACACTCATTTAATAAATTTAATAAATTGAAATGAGATACATCAGGAGAAAAAATTATGTATGATGGTGACCATATTGTAGCAAGATGCATGAAATCTCTAAGTGTCCTGAATTGTTCAAGAAGATTTTGTGAGGATTGGTTATCTCCGTGCTCTAAAGAGTTATCAATTCCGATGTCAACTATGTCTAAGGAGATGAAAATGATTTCCTAATTAATATGCCACTATCTGTGCAAGACCAACATCACATGTAATGCTGATGAAGTGTGTTAAATTAAGAAGATGGTGCACAAACAAATGGATAATGCATAAAATACCAAATGAAATTTGTACAATTAGAATAAAAATGAAAATTAAATAAACAAATAATAATAAATGTACAAAAATTAAAAATAAATAAATGCAAAATAAAAATAAATAAACTGAAAATTAATTAATTAAAATTAAAATATTAGATATTTAAACCAGCCATCAAAACAAAATAATTAAAGGCAAACAATAAATAACATATTAACAAAATATTAATAATTCAGGAAGTATTTTAAAACCATCCATATAATAAAATGTAAATTAATTGTGGAATAAAAGTTATATTACAATTTAGGTAGGTAAACCGACCATATAAATTTAAAAAAAAAAAGAAAAAGAAAAAGAAAAGAAAAAGTATGGAAATTAAAGGAAAGAAAGAAAAAAAAATACTTACCTCCAGAGGTGGAACTTTCACCTTTTTTTTAAAACAACTTTTAAGAATTATCAGTCAATTAAATTAAGTTCTGGGCCTTTTTAGAAGTCTAATTAAATTCAAGTCCATTATATCCATAAAGTTAGAAAATCCAAGTTCACATAATTCTACAATTCAAAAGTACAAAGAATAAGTTATAATCTAAAGAGATTCAAGTTCCAATTTAGTTTAGGGACTGAGTTGCAACAGTTTTTAGTTTAAAATGAGATTCTTCACAAGTTTTATAGCAATTCTATGATTACAAGAGAGAAGAAGGAGTAACTGAAATTTTACGAAAGAAAAATTAGAACCAAACAAAAGAATGACGTAAATGAGGATGCAAAACATAGATAATAATTGACAAAAAAGAATAATAAAATAGAAATGAAATTGATACCAAATTTAAGAAACTTCATGGTAACGGTGCTCAAAATTTGACACGACTCAAAAATATTATTTACTCTCAAGTATAAGAGTGTTTGGTTATATAACTCAGTGAGTCTGGGGGAGTAGCGACTCGACCTCTACACAATTTAGGCTGTTGCTTAAGGCCCTGCTTTACATGAAAGGTCATCGAGATGATTATTGTGTATATAAAGGGGGAAAGTGAATTTAAAAGTCATTATTATTTATTTAATTTATTATTATTTAATCATCTTTTCCTAAATAAACTATCAAATTCCTATAAAGTTTATTTAATGTAGTACTTAGTAATTTTAATTTCTACAAAACCAATAAATTAATAGTTTCAATCCTACAAATTCTCTATTTCATTGTTAGAATTAATATGTTATATTTCAAAAGTTAATAGTTTTAATTTCTACAAAACCAATAAATTAATAGTTTCAATTAATTCTACAAATTCTCCATTTCATTGTTAGAATAAATATGTTGTATTTCAAAAGTTTTATATTCATTTTAAACTTCTATAAAAGCCTCACATTTTATTACTTATCCATTAAAGTTTTCCTCCAACAATCAAGACATGATATGTTCTTGGTGTTTGAGAGAAAGAAAGAGAGAGAGAGAGGTAAAAAAGTCTTGCTTCCTCTACTTTCCACTCCAAAAGAAAAAGAAAAAATCTTATAGTTCTCTCTACTCTATATGATTATTGATTATTACTCAAATTCTCAAACAATTAATATAAACATAAGTTAATTTATGATTTCATCTCAAATTTCAGATTTTATCTTTTTATTATTCTCTTAATTAGTTGTGTTATTTCTTTTTAATATATTCTTTTATTCATCTAATTTTCTTGTGTGTGCTTGTTTTATATATTTTGAAATAAAACTATATCGAAAAATTTTAGAGAATAGAACAATAGAAAAATTAGTTTAATTTAGAAAAGGAGTAGTAAAAAAGATATAATTTGAGTTTTAAAAAATAAGTGGAAATGTTATAATTGAATTAAAATTTCATGGATTAGCAACAATAGAATATAATTTTATTTAATAATTTTACATTTTAGAGTGTTTAAAGAATTGATTTTCAATAAATAATATATATTATCCTAAATTTTAAGAAAAACTAATTAAAATCATTTGCCTAAGCCCCCAAATATGGTTGAGCCGGCCTTGGTCTGGGGTTAGACCACAGGAAATTTAAAATCTAGTAGTCAATTACTAAACAAAGAAAATTACGTATAGGAAAAGAAATTAATAGGAATCAATCCAAAAATATGCTAAAATTACGTGATCTAGTCTTGGATTTCAAATTATGGTTATAACACTCTCTCATATTTATATTTTACATTTATTTTGCTAGTTAATTATTATGTCCTTAATTCTTAACTAGCCATTACTGTGGATAAATATGGAACTAAATATCTAATATGTTGCAACTATATTAAAGTGTCAACATTATGTTAAAATACCATATAAATCTGATGACATCTAAATCTATAAATTAACATGATATAAAAGAAACTGGTAAGGAAAAAATAAAACAAATAAAATAAATTTTAAGACTCACTTGAGAGAGTATTTAATTAATAATTTGAATTATTGAACTTCACCTTTCACCGCAAGTTAGAAAATTAGCCATCCTTATTGATAAACAAAATAATCATTTTATTTAACAAATTTCTGAAATATACTACAAGAAAATTAACTACAAAAGAAGAATTTTTTTTTTCTAATTTCAGTCTCAACTACTCCTCTTCTCTGCCCTCCCCCTTTCCATCTCCATATTCTTACATTTTATAGGCAACTAGTCATGCCATCTTCTTTTATTTTATTATTATTTTTTTTATGATATATATACATAGAAATGTGTGGTAGTGAAGTGGCAAAATGCCCACCTGATTGTCGCGAGCATGTTGCTCACTTTCCTTTTCTTTATTTTTTATGAATTACATTTTCTTAATAATGTATTCCAAATTGCTCCAGCAATTTTTCTTTATTTCCCGCTTTCAATTCTCATTCTCTCTTTATTCTTGAAATATTTACAATATAAAAATTAACATATTGCAAATTAACATAAAAATTTATTAGGCGAGTATTAAGATAATTTAGGAATAATGAGCACATTAATTAATATTGTAAATGAAAAAATGATAATTTTATATTTAGTAAATGAACACTTTTTAATGTTAATCAATTATTAACTTTATGTGCTTCTTTCTCTTGACTTGATGTAAATTTATTTCTTATACATCCATCTAACTCATTTAATTTGTTTAAAAATAAACACCTAATAAATATTGTATTTAAAAATTTTTACTTGACAAAGTTTCCAGGCTGGATAAATATCACGTTTATTTATTCATAATCAAGATTTATTTAATTATTATGTTCTCATTTATTAGCTAATAATCATATAAGTGTATTTGCTTTGATAAAAGATGAGATTAGAAGCCTTGGCCCACTATTAAATATAGAATCTTTAGTGTTCCTAAAACACTGAACTTTTTCTATTCTCTTAAAGCACCCATGAGTTTTCCTCAAGCTTGACAATTGGGGTACAAATTTCTAGCTTTCAATATTTTGGTCCAACTAGAAACCTAGAACGACAAGTGGAATAGAGTATGTCTCCCTGAAGGCGACATTGCAGTAGAAGATACAGAGCGACTGGAAGAAATACAAGTATAATGGTAAGCATAGAAAAACAATTCAGTCTATCACGATAAGCCAAGAAAAAACTTGAGCTAAAGGATAGCATCATGGTTGCTAAAGCTATGAAGAGTGTAAAGAGTCCGAATGTTAACTTGAATGGTAACCGCTTCAGAAAGTCATTTTCTCTGTATCGGGACGTGATCAGAATGGACAAGAACATCAACATTGAGATGCAAGAGCAGGAAAATGCGATTGCTTCTGACATGACAAAAATATGAAACCAAATCTTTGAGTGGAAATTGGGCGTTCCTTCTCCATCTTTGTTGCCACCTGGTGGAGTGAAAGCTGCCTGAAACACCCCGGCTGTTGCTAGTGTTGCAACTATTGAGCATGACTCTGATCTACTCTTCATCCATTTTTCAGCTTCTTCCAACAACGTTTTGTGCTCATTGGTGAATAACTCCCATGGTGTTTTGCCATCATTATTCTTCATTTCTTTGAATGAAGGTTTGACGATGGTTTCCACCTCCTACCAATTAATAACATTTTTAATAAAAATGCAAGATTAAGAAACATATATATACAAAAATTCTTAGGTGCCAATGTTTGCACTTCATAGAATGCATACTTTTACCTTTATAGTTATATCGATTTCATAGTTACATCAATGCAAAGTCCTTTACAGTATCATAAAAGGTCTTTACACTAATGTAAGAGAGCGCTGCACTTGAGAATAATTATATATATGGGGAGAGTTCCCTCAACATAAGATTTTGATGTAAAAAAGTGAATTAATTTTTTATCCGTGAGATTCACTCAATCCTATATATATAAATATATATATGTTTACAACGCTGTGGAATTATATACATACTGTTGTTAACTTGTTCCAGATTTTAATAAAATCCAAAATTTTGAAACTTAAGAACGATCATATAACGACTCTATATATGACACGATTGAATTAGGTAAAAATAATAATACAAATTAACTTCTTCCTCAAAAGTGTGTAGGTGGGGTTCCTCTTTGTTATCAAAAGGCCAGCCAAATGTACCTAGCTATAAATCAAGTAATTGTTAACTAAGACCATAGTGAAATAATAAATAAAAAATTTACCTTAAAAGTTATTAATTCTTGCTGCATTTCTAGAGCTGCTCCGGGCACCTTACTGATTGGTTTTGGATTTGAATACTGTGCTGCTAGATGCAGTAAGTTATTACCAGACACATCTGCATATGTTGCTATCAACTCCTTATCGAAGCCCATCTCATATATTAGTTTGAAGGTATCTGCATGACGGCGCATAACTGCCATGTGAAATATGCTTCGACCATTTTCATCTAATTGATGAACCAAGTCAGGATAAGAACGAGTGAGCACAGCCAAGAATTTGAAGTTCCCCGAGTGAGCTGCATCGAATAATAATTTTGAAGGTTTACTGATAAGTTTCAGGACGTCCTCGTGTGTGTGTTTTGATATTTCTTTCCAAAGACATTTAATTAATTCAAGTGCCCGAGTTGAAGAGTCTGTATTGCTGGTGATGAACTTTATTCCTGGAACTGAAAGACAGAAAATTACAAGTTATCATTTAAGAGCTCACACTAGTAAATCAACATGGTTTGCTATCAATACTCTATCCAATTTCTTAGCCTGAGGAAAATATTATTATGCACATGATAAGGAACATATCCCACACTGAGATTAGTTACATCAGCTAATAATATAAGCCTAACTCTTATTTTTTTGACCTAACTTTCAAGGATGAGTTAGACTCATATATAGCTTTTATATGGTAGACTTATGCACAAGTGAGCCACAATATCTTTCGTTAAAGCGTGACAAGTACTAATAAAAAAGACTGGCTTGTATGTAATGGTGATGAGGAACATATGTCATTAATAGTGTTACTGGTCTAACCAACTCTTGAGGTAGTAACTCATATGCGCTATCATCATTACTGTAGAACTAGCCTACTAGGTTAATATTTGAAGAGGGGAAAATTAGTATATTTTGCATGGTAAATTAAATTTTATTTATGTCTCTTGTCTTGTTTTGTATACATAGATGGGATAGAAACTTATATAAGTCAAGCATATTGAATCAGCATAATAAGTTGGTGCGTTTGACCAATAAGAATTTGTCATTTGAGTAGGTTAAGTGAGACCCACCAACTTCAATTACAAGATTTTTAAAGTAAAACGTACCCACCCATCCCAAACGAAAAGCTTATACTGATTGGTCTTACTACCTCAACATCCTCACATATCCCAAACGACAAGCTTATATTGATTGGTCTTACTACCTCAACATCCTCACATAGATAGATAGAGATTGAATATAATCACAACTTATATATGTACTTTAATTAAGCATAATTAAAACCTAATTACCTTTCAACCATCCCGGACAACTGATGGTAAATGCTGAGGGATTTCTGGCCAACATATGCATAGCTGTCCCATATTTCGCATGAGTAGCCCCAGCCAGCAGCTTTTTATTCTTCTTTAGCAATTGCAGCGCCAAACCTGAGCAATTCACTCAAATATTTTTGTAAAACAGCAGAAAACATGACTCTTCAAACTGATTTTGGTTCAACGAGGCGATAATAGTGTCAACACTGTAAGCACATGCATGACGAAGCCAAAATATAGAATTTACAGTTAAAAGCATGAAAAAAAAGAAAAAGAAAAATGAGCTAATTTTCAGTTAATATTCTAATTCTTTTTCGGCCTAGGATTCCTACGCGTCAACATGTTCAAAAAATTAAGGTAAATGGGAGTCATACGGATAAAATGAAATAACAATTTTTGTCTTGTTTCGTATAGAATAAAAAAGACCAAAAAAAAAAAATGTATTTGATAACAACTTTAGGAATTACTGACCCTTAGAACCACTTTAGAATTGTGTCGCACTCAATTATGAAATATACGCAACACATTTGGCCATTTCTTATTAGTTGTAAAATAGTGCCGAACGGTTATAAAATTTTATAAATCATTTAAACGGATACAGGTTTCTCCTAAAAAGTTAGCTTTTCTTTGGGGGATCATCCAATAAAAAGAAGAAATTGAACATATTCTTACCATACAAACCAGTTTCGATGGAGACGAAAAAAGTATTTTCTAGGTCGTCTGGTTCCAAATTGTCTTCATTTTGACGATATAAAAATGACGCCATTTTACTTTGCCCAAACAAAGCAGCAATGTAGAGCGGCGTCATCTGCCCACCGCCTCGGATTGCCAACAAATTTGGATTCCTTTGCAGCATAAACTGAGCGATTTCTACACTCCCAACAGCAGCAGCGAAACAGAATGCTGTGTTTCCATTTTCATCTTGCAACGTTAGCAAGTTGTCATGCCCCGTCAATTCTACCATTTGCTTTACAAAATTTGTTTGTTTTGCTCCTGTTGCAACGTGAAGAATAGTTTGATATCCCTTTGTTACAGCTGCAGGTAGCATCAACTGATGATCGTCTCCTAATATACGTTTTGCTTCGTTGCAGTCACCTTTTAATGCAGCCTTATAGAGAGGCACACATTTGTGGCTGTACAGTTTTTTATCTGCAACTCAATTTTGGTGGGTCCATGTGTGTAGCGTTCATGCAAAAATAAAACAAATTAGACATCCAATCTTCAAAATATATCAATTTATAATGCTTTAGTTTTATCCTTTAACTGAATGAAGGAATCCCTTATTGAAAGATTACCATATTTAGGAATATGTTTAAGTGCGACGAGTACAAATTCTTTTACAACGTTTGTAAAAGTGTGTTCTCACTTTATAATAAAGTGCAAATATCCGTATCTGAGCATAATTTTTCGAAGAGGGAGCTCTCATTTTACTAAAATAAAACACAAACTAAAAGATAGAAAAAAAATACAGTTTTCAAAGCAATGTTTATTGTCTTTAATTTTAACAGATTAAAATTTATATTTTTCTATGTTTTAGCTCGGTTCTCATTTATTCCTAATTAAAAATGGACTCTATATGCTGATAAGCCAAAATGGTATGCATGAATGTTAATGTATAAGAACTCACCTTGAAGTAGATGAAGGCATGGCAAGTTGAACTGAGATGAAGTACCACCCTGGTTTGTGTCTGAGTCAGGGGCCTGAGTGGAATTAGAATTTATATCTGGCGTTTGGATTGAAGATGAAGAAGAAGTTGAATGCACAATGTTTGTCTCCAGAAGTCCTATACATGTATATGTATGTATACATATATGAAGATGTGTCATGGTTTCTTTTTTGCAACAGTTAATAGTTACATCTTTTGTAATTAAGGATTAATGGTGCTTGAAAAAGCTGAATCACACATATAACAAGAACAAAGTCAGTAGTGTTTATACTCGACTCTTAAATTACCATTTTGGAGGGGTTGTACAGAATTAGCCGCATTTCCGTCTGGTATTGAGATACTAACTTCTTGCTGCGATGCAGGAGCTACATTGGTACATCTTCTCTCCATTTCTTCCGAAGCAACGTCATTGGTCACTTTAAATAATTAATGCACCATATAAACATGAAGTACTGATGCAAAGCAGGACAGAAAACTATTATAGTAAGGACACTTGATCTATTCTACGAATATCTTATTTGATATATTTTCATGTTAGTAGTTTTATTGTTTAATTGTTTTGTTTTAGTGGATTTGCAAGCCTAGGTCACATGCGAGGCTTGGGTTATATATTAATATAAATAAGCGTATTTTATACCTTTAATTTAAAATCTGACTAGTGACTTGAGATTTGTTATTAATACTTTCTATATAATAAATTTAAATTTCGATCGGTCTTGTTATTTCTTGGTATTATGTGAATTAAGGAGACTTAATTGCCTAAATTCGTGGATACTCTTATAATCAGCGAGAATCTTTATTTCGGTGCTCTTATAACCAACAAAGTTTTGAAAATATCCGTATTAATCTATCACCATGCATCAATTTATCCTTTTGCCGCTGAAAGATCTGCTGCAGGGGGTCCATGGAACACGTTGCATCAAAGTATATAGTAAACTTACTCCTTGTAAGTAAATATAGCAATGTTTTTCTTTGATTAATCATGTTAATTATTTTTCCATTACTAAAAACATTCTCCATTGTTATTATTATTATCATTTACATTCATTCTCTTATATTATGCATAGAGAGAGAACTTATTATACAAGGATTTAGTACTTTAATGAAATGCGAGATGATCTTTTACAAAAAATAAACTATTTATAGCGTTGTAAAAAATCTATTCCATTTTTTTTTAATTGCGAGATTTCTTTTTAGAAACTCAATATAGAAGTATGTAAATAATCAGCTTTTAGTTCTAGATCTTGTTTACAGCCATCATGAATTGTCTTTTTCACACATTTACAACTTTTTAACATTGTTACTCAAATATATAGGGGGGAGAGAGAGACGAGGAGCTTAATTACCTGCATTTGACTCTGGGGCTTGTGTCGAATTATGTGCTTCTAAAGTTGTGATTGAAGATGATCCATATTCTATATCTGAATGATGCATTTAATTGACATCGCTTGCCTCCATACACAAAAGCTACTTCCTTACAACAATAGTAATACCCCTTTAATTTTAAGCAGTGTTAGTGATGCATAACTTAATAAAAGTTCATGCATAACTCTCTTACTACATCTATATCAAGCAAAATTGTACTAAAAGTTAATAACTTTGAATTGATTTAAAGTATCAGTTGATTATATTCAACAAGGATAGTAAGTTCAGAAATTATTTGTATATTTATTAAAAATTATCTATTCCAAAATCCTGAAGTAGGTAAGCACTATATTTATATACCCCATAAAATTTTCATTATAGAGGAAGACAATTTACCCAAAAATTAAAGAAAAAAGAAAAAAAAGCATATAGTAATGTAGATGTCCTCACAAAATTATCAATCTATGTAGCTAGGTACATATTGACACAAACAAATTTGACGCTTTCAGTGATGTTCGAACAATAACCTGAGTAACTGAAGATATGTAACTTGAAGAACTTGTAGAAATAATATTTGAATAGTGTTGGTCGCCACCAGATTCTGTTTTCGTTTGAGAAGACTTATCCTTAATTAACTAGTAATTAACATTCCATGGTATGCCAGTGTATATAGATCCTTCTTACTTCAATCCTAATTAAGGTGGGGGTGACAGAAATAATGAATTAAGAACAATTGATGTTTCTTTATTCGATCCTTGAACAAATGCTCTCTCAGATATAATAATTAAATAATATGAGCACTATCATTTAGCTTTAATTTCACGTGGGGTGACTCCCCAATTGAACCATACTTTCGGCGCAGATCAAAAAGAACCCACGGGAAGTGGTTTTGCCAATTTATAAGAAGCTCTCTCGTATAGGTTTATTTACTCAGTGATGGAAACATTCTCAGGTACGGTGATATGATTATTCAAATTATTTCTTAGATTTTTTTAATTTATATTTCTCGTTTTAGTTGTTATGTGTACTTCGGCTTAATATTTTTGTTAGTTATCAGTGTTTCTTGATCTTAAGAATTGGATTATTTTACTTCAATTCTTTAATTAGGTTTAAGTTTCATATGAAAGTTAACCAATTATTTCAACTAGCACTATCATCATCAATAATAACTCTACAGTATTGATTGACAACTATGGTTGTCTATTAGCGGTGTTGGTCCTTTAAAGCACCAATAACACCTTTAGGAGATCCAAATTTCCTCAAATTTACCTATCTCTGTCTTTTCTTTTCTTTTTTTATTTTGTTTCAGTTTTCATTACAGACAATTTGTGTCTAAAATATACCAACATTTGCATTTCATGAAATACTGACACGACTTTCATATAACATTGTAAAACACCTTTATTATATTGTATAAGCCTTTATCAACATTACAATGAACTTAAAATTTTGTGCGGGTATCAGTACTAGATAATGACTCCTTCGTGGCGATCACGTAATCCACTTTAGACTGCTCATTATTCACTGTTGCAATAAAGTCATAAAGCTAAGAGGAGAGGCTATGGGCAATGCACTTTTAAATAGCTTTAATTAATTTGAAGTGGGCCGGAATCTATTCAAAACCTCTTAATTAATTATGCTTAATTTAGAGAGGGTTGCATTGAGCACACCATGTTATAAGCGTCGCTACAAGGATTAATTATTGTACCTTCACTCAGATTCTTTGACCATGTTCATTTCATTACCTTCAAGGAAATTGCCGCTACGCTTACACGACAGCTCAATGGTCTTTGTATAACAAAATTAATAGTAGGTCTTTACATAAGGAAAACGTCAGCCACTACCTCAAGGGTCACATAAATTTCTTTAATTTCTTAAATAATTACATAGATTTATCCTTTTTCTTAACTATTATATCCTTTAGTTATAACAACAAAAAATTAACTTTAAATAAACTTTTAGAATAAGTACGAATAAAAAATAAAATAATATAATATAAGAAATAATGAAATCTTATATATTATTTTCATTATTAAATAATTTTCTTAAATTTTCATTTTTAGTAATTGTAATTTTTTTGACAAATTAATAATTTTAAATTAATTATATTTAACATTCAAAATCATTTATAAAATTTATATTATTTTATTTTCAATTTTTTTAATTATGTCTGTATTAATATAAATCTTAATGTCAATTCTAGGATTAATAGATTTTAATATTAATAAAATCAATTAGGATGGACTAATAATAACTTAATACTAAAAATAGTTTTCATTATATATATGATATATTATTAATTATACTTATTGAAATATTTTATTTGTATTATACAATATTTTATTTATTATTTTTATCTTATTACTATATATATATATTAGTATTTATTTTGACTATAATCAAAGGGTATAACAATTAAAAAAAAATGAGTTTGTATGACCATTTATAAAATCAATGGGTTTATGTGATCATTTAAATAAATAATACGGGTGGGTGACTTTTTCCCCTTTATATACTTATTTTGCCTTTCACTGACTTGGTCTTGGTCTTTAAGCAGCTTTTCTTTCTGTTTCAAATATGGGCATATATCTACCAGGAAAATAGCAATGATAAGAATTAATAGTTAAAGTTCTAATTTGAATCTTGATTAATATTTTATTACAAAAATTTTAGTTATTAAAGAAAAAAACTATTCACCTTATATTTTTTATGACAAAAAATAAATCATGACACAATAGTCATGAAAAAACCCACCTTAAAAGGTTCTAGCGATCAAAATTATTTTTGTCATGTTAAAAATATGTTTTTATGACAAAAATAATTGTCATAAAATGAAGTTAAATTGTCACAAATGATATTCAAAATGGTCAAATTGGAGATTTAAAAATGCAATCAATAACACTTTACATTTGTCATGATATGTGATTTATAGTGACAATAATTTTGTCTCAAGGGTATGTAAATGAAGTCACAACAATTAATAAAAATCTTCATTTTAGAGGTTCGAAGATACAATCAGCAACGCTATTTTTCTATCGTTGAAGCTTACATATCGCGACATTACATAGTCGTCCCAAGTAGTTTTCATTTGTGACAAGTTTTGGAAATACAATTGGTAATTATTTTAGTCTCAAATTTATTTTAAGGACAATTTATTTTACCATTTCATGACTAATTATATAGTATGAACAAATTTTAAGTGACCATTATCTCTTGTCATAAAATGTAAGCATTCGCAACTATAACATTTAGTCAGAAAAATTAACACGTTGCGACAGATTCTTTCATTGCAAAATAAACGTAATATAGTCTCAAATTATTTTTAATCATAATATACTTTATAATTTAATGAGTATTTATATTGTATTTGAAAAGTTGAAATGACTACTCCGAGTTGTCATTAAAAGAAAGCATCCATGACGACATATTGTAATCACATAGATATCTAGTGACCAAAAAATTTTGATTCAAAAAATGTATTCCATGAAAATTACTTTGGTTTCAAATGAAAAGCAATATAATCTTGCATTATTTTTAAGGGAGATGTATTTTATTATGTTACAACTGGCTACATCGTACTACAAAATTTGTGTGACTATTGAACACAAGTTTAGTCATTAATAAACAAACCAACAACAATGAGACTAACATAAAAAAAAAAAAGACTTTAAAATATTTATTTATAATCCAAAAGATTTGAATACAAAGTATGACATTGGAATAATCCAAGATCAACAGAATGTGTAAGTGAAAACAATAGTTGCTCTTTCATGAATCTCGTGAAATATTCAACTACCTGTAGTCTATTATCTTGTTTCTCAATCCTTTTGGCTTGCTCCTTAATCATCTTTGCCTGCTCCTGGTTTTATTGGGACAATGCTACGATGGATGCTAACTTTGAAGGAAATGTCATTTTCTTCACAAAATCGAATTTCTTTCCCAAAATGATTTTATAAATTTGATTATCAATTAATAGCTCAAAAATTTCCTTGGTATTGGAGTTTTTTCTTTATTTCTATCATTTAGTCCCTGCATAAGTAGAAGTTGAAAAATTAATATACTTTTAAAAATAATACTAAACACATCTACAGAAGAAAGAGAATCATGTCCTTATTGAATAATAAGTCACATTGACTAAGAATAAACAAATAGTAAATAGCGAAACCGATAGCACTTGTAAAATATATGAGTGAAAAAATAACACAAAGTAAGAATGAAACATTAACTAAATAACAAAATTTTTCAAGCAAACGTGTTCTCAATCCCAAATATACTTTCCATTCAAAATAAATATGTAAATTTAATTTCTACATGTAAATTTAAATAACTTGGAATAACTTACATATGAAGCATTTTGCTTCTGTACTACTCCACCCTTTGGCCTCACTCTAGAACATCTTCTGAAACAAAACAATCAATCTAGTAGAAAGAAAAGCATTTTAATATTTATAAACATGATACAAGCACATAATAGAAAAAGTTAAAACAAAGTCTTCATCATTTCAAGTACCATTTCATTTAGATATTACACATGAGACTTCGATCCACCACGATGTACAGAAGACACTTTACTGCAATTCCGCTTTTTTTTTTTTTCCTCATGAATTTAGTTTTGTGGCTCTAAAGAATAAATTACATAGAAGCTTGTTTCTATAAAATATTATAGTAAACCAAATTTTCAAGCAATACCATATAGAATGATACATGAGACGCCGTAGATAAAAGAAAAATAAAAAATATAACACTTGAACCATATATGAAAGCATAAGAAAAAAGAAAAAGGAAAAAAGATGCTATATGTATCATCTTCTTCTAGTTAAATAATATAAACTGAATAAAAATATTAATGAATATCCCAAAACCTTCAAAATTTTCTAAACATTTAACTGGCTTCAGATTAGAAAAATAAATAAATTTACAAGAAAATCAAGTAAGTGTATTGTTGTGGTATTTTATCAAACAATTGGCGTGCAGCAACGTAAATGACAATTAAAACATGCAAGCTTTGTACTTTGAAACCTCTCCTCCATTATTCATCCAATATAAGGCATGCACGTTGCTTCTTTGATATGTATCCCCATCGTTCTATTATTTTCATGCTATCCATCTAAACCATTAGACACACAAAGAGTAAATTAAAAAAAAATTCAAGGTAAAAGGCATTTAACTTTGACTCCTAAAAAATCAAGTGAATACCAGAAAAAAAATAGTTAATTGACCAGGATTGATGCAGAATAAAAGAAAAATAAGAGTATGACCTATAAAAAAAAATGATAAATAGGGAGCAGTATACTGGGAAATAAACAAGGAAACAAGCCCCCCATATAGCAAAACGTTTCTTCACCTTCCCTATGGATTCTCATAGAATTATTTGCAATTCTTCCAAACAAGGGAAGTAAGTGGAAACTAAATAAATAAAACTATCAAGTAAAAGAAATTTATAATACTATAATTGAATGCATTGTATTATGATACAAGCCTGCAGCTAATGACAAGCCCTGGCTTTAACTTGAACTACTTAAATATTGGGTGATCTTCTTGCAAATGCTACGCTCTCAGAGAGGACAAATGATGCACATAACTCCATTTTCTTGGAACGAAAGACGTACCCTTCGCCTTCCTACATTAATTGCAACCTCAGCAAGAGCGATTCTTATGCATTGCAGTGAAACAAAAATAAATAAGGGATACATATAAACCCAACATTCCATTAATTCACAAACATATGGAGGGGAAATTCAGTACTAAACCTCATGAAAATCAAACTCCGGAGGCTGTAGAGAATCCATAGACATGAATCTTTGGAAAGGTGAATTTTGCATCTGAATTTTGCATCTTCGGGCCTATTTCTGTAGATTCCTCTGAGTGCATCGGCCCATGAAATGCGAGGTCAAAGTTTCGCACAAAATAGTCCAATATCAGGTTTAACAATAGTCAATTAACCAACGAAGATGTAGCCCAAGCCCCAAGGTTGCCTTGATTGAAAACAAGCACTCCATGGCAGCCTCCTCAAGATTTGTTTTGATTATCTGATTTTAAGTAATAAGAGGAGGGATAAGGAAGAAAAAAAGGGGTTTTCGGAGATTAGGAGAGACAAAAAAGTAGGGATTTAGGAATTTTTTTATCAAGTAAAATATTTTGGGCAAAATGTAAGACAAGCGCTTGTTTTCTTTTTAGGCGGTTTATTAAAAAATTTTAATTTTCTAATTTTTTTTTATAACATTGGTATACTATCACCAAATTAATGTTTCTTTTTGTGGTGCTATGTGGCACGTGCAACACTACTTAGTGGGATACATAGCATTAACATATACTAATAATTGAATAATAACTATAACAAAAATAAAATTTCATAATTGGGATATTTAGGAAATGTTATCATAGTTGACATTAAATAGCATTGTGAAAAACAAAATGCTACCAAAAGAAATGATATTTCTTGTAGTGTTTAAATATTACGGACTGCTATTAAATTTTTTTTACTATCTATTAAAATTGTCCGCTTGATTAGTATTGTGGTTGTGACAGTATCCCGTTTCAGTATTAGTTCGATCATTGCCTCCAGTAAATTTATTAATAGTCTAATTATTATATAATTTGACCAAACAATCTTAGTGGTCATTTTATATTTTCTACTAACATACATGAATTTACAGTATTATGGTAATAATCCTACATATTAAAAATGTTTAAAAGGCTATGACATCCTTAATTCAAAGATAAAATATATTAGTTCGAGTTATATTAAAATAAATAAATCTTACAAAAAAAGAAAATAAATCAATACTTAATAAAATAAAGAGTAAATTTCATTCATTCCCTGGATGGAAAAATTTATCCCCTAAAAATATGAAAACTTTAATTTACCCCTAATTTTTTATCAAAAGATGAGGGCAAAGGGGGAGGGGTGCATTAATAATTTTTTGTTTTAATCGAAGTAAATGATGTCTCTAAATTAGTGAAAGAGCTTCATAGAATAATGCTTTGTGCCTCAAATGGTTAGGCCAAATTTGTATTGTTTTCTTAGTTACAAAACATTTTCATAGGCGATAATTATATTTCCCCACCTAGTACTTTGTCATAAGAGATGATATATTACTTTAATCATAAACTATGTAAAATTTCATTGAAACAAAATATTATGATCACATTATGTAACTATCTGTGACAAAAAAAAAAATGGGGTTTTAAAATTAGTTAAAATCATAATAGGTTTAGAGATTAATATTTGATGCCATGGATGTTTGATCAAAGGTACACCACTTTTTTAGGTATGAAGTAAATTTGAAAAAAGAAAAATATTTTTCCACTATATAATTTGTTATAAAAGATGATATATTGTCCTGAAATAGTTAATTTTGAAGAGACTTTTTTATGCTATAAAAATATATTTTTTTGTGGCTACTATAAAATTTTTCACAAAAAAAATTGAATCAAGTACTAAGTAATGCATATCAAAAACAAAAAAAAATCTGGTCATAAAATATAAAATTATTTACGACAAAATTTTTTATTTTTGTCACTATAGGCAATTATGTATGAAAAAAAAATATGGTCTTAAAATCAATCAAAGCCATAATAACTTTAGAGACTAATATTTGTGTCACATATAGTTTGACCAACTTTAAATCCCTCTTTAGTTAAAAAATAGTGTTGTCACCTATGATTATATCTCGTGACCATTATTTTGTCATAAATGATGAAATATTGTCCCAAAATGTTCAATAATAGAGGGAAATTTTTGCACCAAAATATAGATTCCTTTTTTACTAAAATAATATTTGTTATAAAAAAAGTCAAATTAGTGACCAATTAATGAGTCTCAAAATATAACACAAATCAAGATGAGACTATTAGTAACAATTTCAAAAGTTTGTCATAATAAGTATCATTCAATGACCAAATTTAAAATTGTTGTAAAAAATATCGTCTTAAAAAATCAAATTTCTTGTAGTTACATTCATCTATTAAATAGTTGTTAAGTAACTTTATAAACTATGAAGTTCATCATTTAATAAATGAGTAACAGATAGTATTAAAACTCAAGTTGGAACTTAAACATTAGAATCTCTAACATTATTGTTAAGAAAAGCACATAATATTAATGGTTAAATTTACTACTGAATTGGAAAAGGAGATCCAGACAAAGAGATGAGAAAAAAAAAGCATAATGATTACATTCCTACCATCACCATCATCATAATTTGCAAATGATTCTTGCCATAATATACATGACATAATTGTTTTGATTTTGGGTTAAATCGATATGGGTGGGTATGGGTTTGGTTGGATAACTACTATTTAATAGGTTAAAATAAAATGAATCTAGCCTAACTAAATAAACATGTTCAACATAATCTAACACAACCCTTAAATCAGCATATTGAGTTGGGTTGGGTTGTTTGAGTTGAAAATCAAATTAAAATTAAAAATTAAATAAAAATGATGTGAAATTTGAAATAAAACTTATTATAATTGAATCTAAATTTATTGTAATATGAAAATTTCATTTATTGTCCAATGTTCGATTAAAAAAAAAGAAGCCAAAAACCAACCGTCTTAAATTTAAGAAAATTTATATAAATGAACTCAATATTACAAGTTGAAAATACATAAAAAAAGGATTAAGTATGAATAAATGAAAAAAAAACCTTACTTTAAATGAGAAATGGGATTTGAGAGTGCTTTTAGTTTTGAAATTGGAGTCTAAAGTAGTAAATATGGGAATGAAAGAATATATTTTATAAAATAATAAAAAGAGGATAAAAATTAGGTTAGCCATTAGATCACTAGGGTTTTTCAATTGAGGATTAATATATTTTTATTGTTATTATTATTATTTACGTGGGCTAGGTTGGGTTAAATGTATTTATCATAATTAATCTAAATCAACACAATAATTTAATTGGATTAAGTCCATTGAGTTGTATTGGGTTTTTCTATCCCTACTCATCATTTTGATGGGGAATAAACTTTAGTGATTAAATAAAAAAAGGAAAAAAAATAGACAAACACTCACCAAATTTATAGAGAAAGTAATTTTAACATTAGATATGATATCATTCAATTGACTAATTTTTAGCCTCATTGCAAATTACAGAAGGTATCGACCATGTACACTTTTGTTCACAATCTCTAACAACAACTATTATAGTATATAGTATAGAAAATTGCATCTTGGATTACTTAATACATAATGCATACTGTAATAGAAAATTACTTTTTGGATTATTGATGGGAATAAACTTTAGTAATAAAAAATGAAAAAAAAAACTAAAGAAACACTCACCACATTTATAGAGAAATTAATTTTAACATTGGATATGATATCATCCAATTAACTAATTTTTAGCCTCATTGCAAGTTACAGAAGGTATCAACCATGTACACTTTTGTTCATAATGTCTAACAACAACTATTATAGTATGCAGTATACATTAAATAATCCAATAATCAATTTTCTATTATAGTATGCAGCATGAAGGAAAAATAAATAATTCTAGAAACACCTTTCTTTTTTAATTAAGCAGCGGAGTAATCAAGTATTGGATCACGAAATCACAAATGAAAATCTTTCTCTGATCACAATATAAATGCCCTATTTATGAATTGTTCAGTGTTCTTAATTTTAATCTTCATGAAGAAGAGAAGATGACTTTGTAATTTTTACGCATCTCTACTCTTGTTCTTATAATTAGAGAGAGTTTAGCCAAAGTAGAGGAAGTTAATTTTAAATTAACTTCCCTCTCAATCTCCATAAATTGTACATGTAACTACATGGTAGTCACATGTGCGGGTCAGATTGAGTCGGCCCATCATGGTCACCCATCCAACATCATCCACTGGCATATGATGGGACGGCGTCAAAATAGCAGAGCAGTGAATAAGGAAATAATGAACATCCACATATATTCAATTATACAGGTAGATATACCATGTGACCATGAATATATCAAAAATCACATTTGGTGAGTCAAAACCATATCTCAATTGCTAACTCAGGCAAGAGATGTCTCAATTGCAATCGTATGCAAGAGAATTTAATAATATGTTCATTATATCCTAGATTTAATTTATTTTAGTACTCAAACATACTAAATCCCCTCAGTATGCTAAAATTGCGTAATCTCTTTATGTATTCACAATTGTAATATCCCAAAGATGTTATATAATTAGTTAACCAGTGAATTACATAAAAGAAAAATTAAATATTCCCATCACACTCATGTCCATCAATTTAGAATAGTTGTTTTCCTAGTCATGTTTCATAGACCGAATCATGCCAAGGTCATAAAGAACATGCTAAAGTAGCAGACACCAATCTAAGATCTCAGAAACATTGTTGATAGTCATAAGGATGCCAAGATTGACTTATGGAAAGTCATTTGGAACTTACACAATGAGGAAGAAGGGAGATTCTCTCATTTTCCATTTTGGTCACTATGCACACGTGGTATGATACATGTGTTATAATAAATCTTCAATTTTAGGGTGTATGTCTTATTATATTAACTCACTGTGCAAATCTTAGTCCAATCGCTCTTCTAAAGTGCCTGACTTAAGTTCCTAGAATAAATGCTCTTCTTTAGTATCAAAAATAAGATCTCACATCTGGTTTCAATAAGGTCTCCATGATAGTGGGCTACATCATAGTCGGTTTGCAATAAAAATCTTGTAAGCCCTCTTATTAATTCTAATCAAGGTGACAAAACTTATAGAATAACTCTTTTTTATTTCACTCTCAAACAAACACATTGTTTTATTTTTCTAATTGTCTCATCTCAGCTTGCTCCCAGAGCAACTAAGGTGACTGCTCGTGTAAGAAAGTTAGTTATGACCTGGCGACATACTCTTAAATGTGTGTAATTATGTCTTTCATAAAATAAATTGAAATAAGAGATACTATTACATTTTCAAACAACTTATGTAATGAAAATGTTTACAAAAAATAAGTAAATCTTAATAATATTAATTTACAATCTATGCAGCCCTAATGATTTAGCATGAAAGACAAATATATCCCTCATTACAGCTTTAGTAAGTGAATAAGTTATCATGCTATGCATAGATATATACTATATGGCTACTTTATTCTTTGCCAAACTGTCTCTTATGAAATTATATGTAGTCTTAATGTGTTTCAACTTGCTATGGTATTTAGCATCCGTAGAGAAAGAGAAAATAGCTTGACTGTCACAATAAACAGTCACTAGATTATCATTGCTAATATTAATCTTTAAGTCCTCTATAAATCTTTTAAGCCATACATCTTCTCATACTGCTGCAAAACATGCAATATATTTGGCTTCCATCGTTAATAAAATCATGTATGTTTGCTTCTTGTACTACATGTAATTATTCCTCTGTTCAACAAGAATAAATATCCTGAAGTCGATTAGCACTCATCCATATCAACACCCCAATTGGCGTTTGAATATCCAACAAGTCGCAAACCACCTCTTTGATAATATAAACAATATTTTACAGTGCCTTTGAGATATGCTACAATTCTTTTAACAATACTTCAATGCTTCTGATCAGGATTAGACTAGTATCTACTCACCAGTCCTACAACATAACTAATATAAAGCCTTGTACACATTATGTAGTATCTACTCACCAGTCCTACAACATAACTAATATAAAGCCTTGTACACATTATGGCATACATGAGACTTCTATTGGCGTTTGCATAAGGAATTCTAACTATTTTTTCCTTTTTTGAGGAATCTTGAGACCCACATTAATAATAAGAGATTGTCCTTCGGCTGTAAGGGCATCTTTTGGCTTACAATTATCCATGTTGAATCTTTCAATGATCTTCTTAATGTAAGACTTTTTTGACAGAGCCAAAAGTTTCCTTGAATGATCCTTGGAAATTTTGACTCTTAAAATATAAGTTGTTTCGCCTACATGTTCATGTCAAAATTTGAATGTAGCCAATTTTTAATATTTTGACAAACTTTTGACTGTTCGTTGAATAATATATCGTCCACATGCAAAGACAATATTGCAAAAATGTCTTTAGACCTCCTAATGTGCAGAAATGGCCTTCCTCAACCATCCTGAAGCCATAAGAAACTATAGCTTGATGGAATTTGAGGTTCCATTATCTAGAGGATTACTTAATGTCATAAATAGATCTTATATGCTTGTATACATTGTGCTTTTGGCCTTTAACAATAAAACCTTGTGGTTGTTGCATATAAATTTTTTTCTTCAGTTTTCCAATGAGAAATGCATTTTTTAAATCCATTTAATGTCATTCAAGGTCTAGATGTGCAACAATAGTTAAGACTAATTGTATAGAAGCAAACTTTACAATAGGCGAAAAGGTCTCTTCATAGTCTATTCCTTTAGCGACTAATCTTGCTTTATATCTCTTGATTATCCCATATGTTTTATATTTTATTCGGAGGATCCATTTGTTTCAAATAGTTTTACAATTAGATGGAAGTTCAACCAAGTCCCAAACCTGATTAACACTCATAAACTCTATCTCTTCTTCCATCGCTTTCATTCATATATCTCTAGCAGACAATGTGAGAGCTTTATTAAAAATATTTGGCTCCTTACTATTGTGTAAAGCAATCATGAACACCTTATTTGGATAACGAGGAATTGGCTTATGATTACTCTTTCAAGTAAATTCCCCAGTTGTAATCGAAGTGTCTGGTGTTTTACTCCTACTCAGAGTAGCAATTCTCGAAGGATTCACACTACTGCCAACACTAACATTAGAAGTGATAAACTTATTTGGATATTCTAATTCATAAAATTGAAAATCCTTATCAATTTCTCCAATGCTAGGAAATTCATTTTCTACAAAATTGACATTCCATGATTTTAGTTCAATCATAGTTCCACTTCCATGTTCACCAATTAACACATATCTTTTGGAGTGCTCTGAGTATGTAATAAAGATGCACTTTTTACTCTTAGCTCTCAATTTCCTTGACTTATGGATGGAGATATGAACATAAGCCAAAAACCCCCAAGGTTGCAGATGAGATAGGTCAAGTCTCTTACTCGTCGATAACTCATATGGAGTGGAACTAACTAATATTGAAAGAACTTAGTTAATTATATAGGCAGCAACTAACAATGCATCTCCTTAATAAGATATTGAAAGATTTGATTGTGCCATCATTGACCTAACCATTTCCAATAAAGTTCTATTCTTTTTTTCTACCACACCATTTTGTTGTGAAATTCTAAGAATAATCAGTTGTTTATTTATTCATTTCTCATTACATAGTTCCTTGAACTGTTCCGAAAGGTATTCATGTCTTTAGTTAACCCTTAGGACTTTAACATTATTGTCTAATTAATTGTCTACCATGTTTAGATATAATCTAAAGCAATCCAATGCTTCTGATTTGTGAGAAATCAAGTAGACATGACCAAAACATGAATAATCATCAATGAATATTATAAAATATAAGGCTCCATGTTTAGCCTTTAAATTCATTGGACCACAGATGTCAAAATGGATTAATTGCAATGGTTTTTCTACTCTAATTCTTTTGTTGAATTATTTTCTAGTTGTTTTTTCAGTTAGAAAATTCTCACATATGGGCAATTCAACCTTGGTGAGTGCACCCAACATGCCCTCTCTTGTAAGTCTATGCATTCTTTTTTGTCGTATATGATCTAATCTACCATATCAGGTAATAACATTTATCTTATTATTACTTAAAGAAGTAACAAATGAAAAATAACTATTATCATAACTTGAATTATCAAGTATTGTATCTAATACAACGAAACCATTAACCAAATGCCTAGTTATTTTAAGGATTGAATTTAAGAAAATCTCCAAACAAACATCATAAAAGTTTAAATTATATCATAATTCTACAAGAACATAAATAAGAACTAAGTTTCATCAAATCTCCAGTGTATATAAGGATCATGTACAAAAGAATGCGTCCACCACACAAAGCCAATCTGCACTTGCCTATTCCTTTTGCTTCAACTCTGGAGTTGTTGCCCACATATATCCATCTAATCCCTTGACTAATTCAACGATACTCCACAAATGCATCTCGATCACGAGCTATATGTTTTGTTGCTCCTGAGTCTACAATCTACATAAAAAGAGAACCATTTAGGAGTACAGAACTCATAACTAGCTCATAATTTAATAAAGTGGAGTTGGGTCTCACCTTTATTGGCTCAATGCACTCACGAGTAAAGAGACCCATCTTGCTACAATTGTAGCATTAAATATTGAATTTGTTTTTTTTTCTTGCTAGCACGCCTACCCCTTGGGCGTTTCTTAGCATATGACCTTTTTTTATTAAGGATCAGATCTCACACTCTTCTAGTTATACTTATGACCCCTTTTGCGCTTGAGGCCTGAAGTTTTGCGCGATCTTAACTCAGCCATATAAATATGATTAGGAAGCTTAGCTAAGGCATTTTAGTTCCAATTCTAGGTGATGTTTTATATCATTAAAAGTTCTGATACTTTTATTATGAGTCATATTCATCTTCACATGTTCCCAAGAATCAGGTAAGGATCTTATTATTGCATGGACTTGTCGTTTATCTGTCAGAATATGTCCAGCAGCCTTTAATTCGCAAATCATATTTGACATCTCCCTCAGATGGTGCCTCATAGTATGATTTTGGCGCTTTTAATAAGATTCAAACTTAATCGTAAGCCTTACTAGTTTAGTTGTCGAAGTGCCACCGAACTATCTTTCAGAGTGAGCCACATCTCTTGAGCAGTCTCACACTTCTCAAACTTACATATGAGGTTATCTTGTATGCTGCTCAACATCATTATGCAAGCATTAATATTTTTTTTCCAGGCTTGGTAATCTTTAAGACCCCTCATATGTTGAGCAATATTGCCATGCTCAGGCTCAATTAAGATGAGGCTCAATTAAGATGTTGTTCAGAGATTCTAGAGTCTTTTACTAATGTACTAAATCTTACGATGCCAAAAATCATAATTACACCATTCAGCTTCTCGCCCTTGTTTAATTCAGCCACAATGTTCTTAGATACAGATGACATCTCAACTTTCTTTTAACACAGAGATAATTTAAAAATACAATCAATAAAGACATCCAATAATTACATAAAAACAATTAATTTTGCCGCAAACGTAAACCAAAAACATGATAAATTATTATTGGGAAAGAAATTAAAAGGTTGTCGGAACTTCCAATTATCCTTTTATTCTCTTTATTATACTTGTCATTAATTCAATTTTAATGCACAAAATCATCAGTTCTAATCATGAATTTATCAAATTAATTTGATCAGAACTCCCACTCAATAAAATAATTCATAAGATATCATTAAATTATATATAGAGTCTAGCAACAACTAATGTAGAATTTCAATTAAAAAAACATAGCAACATATTGTTCAACCAACAAAATGAATACAAATTCACAAATGAAAGAAATGACCAAACATAATTAAACTAATATATAAACTCTTCTACACGTTTTTAAAATATTTTTTTGTTGCTCGTGACTCTTTCATCCAACTTATACTCGAGTCTATTTCTATATAAAAATAATTATTCCTTCTTCATTATTTTTTTATGGTTTTCTCATACCATAATTTTTGTCCTCTACCAAAGCAACTAGCTTGTCTTCTATTTCGAAGGCTCGTATGAATGCTAAGCACTGAGGTTTGCCTCATTTTTGAAGTAAGACGACGCTTCTCCATCAGTTTAATTTCACAACTCAGCATATAATATGCGTTCAATGGATTCTTGATCTCCTCTGATATGCAAGCCTTAAATACAAACGTATTATCATCATTAGGTAAGGAATTTATGAGGACCTATTGTTAATAATCCCAGTTTGTATACTTAGTATACACTTTTCTGTACATTAAGTAGATAAAAACGCCATATATGTCTTTTACATTCATGCATGTAGGACAATTAGAGTCTACCTTATAATTCTCCATTTCTTTACAAGTTCTTTATGGGATAAGTTATTATTAGTCTCAATTTCCATAGGTGAAACCCAAGCTCTATTTGTCATTAATCACTCTTCTTCGGTCCATAATTTTCTAACATGAGGCATCTAAGACAAATAACATAAAGTTCATATTAGTGATTGGTAACAACGACTTAGTTTTGCTACAGTATCATACACCCTATGCACACAGTCAGAGAGTGGGACCCACACGTTGCCTTTTGTGGCTTTGATGACGTTGAGTATGGCATCATCCAACTTAATTTTTCATCTTGATTCAAATTATGGCTTTAGATTTTCAATTGGACGTCAAAATAAGTCAAAATCATCAAAAAATTGATTTTAATATTGTTCATCATCTTCTCCAAAATTAGGGTTTCTGAAATTTTGTAACCCTAATACTAGCAGATTTGTATTTTAGCCATAACTTTCTCATTTTAAGTTCATTTTTAACAAGTTGCATATCTTTTGAAAGCTCTTGAAAATATCTTTCCAATGATACATAATCACAATGTCATATTGCCTATATTAAAAGATATGATCAAATAAAATTTAGGTTTCATGTTTGTTAGGGTTCATACAAGCTAAACCCTAGACGATTTTGATGTCTTTCAATTCCAAAATTTTTACTGTGATTTTACATTCTAAAACATAAATTTAACAGCACCAGATAATATATTTCATGAAAAAATAATTAACACATAAAGTGCATGCATTTTTCATGAAATAAATTCAATCATTCGCACGAATCCAACACATAAACATGCTCTGATACCAATGAAGGGAAAATAATTCTCTCAAATTAAGCAGCAGAGTGATCAAATACTAGATCACAAGCGGAAATCCTTCGTTGATCACAATATAAATGCTCTATTTATGGATTGTTCAATGTTCTTAATTTTAACCTTCACGAAGAAGAGAAGAAGATGATTTTGTAATTTTTACGTATCTCTGCTCTTGTTCTTATCATTAGGGAGAGTTTAGCCAAAGTGGAGGAAATTAATTTAAAATTACCTTCTCTCTCAATCTCCATAAATCATACATGTAACTCCATGGTAGTTACCATGTGCAGGTCGGATTGGGTCGCCCTTGATGGGCTGACCCACCTATCCAACATAGCAAGTATTAAGTAATCCAAGAAGTAATTTTCTATTATAGTTGGCACTACGCTAGTACATAATTTCAGTAGTGTTGAAGTTAAACCAGTTCAAAGAAACCATCATTACAATTATTGTAATAGTATTATCGTTATTAAATTAGAAAATTGACATCACCTTCTTTTTAAAATAGAAAATAGAATACTTATATCAGTAAATATCTTAAAAGATTACCAGTAGAGTGCGATGAAAAAATTTTATCCATGGAAAGGCAGTTGAACAATTCAAAGTTTATTGTTTGATTACAAAAACTGAGCCATGATAAATCAAAGGCAACTACCTCACCAAAGGTAATATTATCCAAATAATTTTCTGTAAAGCCTATACAAAGATTGCTGCCATTGGGCCATTAGAATTTTCATGCACCACTATCGGAGTCGACAAAATCACCTCTGACACGAGCATAATATCCCGATCCGAGCATCAAACCAATTCCATTAAAAGGTCATTGGAAAATAACCTCGAGGAAGTTAATAAAATGTAAAAAAGATAAGAAAAAAAAGACGAAAGAAAAATGTCGGCCATAAAGGGAAACTCCCTCTCTGGCCAAAGACTCGAAATTGTTGGTTGACCGCTTGCGAATTGAAGATGAAAATGAAAGACTTGCACCATGGATTTCCTTTTTTTTGTTATTGGAACAATATGTTGAAGCAATAGCAAAGGAAGATTTTTAGATAAATAATAATTAAATTAAAATATAAAGACATAATATAGGTTAAGCTAGCTCGGGGGTGAAGTGTAGGCATCGAACTAATCTCGCCTCCACAAAATTTGTAAGCTAGAACTTAAGCTAGTGTGGAAGGAAGCAACATAAGAGCCTATAGATATTCAGATGGCTATTTTTGATAAGTTATCATTGGAGGCTGGAGACCAGCCCCACCGATAGCCATGAAAATCATAAGCTAGAACTTTAGAGTTTGGGGAATCCCTAGACACGCGCCTAGCCGTTAAGAAAATTCTCCACTTGAACAAATCTTACTTAATTTTCCTTTGTGAGGCTTGTTAACATATATATATATATCCATAATGTTGATTTTAATGATAACAAACAAAATTAAGAATGATTAATCTTTTAAAAGCTCAAATTATTTTTTATACAATTTAAATAAATCATTGTTTTCATATTATAAAGGTTTTATACTCAATGAGAAAATGATTTTATGAAATTAGTTATTTTCCAATTCATGATCTAATTGAAAATTTTTTGAAAACTTTGAAATCAACAAGTATAGCTTGAAATTCCGAAAATGGACTTGTTTGAAAATATTCATAAAGTTTTAGGTTGTACTATAATTATAAAAAGTTTAGGGTAAAATTATAATTTTAGAAAATTATTTCACTGGAGTAATTACTGTAGCAACAGCTAGCCGACATCAAACACAATCAAAGTTTAGTTACTGGAAACTAACGACGATCCGATAGCTGGAAAACGGCGATCCGACAATTTGAATTTTGGCACAACGGTCACTCGCTCAATTTAAAACAACAATCCAATAATACTTAACGGTGATTCGACTTTGTATAAAAAGTCAATAACAGTTAGTTTTTAACTCCAACTATAAAAGGACTGCATTAGATCTAAATCAAAGTGAATCCAACGAATACCAAAGAGCATATTATTGAGAATATAATATTTCGTAAGCTTTAATTTGTTCATTCATTCATTAAATCACACCTTGGGCATATAGATTGTGTGTGAGAAAAATCTTGTATTTGAGAAAGTGTGAGTGAAGAAAACATTTGGGTTAAGAGATTTGGGATAATCTCTTGTTGTAAAAGTTGATTGACATTTGTGAAAACAGTCAAAGCAGTAAAACGCAATCCCTAGGTTCAAGATTACACTGTTTTAATTGCGAAAAAAGTGGGCATCAAATGACAGAATGTAAAAAAGGAGAAAAATACAGTAAAGGCTTATTCTTAGGCACAAAGGAAAGTGAAGACTATCAGAATGAAGAAACTGAAGAGTTTGCTTAAGGGCCAACTTTTGATAGCAGTGGTAATGCATAATCCGTTGAAGAACATTGTTGTGCAAATTTTATTGAACTCGCAAGTGCACGAATCTATTATAATAAAGATCAATGGTGACGAGTGTCGATCCCATGAGGATGTGGATTTTAATGTGTAGAATTAATTTTGTAAATGGGTGATTGGATTTGTGGTGAAAATGATTTGGAATATGCTAAAACTTAAATTAAAATGGCAAGAATAAATTTTAAAATTGAAATTGAAATGACAAGAATAAATTGAAGATAATTCTATTGAAATGACGTACTTGGGTATCTGGATCCGTATCAACATGCATCATGGGCTAAATATTCCTTATTAATACCAATTAAATCATGAGGGGGGAATCCACACTTCATGAACCACGCTCTAATAAATATGGTGCTAAGGGCTTATCGTGCCAAATAATAATCATCTTATACTAGGGAGCCGGTGAAACCAGGGCGGTACTAGACAAGATTATTATTATTTGTCAACGAAAAGTCAAAACATCCACAAAAACTAGAGGGGAAGAGAAAATAAATTCACCAAATAAAGCCCATGACACATGTTGAGATTTCACCTTCAACCCAAGCTTGAAAGAAAATTAGCCACTCATAATTGAACTAGGGGCAAAATGGAAATTTATTAAAATACATAGAAAATACAAGATGGAGAAGGAATTACAGAAAATAGAGTCCAAAAATGGAGTCAGAGATGTCAAATTAGGGGGGAGGCCCCCTTTTTATAGATACATCGAGTAAATTATGGCCATTGGATTAAAAACAGTTTGGACGCTCAGAATTGTGCCACGTCATCAGTCAACAGTACATGTCAACAGTACGCGGTTTGACTATGCGGCTTGAACAATAACACGGTTTGACCACGCGGTTTGAATAGTGACACGGTTTGCACAGTAACACGGTTTGATTGAAAATAATCCCATGTGTTGCATGTACCGTACGTGCATTTTTTGGTCCACTGATATGCTCCTCCTAAGGTTTTCGATCGTCCTGAGTTCAAAAGTGATGTTCGTTTTGCCATTTGATCTCTTGTTTATTGTGAAATGACTATGATGCCCCTAAAATACATAAAATACTTAATTAAAATAAAACACACATAATTAAATTACAAAAAGCTAAAACACATAAAAGTAAGGGCTGTTAGTAAGACTTGAAATGTAAAATGACGGTTTTTCTCCTTTATAAATATGCATTTTCTAACACTCAACAAACATGATGACAACGGACCAATGTTGATCATGAACTGTGCATTCCTCACTCCTTAAGGTCAAGACAAAGAGAAGTGGCTACAACAAAATATTTTTCAGACTACTTGAACAATTGGGGGAAAAGTATGGTCATAGACTCAGGCAGTAGTGAGAATGTAATTTCAGAAGAAGCTGTAACGAAGCTAAATTTAAAGACAGAACCTCATCAAACTCTATACAAGCTTACATAACTAAAGAAAAGCAATCAAGTAACATTATCTAAAAGTTGCTTAGTTTCCTTATCCATTGGATTAATTTATAAAGATAAAATTTGGTGTGATGTTGTGGCTATGGATACTTGTCATCTATTATTGAGCATATGATACGAACCTCGTCAAGAACTGATGCAACCTTAATCAATTTAGTAGCCTAGATCAAATCTAAACCAGAAATTAAATGGAACCTCGAACCAATGCTTAATGAAAGCATGAACCTTGGTACGTGAAGACGCCATAATCAGCTATGGATGGTCTAATTGATAGGTCAAGAGTTTGAATGCCACGGAAATCTGATAAGTTCAAAGAGCTTATAAAGACCCAAAAAGAATTACCTCCCTCACCAATTGCATAAAAAACTTATCTCTATTTATTGAATACGAGTACATTATATAGGGCTGGTTACAAGAATTTTTGGAAATAAATCCTAAACAAAAAATCAAATCTGAACCTGAATCTATACAAATAGGAAAGAATCTAAATCAAATCAGAATCTTAATCTAAGCGAATATGAAATAATCTAAATCAAATCAAATCAGAATCCTAATCTAGGTAAATAGGAAAGAATCTAAATCAAATTAGATCCTAATTGACTTAAATGCTTTACATTAATTAAACTAGAAACAATGCGATTAAAATAGAAATAATTGATTTGTTTCCCTAATAGCCTCCTTAAGAAATGGGAAAGGATCTAAAAAAGGAAAATAATATATTTCCTCGCCATAATATGCAAGCGAACTCCCTATTTCATGGAAGTGATTATTTGGAAACTTCAAGAGCTTGATTCATGCATTTATCATGTGCAATTTCTTGAACAAGCCTCTAAGAACTTGATTGAGCCCAAGTTGCTTGAATCAATTCATTGTTATCCTATATGGCTATAAATGTTGATTTTGATGATAACAAACCACATGTTTTTGGTTGAACAAAAATTTATTTTTATGCTTTTATAATAAGAAAATGATTTTATGGAGTTAAGTTGCTTTTCAAGTTGTGAACTAAAATGAAAGAATTTTATAGTCTTTAATTTTAGTAAATATTGTTTTCAATTTCAGATTTGAACCTATTTGAAACTATTTAAATATTTGGGTCATTCAATAATTTCACATAGTTTAGGCGATATCATAATTTTAAAAAGTTTTGGGATTAACAAAGTATTACTTAGAAATTCTGAAATTGGACTTATCTAAAAAGATTCATAACGTATTAGGCCATAACATAATTTTATATAGTTTTGGGGTCAAAATAAAATTTTAGAAAAATAGTGCACTATACCGATTACTGTAGCAAACGGCTAACCGAATGTGACAATCGAATAGCTGGATTTTGGGCAGTAAGCTTTTGGATCATAAGCGACTATCCAGAATTCAAAAATGGCTAATCGGATATGAAAAACGGCATGGCGGATATTCTGAAATTCAAATTTTTACTGCAATGGTAACATACAAGCGGCTAACCGGATTCCAAAAACGGTAAGCCGGTTATGACCAAAATGTGCATAACGGCTAGTTTTTTAGCTCAAACTATATAAACCCAAATCTAATTCATTTTCAAGTCCTCTGGCAAGCAAAATAAAAAAGCACACAACATCCATTGAGCTCTTATTTCACAAATCATAAAACCTTGAATCATCTTTTTTCTTTAATTTGTATATCTACTCTTTAAGAGAGTTTTTATTATAACCTTTAATTCATTATCTTAATTGTATGTGTTTGAGTGTGTGAGACACTTTAGGGAATAAATTGGGAGATAATCTCTTTGTTGTAAAGGTTCATTGATACCTTGAACTCAATTGTAAACATTTGAATCATTAGAAGGCTTGGATAGTGAAATCCTCAAGTTTGGATCGCTTGGAGGCGTGGACATAGGCGGGGGTTGCCGAATCACGTAAAAATCCGCGTGTTTGTTTCTCTTCTCTCTTAGTTATTTGTGATTGTGTTTTTATTGAACTTATTGCTTTCGAATTTATTAAGACGTTAGATTGAATTGTTGTGTGGTTTTGTTAGAATAATTTTTAAAATACCAATTTACCCTCTTTGGCTTGCACACTTATATTTCATTTGGTATCAGAGCGAGGTGCTCTTGTTTGGACTTAACCGTCTAGAGCTAAATATCAATGAAAACTCAAAATAATTCCACATTTAGGGAAGGACAGTCCACCACTAGACCACCATATTTTGATAGAAACGATTACTCGTATTGGGAAACTAAGATGTGAATTTACTTGCAAGCTTTAGATTACATTTGGGAAATCGTTAATGATGTCCTTTCATGCCTTTGACTAAAAATGAAGTCGAGGAAGATATTCCAAAACCTTTACGGGAACAGAATGAATTGAAAAAGAGAAAAACTTCTCTAAATTTCAAAGTTATGAATGCCTTGTTTTGTGCACTAGATAAGAAAGAGTTTCATAGAGTGTCTAGTTGCAAAAGTGCTAATAAAATTTAGCACAAACTTGAAGTTGTTTATGAAGGCATGAATCAAGTGAAAGAATATAAAAGAAGTAAGTACACTCGACAATATGAATTATTCTAAATGGAACAAAATGAGAGTGTGTATTCTATGTATACTAGATTTACAGACATAATGAACACTCTAGGAGCTCTAGGAAATACCTTTTTCAAATAGTGAGAAAGTTAAGAAATCATTAGGTCGCTACCTAAGGAATTGAGACTAAAAAAGACTGCCATTGAGGAAGCTAAAGATTTTAAATACATTATCTATTGATGATTTAATTGGTTTTCTCATTTCATATGAAGAAGATTTGGCAGCAGAGAAAGGACATGAGGAAAATAAGAAAAGCATTGCTTCTCAAAAGCCTCAAAACATGAGAGTGATGAAGAAAGCGAGATGGATAATGAGGAGTTGGCTATGTTGGCTAGAAGATTTAGAAAATTTTACAAGAAGAATAACGAGCAGAAAAAGTTTAGAAGTCACAAAAACAAAAATGAGAAGAAGAAGCCAATTACTTGCTATGAATGCAAGAAGCCTAGACACATATGACTAAAATGTCCTCTCCTTAACAAATTCAAGAAGAAAACTATGGTGGCCGTGTGGGATGATAGTAATGAGGGAAACAAGTGATGATGAAGAGCAACAAGAGATGACTAATTTAGCTTTCATGGCCTTTGGGGAAGAATTATGTGATAAATTTAATGAGGTAAGTGTTCTTCATACATATGATGAATTACATGATGCCTTTAAAGATTTTCATGATGAATTAATGAAGATTGGTAAAAAGAATATATGTCTTAAAAAATGATAGAGCTTAAAAATGAAAATGAATCATTTAGTGCAAAGATTACATGCCTAGAATTAGAGAACAAAACATTGCATGATAAAGTTGCATTATTTGATAATTATAGCACTTCACATGAGCACTTAGAGTCACACGTGAATGACTTGAAAAATGAAAATGAAATACTTAGAAAGAAGAGCAATGACCTAAATGAGATTGTACTAAAATTTACAAATGGACAAAACATGTTGGATAACTTGCTAAATTCAAAAAAATGTGTATTTGACGAATAAGGCATTGGTTATAAGCCAAATTTGAAATAAAAGTATTACAAGAGTTATTTTGTGAAGAATACATCTATTAACAATCCAATTATATGTCATTATTGTAATCAAGATGGCTATATCAAAAATAGATGTCCAGTGAAGAGAAATGCATATTATAGTGTGAAATGTGTTTGGGTTCCAAAAGGAACCATTGTTAACTCTCATGGACCCAAAAAAGTTTGGGTATCTAAAGCTTGAGATTTTCTCTGTAGGGCTTGAAAAAGAAGAAGAATAAGTGGTACTTGGACAGTGGTTGTTCAAGACACATGACAAGAAATTATTCTTAGTTTTCAAGTTTTACCAAAATTGAAAATGGTGGAGATGTATCGTTTGGAGAAAATTCAACAGGAAAAACCATTGGCATTGGCAATGTCGGTAATGTATCCTCTAATCTCATTGAAAATGTGTGTTTGGTTAAAAACTTAAAACACAACTTGCTTAGCATTAGTCAATTATGTGATAAAGGATATAGAGTTATCTTTGATGAATCAAAATATGTTATTAAGAATGCATGTGATAGCAAGGTTTTGTTTGTAGGAAATAGATGTGTTAATGTTTATACCATTAATATAAATTGTGCATCTACAAGTGATAAATGTTTCTCCGCATTGCATAATGATGGTTGGTTGTTGCATAGAAGATTAGGTCATACAAGTATGGATTTGATTTCAAAAATCGTGAAAAATAATTTGGTTAAAGGTCTTCCAAAAATCAGTTTTCAAAAAGATAGAATTTGTGAAGCTTGCAAATTTTGAAAACAAATCAAAACTTCTTTCAAAACCAAGAAAAATATTTCTACTTCAAAACCACTTCAACTACTTTACATAGACTTGTTTGGACCTTCTAAATATGATAGTTTAAATGGCAAATATTATGCTTTTATAATTGTGAATGATTATTCTAGATACACATGGGTATTCTTCTTAGCTAATAAGGATGATGCCTTTGATGCATTTAAAGTTTTCTACAAAAAGGTTCAAAATGAAAAGGGATGTAGTATTTCTTGTATTAGAAGTGATAATGGTGGAGAATTTGAAAATTATATATTTGAGAATTTTTGTAATAATTTTGACATTGAGCATCAATTTTCATCACCTAGGACTCCTTAATAAAATGGAGTTGTAGAGAGAAAGAATAGGTTTATTCAAGAAATAGCTAGGACTATGTTTGATGAAAATTTTTTGCCTAAGTATTTTTGGGCCGAAGCCGACTACGTTTAATGAAAATTCTTTGCCTAAGTATTTTTGGGCCGAAGCCGTCAACACCACTTGTTATGTTTTGAATCGTGTATTGATTAGATATAATCTTAATAAAACTCCATATGAGCTTTGGAAAAATAGAAAACCCAGCATTGTTTAATTTAAAGTCTTTGGATGCAAATGTTTTGTTTTGAACACAAAAGATAATCTTGGTAAATTTGATCCAAAATCTGATGTTGGTATTTTTTTTTTTTTGGTTATTCAAACTCAAGCAAAGCTTATATAGTGTATAATAAAAGAACTTTGATTGTGGAAGACTCTATGCATGTTACATTTGATGAGTCTAACTCCTCCTCTACGGAAAAAGTTGTTGTTGTTGATAATGCAGAAGAAGAACAACAACAAGAAGCATCAAATGACAACAAAAAAGATGCACCACATGGAATTCAAGATGAACATCATAAAGAAACAAATGCAGATGAAGGTACTTCTCAAACACTCCCTAAAGAGTGGAGGTATGTTTCTGCTCACCCTGAGGATGTAATTTTAGGAGATCCCTCACAAGGTGTTATAACTAGATCATCTTTTAGGAACACACGTGAGCATGCTGCATTTATTTCTCAAATTGAACCAAAATCCTTTGCGGATGCGGAAAATGATGAATCTTGGATTATGACAATGCAAGAGGAGTTGAATCAATTTAAGAGAAATAATGTGTGAGAATTAGTTTCTAATTCGGAACATCAATCCATTATAGGTACTAAATGGGTATTTAGAAACAAATGGATGAATCCGTCATGGTTATAAGAAATAAAGCTAGATTAGTGGCTCAACCAAGAAGAATGAATTGATTTTGATGAAACATTTGCACATATAGCTAGATTAGAATCCATTAGGATGTTGTTAGCATATGCATGTCATAAGGATTTCATTTTATTCCAAATGGATGTCAAAAGTATTTTTTTCAATGGTTACACTATGGAGGAAATCTATGTAAAACAACCTCCTAATTTTAAAATGAAAAATTTCCAAATCATGTGTATAAGTTGTCTAAGGCATATATGGACTAAAACAAGCACCTAGAGCATGGTATGATAAGCTTAAGAATTTTCTATTGGATAATAGTTTTTCAATGGGAAAAGCGGATACTACTCTCTTTGTTAAACATAAGAACCAAAATATACTTGTAGTACAAATTTATGTTGATGACATTATCTTTGGTTCTATTAATGAATTGTTGTGTAAAGAATTTTCTTCTTGCATGAGCAAAGAATTTGGAGAGCTGAAGTACTTTCTTAGACTTCAAATCAAACAAAACGAGTAAGGAATTTTCATAAATCAAGCCAAGTATGTAAGAGATCTATTCAAAAGATTTGGTTATGATAATGGAACGGCAAAAAGCACTCCAATAGGTACTACCATCAAGCTAGACAAAAATAAGAAGGGTAAGGAAGTTGATATCAAGACATATCAAGGTATGATCCGATCCTTACTCTATTTAACTGCTAGTAGGCCTGATATTATGTTCAGTGTATGCTTATATGCTAGATTTCAATCTTGTCCTAAAGAGTCACACTTACTTACCGTTAAACAAATTTTTCGATATTTGATTGGCACCATCAATCTCGATCTTTGATATCTTAGGGGAACTCATATTGACTTAACTTGTTATTCGGATGCCAACTTTGCCGGATACAAGGTTAATAGAAAAAGTACCAGTGGAATATGTCTCTTCCTAAGTCATTCACTTGTCTCTTGGTTTAGTAAGGAACAAAACTCAGTTGTGCTTTCAACCACCGAGGCCGAATATATAGCCGCTGTAGTTGTTGTGCACAAATTCTTTGGATGAAACAAACCCTTAAAGACTATGGTGTTAATCTTGATCCAAAACCTATCTTGTGTGACAACACTAGTGCTATTAATCTATCCAAGAATCATATTCAACATTCTAGGACTAAGCATATAGAAATTAAGCATCGCTTCCTTAGAGTTCATGTCCAAAAAGGAGATGTAGTGATTAAATTTGTTTCTACTGAAAATCAACTTATGGATATCTTTACAAAACCTTTTAGTGAAAAGCATTTTATAAAGATAAGACATGAGCTTGGAATGATGAATGTTGCATCTTGAATTATGATTTGTTGATTAAGTTAATATGTTTGTTATTGTATGCATTTATGGTTCACGCATTGAATGGCTTATTGAAAAGTTTTAAATCACAAAATGATTTAAAATTGATCAAATTTTAAGCCAAAAATAAATTAGTATGTATAATACAATTATAAGAGCTTGCCAATATTCAATAAAAGGCAAAAAGATTTCCAAGTCTAAATCGGTATACCACTTCTTGTTAATCGGAAACCTATTTTTCTTCTTGATTACTCCCAAGTCAATATTCGAATAACCGAATTTAGCAAACCCGTAAACTTTTGGATAAGCTTTGGTAGCTGTCAGGTCAACTTTTGGATAACCAAATTTAGCAAACGGTAAGCTATTTGAGTCAGTTTTAATTCTGGATAAAAAATGGTCATCCAGTTATTCAATTTGAAAAGCCGAATTTGCTAAGCTTCTTTCCAGCCTCAAAACTGGACAGTTGGTTCTTCAAACTATTAAGCCAAATGAGTTTTGAACAAATCTGGAAACTATCCGAAAAACCGGATAAAGAAACGTACAAGCCGTTTTTGGCTTTCATAATTCTGGACACTAACCGGCTAACCGAATAGTGGGATATGGTAAACCGGATTCCGTTTTCACCTCACTAGACACTAATTGGCTAACCGGTTAGTGAAATCTAGCAAGCCAAATTCGAGGCCTTTTAACATTATTCTTCTTTCTTTCTCTATTTCGGCAAACCGGTTGTGCTCTCCCTCTAAAGACTGTTTCTTCTTGTCTCGTTTTCACTCTAAAATCCATCATTTCTACTCATTTTTTATGCAAATCGAACCATAAAACTTGTTCCCCATCCGTTCTTGTGTCCAAAATCATCTTTCAAATCCATTTTCAACCTCAAAATCACTAAGATCCGAAATCAAATCTAGGATTTCAACCGAATTTTATCTCTCTAGATTTCTTCCTCTAAGCCGTTTTTTATCCAAATTACTTCTCAAAATCTCTTTCAAACCTCATCATCTTCTTTCTCATTGCTCCTTTTAACTTCAAATCAATCAAAATCACCATGTCAAGCTCAAGGCCAGTTCAAAGAAAAGGCAAAGAACCGATTCAATAAACCAACTGGTCACTGCAAGCAGGGGGCACCTCAAATCAATCCAATTTTGAGTCCACACACTTTCATAACAACAAACATTTAGCCAAATGGTTTCACCAAAGCTTCAGGACTCGTGAGGTACTCAATACGTTTTATGTTTTACCAGATTGGATTAATACTCTCAATATTAGCCATAGAAACTTATTTTAATTATTGGGAGATGTTGGTTCGATTGATATACTTATGATTGAGGAAAATGTTTATCCCGACTTGGTGAAAGTATTTTACTCGAATATGGACATTTCTGCAGAGAACAAGACTCGAGTAATCACCAATGTTGGATGAGTTATGATTGATTTTGATGTTTCCGTGTTAAACTCCATCCTAAGATCATCCAATTTTGGCCTAGAAATTTTTTCGCCTAGGAAATCTCCCAAACTTGATAGTTATGTTCATGTTGACGTCGTTCGCAATATTTGTCAGCATAATGATCTTTCTGTTGAAGATTGTACCATTCATGTTCGCACTCAGTGTCTTTGTCTTCAAACTTGCATTTTACTTTGCTTTATTCAGTCCATTGTTCTTCCTAGATCAGGGCATTTGGATGAGGGTTTCCACATGGACGTTGCTTTGATTGATTGTATTCTTAGACGTCGTCCGGTTAACTTGGGATATACCATCATCCGAACCATGTTGACTATACCTGCCTTGATTACTCGCTCTCTTCCATATAGTCACTTCATTACCTGAATCCTCAAATATTTTGAGGTACCGATTCATGAACCATCGTGTAGACCGTCTAAGGGTATAGGGGATGACGCTGTATTTGGATTAGGTTTTGAGTGGAGTAATGGCACTTGGGTAAAATTCACTGAAAACAAGTTTACTTTTCTTGCTCTAAGTGATGATCAGCCATTCAATGCTGTGGTTCCTGCTGATCAACTTCCTGTTTTCTCACTCTCATTTCGGGGCCAGCGTAGACCCCGAGACCCTCCAATGTCTGCCTCTATTATGATGCCTTTGCATTCGCTTTACCACTTTCCGAGCCTCCTATTTCTAACGAGGTTACTCTTCAGCAGCTTATGGATGAGATAAGGACACTCTCTGTGGGGCAGACTGAGTTTCAGCATCAGCAGCAGCAACTCATTCATGAACAGCACCTCCTCTTTGAGCACTTCGGTATTCCATATCCGTATCCTCCTCCATCACCACCATCCTCACCACATTAGTAGTCTCTTATACTTGTACTTGGACACACCTACATTTCATTTACTGTTTTATGTACTTTTATTTTCGATTATAAGGATGGTTGTTATACTTTTGGATTATGTATTTATTTTGGAGGATATGGATTTGTTTTGGTTGTTTGTTATGTTATCTCTTTATGCTTTGGATATTCTTGAACTAATGTGCTTGTATTGAGACTTTGATGATTTATAAGGGGAGCTTTAATTCCTTTTGATGATGAAGGGGAGATATTATTTGAAAAGGGAAAATATGAGAAATTTATTTGTTATGAAAAATATTCATATGCACTTATGCAGGGGGGCTCTTTTAAGTTTTTTTGAAATTAATCTTTAACCTTGCATTTATTAAGGGGAGCTTTTCATAACTAAATTAAATTTTTATAATGTGTTTTGTCATCATCAAAAAGAAAGAGATTGTTAGTCTATATGACTATAAATGTTGATTTTGATGATAACAAACTACATGTTTTTTGGTTGAACAAAAATTTATATATTGTACTTTTATAATAAGAAAATGATTTTATGGAGTTAAGTTGTTTTTCAAGTTGTGGATTAAAATGAAAGAATTTTATAATCTTTAATTTTAATAAATATTGTTTTCAATTTCGGATTTGGATCTATTTGAAACTATTTAAATATTTTGGATCATTCTATAATTTCACATAGTTTGAGCGACATCATAATTTTAAAAAGTTTTGGGATTAACAAAGTATTACTTAGAAATTCCAAAATTGGACTTATTTGAAAATATTCATAACGTTTTAGGCCGTAATATAATGTGATAAACGGCTAGCCAGATTTTAGGCAGTAAGCTTATGGATCATAAGTGGCTATCCGGATTTCAAAAGCAGCGAACCAGATATGAAAAGTGGCATGCCGCATATTCTGAAATTCAAATCTTTGTTGTAACGGCAAAAAACAAGCGGCTAACTGGATTCCATAAACAATAAACCAATTATGACCAAAATGTGCATAACAGCTAATTTTTGAGCTCAAACTATATAGACTCAAATCCAATTCATTTTCAAGTCCTCTAGCAAGCAAAATAAAAAAGTATACAACATTCATTGAGCTCTCATTTCGCAAATCATAAAACATTGAATCATCTTTTGTTCTTCAATTTGTATATCTACTCTTTAAGAGAGTTTTTATTGTAATCTTCAATTTCTCATCTTAATTGTGAGTGTTTGAGTGTGTGAGACACTTGAGTGAAGAGATTGGGAGATAATCTCTTTATTGGAAAGGTTCATTGACACCTAGAAGTCAATTGTAAACATTTGAAGTCTTGGAAGGCTTGGATAGTGAAATCCTCAAGTTTGGATTGCTTAGAGGCGTGAACGTAGGCGGGGATTGCCGAACCACGTAAAAATTTGTGTGTTTATTTCTCTTCTCTCTGACTTATTTGTGATTGTGTTTTTATTGAACTTATTGCTTTTGAATTTATTAAGGCATTAGATTGGATTGTTGTGTGGTTTTGTTAGGATAATTTTTAAGATACCAATTCATCCCCCTCTTGGGTTGCACACTTGTATTTCATCCATTAAGCACTTCTTTTAATTTCTTTGCTCGAGCTCTTGTAACGGGTCCGACGGAAATTTTTTTAGGATCTGAATATGCCTCATCCCATGTACTTATGATAGTTTTATCATTAATCTCATCAACAAACCTTGGCAATATGATCAAAACATAATGCATAATGGGAAAAGAAATACTTACAGCTTTGTGTTTAACAACACTAAGATCATTCTTCTACATAACAAGGAGATCACTCTCAACTAGACTTGGGTAATTATTTGTTAGGTAAAAACCAGTTTATAGAAATTATCGAAGTTAACTAACAGTAACTTGAATTTCGAAAGTGCTAATCACCCACAAACAAATGGTCAAACCTAAGTTGTCAACCGTTCTTTAGGAAACCATCTACGTTATCTATTTGGCGATAAACTAAAGACATAGGATCAGAAGTTATATCAAGTCAAGTTTGCTTATAACTGAGCAGTTAAGTGTAGTATTGTGTTAGAATGCAATTTATGCACTACTTTTGCATTGTTTAGTTCCCTTAATATCGATGTTTTGTACTTAATAATAATGATTTACTTATGTTTTACTTTTGTAGGTGCAATTCTATTGATTTGTGATAAAATTGAGCTATAAGATGATGTTTAAAGATGATTGTTCTCTTGGAGAAATTTAGAGCGTCAGAAGAACTTTATTGATAAGGTGTGGGCGCGTGCTGTCAACTGCGGACCTGCAGTTTTTAGAATAACGTGTTTTGTATTTTTGGTTATTTTTGTAATTATGAATTTAATATTTTAGATATTAGTATTTTATTTTAAATAGAACTCTAAAAGTGAAGAGAGAGAGAGAGTATTTAAGGGAGGGATCTATTGTGAAAAAGGAGATTGAGAAAAGAAAGAAACCCTAGATATAAACTTTTTTCTTCTCTCTATGAAGAACTAAATCTTTTTTTCTGGTTGAAGGTTAATGAAGCTTTGATTCATCACTACTGTGAGATCTTTCTTATGCTTTAATTGTTTTATTACTTTTTGGCTATTTGTTTATTCTCTGAATTATTTTCATGATTATGTTTGTTAATTAGGTAATTGGCCACTATTTAATTATCAAATTAATCTATTTTCAATTAAAGGATTCATCATATAAAGATTTTAATGTTTGTGACAAATAACATAGCAAAAAGTTGTGTTGTGAGAATAAACAATCTAATTTAAATGAACTATCGTATGTGTTTGTTGATTAGGATTTGGGTCTCTCTAGTTTTTCAGGCTGTCAATTGATTAAATCCTATGATAGTATCTAGGGTTGTCTATTGATTAAGGAAATAACCAACGGTCGTACCTTAGTTATTGACTAGTTAAGGAAAGATTGGCTATTAGAGGGTCTCAGTAGCTATAACCGGTTTATTCATAAGTAATAATAATTTATATTTGAATCAATGATCAATAGTTGAATCAAGCTGAGTTAATTCTTTCAACCAGAGCTTTCTCCAATTTGAATTACAACTTTAATTTGCATTCTAGTTATTTTAATTTGATTTCTATTATCGTCAACAATTCCCTTATTTTACGTTTTACGTTTTACGTTTTACATTTTAAAAGGATTTAAATAATTACCGATCTCTGTGGACACGACCCTGCTCAATCATTATATACAATTTATTTAGAGTAGGTATTTATTTTTGCTGGCTTCGACAACCATTATATTGGTTTAAGCCCTTTTAAGGTGAATTACGGATATAATCCATGAATTCCCATCGAGTTGGCTCCAATTCTAGATTTAGTTCACAAAAACAGTAAGGCAGAAGACTTTATTGAGCAGCTTAAGAAGATTTATGCAGTTACGTAAGAGTCTTTGAAGAAGACTACTAAAGGTTATAAAATTGTGGTAGACAAAAAGCATCGAACTTTAGAATTTCAAGTGGGAGATCTTGTTTGGATTGTCCTAACCAAAGATAGGTTCTCTGTTTGATAATTACTACTGCTACAAATAGCTCCCTCTTATAGCCTTTGAAGGCATATTTGATTTCAATGATATTTTCAATTTTCAAATCTCTTTATGAGTATTTAACTAGTTAATTCTCGGTATTCTGCGGAATCAATGAGTCTTAACCCCTAAATTCACGGTATTCTTTTTGAATCAACGTGAATTTAGTTGTTCTTTTATTCTAATATTCTCTAGAATCAACGGAATATTTTGAACATTAAACTTCCACTGCATCAGGAACGCTTTCAAAGATAACTTCAAAATTGAATGGCCAATTAGATAAGCCATTTACAGCTGCAGAAATCACAACAACCATTTTCCAAATGTGCCCAACAAAAGCTCCTATCAAGATGGCTTACTAGTTGTATTTTTTCAAAAGGATTGGAATGTGGTTGGAAATTGTGTTCTTAAGACCTGCTTGCTTGTTCTCAACAAGCAAGGTACCGCAGCTTCTCTAAATAATGCATATATTACTTTAATTTCTAAGACTACTAAGCCTAGAAAAACTATTGAATTTAGATCTATTAGCCCCTGTAATGTTATCTATAAAATCATTGCTAAAGCCACAGTTAATAGGTAAAAATAAATCCTCCATCAAATTATTTCTCTGACTCAAAGTGAATTCATACCAAATCAGCTAATCACGGACAACATTATTATTGGATATGAATCTTTGCAAAAAAATTAGACTTAATAAGAGAAAAAAAATGGCATGGTAGCTCTAAGGCTTGACATAAGCAAGGCTTTTGATAGAGTGGAATGATCTTTCTTAAAGCAAGTTATAGAGAGGTTAAACTTTTCGGATAAATGGATGGCTTTGATCATGAACTATATTTCTACCACCACTTTCTCTGTCATATAAATAGCATTGCTAAAGTTTACTTCAACCTCAAAGAGGCCTTTGATAAGGATGCACCCTATCCCTATAGTAATCCATCATATATGCAAAGGTTTTTTCATATCTTTTGTTACAGGGAGAAAAACAAAGTCGAGTTCATAGGTTGAGATTTTCTAGAGATATCATTATTTATTCTCTTCTTTTTGCTAATGATAACCTTTCATGTCTTGATGCTCCGAAAGTACGTGGATGATCCCAGTCATGTGCTATTGAGACAACCAATTGAGTTGAAGGAAGACTTGACTTATGAAGAGGAGCTAGTGGAAATACTGGAACAAAAGCACCAAGTTTTGCATTCTAAAACCATTCCGTTAATAAAAGTGTTGTGGAGGAATCACAAAAGGGAAGAGGCTACTTGGGAATGCAAAGACTTAATAGAAGCCCAATACTCTCACCTGTTCTCATCAGATGTGTAAATTTCGAGAACGAAATTTTTATAAGGGGGGAGGATTGTAACATATACACCTTAATTTTTCCTAACTAAGAGTATTATGTGTTTTTTGTTTCGGTATTAATTTTACAGTTGTCAGATTGGTTATTAATTATTACAGGCAACTTGACACGACTCGATTTTTTATCATGAATTAATGGATTTGGTTCGAGTTAATAAATGGATCTTGTTTTGAAGAAATTTAAATTTGTTACGACATAAAATTTAGACAATTCGAACACAATTCCATGGCCGTGTAGTCGGATTTTATTTCAACACGGGTCTAGTATTAGCTTAATCGGTAGTAAGCTTAAAAAAAAAGCTAGTTTCTATAAATGGAAAGGGGGGAGCTGGTTTTCAAAAAGGGAAAAAGAGGGGGCGAGCGAGAAAGAGAGAAAGAGAGAGAGAGAGAGAGAGAGAGTTGACCTGTTTCTGACCAACGAACCAGACCCGACCTGATCCGCGAACATGACCCCGTCGGATCTCGTTATTTCGGCCACCGTTCCGGTCACTCTTGCTACCGATCTGACGTTTGAGCGACACTGGTTATATCTCTGTGGTCAACATCGCCGAAAAAGGGCCCTCTGTGGTCATCGTTGCCGGAAAAGGGCCAGAACACCGGTAATCGAAGCTTGAAAGACCGCGGCTCAACCCATTTTTGTCACTATCGATGTTAGGCAGCACCACCACCTGAATCTTGATCCTCAGTTCACCCTCATCATTTTCCGACCAACCTCACCACCCAAAACCTCCGATTTGGCCATGAACGACCGCCGGAAAGCTCACGGCTTTGGGAGCACGATCCGCCGCTATCGCCAGGCGTGGGAGGTCATCGTCGGCACCATTTGATTCATCGAGATAAGAACCATCAAACTTGAGCTTCCCGTCGCTGTTGACTTAAGTCCAGTCACCGTTGACCAGTGGGGGCAATTCGGTGATTTCACAAGACTTTAGGGTGAATTTATAATTTCTAGAATCAATGGATAATTTGATAATTTGGTAATTTGAGATTTCGGGGGTAATTTGGTAATTTAAGTCGTTAAGGGCATTTTGGTAATTTTACACTCCGAGGGTAATTTCGTAATTTCTGACATTGTGGTTATTTTTGTGATCTGAATTGAGGAAAATTTGGTAATTAAAGATTCTGAGGATAATTTGGTAAAATAATGATGTTGGGGGTATTTTGGTAATTTTGTGCATGCTGGAATAATTTATTATGGATAAATATTTATTTCGAGAATTATTATGTAAAATTAGTTGTATTTCAAATTTACGGAGAATGATTATATCGTTTCCTTGATTAGGAGGACTTGCGGACGAGAATCAACCAGTGGACGTTATTGATACTAAGTCTGAACATCGTCACTATGAGTGGAATATACAAAACATATTTTTATATTATACTCTGATTTTACGATACAGTACAACATGTTTTGATAATAAGTATTTGATGCTTTGATTTAATGATTTTCTAGAAAATGGATTTTTATCTGCGTGCTGATATTTATTATTATTGAGAATGAGTTTGATTAATGATTTTATTATCACTTTTGAGTAAATGCATGATAACAGTTTTAAAGAGAATTGAGTGGAATTGAGATATGTTGAATAAAAAGGAAATGAAATTTCAGATGTGATTATATATTTATGTACATGTATAAAAGGTTGTTTGCAAAATCATTGGACAGTACCATTTCCCTCCAGATACATGATACAGATGATATGAGATGAGAGGCCTTTGGGGCCCGTCTGAACACACATAGAGGCTTTAAGTCGTGTGTTTGGGCGCTTTTACCTTTTGGGGGCATATGCATGCAGTATAATGATTACAGAGATACAAATATTGAGATACAGATATTGAGATACAGATGGGATATGATGATACGATTAGATATGATGATGCAGAGGAGATATGATGATACAAATGAGATATAAGCCTTTGGGGCCCGTCTGAGTACACACAGAAGCTTTGGGCCGTGTACTTGGGTGCCTTATCCTTTGAGGACCAGATTATGCATGCACATATATGATGAAATATATGAGATATGAGATGACATTTCCCCGTCTATCCGTTATAGCTCCGAGGCATGATGGTTCCCTGATTGCCCGTCCGTCGAGGTCCGGATATGATGAGATTATTCCCCCGAGTACTTGTTTGGTGATAGTTTTTTGTATTCAATATTTGATATTGTAAATGTTATAAGTGTTATGATTTCATTGATTTTATGCAGATTTACGTGATATTGTTATTTCAGTGCATGTTTTGAATTAAATAAGTTTATATAAGTTCTTATGATATTTTGATGAAATTGATTTGAGAAAGATTAAATAATTTTAAATAAATTATTTTTCCAAAAACTATTTTCCACTTACTGAGCTCACTGAGTTTTATACTCACCTATTTTTATTATATTTTTTCCCCCTCAGGAGATTTGCAGATACATCAGTCGACCCAACAATGATAGTTAGATTTGAAAATATGGCCACGTGATGGCGTTAGGAATCATAGATTTTTTTTTTGGGACATTTTGAATTGTATAATTTAATACTTATTTGTGATTAAGGATAAATTATTATATTCTTCACATTATATATTTAAAGGATACTGGTACTTGATTGAGGAAGTTGGTTGCGGAGGTTGATTGAATATTGTATTATTTTTTGGAATGTTAATTGTATAAATTGTAGGTTTTGGGATGTAATAAGTATATAGGAGACTCTGATGAAATTTTGGTAGAATTCTTAGATATTAGATTTATTATCGATTCAGTTAAATGAGTATAGGTAGACTAGCCTTGGGGATTCGAGGCGGGTCGTTTGAAGACAAGATCTACCCTATCTTTTGTTTGGGCAAACAAGTTCTTCAACAAGGTATTAGATAGAGAGTTGAGAGCATAAACAAAATTAAAGTTAGAGTCTAGTAATTTGTTACCTAGGCCAATGACTTAAGCCAATTGTGAAATCAAAGTTGCATGATGATATTAGAGTTTTTAAACTAATTGATTCTAATCACAAGTGGGATAAAGCTTTTATTCACAAGAACTTTTCTGTAGATGATGCTAAAGCCATCAAGAGAACTTTCTTACCGAGCAAGCCCAAAGAGGATGAGGTGCTCAAGCACTTTGATAGGAAGAGGATTTATTATGTTGAAAGTGTACACCAATTGGCTCTCAAGCTTAGGTTCCTTAAAAGTTCCAGTCGTTCACCCTTTGACCCTCAAGGCTGGCAAACAAACTAAAAGTTAAGTACCTATGTGATTGACACTAAAAAGTGTACATTTAATAAGAATAAAATTATCAGTTTTTAATTTATTATACCAACTAATACGTTCATTATGCCTAAATTATCTTAATACTCTCAAAATATATTTTTATGTTAAATTAATTTGTAACATGTTAATTTTATTTTAATTTTATATTGTAGATATATTTTAAGAATAAAGAAGAGTTCGAAATGGAAGTGGAAATAAAGAAGAATTGCTGAAGCCATTTGGAAAGAATTATTGAAGAAATGTAATTAAAAAAATCAAAAATTAAAATTAAAAAAAAAAAAAAAGATAAGTGGGCAATCATGTTGGTGATGGTCAAGAGGCTATTATGCCACCTGACTATCACACGTCTCAACGTACATTTATATTATTAAAATAAAATAAAACAAACAAAATAAAGAAAGAAGGATGCATTCCTTGCCTATGAAAGGTAAGGAGATGCACTTCTCACAACTTCTACATAGGGAACTCGTCTCATTCTCTCTATCACTTCAAATGTTTTAGGTGATTGATCCTTAGAGAATGTAATTCCATGTCTAAATGGTAATAAACCAGTCTTGAAAATTTTCATGCTAAATCTAGCCAATATCTTATCGATATAGACCGCTTGAGACAAGGCTAAAGTTTTATTCTTTCGGTCTCGTAGTAACTTGATACCAAGAATATAACTTACCTCTCCTAGGTCTTTCATATCAAATTGTTTTGCTAACCAACTCTTTATTGTAGTCAATACTCCTATATCGTTTCTAATTAAGAGAATATCGTCTACATAAAGAATTAGGAAGGCTACAAATGTTTTCTTCAAGATGCCCGTTAAGAAATGCAGTCTTGACATCCATTTGCCAAATTTCATAATCTAGCACTGCAGTAAAGGAGAGCAGAATCCTGATGGATTTAAGCACAGCAACCGGAGAAAATGTTTCCTCATAATCGATTCCCTTTTTATGAGTAAACCCTTTGGCTACTAATCTTTCTTTAAATGTTTCCACTCTTCCGTCTACTCATCTTTTTCTCTTGTAGATCCACTTGCACCCTATAGGTTTTATCCCATTTGGTGCCTCTACAAGTTCCCAGACTTTATTGGAATACATAGATTCCATTTCTTGATTCATGGCCTTTTTCCAAAATTCAACATCTCTATCTATTAGAACTTCGTTGTAACTAGTGGGATCTTGTACATATTCATCTGAGATAGCCGTATAGGTTTCTCCCAAAAGCATGTATCTTGCAGGTAACCTAGTTACCCTCCCATTACGACAATGTTCTAAAAGTGATGGTTGTTCAGGGATAATCATGTGTTGATCATCTGGTTGTTGCTGGTCTTCCTGTTCTGTAACAGTCATTGAAAGTTGAGCATCAACCTGATCACCTGACAGTTCTTCAAGTATCACCTTACTCTTAGGTTTGAAGTTATTCATATAGTCTTCCTCGAGGGAAGTGAAATGTGTGCTCACGATCACTTTCCTATCTTGAGGACTATAAAATAAACCTCCCCTTGTTCCTTTGGGATACCCCACAAACATACAAACCTCAGAACGTGAATCCATTTTGTCTGCCTTTGGTTTCAGCACATGTACTGGTGATCCCCAAATACGGACATGTCGTAAACTTGGTTTGCGACCTTACCATAATTCTATTGGGGTTTTAGGCACTAACTTAAATGGAACTAAGTTCAAGAGGTAAACTGTAGTTTCCAATTCTAGTCCCCAAAAAGAGATTGGTAATGACGAATAACTAAGCATAGATCTCACCATATCCAAAAGAGTTCTATTTCTTCTTTCAGCTACCCCATTTTGTTGTGGTGTTCCCGGGACAGTCAACTGAGATATAATCCTATTTTCAACTAGATACTCTTTAAAATCTCCTGAGAGAAATTCACCATCTCGATTAGATCGAAGTTTCTTTATGTTCTTATCTAATTACTTTTCTGTCTCAGCCCTATACTCTTTGAATTTTTCAAGAGCTTAAGACTTGTGACGCATCAGATAAACATAACCGTATCTCGAGTAATCATCAGTGAAAGTGATGAAATACTCATAACCTCCAGCTTGTACATTGATTGGTCCACATACATCTGTATGTACCAATTCAAGTAATACTGTTGCACGTACTACTTTGGCCAAGAATGGTCTTTTGGTCATTTTTCCTTCTAAACATGATTCACAGAGTGGCAATGATTCATTTTCTAATGGACCCAAGAGCTCATCTTTGATCGTTCTCTGTATCCTATTTTGGTTTATATAAGATGAGAAGGAGAGGAGAGAGCGAAGCCGAGGAATCGTTTCTTTTTCTTCTTTTTCTTATTTTATTGTGTAATCAATTTCCTTTTAATATATTTCAAAAGTTTATCAAATAAAAAGAGTATTTTATTTTCTTTCAATCTGAGTGGCCTATTTTACTAAGGTGAAAGTGAAGCTCAAGGTTTCAAATTATTAAATTTATTATTTTTTCAAATGAGTTTTAAGTTTATTTTATTCTTTTTAAATTATTTTTACGTCGAGTTAACAAATTTACGACTAGTTTTGAAAGCTTAAAAAAGGTCAACGTTTGCCGCAAAGGTCAAGGTTTTTTTATGGAAAGCTTAAAAAAAAGCTTGCTACCAATTGTGGAAAACTTGTGGAAAGAAAAGTTGTGCAAGAACCAATTTGTCATATCCATAAAAAAGGACTCGGAAACTGTTCCTCATGCTTTTTTGGACTGCAAATTTCCAAGAAAATCTAAAGGTACACACATCTTACTGCAGAAATTCGAAATGAAATTAGGCAGAATACTTTGAGTATGCTGCAAAGTTTGACAAAAAGCTAACTATCAAGGAGGTTGAACTAGTAACTTTTGTGTTGTGCGTGGTGCGGAATGCAAGAAACAAATATATTTTTTAGAGAAAGAAGCCAGATCCCGCCATATCAATAGCAAAGGCCACTGTAATTATGAAGGCCTGTCAAAAAGTCAAGAAGCTTGAACAGCAGCAACTTGAGCAAGGGAATTCTGGAAAACAACATGACTGGAAGCCTCTACCAAACGGCTGGTACAAGATCAATATGGATGCTGCTATCTACAAAAATTTGCATAGTGGAGGCTTTGGGGCTGTTATTAAAGACTCATCTAAGAAGGTTACAGTAGCAGCTGTCAAGAGCATAAATTTCGATGGTGATGTTCCTTTTGCTGAAGCTGAGGCAGCTAAGTGGGGCTTACAAGTAGTTAAAACTGCCGACTCTCATTGTGATCATTGAATCTGATTGTTTAAAGGTAGTTGAGTTAGTCAATAATAGAAAAGGCAGCAGGACTGAGATATTTTGGCCTATTTCAGATATTCACAGCAGCAGTTGAAAAGATTTCCCAGCAGTTAGATGTCAACATGTTCATAGGTCTTGTAATGATATTGCTCATAATTTAGCTAAGAGTTATAAGAACTGGTGAAACTGTTATCTGGTAAAAAAGTTCCCCAGGTGATGTACTGTCTTCAATTTCGGTTTAATGATAGAAAGTATTTCTTTCCTTAAAAAAAAAAGATTGCAATAAATTAACGGCAACTCCTAACTTAAAATTCTGGTTCTACTGCTGCATACGAGGCCCCAAAATTATGGAAGTTTTTGCTATCCTTATAGTGTACCATCAACAAAACTAGTGTTTTCATATTAGTAACAAAGATTTATATGGTTATGAACATAATACTACGAAACAATTGTAAAAAAGAAATCACTTGATGTTGGACAAATTAATAGTACAAAAACATTATTTACAAGGTAATAAGTACTATCAATCTAATGAAAAAAAATATTTACGATGGTGTGCAATAGTTGTAATGTCCACCATCATAATATCACTAAATATTTGATTTCTCTTAATTAGAACCTTGATGTTGTATACTACACGGCTTTAATTGTTTAGACACTAAGCAATAAATTCCAAAATACCTTTACGGTCGGCTCTACATTATTTACTTTGTGCAATTTTTTTCCAAACCCCAGGACAGCATCCCTAAAATTGGCTCCAAGTTGCTAAGGTTACGTGCATTCATATATGTTAGAATTGGCACCCATAGTAGGTTGGACTGAGCCAACATAAACAACAATCTAGAAACTTCTAATAGATTTTATATAACTGTTGTAAGTCTAATTGGACTCTAATTAAGAGTTATAAAGTCTTATGGTTAACTTCTATCACTTTCATGAGCTTCTATATAAACACACCTCTTGTATCTAAGGTGTGGGAGTGTAAAGACGAGAGAAAAAGTCTGTGGGCGCTTGCAATGTAATATGAGGAGATTTCCATCAATATGATTAATTCCCCTCGGACCATAAGCATATAGTGAAATCAAGATATTCCTTGCAATCATCTCACTACAACAATTATGGCTTTTAGTAGCATTATATTGTAGCATTTATTTAAAGAATGATACCAAATATCAATTTATTATAACCTTTTATAAAATGATGCTACCTTTGTAATATGACAGTACTCATTACATTTTGTTTTTAATGACATTTGATAATTACTAGTAGCATTTTTGTATGTGCTGCATATAATATTGAATTATATAGCATTTAGGAAATGCTACAATATAACATTAAATGAAGTAGCATTTGAAAAATGTAATGGAAGAGTAATAAATATACTAATATTTTAAAATAGCATTGATAGCATTCTATTGGTAGCAGTTTGATTGATAAAATAAATTAGCATTTGAAAAATGCTACAAGATAAAAGGATTGAAATGTTAGACCATCAATGTCTATTGGTAGCATTATGAAGTTATGCTATAGAATACTAATTAATAAACATAACATTTTAAAAATGCTACAAGATAGCAGTACATATAATAGCATTGTTTTTTTTCTAGAAAATGCGGTAGCATTTTAAAAATATTATAAAACAATGAAAAGATAATAAAGCCAATTTTTAAAATGTAAAAAATGGAGTGAAAATTAAACTAAAGATGTACAAAACAGGAAGTTTTTGTAGAAGATAAGTACCTACAAAAGGGCTAAGTTAAGAAGAAGGAGGCACCCTAAAAAGAAAAAAGACAAATGAAAGGCGCCTATATTATTTCCCTTCCCGCAACAGCTTTCCAGAGAATTTCCCTTTAGTGTCTATTCTCCATTCTAATACTCACTAAATCTCAAAAAGGAAAAAAGGAAAAAAAGGAAAAAGAAAAGAAAAAAAATGGACGACGATTCCCTGGCCACTTCACATATATTTGCTAGAAAATGCGGTAGCATTTTAAAAATATTATAAAACAATGAAAAGATAATAAAGCCAATTTTTAAAATGTAAAAAATGGAGTGAAAATTAAACTAAAGATGTACAAAACGGGAAGTTTTAGTAGAAGATAAGTACCTACAAAAGGGCTAAGTTAAGAAGAAGGAGGCACCCTAAAAAGAAAAAAGACAAATGAAAGGCGCCTATATTATTTCCCTTCCCGCAACAGCTTTCCAGAGAATTTCCCTTTAGTGTCTATTCTCCATTCTAATACTCACTAAATCTCAAAAAGGAAAAAAGGAAAAAAGGAAAAAGAAAAGAAAAAAAATGGACGACGATTCCCTGGCCACTTCACATATATTTGCTGGCTTGAGAAAGATTAGGCTAGTTGTTCGGTAATTTAGAAGTGATCTCATTGATTTGATAAGGATTCTCACTCATGTGACTTCAATTTCGCTACTATACCCATGGCCGAAACAAATATATAACCCCAATTTGGGAGCTCTTTCTTCCATCCACATGAGCAATTAATGATTAAAATGATTTATTTACTATTTATATTTGGGTTTGATGATTGAACATTTAAAAGGAAAAATTGTGTTATCTTCTTAATTATTTGTAGATTATTGATAGTTTTATAACTTATTTTTTTAATCTTTAAATCCCGAGCATTCTAGCAATATTTACTATTAGTTGCATCTATCTAATTTTTTTAGGTTATTTGCTATTACTATACCTTGGCTGGTTATAATTTCTTTCTCTCCCGATCAAACTGATCTTGGGTTTTGATATATTTTGTATTCAAATTGTTAACATCCAATAGATGTTACTATTTGGTAAGACTTTTAGTTACATGGACAAACTTAGCATTACTTAAAATGCTATCAATCACTTTTGATAGCATTTTTTGGATGCTACCATATATCTTTTTTGTTGTAGTGTCTTCTATCTCTATTCAAATTGACAATAACATAATCTCGTTATAATTCGCTTCTGTCTTCAAGGATTAAAATGGACGCTTTTGGATCTACCATTAATAATATATTGAATATGTAAAATATTAACACATTAATTGTATATTGAATATGCACGAATATCAATAATATAGGAGTACGTTTCCTTTAGCCATAAGGATTAGGTTTTGACCCCTTGCTTAACCTATAAACAAAGCCTTCTATCCCCATTCACGCATAATTCATTCAATCATCAATCAACTTCCCAACAAGCTACCCTCGACTAGCATTCATTACTTGCTTTTGGTTATGATTGTTTTGTCCTTAATCAACTAAATAAGTGAGAGGGAGGAAAAAAAGTTTAAAAAATATTTACTTTTTTAGTTTCAATAAGGATAATTTTGAAAATAGATAACGTTAATTGAAAAGTGAGGTTGCTTATTACCACCTTATTTCGGTAGGTTTGCATGCCAACATCCAATTAAATCCATCACTCAAATGCAATAATTTAACAAAAGAGAGCGGAATTATTAACACCCTCGTGGACAATTCTTAGAACCCTTATTCTCAATTAACTCCATTAAATATTGAAAATAGTTATACGATTTCATAACACGCCATTAATCCCCAAAATAAGCCTACTTAATTAAAAAAAGAAAACTATCATCAATCCCCAGTAATGACGTAAACTTCTTACCTATACTAAACTCATGTACTTTTTTTTCCCGCAATTGCAGTAGAAACAACCCTTTAAGAGTGCTATGCACCACTCTTAACAGTTCAGTGATGGTGGGTTCAAGCTCACATTCAAATGGAGTTACTGAAAACTCTTTATTTAAACTTCACAGCGGAGCTTACAGTTTTAAGAATCCTTACAGCAAATTCTTCAGAGTTTTACAGTTGTATAGAGTGTTCATTTTTTTTTTTTTAATGATAGCAAGGAGTATTCACTCAAATCAAATTATGAGAGAATTTTGTTTTTAATGTTTGTTTAGGTAATTTCAGTTATGGGTGAAAAAATAAGTACAAAACTGCAGTTTCAACAAATTTCTAAGCAGTTGCCAATAGCCTAATTGCACCAACGACATAATTTAACGAACGTTGTACAATGGAAATTAAAACTCCATTACTTCATTCATTAGTTTACAAGTGGGCGTTTCTACCAAAGATAGGTTACATGGCTAAATTACAACCTAGGACAACATGTTGAACAAAATATATCCTTCAAAACAGGAACCTGAAGCAGAGCAATTACAACCGTTGGCACGAATGCAACTAGGCCCGAAAGCACAACGATCCAATTTACTCCATGATCATAAGCTAAGAAAAAGGTTGAGAAAAAAGCTACCATCACGAATACAATAGACACGAAGAGCGCCGAAAGTCCACCAAGAAGCTTAAGCGGTAACGACATTAGAAAATCATCTTCTGCAAATTGTGATGTGAGGATGGACAAAAAGAAAAGTACGGAGACTATAGAGCAGGAGAATGCGATTGCGTCTGCTATTGCAAAGACCTGAAACCAATTCTCTCTAAGATGAATGGGTAGTCCTGTTTTATCATCCTTACCACCCGGCACTGTGAAGGCTGCTGCAAATACCATTGTAGCCACAAGTGTTGCAACAATCATACTTGAACTGGCTCTGCTCTTCATCCATTGTTCTCCGCTTCTCAACAACTCCAAATGCTCCACAGTGAATAATTCTCTAGGTGTTTTTCCGTCATAATTTTTCATTTCTTTATAAGAAGGTTGCACGATCATTTCAACCTCCTGCCATTATAAAATAATATTATGAACACTAATAACTTGCATTGAATCTTTATAAGGCTAGTATCGAATATCATAGGAAAATTAGGAAATTGGGAAATGAATCTTTATTTTGATTTTTTACCTTATATATTAGTAACTCTCGTTGCATTTCTAGAGCTGCACCAGACACGGTTCTGTACGGACTTGGAGTTGGATATTTTGCAGCCAGATGCAGTATGTTATTTCCACAGCTATCTAAATAGGTTGCCAAAAGCTGCTTATTGAAGCCTTGCTCGTAGATTAGATTGAATATATTCATATGAAGATGCAAAATGGCAACGTGAAATATGCTGCGACCATTTTCATCTAATTCATGAACCAAATCAGGATAAGAGCCAATAAGCTCAGCCAGGAACTGAATGTTCCCTACTTTAGCTGCATCGAACAATAAGTTTGTAGGTTTTCTGATCACTTCTGCAACATCCACATCTTCTTGTCTAACTATTTCTCTCCACAGGCACTTGACTAGTTCAAGGGCTTGATTATTCATCAGCTCAATATTTCGACTGCACTTCATTATTCCTAGGACTAAGGTCAGAAACAAGTGATTAACAACTGATGGTTTAAAGAAAAAAGAAATACTGCTAGTATATACCTATCTTAGGGTTCGACCGAGTGATTTTAAAGTAGTTTTCTTTGATTGATTACTCGAGAGGGTAGGAGTTAAATAATTAATGATTTGGCTCCAAAGTAATTTAAAAATAAAAGACACTGTAAGGAGTATCAATAAATGGAGAAACTAATTACTTGAGTTAATAAGGCTTTTCGGTAGTCCTCCACCTGTGTCTGCAAATGGAGAAGGATTTCGAGCCAACATATGCAAGGCCGTTCCATGTTGCACATGATGAGTTAGAGCTAGTTGTCTGTCACTCTTCAACAATTTCAACGCCAGATCTGGCCAATCACCATAATTAATTTTATCCCAAACCCAGAAAGTGCCATAGTATATAGACTGCAACTTAGAAAATCTTATTTATGCGATCCCTACGATTTCCTTACACTACAAATTCCCCATAATTTCTATAAATATATTAAAACTGCAATCTTTGCTTTTGATACACAAAATTTTAATTACTATGAGACCAGCAACGTAAAAAGACAATGTAACACGCCAGTGACAGACTAACTTTTTGTTCTTTTATTGCTATTGTTATATAACGTGAATTAAAAATTTTAAAATGACAATATTAGAATATTAAACACGACAACAGGAAGGAATTAAGTTTCCTTACCATGAGTCATGAGTTCAAACATTAAATTCTTGCATAGGTTTCTTTTCGCTAATTAGACAAAGAAATAATTATTCCTTGTCTATTTCCTTTTATTTTTTCTGATATCCCCACCAACTAAAATCTACCCGTTACTCAAATACAAAGAATAATGACATAGGCATCTCTAAACTTCATTAGAAAATAATATGAAATGTGATGTAGCATTGGTCCATGAAATGGTTGATAATGTTTTTAAGTTTTAAGTGAATTTATTGTATTATCATTATCTACTTGATAAATGGTACATCATTTAATATGAAATTTTTTAATAAAATTTTGTTTCAAAAGGCTAGGCTATATTTGGAAAATTTTGTTTGAGCCTCTAAGGTTATCAGCTATTACCAGGTTTACCACTAATATATTTATGAATTTACAAACCTGACACACAAGTTTGAATTGTTTTCAAAATTTAGTTCACCTGCCTCTTTTTCAAGTTATAGCTATTTACACAACTGCCTTGTAGTTTCAGTTATTAAAAAATTTATTAGAGGTTTGTCATTGTAATCTGGGGACCCAACATCCATTTCCTAATTTCTTAATCTTTATTTTCCTCTTTCTTCTCTCATGTAAACAAATTTGTAAAAGCCAAAGAATTTAGCACATATTTTAAATTTATTTTTTTCTCTTTGTTTTAGTAACTTTTTTTTTTCAACTCTCAAATATTAGCTTAATATTTAATGCATTTACTTTACAATTTTGTTATTGTCCTTACTTTGATTATTTGAATCATAACTTTCAAAATCTAATCAGTTTTACACTATAGTATTGTCAAGCGCAACTTTGACAGTGCTTCATTATATGTATATTCTTTGTACATATTTTTTTTCTTACATGTTAACGAAACGTATTTGAAATTTTTTTAGCAATTTCTTTGATTGAGATAAATATTATAATAAAGGCCTTACCTCAGCCTGGAAAAATTTTCTGGCTAAATCTTCTTGAATATGTGTGTGTTTTAATGTACCGAACTAAAACATAATGAAATTAAGAACACTTGCTTAACATCGAATTTTTTTATTATTACTATTAATATAACTCACGCACCCATTGAAATTCGAACATAATACTTAAAACTTAACTTCCAGGGGCTACGTATCTAAAAGATAGAATTTTATAATCTGAATATGTCTTGTACTTACTGAACAAACCAGTGTCGACACATGTAAGGAATATAACTTTCTAGTCCTCAGTTGTCAATTCCTTTTTACTTTTATGGAATAAAAATGATGTCCAAACAAAGCAGCAAAGTAGAGCGGTGGCATGTTTTTGTATGGCATGAATTCTTTGTACATTTTTTTCTTACATACTAACGAAATGTTATTTGAAACTTTTTTTAGCAATTTCTTTGATTCAGATATGTTATAATAAAGGTCTTTCAAAAGAAAAAATAAATAAAATAAAGTGAAGTTTCTTTATCTCGGCCTGAAATAATTTCTGGCTAAATCTTCTCAAATCATGTGTGTTTTAATGTCCCAAAAATAAAGCATAATGGAATTAAGGACATTTGTTATTAATATAAATCATGTGCCTATTAAAAAACTCGACACAAAACTTGAACCTTAAAAAAATCTGCTCCTTACTACTAGAGCTAAACCGTAACCTCGGCGTGCTATGTATCTGAAAGATAGAAATTTATAATCTGAATGTCTTGGTACTTACCGTATAAACCAGTGTCGACACTTGTAATGAATATAACTTTCCGGTCCTCAGTTGTCAATTCTTTTTTACCTTTATGGAATAAAAATGACGCTGTGTCCGTTTGTCCAAACAAAGCGGCAAAGTAGAGCGGGGGCATATTTTTACTGCCTCGGATACCCAGCAGACTCGGATTCTTTTTAAGCATTAAATTAGCAATATCTACAGCTCCTGCAGCAGCAGCAAAACAAAAAGCTGTGTTCCCATTTTCGTCCTGAAGCATCAAATCTTCTGGATCCATAAAGTTTAGCGATTGCTGAACGAAACTAGTTCGTTTTGCTCCTGTTGCCACATGAAGAACAGTTTGATGTCCATCTGTAATGGCCGCACATAGTATTGATCGATAATCCTTTTCCAATAAACCTTCAATTTCCTTCATCTCTCCTTTTAGTGAAGCCTTATAAAGCAGCAAACGTATACTGCAGCATAGTTTTCTCTTTCTCCCTGTTAAAATTTTGAATCTTATAAAAGTTAAATTTTATGTAACATCAAAAAAGAAAAAAAAAAGAAATTCTTACCAGAAAGCAAGTGAAGAGAAGGCTGTCTAAGTACTCGAGTTAATGAACTTTTCTCGCTCTCAACAAATTCTGACACTTGTATTGAAAACGAACCTTCCATTTGTGAACAAGAGTTCGAACGGAAATCCCTTGAACTTCATCTTGCAAACACTTATTAACAAACAATTTGTACATTTGTTTTCTTAGTTCAGGCCATCATGTGAAAATAAAATACCTTGAGTCTGACTTAAATTTACATCACTTGAGTTAATTAATTAGCTCAGCGTTACTTGATTTCCACTTCCACTATTAATTTATAATAGACAAGTATATGTAGAAATGAACTAAAATCGAGTGTATACAAACATATGTATAAATGGACTTCAGAGTGATGATTCTTCAGTACTTGAAAAAAAATGAAAAAATAAAAACCTGGACAGAGATACTTGAAGAAAAGTTTGATTGGAGAAAGCTTCCAACAGAGATATGGTCACCAAATCAACCCCACTAGAAGTAATACTTGACTTATGATTAATGTACTTCACTTTCTGTACTCACCATATATAGAGGCACATTCAGCTTAAACCCCCCCCCCCCCCCCCCCCCCAAAACCACCCACACAAAAATATGTTGTACACATGCCAAAAATCAAGTGGAAAATGAAGAATTTAGATAAACAAAATATAATAAAACCTTTATTACTTATTTTTTGATAAATTAATAACTTCTACTATATTATAATTTTTGTTGTCCTGGCTTGGGCCAAAGGGCTAACTTAATAACTTCAGTAAAATAATAAGATAATTTTTGTTTTGAAAATACTATGTGGTCCCATTCATATTATAAATTAATAATTTCTTGAAATTACAAATTTAATTTTTATGATATTTTATTGAATAAAAAAATGATTCTGTTGTTACTAGTTTTTTTTTTAATTTAAATATAGTTGAATCTCATCTCTGATTTTGCTTTTGCTTTTGCTTTAGAGGTTCTAGCATCGAATTCTAAAATTAATAAATTTTAATTTTTTTTAATTTAATTTATATTTAGTGCATTAATTCATGTTTGATTGATTAGATTGGTAAAATACAATGATTTTTTAGTTCAGTAAAATGTATCTTCATTGAATTGTATATATACTTTATACATTAATAAATTATTAATTTAATTAATTAATACATCTTTAAATTAGTAGATTTTGTATACTCCCAGTATTATTAATTTATAGAGATTTTACTGTAAATTAGTACTATCCATATTAATATTTGTAAATTAGTACTATCCATATTAATTAACGAAAGTCATTCCATAAGTTTATTTAGTTAATAAAAAATTTGGTTATAATAGATAGTATTAAATTACAAATTTGACTATTCGTAAAAAATTTATATGTTAAAAAAGTTGAGGTTCTTTTGCTGGAAATAAAAATATGTTATTTTTTGAAGTAGTTACAAGTTGTAAAACAGTCTTGCCCTAGGGAGTATTTTCAGGATGGGGATATTTTCACCCCACTATTTTTGTAAATTCACCCCACTTTTAGAAAATAATTATAATAAGTTCACAATATTGTTAAAAAATATAAGTTTTGTATAGTTAATCAATTAAATCTTTCTACTAATTTTTTTCTTAGGTTCTTTGATCATGAGATTTAATATAAATTTTATTTCACTATTTTATTATTATGATATAAAAAGACAAAATCAATCTCATAAAACATGAATTATTGTATCTAATAATTTAGTATTTAATTTTGTAACTTATAATCTAATATTTTAAATGAAACTTAATTATTATTTCACTACCGTTGTGTGCAAATGACATAAATTTGACATTCTAATAATTTATATAAGAATTGTGCCATAAAGACACTATGTTAATTTAATTAAAAAATAATAATCATACTAACAAAATAGTATTAAAAAGAACAAGTTTGGTACAAATTAGAAAAATATTAAAGTTAAAATAAATTCTTAATAATTTTACTTTATAAGGATAAAATAGTTAATTTAAACTTATGTCAAACCAATCTTTGTAATCAAATATGCTAAAAAAGTCTAAGTCACAAAAAAGTGAATTAATGTACAACTTTTAAAAATAATGTGTAATTTTTATAATTATTTTTTTAAAATGGGTTGGATTTACAAAAAATGTGGGGTGGAGATATCATCACTCATATTTTGATTCTCAATTCTTGTAATAAAGAAAAGGAGGAATTTCACTTTACCCCGCAAATCATAATATAATTTAATTTACTCACACTAGAATTGAAGATCATTGCACCCCCTGGCCCCAAAAAGTTAAAGTTTACTTCAATAGTTTACTAACTTTGACCAACATTCATATTTATGTATAAGAGAAAAATTTACCTCAAAAATTCAAAATTTTACATTATAGTATAAATATGTAATTGTTGAAATTTTAGAATTTAGGAATATTAAGATTATTCGTAACAAATAAAAAATTGTAAAAATTAGAAAACAACAAAATTCACATTATTCATAAAAAATGAAAATTTCTAAAAAGTAGAAAATAAAAATAAAAAAATAATATCACTGCTCATAACAAATGAAATTGCGGAACCCTAATCTTTCTTAACCAAATTTACAAAGTTCTCAACATTTTCATGCAACCGCTAGCTAGAGGAAGAGCAAAAACCATTGTCGTGCTCATACAGTGGCTCGCCTTATTTTTTAGCAACATAGCACCATAAGTCAATAGAAGCATATGAGGCTAGCACCATAAGTCAAGAGAAGCATATGAGGCTAACGTACACTCAAAAACTAACTCAAGAGCTCAGGGTTGCTTTAATCTTATATGATTAATTAAATAATTATTCTTAGCTGATGTGGGATAATGTCATGAACATCTCTCATCATATGTAAAGTGGTCTTTTTACTTGGTTTTCATCACATGGTAAGGTAAAGTGAGCCCACTCATGTACCTAACTCATACTCAAAAGTTAGTTAAAGAGTTAAACATTACCTCAAGCTTATATTATTGTTCAAATAAATATTTGCAACTACATAAATAAATATTCTCAACTGATGTAAGATAATATCCTTAATACCCTTTGTCACATGTAGGCTTGTCTTTTTGCCTAGCCCTTGTAAGCGCAGTTTCCTTGCACAGTAGTTGTGCTTGGCTTCTTTCTACAACAGTGGTAACCGCATGCTGCTTTGGTTAATTTATTGAAGAATGGAGATTGTCCATTATGCAAATGATTGAGCTTCATCTGATGAATTTTAATTAAATTTGAGTTTGGGTTAGAGTTCAAAAATTGATCTAAAATATTTGATGAAATTACCTTTTTATAATTTATCTTACTTTTTAAAATTATAAATATTGGTAATATTATACAAAACAGTCCATTTTATCCTTTAGCCAATTAAAGTTAACCAAAAAAAAAAATATTGGAAGGGGATGCGATGATGTTTTTCAATTATTGTTGGTTAAATTGAATTATGTCATAACTTATAGGGATACAGTGAAATTTCCACTTTAAAAAATTCCACATATAGTGATTATCTACTATTTTTTAAAATTTAACAGTGAAATGTACTCATATTAAACTTCAGGCAACATGTGCAATCAATCCTTCATGTAATAGACAAATCTAAGACGGCAGCATTATGATGGGCCTGTTCGCAGTTATAAAGTTAAATTTTAATTACATATACGCTCCTTCTAATAAATAATGATCAGATACTTTGTTTTATGAAATGATCAATACAAAATTAGATTAATAATGAATTTTCTTTCTCTTATTATTTTATCTAATGACAATTCAATTTTTTTTTTTTGACAATTATGTGAGTTCAGTTTGAATTTTAGATCTCTTACTTTCAACATGAAATTTTTCTGCATTAACTAGAGATTTTACTAAATTTACTAAATGACACTAACTTTATTTATTTATTAGCCCAATGACAACTGTGGATTATTAGTACACATGGTAAATTTTTAAATGTTCGGATGAAAATTTTAAAAACAAATGCTGACTTATCTCGTTCCCCGACGGCGCCTACTATTGTCTTTAGTTATTGGCTTGCATGCACGTTCAATATCCTTCTATATATGTAATTCCTTAGTTTTTAATTTATAAAGGAATTCCTTTTGATGTTTTATTTTTATTTAAAATAGAAGTCCATGGGAGCTGCACGTTCAATATCCTTCTTTCTCCATCACAATTATATTATGATATAGATAACCAACTATTAGTACATGGGAGCTGCTACCTTGCATATAATGTAAGCTACAACCTCTCACAAACTCAATTGTGGGTCCCACCATCTTTATGAGAGGTTGTACCTTACATTGCATGTAAGATAGCAAAAGCCTTAGTATATTGATACTGCATTGCATTTTTTATTCTAACTCTCATTAATCCGCTAGACAAAATCCCACACAAATTTCGGAAATCTTTTTGTCAAGTTGCCTTGGCGGTATGTTTGTGTGTATCTCTCTCTATATATAATATTTTCAATAAGATTCCACACTTTATTATAGTACAAAAAGAACTGTTACACCATTGGATGTAATTATTTCTTCGCAGAGTAATAAAATGTGAGATCAATTACCAAATAAGTGTTAATATATGGTCTTTTTCTAATAAGGACATTCACCTCTCTCTCTCTCTCTCTATATATATATATATATATATATATATATATATATGATAATTTTTTAAATTAGGATCCTAAACTTTCTAAAAGTTCGTAAAAGCGAAAAATTAGTGTGTGTATTTGATTCAAGATTTAAAGTTCGAGAAAACTATTAAACTGTATAATTTAATAGTATAATGTCATTACATTATTAAATTACGTAGTTTAATAGTTTTCACAATTATTACACTATAAAATCACATGGTTTAATTGCTTTCCTAAACTTTAACAAAATTAAGGACCCTCGATATATTTATACAAACACACTCTCTAATGAGAGCATTCTCATTTTGTTAAAAGAGAGTGCTAATAACAGACAAGAAACATAGTTTTCAGTGTACGAAAATCTGCAATTTCTTTTTTTTTGTTGTATTTAGTTTGTATCCTCATTTTGTAAAATAAAAATACTCTCACCAGATAAAGACTACACACACATATACTTCTCTTATTCGGACATCTTTATTTTTTTTATCCTTACTTTTATTAAGTTATATAATTTAAAATATCAATTTAAACACGTTATTATAATAATTACTTTATAATGAATTCAACATTTACTCTTATCAAACTATTTAATTTAATAACATATCCACACTCACAAAATTAGGGCACCCCATCTGAATATATATGTTTGTGTGTGTGTGTGTTGACAGCAGTATCTTCCAACATTGCCTTTTTTTTAAAAAAAAAAAAGAAATATGGACCGGCACGCCTTTCTTTGATATTCGCTACATCGATATGATCAACGGGCTTTTTATATGATAAAGCTAAATACTTTATATGTAATTGAATTTATATTATAAAATTTATTAGCAACAAAGTGGCAGTAGCTCAAGGAATGTGCTGTTACAACTAATCAGGGTTTAGAAACATGCTTACAGATAAGAATGAAGACATTTCCCCAAAATAATAATCATTAAGTAAATAAAAATAACAAAAGGTTTGAACTAGTCAATTATTGCGTCTTTGAGAAGAAGCCATGTGTTAGGAGATAAGAAAGTGCATTAACAATTCGCTACTTGAAACTCCAAAAACCCATGTAGAGCTCAGAAGTACTCAAAACTAGGTGAGAGCATCTCTGTTAACAAATTTAAAATAATTTCCCAATTGAGATAAATAAGAAATCTAATAAAATTTAAAGAACGTAAGAGGGGAAATAATTCACACTTATTGATTCATAATAATTTTGACGACTATTGGCAATTATTAAAAATTTCCACCAGTTTCGAATTTTTTTTCTTTTTTCAATTGCTTCTCTTTTTTTTTTTTTTACTTTTTTTTTCTCCCGGATGACCTCTGGTATCATTCGTGTGCACAAATCGAGATAATACACCTGTGTTTGAGTGGTTGGTGGTGCATGGAGGTTATAAGGAGTCACGTGGTGGTTTTTCTTTGTTTAGACAGTAGGCACTTCGGTGAAATGTTTTGTAGTTGGCTTTTATTGTGTTTGTTATTTTTTTCATCTTGTAAATTTTTTTCATTTTGTTGGTTTTTTGTCATTAAATAAAGTCATCGGATTTTAGTTCTAGAATCTCCATTGAGATCTTAAATTGTTGCAACTATGTGTGTTGTATTTACATGTACTAAACTATGGAGATTTCCGTTTTCCATTTAAATAAGAACAATTCATTTACAATAGTTGAGGTGAATTACGAAGTGACAAGACTGGCCATATTCAAAAAGTTAATTTTACGCGCATCATTAGATTTTAATGGTGGAATATATTTTTTAAAAAATAATTATCTACGAACCATCAAATTTTTTAGATATTTTTAAAAATACACAAGTTTTAATTTTTTTAGCTGATATTCACCTGAAGTCACAAAGTATTATAGTTGTCCATTGATGTTTTAACTTTATTAGAAAAATTATAAAATATTAATGAAATAACAATTTTTCTCTGAACATAAAATGACCATTTTGCCTGAACTAAATGACCAAAAAAAAAAAGATGAAAGCTTGCAAAACAAATTGAATTTCATAAATAAAATATATATAACTTAAATTAAAAAAGTATCAAATTGAAATCATAAAGAAAAAGGGGATTCTTTAGCTGCTAAATCTTTGTAGAAAACATGTGTAAGTTACCAAATGAATAGTGAATTTCATTTGTATTTATATTTTAATTTTAATTTTTAATTTTTTAATTGGGCAATTTGATCGGATTTTAGGATTGGGTCTGAATCTGATCTAAAGTCTTAGACTACCTGTGCATAGATGATGTCGTTTTTGTATGTTTTAGTTGTAGTAAAATGACAATTTTACTTCTATAATGTTAGTAATGTTATAATAGTTTGGAGACGGCAGTGGATGGTGTGAAAAAATGTAATTTTAAGTCGAATTTACCCAAAAAAAATTAATTGTGTGTTTTTAAAATAGTACGAAAAAACAGGTAGTCGGTGGATGATTACCTTTCTTTTTATTTAGAAGGCCTGTTAAATGAATAGAGTAAGTCTTGCGTCTTAGGTGTACGTTTAACTTTACATGTGGTCCGGTTGACTGAAAATTGGAGATTTTATTTGAGCTTGTGGCCAAAGTGGCTTTGTTGTGTACTAGAGCCAAATTGCCCTTTGATTAACAAGTTTCGCTTCTTCTTCAACAAAATAATTGAATTTTTATAATCATTCTCAAGAGTAGGTCCACATTTTTTTTAAATATCATGTGGCTTAACAGTATATAGTATTATCGTACTTTTATCATTATTTCTTTAATTAACTATCTCCGTATTTAAAACCCTGCGAACATACTCATTAAAAAAAGAACTCTACACTTTTATTCGTTCATTTATATTATTTTCATTTCTAAATACCGTTTGAAAACTGATTCCAAACTTGATCTTTAGATACTAAAAATAAAAAGTAAAAAATTAAACATATTTTCATTATCATAAATTGTTTTCAAAAATACCTTTTAGGAAATAATAATTGAGTCCTAACTCGAATCTGATTGATATGTAGGGGTGGGCAAAAGTAGTTGATTAATTAAAAACCGAACCGAACCGAACGGTTCGGTTCGGTTTTTTTGCGGTTTTTTTATCCTCAAAAAACCGAATTAATAGTATAGTAGTAATAGTAAATCTAATCGGTTCGGTTTTCGATTTTAAAAAAAAAACCGAAAAACCGAACCGATTATTAAAAAAAACCGAATCCCTTTAGCCTAAACCTAGCGAGTCATTCTCTAAATTTCCATTTCCATTTCTATTTCATTTTCACGGCCGTGACCTTCAGCTGCTAGAACTCGTCCCCGTCGCTTGTGCTGCCGCTGCTGTTCGTTGCTGCTGCCGCTGGACTGCTGGACTGCCGCTGCTGGACTGCTGGTCGCTGGACTGCCGCTGCTGGACTGCTGGACTGCTGGACTGCTCGTGATATTGTAAGGATCTGACATTTTTTTTTAATAAGTAAATGCTTTTGTAGCTCCTTGCTCTGCGTGATGTGGTGATCGAATGTGAGAGGAAGTGCAATAAGTGCTTTTGTAGCTTCTTGCTTTGCGTGATGTGGTGAATATGAGAGGAAGTGCTTTTGGCCGATTGGTTTTCTGGACTGGAGGAGGCTAGGGAAAGTAGACTATAAATATTAAATAATGAGAGGATATTTGATACAGGTTGTGTATTTTGGTGAGCAATAGCGAACGAGAATTAAAAAGGAAATATAGGTTGGGCATAAATATTAATTTAAAGTCTTTGTTGGATTAAAAAATTGAAAGAATAAAACAGATGAGGGCAATTTAATTAATTATTCATTATTTTAACTACTTTTAATGCTAGATATTTTTTTAATTTAATTAACACATAAGGTTATTTGAACATGTTATGTGTTATTTGAACATTGTTCGATACATATTTTTAAATTTTTGTTTGTTAACTTTTTATGTTTGTGGTAGATTTATTAATTTAAGGTTTTAAATTTAAAAAAGCCCAAAATAGGCCCAATAGGCCCATAATCGAAATAATCGAACCGAACCGAATCGAATTATTTCAATTAATCGAGTATTTGATTATTTCGGTAATTTGATTAATCGCGATTATGATTTTAAAATAATCGTAATCGAACGATTATGAAAAATATAGTAAAAAACCGAACCGAACCGAACCGCGCCCACCCCTATTGATATGTGTCATTTACCTATTAAATAATAAATTTCATTACTAATAAAATTAATAAGATACCATTCACTACAAGAATGGCACATTAATTAGGACTCAATTATTAGAATTGAGTGGCCAAACTAACTTTTGTTCCAAGCTTTAACCAAAGCCATTAGTAGACAAGCAACGCAAGGAAAAAGTGTTGGGTCATAAACTTGTTTTTGATCTCACAAAACTTTCTAAGTTAGGTGAGCTTAGGTGGTAGGTAAGATTTGTGGTAGTAGGTTTGGTTGATAATATTGGGGTTGTAGGTGAAGTGAAATGAGTTAGGTTGATAATTAGTATGGTGGTTGAGAATAAAGGAGTGGTTGTGATTAAATTTATTTAGTTTATGTGTGTGGTTATAATTAAGTTTTAGGTACTATAAATACCCTTGTCATTTGTGTTGTATGCATCATGTTTAAAAAGAAAAATGATGAGAAGCAAAATAAAACTTCTGAGAGTGATTTGTGATGGTGTGAATTATTCTTGTAATGTTTTGGAGCTTTCTTTAATAAAAAATTGTTTTATCCTACAAATTATTCAATAAAGTGGTATCAAAGCTAGTATTCGGTGCTTTACATAGTAGTGTAGCATATCAATTCAAAGATCTCAATGAGAAGAACGCGAGCCACAAAAACCAGCCCGATCAGAGACCGAAGGTGCCTGCAATCGTCGTTAGAAGTTTGTTGTCCTGAAACTAAGTCGACTTACTGAGTTGAATCGAACCGACCGAACTAAGCCATTAATCAAGCCAAATCGAATTGATATAGATCTGAGTCAAGTCAACCGAGCCGAACCAAGCTGTTGAATGTTGACCTCAATCGTTAACCAATGTTGACCATTAATCAAAAGTTGATATGAGTTCCTCCCAAGTTTTTTCGACGTTCCGAATTCATCTGTGCATTCATAAATCTCTAAACTCTCACATAATTTGTGAATTATGGCAAATGGTGGCAAGATTTTATTCCATGTTCGACAATTGAAGGTGACAACTTGAGTATCAAAATAAAAGTTCTATTAGGTGCACATGATGTATGGGAAATCGTGGAAAAAAGTCTTTACTATACAAGAAAATGAAGCAACTTTCACTACAACACAAAAGGAGAATTTGAAATACTTAAAGAAAAAATAGAATAAAGCAAAGTATCTCATCTTTCAATCATTAAATAAAGATGCTTAAGGAAAGATTGCTAGAGTAATCTCTTCAAAGGAAGTATGGGAAAAGCTAAAGAATTCCTACAAAGGAGCAAAACAAGTTAAGAAGTTTCATCTCTAAACATTATGAGGAAAAGTTAAGTCCTTACACATCAAACTGTCCTAGCCGATTTCTAACTATTTTACTCGGGTTGTAACCATTTCCAGTAAATTAAAAAGAAACGGTAAAGAGTTAAAAGAGATAAGGATCATTGAAAAGATACTTCGATCAATAGACTCGAAGTTTGACCATGTTGTTGTGATAATTAAGGAAACAAAATATTTAAAGGCTATGACGATCGAGTAACTTCAAGGAAGGTTGCAAGCCTATAAAGAACAAAAAGAAAAAAAAGAAACATGAGATCGAAGAATAACTTCTCAAGATAGAAATCAATCTAAAGAAAAAAAAAGAAAGCCTTGCCAATAACAGAAGACAATATATCCAAGGTAGAGGCATAAAATGAGGTAGAGGAAGTAGTCATAGACGAGGCTGAAATTTCAACACAACAATTATAGTTATGTAAAGGAGAAAGCTCAACCAAAGGATAAGGTAGAGGTAATTCAAGATTAAGGTACTAAAATCTCAAGTACAGTGCTATAATTATCAAAAGCTTGGGCATTATGAGAAAGTAAATTATGTTGAAAAGAAGAATAATGAAGATGGTACATTTTTACTAGCATGCATTGACATCAGTAAAGACTAAGAAAATACATGATATCTCGACATAGGTGCAGACAATCATATAAGTGGAAACAAAAATATGTTCTTACAACTAAATGAATTTGTGAATAGCAATGTTGCTTTTGGAAATTATTCAAAAATACCAGTAAAGGCAAAAGATAACATTCTTTTTCGCATAAAAGATTATAGCCATGCTAATTAATTTCAAATGTACACTATATGCCCAATATGAAAAGCACCATCCTTAAATTAGGTTAGCTCTTGGAAAAAGGTAATGCCATTCACTTGAAAGACTAAAGTTTTTCTTTTAAGAGATGACAAAGGAAATTCATTTACAAGAGTGAGAATGCCGAATAATAGAAGGTTTTCTTTAAATATTCAAATTGATGTTGCAAAGTGTCTCAAGGTTTGTCATATTGATACAACCTGGATTTGACATCTTTAATATAGGCATTTCAACTTTGGTAGATTAGAGCTACTAGTAAAAAAGAACATAGTTAAAAGCCTACCTTCAATCAATCATCTTAATCAAGTCTGTGAAGGATGTTTACTTTGGCAAGCAGTTTAGAAAGAGCTATAAAAAAAAAAAATCAAACTCAAGAACTCATAAGCCACTCAAGCTTATTTATGGAATTTAACATCCTGTGACTGTCCCGCGATCTCTCAATAAAATGGCATAGCAAAAAAGAAGAATATAACCATCCTCAACATGGCAGCTTACCTATCTAATAAATCTCCAATAAGAAATGTATAGGGTAAGACACCACAAGAAGTATGGAGTGGTGGAAAGCCGATCATCTCACATCTAAGAGTTTTTGGAAGCACAAATCATTTACATATACCAAATAAGAAAAAAACCAAGCTGGATGACAAAAGTCGAGAAGTTCATCTTCATCAGCTATGACAACAATTCTAAAAGATGAAAACTGTATAATCTAAACAATAGAAAAATCGTGATCAGCTGAGATGTAATTTTTTATAAATGACTTCAACTTTTACCTCTTTGAAAAAGATAAGCGGACATCGAAGGAGAAAATAGGAAAAAAACAAGAACTCATAACTCCAGCTACCTTACCAATAACAAGCACTCATGGAGACTCACTACCATCATTTTTTAAGGAAAGAAATACGGCACGTACGAGAAGTTTATAAGATCTCTATAAGATAACTTGAAAACTTAATAATCTCACTCTCTTTTGCCTCTTTGTTGATTATGAGTCAGTCAACTTTCAAGAAGCTGCACAAGATGAGAAGTGGAGAATCACAATGGATGAAGAAATCAAAACCATCATGAAGAATGACACTTAGGAACTTGTTACTTTTTCCCAAAGGTCACAAGGTGATCGGTGTTAAATGGGTGTACAAGATGAAGAGAAATGTTAAAGAAGAAATCGAAGGCATAAAGCAAAGCTAGTCGGAAAATGTTATAATCACAATGATGGTATAGACTATGATGAAGTATTTGCTTCTATAACCCTACTTGAAAGTATCATACTTATTATTTCTTTCGCTACTTAGAATAAATGGAAGATTCATAAGTTGGATATAAAGTCTGCTTTCCTAAATGAAATTCTTGAAGAAGAAACCTACATTGAACAACTATTAGGCTATCAAGTGAAAGGGCATTAAGATAGTTTTGAAATTGGAGAAGGCACTTTACGAGTTAAAGCAAGCTCCAAGAGTTTGGAACAGCAAAATTGACAGGCATTTTAAAGAAAATGGCTTCATTGAATGTCCCTATAATCACGCTTTATATATCAAATTCAAGGAAGGAGATATTCTAATTATGTGCAAGTGGATAATCTTATCTTTATTAGAAGTAATCTAAGCTTACTTGGAGAGTTCAAGAAAGTAATAGCAAAAGAATTTGATATGAGAGACATTAGTTTGATGGCAAAATACTACTTGGACATTGATGTCAAGCAATAAGAAGATGGCATTTTCATTTCACAAGAAAACTGTGCAAACGAGATACTGAAGAAGTTCAAGATGAATGACTGTACTCTAATAAGCACACAAGTGGAGTGCAAGGTCAAGTTATCCAACTATAACGAAGGAGAAAAAGTAGATCTAACTGTTTTCAAAAGCGTTGTTGGATAGATCTAACTGTTTTCAAAAGCGTTGTTGGAAGTTTGCGTTACTTGACATGTACGAGACTTGACATCCTTTACGTTATTGAACTTGTAAGTCGATACATAGAGAATCTAAAAACCACCCATTTCAAGGTTGCAAAAAGAATCTTTCCCTATAAATGATCGAAAGAGCACCGTAGGATGTATTTTTTATGGGAGACACTGCTTTCACATGAATGTTGAAGAAGTAACCTATTGCTACATTTTCTAGCTGTAAAGCTGAGTACGTAGTTGCTTTATCAAATATTTGTCATGCAATATGGCTAAGGAATTTATTGAAGTAGTTGGGTTTGTCACAAGAAGAACCTACAGAGATTTTTCATCAACAACAAATCAGCAATTGCCTTAACTAAGAATCATGTCATCCATTATCAAAGTAAGCATATTGACATTTCACACGAGAGTGCATTGAAAGGAAGGAAATACAAGCGAGGTATGTCAAATCACATGGTCAAATTACTCACATCTTACCAAACCACTAGAGCAAAAAGACTTCTTTAGGTTGAGAACTTTACTAGGTGTTATAAAACAAGTTTAAAGAGAGTATTGGATTATAAACTCGTTTTTCATCTAAGTCTAAAAGACACAAAGCCTAGCCCATCTCATTGAACTTTCTAAATTAAATGAGTTTGGGTGGTAGATAAGATTTGTGGTAGTAAGTTTGGTAGGTAAGGTTGGTGTTGTAGGTGAAGTGCAATGATTTAGGTTGAGAATAAATGAGTGGTTGTGAGAGTTTCGGGTACTATAAATACCCTTTTCATTTGTGAGAGTGGTTGTATGCATCAAATCTAAGAAGAAAAAAACATAAAAAAAAAACAAAATAAAGCTTCTAAGAGTGATTTGTGAGAGTGTGAATTGTTCTTATAATGTTCTTGAGCTTTCCTTAACAAAAATTTGTGTTTTATCCTTTAAATTCTCCAATAAGAAGTACACTGGACCTAAATTGGCTCCAATCCTTTTAGCACTCCATATCACTTCTAAATTTCTCTTATGAAATCCTTATTTATTGTTTTGCATTTACAATTTTGTTCTTTATATTATTAAATTGTATTAAAAGCAAAAGATAATGGCTACGGTGGAGCTGTTCCACCGTGGAGTACTGATGATAACCGTCAGATCATAGCAGTGAGTACAGATCTTATTTATCTTTGTGATCATATAGAAATAATCAGTGCTTCACTATGGAGCAGTTCCAACATAGCCGAACCCAAAGTAAAAACTTGTCTAATTAAACACACGTACGATTTTATTTCACTTTCTTTCTCCGTTGCAAACTCAAGTCAAATGAAAATGAGTATGAATTTGTTCTAATATAAGTATTATTGAATTTATAATTTATTTTTGTTGAAAAGATAATTATACAAAGTTTTCATAGGTTATTAAATTTATTTATCAAACTTTGTGCCTATTATCTTTTTGAAGTGGAATTCTTAGTTGCATAATTTCTTTTTTTCTTTTTTTAGGAGTTGATGCTACTTAATAAATCTTTTTTTCCCAACAAATTCACACCATTTCATTGAATATAATGTTGGATGTCATCTCTACATTTAAAATGCTACATCAAGAAGAAGTTAAAAGGGGTTGAAATGGAAGGGTGAGAACTACATATAGACAAAGGAGCTTATTGAATAAAAAGAAAGAACCAAGCAAAGGTCATTAATTTTAGGAATTAAGAGGATAAAAATAGAAAAGGGATTTGATAAGGATCATAAAAGGGCATAAATAGAATTATCCCTCTAGAAAATTATATAACGTCGTAATGAAAACTACGGCATCAAAACTGTAATAGATGTAAATATTGTAAATTACATATAAAATTAGTAAATGTAAAGTGAAACCAGTAAATTCATACAAATTTATTAATTATTTAAAAATCAACATTGTTTCTACAGAAGTTTAGTGAAAAATATTTTATTCATTTACAAAAAATAATTTCTTTAATTAAACACAAAAAAAAGTACTCATTAGTTAAACAAAAAAAAATTGTATTGAAAAAGATGGGAATAAATTTTATTGAATTAGTTTAACCATAAATTCTATATTTATTCTAGGATATTTGTATACCTTTTTCCCATTTTCTATAGTAATATCTATTTATTACACAAATCAATTAAGTGCAGTTATTTATCTTGATGTGGATCAAGCAAAAACGAAATAAAAAAATATTCTTATATTACTAGAACATATTGAAATTCTAGTTATGCAACCCAAGAGGGGTGGTGAATTGGGATTTTAAAAATTAAACTAAGCAAATCACACAACAATTTAATCTAATGCCTTAATAGAATAAAAAACAATAAATTCAATAAAGCACAATAATAAAGGAGTAAGGGGAGAGAGAGCAAACACAATGATTTTTACGTGGTTCGGCAATCCCCACCTACGTCCATGCCTCCAAGCTCACCGGGTTTGAGGATTTCACTAAGCAAGCCTCCAAGGCTTCAAATGCTTACAATTGACTTCCAACGTGTCAATGGACTTTCACACCAAGAGATTATCCCCAATCTCTTAACCCAAGTATATCACAACACTTACAATCTTTTAACCTGATTTTACAAAAAGGATTACAAATGAATTTCTCTCACACAATGTGTTTGATCACAAATGAAAGCTCAATGTGTGAATGAATGAGATGAATACAATGATTTAAAGCTCAATGAAAGTTGTATTCTTAATATTTTGCTCAATGATGATCGTTAGAATTTTTCTTGTTTGAATTAGATTGAACTTATTTATAGTTAGAGTGGAAAACTAGCTGTTATTGACTTTCTGCTCACTGTCGGATCGCCACTAACTAGATGTCGGATCACCGTTTGATTGGTCAATATGACTGTTGGGCTAAATTTTTAAATTGTTGGATCGTCGTTTTATAGATATCAGATCGTCGTTAGTGTCCAGAGGCTAATCTTTCAATTCTGTGCAATGTCGATTAACCACTATCTAGATGTCGGATCGCCGTTAGTGTCCAGAGGTTAATCTTCAATTTTGTTATATGTCGACGAGCCGTTATCAAGATGTCGGATCTCTGTTTTCTACAATAACTGCTACAGTGACTGCTACAATGAATTATTTTGTAAAATAATAATTTAACCCCAAAACTTTATATAACTGTACTATAGCCCAAAACGTTATACATTTAACAAATAAGTCAATTTCAGAATTTCTAAATAATGCTTACTATTCCTAAACTTTCTGAAATTATGATATAGCCCAAAATGCTATGAATACTTTTCAAATAAATCATTCTCTAAAATTTCAAGCAATACTTGTTGATTTCAAAGTTTTCAAAACTCTTTCAATTAAACCATAAACTTGAAAAACAAATAATTTTATAAAATTATTTTTCCATTAAATATAAAACCTTTAAAATGTGAAAATAATAATTTATTTAAAATATATAAAAATAATTTGAGCTTTTAAAAACTGAATCATTCTTAATTTTGTTTATTATCATCAAAATAAACATTATGAATACATAAATGTTAACACATATATGATATATCAATAAAATTAGATCTAATTTTGAGTTTTATGCATACTTTATGTAGTTTCAAACTTTTTACTTGTGCCTAGGACCATTTATGGTTGTTATTAAGAAAGTGTAGAAAAATACAAAATAATCTCTTCTTACAACTACTATGAACGATATTAAAATAATATTTTTTAAATCCAATTTTGAGAATAAGTTTCATCTTTAATAAAACATCACATCTATTACATAAATGTAAAGCTAGCGTTATTCAATTTGAATAAAAAAATCAATAAATATATAAGCTAATAAACATTATATTGAGTTTTTATTTTAAAATTGTGAACTTTTTTTTGTAGTAACTCTTATATTAATTTACTTATTTTACTTTTTATTCTTAAGTTTTAAGCATAATCTATAAAATTTATGTTTTATTTTGCATTTAATGTTGATTTACTTATTTTATTTTTTTGTAACTTTTCGTTTTATTTACCAGTAATACATCAATTTACCAGTTTTATAGTAATTTACTTGTTTTACATTCCTTTTAAAAATCTTATGTTCTATTTCTAAAATTTATGTTTTATTTTGTAGTTAGTGTTGATTTACTAGTTTTATGTTACATTTTTAAGTTTTTATTTTGTTTACCAGTAATACATTATTTTACTAGTTTTATAATAATTTACTTGTTTTATCTTTAATTTACAAGTCTTTTGTTCCATTTTCAGAATTTATGTTTTATTTTGCACTTAATGTTGGTTTACTAGTTTTATATTATATTTGTAAGTTTCTGTTTTATTTACAGTAATACATCAATTTACTAGTTTTATAGTAATTTACTTGTTTCACATTCTATTTACAAGTCTTTTGTTTCAATTTTAAAATTTATATTTTATTTTACTGTTAATGTTGATTTACTAGTTTTAAGTTATATTTGCAAGTGTTTATTTTGTTTACCAGTAATACATCAATTTACTAGTTTTATATTAATTTACTTGTTTTATCTTCGATTTACAAATCTTATGTTTTACTTCTAAAATTTATGTTTTATTTTGCACTTAATGTTGACTTACGAGTTTTATATTATATTTGTAAGTTTGTATTTTATCTACTAATAATATATCAATTTACTATTTTTATATTAATTTACTTGTTTTACCTTCCATTTACAAGTCTTATGATTAATTTCTAAAATTTATATTTTATTTTACAATTAATGTTAATTTACAAGTTTTATGTTAAATTTATAAGTTTTATGTTTCATTTACATAATTTATGTTTAATTACGATATTGATGTCATAACTTTAATCACGGCATCATAAAATGACCCTTATTCCTCTATATATAATTTGGTAGAGTCTTATTATCCCTAGTTTGAAATAGAAAATTAGAAACGAAAATTACAACTACATAAAAATAAATGCTACTTTAGTTCATATAACTTGAGCTAATAATTTCGTTAATTCTTGTGCATTTAAAGATTATAAAAAAAAATTAACGCGAGATCCAATTTTGCAAGTTATCCAAATTTAACCAAACGGTTAATTTAGAAAATTAATGAAAGCAATAAAGTTAAAAAAAAGTAAGGTATATCCGAAGATCCTTGTGTACAGTTCCAAACATTAAAGAATCCAATAATAGCAATAGAGATAATTCTCAGCATATTAACGTATAGAATTCGTATTCATATAGCATTCGGTTTTGTGCATAGAAGTCATATAGAATTCGGTTTCATATTTAAGGCAATTAGATTTGTATATAAATTATGAAACCGAATTCCTTTTCTACTTAGGATTCTATTCTTTAAGGCTGTACATCTATATATATGTAGCAACGTTCATACAAGAAATAACAAGAGAGTTTTATTCATAAACTCCATTCTTTATTTTACACAGCACCTTTCAACTGTTGACCGACAAACAGTTGGACAAAAAATTTCAGGAATCCCGAGGTCGAGTGTCCTTCTTTTTCCCCTAAAAAAATGAAATTGTTTCCTTTTTACAGATTACAGTTTTGTGTTTTGTTTTTGTTTATTTATGGTTCCTTGTTTTTTTTTTTTTTTCCAATTCTCTGAAAGTTGTGTTTCGTAATTGGCCATCGAATTTTTAACGTCGCTTAAAGATTCTACTTTGACATCATGCTGATACTGTGGAAAAAAGGGGCTTGGCATCTATTGAGTGGACAAGATCCAATTTTTGTGTCTAATTAAAAAAATATTAGCCCTCTCCAGAAAATCAGTAAATAAATAAATATTAGCTGTCATGTTTTTGGTAAATATAAATTACGTACAGAAGACACATTTTTTTAATTAAGGTGATTCTAATACTTTTTTATTTTTTATTTTTATAGAAGATTCAGAAAAGATGTAGCATTTTTCTTTCCTTTTGTGCTTTGGGAAAAAAGTGTGTAACGAAGTTTTAATTATGTTTTTAGAATTGAGAATCGTAAAGTTTTTATTTGCAATGTGGTGATAGTTTGGTGTTTGGAGTCCCAAAACGCAATTAGTGGGTTTATTGAATATATATAGAAACTAGAAAAAGAGAGACATGGGTTGTTGAATTAGAATTGTTAGATATTTGCTGCAATCTATGTAAAAAGTAACTATGTATTTCAGGTTGAAATATTTTTCATAAGTTTTATTTAATATCATTTTTATAGATCATAAAAATATTATAATAAATAAAAATAAGAATAATTTTTTTGTAATTTTTAGAAATTAACATTTTTAGTTTAAATTGGTTTATCTAATTTATAAAAAAATATAAATAAAAGTTCATTTGAAAGTAAGGGTAATGTTGTAAAATTATAAAAATAGTAGGGAGAAGTGGTATATAATAAATAATGTAATATTCTATACATTATATCTAATAGAATAAAAAGGGATATCTAAACTTTTCCTTTTTGAATTTTTAGTTTTTACTACTTACAGTAGAATCTCTATAAATTAATTCTCGATAAATTAATAATCTCTATTATATGATAAATTTTTAGGGTCCTGACTTGGACTAATGGACTAAATTAATAATTTTGATAAAATAGTGAGATAATACTTTTCTAAAAAAACTCTTATATAACTTTATGATCCTGTTAGAGTCATAAATTAATAATTTACTGAAATTACAAATGTAGATATATAAAATATGACTCTATTATTACTTATTTACATAAAATATGACTTTATTATTATTTTTTTAATTTATATCGAGTTGGATCTAATCTCTTATTTTTTTTGTTACATCTAAAAGCTCTCAGGTTGACCTCTCAAATTATAATAAGAAATTATGAACTGTTGTCGATGTATGCTAATTAAATTGTAAATAACTCTGTAAATTAGTAAATTATTAATTTATTGATCAATTAATAAGTTACTAATTTATCAATTATTTTATTTCTCTTTTAATTAATAAATTTTATATGGTTCCAACCCTTTTAATTCATACAGGTTCTACTATACTTTCTTAAAGTTTTCATAATACTTCATTGCTAATGATATTCGAAAAAAAATCATTTAAAAACCTATCTCAGCAGAAACCATTTATTATGAAAAACTTAGAAGAAAAATGATAGAACCAAAAATTGTAGATTAAAAATGGCAATCGCACTCATTAAATATACGTGGACAGTCTTTTACTTTACACATTCCCCTAAATATGAAAATTACCCTTAATTAAATTAGTCGTGTTATGTTATTTTCTCTGTTATGCACGTCAGTTACTTAACACCCAAATTAAAGATTTAAAAATAATTAATAGTCAACAAGTTATGTATTCAATTAACAAGGATTGACAGACATGAGTGGATTAGAATCAGTTTGTCCATGGAGATGAGCGAATGAAGAAATAAGAATAATGGTGTCGGCAAATCTTTCCAAAAGAAAAGAAATAATTCTTTTCAAATACTGTTCGTCTCTTTGAATAAATACTTTTTGAAGCTATTTATATTAGTTAAACGATAAGTTAGATTTTTTTTATTTTTTTAAAACTAGATTTGATATTGAAACAAGGTAAGATCTAGTGATTTGTGTGTAAAAATATTTTAATTTTTCCTTAATGATAAATTACATTTTGGGCATTTTAGTGATATTAAATTTTATTGAAATAAGAGTGTGCAAAATATATTATTAAAGTGCAAATAATCCCACCCAAATTAAAAAAGGAAAAAGTAAAAAATCTACTTAACATATTTATAGGTGAACACATTTTTTCACTCAAAGAGATATTTTTAACCATTTTGGTCCCCCCATATTTTTTTTTCTAATAGCCCATTTCGTCATAGCCATTACAAAGATACCGTTATTTGATGCTAATTGTTTTTATCTTTTTCACATTTTTACCCTTAAGCTACATTTGGAAGGTTGGATTAGACTAAATTACTTTTAAAATTAGATTTGACTATACTGATTATATAGTAATCTCTTTTATTCAGTATAATGTCAGATTATGTTAAATTTATTTTAATGAAGCTAAAATAACTATTTAAATAATAGTATATTATTTTTTAAACTTATTACAAATTGTTGAATTTAATAATTAGTAATATTCAATTATTTATCTACTAGTTTTACATACTAGTTAAAAATAAATTATTGAATTAAAATTTTGACATTAATCTTAAATTAAATACAGGTTATAAGTAAATTACTAAATAAGATTTTGATATATGTAGAAAATTTGGATTATAATAAGAAATTCAATTCTATCTAAACTCATATGAAAATAGAGACTGTTAGTCCTACTAATTTTAGACTAAGGTTTGGACTAATTTATCAATCTTGACAGCCAAACATAACTTTGGATTGAATTTTTTTTCTTTTTTATTCTTCAAATTAGTCTAACCTCACCTTTTACCCAACATCCAAGCATAACATTAAAGACAAAGGTTGACATGACAGTAACTTATGTGTTATTCGAAATCATATAATTATACTTCTTAAGTGTTCTTCCTCTTTTTTTTTTAAACATTTTAATGCACAAGTTAGACTAAGTATTAGAAATTTATAAAAGACCTAAGTGGTAAAAAAAAAGATTCTGAAAGACAAAAGTATCATTCTTCTTTTAATTACTCAAACTACGCATATAATGTTGTTTAGTTTGTGTAATTGTATCTTAAATTGATGTAATATAAAACATTCCAATTACTAATAGATAAAATTTAATTTCACATTAGTGATGTACTAATAGATATTTCTATTTAATTATTGTACATATATAGTAGAAAAATGTTGAGTGTTCAATGTGCATTGCTCATCTATAGTAACTTCTTACTTTGTTTGTCATGTAACTCATTTATGAAAATGTAATACGCATATATTAAATGCAACTCCTTATCAGTATGTGGAAGCAGTCCAAAGTCCCTCGTATAAATTTAATTTCCTAATCCTTCCGTAGTCAACTAGGCGTACCAAATTCTGATTTCGTCGGTGAATTCTTTAATACAGAATATTGTTCCAATAATTAATTTAGAAGAAGTTTGTAACGACACTTAAAATCTAAGGCAATTATCATCTAAATACTAAGGTTTTGGTTTAATTATAACCGGTTCTATCAAAATCAAAAGGTCTCAGATAAGTGCAGCAATTTTCGAAATGTGCATTTTAAGTTTGTTTTCTTTAACCTCGGCGTCTATGCAGTCAGAGAGATTTTGGTATCAAATGGGTGTACTTAGAAAATTAAATAACATAGTTAATAATCTAAAAGTGCAGGATGTACACAGAATGTGAGATGAAGATATCCCACCGAACCCTTAAAGCTAAAATCTGAGTAGCTACAAAATGATGCCCTAACTGGAAGAGAATTGTTTTTCCGAATCAAAGCAACGATCAAGGTCTAACGAAATTTTGCATATTACAATTTCAATCCCGTGATTAAGTTCAAACTATTTCCAACTGATTGTTAATAATTGATTATCACGCTTTATTTCTATATATATCTTTTCCAGTTTGTTGATATACTTTCGCATGGAAAGATATTCAGGAGATTAATATGCACTCCATCCAGAATTTTCTGATCATTACATGTATGTTAAGTTAATTAACTTTTTCATCTTAAGAATGAGTATAAGATTTTTTTTTCTTTTTTAAACTCAAAGACTTATTTGACTTTATTTTATTAAGTCGAGTCATTAATTAAATCTGTTTTTTTTAACTTAATCAAAGTTTTCAGTAGTTAAGCCATTAAACTCAATTCTTTTAGTTGTTTACTTAATCTAAAAAGCTTAAATGATATTATTAAAAGATATTTTCTAAAATATTCATATCTAATTAACTTATTTCATCCGAAAATAAATAAAATTTATTAATTAGCATTATTAATTATCTCTAATTTGTGATAATATAGTAATAGATTATCATTATTTTTATCTTTTTATTTTCTTCAAACAAGCATTATTTATCTTTACAATTTTTTATGAATATTTTTCATATGTGTAAAATAAAGAATGGAGTTTATGAATAAAACTCTTTTGTTATTTCTTGTATGAACGTTGCTACATATATATAGATGTACAGCCTTAAAGAATAGAATCCTAAGTAGAAAAGGAATTCGGTTTCATAATTTATATACAAATCTAATTGCCTTAAATATGAAACCGAATTCTATATGACTTCTATGCACAAAACCGAATGCTATATGAATACGAATTCTATACGTTAATACTCCCCCTCAAGTTGGAGCGTGGAGATCAACGACGCCCAACTTGCGTATATGGTGATGGAAAAGAGCATGTCCGAGAGGTTTTGTAAACACATCAGCTACTTGCATGGAAGTAGGAATGTGCCGTGGTAATAACAAGTTGGATTGCACACGCTCTCGTACGAAATGACAATCTAATTCAATGTGCTTTGTTCGCTCATGATAGACAGGATTTGCGGCGATATATAAGGCTGATTGATTATCACAATAAACAGTCATAGGGTCATGTTGAAGGTGCCCCAAATCAGCAAAAAGTGCTTTGAGCCACTGTAATTCACATGAAAGATCAGCCAAGGAGCGATACTCAGCTTCTGCTGTAGAGCGAGAGACCACATTTTGCTTCTTTGTTTTCCAAGATATAGGGCTGTCACCAAGGAAAGTACAATAACCAGTAACAGACCGACGTGTAGTAGGACAACTACCCCAATCCGCATCACAGTAACCCTGGATATGCAAGTCACTCGTTGAAGATAATAAGATACCTTTGCCTGGTGAGCCTTTTAAATACCGAAGCACTCGAATGGCAGCATCCATATGAGTAGTTCGTGGTTCATGCATAAATCGACTTAAAACATGTACTGCAAAGACAATATCAGGCCTGGTAACTGTGAGATATATCAACCGACCTACAAGACGTCGATAACTTGAGGGGTTTGGTAAAAGGTCGCCATCTGTAGATGAAAGCCGAAGCTGTTGTTCCATTGGAAAAGGAGAAACTCGTCCAGCAAGTAAACCAGCATCCTTTAAAATGTCCAGGGCATATTTCCGCTGACTCAAGAAAATGCCACGTGATGACCGTGCCACTTCTATCCCCAAAAAATACTTCAACTTCCCTAGTGCCTTGATGTAAAATTTCTGTGCAAGAAAATCTTTAATTCTGCTAATCTCGGCAGCATCATTCCCTGCAACAATAATATCATCAACGTAAACTAACACAAAGGTTGAAGATTTGGCATTAGTTTTCACAAATAATGAATAGTCAGCCTTAGATTGGCGAAAACCAGCTTGTTGAATGGTGGCAGAAAACTTGGAAAACCAATTTCTGGATGCTTGTTTTAATCCGTAGATAGATTTGTTGAGTTTGCAGACTAGATGCTCCCCCTGCTTAGAAAAACCTTGTGGTACTTGCATATAAACTTCTTCTTCTAAATCTCCTTGTAAAAATGCATTGCTTACATCTAATTGATCTAAAATCCAGCCCTTAACAGCCGCAAGAGAAAGTAAAGCTCTTATAGTGACAAGCTTGGCAACCGGTGAAAATGTATCATGATAATCAATGCCTTCTGTTTGAGTATATCCCTTAGCAACTAAACGAGCTTTGTAACGCTCAATGGTGCCATCGGACTGATATTTAATTTTGTAAACCCATTTGCTGCCAATGGCCTTTTTACCATCCGGCAAACGTGTCAGAGTCCAGGTATTATTTTTCTCAAGAGCTGTTATCTCATCCTCCATGGCTTTGCGCCACTCAGGTAGCTTGACTGCCTCATGAAAAAAAATTGGTTCGGTTGTAGAGGTAATAGCAGACAAAAAAGACTTATGTACTGGAGAAAAACGATGGTAGGAAATAAAATATTGAAGAGGATATTTCTTACCTTGAGACGAAGAAACACGATCAGCATGGGTAGAATTGTGAGAAGCCAAGGTATAATAATCTTGAAGGTAAGCTGGTGGGCGTCTATCACGTTGGGATCGTGGGGGAGTGGCTGCTGGTGAATTTACGGTTGTATCTGCTGGTGAACCAGGCTGTTGGGTAGATGGTGTTTCAGTTATGATGTGTTCATGAGTGGTGTCAGGAGAAGAAGAATTGGTCACGGATGGGTCTGTGTCTTGCAACGGTGGGTCATGTTTATGAAGACCATGTGATGAACTTATGTTTTTATTTGGAGAAGGTGATAAAAGAGTATTAGACTCAAAAAAATTTTCATCAAATAAAAACTCATTAGTGACATGTGTAGAAAAAATCGGTGATTTAACATCCTGAAAAGGAAAAATATGTTCATAAAAGAAAACATCACGAGACACATAGATTGTCTTAGATTCAATATCATAAATCCGGTATCCTTTTTGACTAAAAGGATAACCAATAAAAATTCCCATATTCGCCCGTTGATCAAATTTATGTTTAACTTGTAAATTTTTGGCAAAACACAAGCAACCAAAAACTTTTAGGCGTGATAAATCTGGTGCTATACCAAAAAGCATTTCATGTGGGGTTTTTCCATTAAGAACATCACTAGGCAATTTATTGATTAAATATGCTGCAGTAAGAACACACTCTCCCCAGAATTTGATTGGCAAATTGGCTTGAAAACGTAGACTTCGCGCAACTTCGAGAAGATGGCGATGTTTACGCTCAACCACACCATTCTGTTGCGGTGTTCGAACGCAACTTCTTTGATGAATAATCCCTTGGTCTAAAAAAAATTTCTGTAATTCTTTAACAAGAAATTCAGTCCCATTGTCAGAACGCACAATTTTAATGTTAGCATTAAATTGATTTTTTATCAAAGCATGAAAAGAACATAAATGCAATCGGGTTTCGGATTTGGTTTTCATTAAATATAACCAAGTGCATCGAGTATAATCATCAACAATGGTTAAAAAATAATGAGCCCCTGAAAAACTTGAAGTTGAAAAAGGACCCCAAACATCACAATGGATTAATTCAAAAGGTATTTTACTTTTGATGCTACTAATGGAAAATGGCTTTCTAGTTTGTTTTGCTTTAGGACAAATATCACAAACATATGCTTTATTAAAACTAACCATAGGACAAGTTTTTGAAAAATGCTCTAAACGTCCAAGAGAAGGGTGGCCAAGTCTCCAATGCCAAAGATCCATCTCATGTGTAGAGGTGATTTGGGAGGTGAAAGAAAATGCAGCTGGAAGTTGGATGTAGAAAAGGCCTTCACGAAGTCTACCCTTGCCAATCTGCTTCTTCGTGTATAGGTCCTGAAACTCACAAAAATTGGAAGAAAAAATTACTTTATATTTATTTGATTTGGTTAACTGACTAACAGATAGTAAATTAAACTTAAAACTCGGAATGTAAAATACTTTGTCTAATAAAAAATCTGGTGAAAAGGAGACTTTCCCTATGTGAGTAACTTGTGCTATGGTGCCATCTGGTAATTGAACGTGAAGAGGAACGTGACATGGTTCATAGGAGTGAAAAAATTCAAGCGAACTACACATATGATTCGTAGCGCCTGTATCTATGATCCAAGTGTGTGATAAAGCGGAATTAAGTGCTATACTTGTAAGATTCGCAGTATGTAGACTACCTGAAGAGGACAACATAGCTAGGAGTTTTTGATATTGCTCTTGAGTAAATATTGGTGCTTGGACGTCTTGATTGTTATTTGTTGCCATGGCAGCTTTAATCTTATTTTTATTACCTTGTCCACGTCTTCTCCAATTTGGTGGGTGTCCATTTAACTCAAAACATTTTTGTTTTGTGTGGCCTAATTTTCCACAATGTTCACACGATGGTCTGCCACCATTTGCATTCATGTTTCCTCCTTTGTTATCTACTGCAGAATTGTTATTCCAATTCACGTTTCCTCCTTTGTTATCTACTGCAGAATTGTTATTCCAATTCCTATTTCCAAATGAATTCCGGATTTGTGTTGTCAATGCTGCAGCTTCTGGAGATCCCACTATAGCGTGAAGATCTTGTTGTTTTTCTTCTTGCCTTACAAGGGAATAAATTTTATTTGCACTAGGAAAAGGATCCATCAACAAAATCTGACTCCTCGTTGCTGCATATCTGTCATGTAAGCCTTGAAGAAACTCTATAGCTCGATCTAGTTGCTGCAATTTACTGACAGTTTTTGCATTCGCACAAGTACATGGTCCTACTTGTTGTAGAGAATTCAACTCATCCCAAAGCACCTTTATGCGAGTATAATAAAGTGAAACAGATGCATCTCCTTGTCGTAAATTAGAGATGGCCTGTTTGAGTTCATAGATTTTCGGCGCATTGGTCTGCTGAAAACGCTCTTGCAAATCCTCCCATACTTCTCTAGCAGACTGTGCATACAACACACTTCCCGCAAGTTCACTTGATATGGAGTTCAACACCCAAGATCCAACAAGATCATTACAACGTTGCCATCTACCACCATCATCTTCATCTTCATCTGGTTTTGATATAGTTCCATCAACAAAACCGAGCTTGTTTTTCGCTCGTAAAGCCATAGTCATTGCCCTTACCCATGTACCATAGTTATCACCAGTGAGTAAAGGAGAAACCAATACAGCAGTTGGACTATCTGATGGGTGGACAAGGAAGACATCATCCACTTGTTTATTAAGGATGGCGGCTTGTCTTGATAATTGACCATCTGCCATGAGTATTCAAACAGAGGCAAAAGAACGAAGAGAATGATTTTATAAGTGAGTAATGCTCTGATACCATGTAAAATAAAGAATGGAGTTTATGAATAAAACTCTCTTGTTATTTCTTGTATGAACGTTGCTACATATATATAGATATACAACCTTAAAGAATAGAATCCTAAGTAGAAAAGGAATTCGGTTTCATAATTTATATACAAATCTAATTGCCTTAAATATGAAACCGAATTCTATATGACTTCTATGCACAAAACCGAATGCTATATGAATACGAATTCTATACGTTAATAATATGTTCCATTATAAACTGCAATAAAATTGATTAAGTTGTTCTAAATTAGAATAATAAAGGATTGAATTCACTTTCCATTATAAATTGCAATAAAATTGATTAAGTTGTTCTAATTTAGAATAATAAATGATTGAATTCACTTTAGCATGATTCATATTATGATAAAATACTCTCTTACTTATATTTGTTGAGATGTTTAACTATTTTATTTATGTTCATTGAGATATTTATGATTTATTTAATATTTAAAATTTGCAAGGGCACAAATATAAGAGTACTGATTTTCAGACTTCTTAAATTGAAAAAAAAAACTTAATACTTATTATCAAACAATTAGACAAAAAAATAAATATGTCATTCTCATTTAATTTAGAGACTTAATTCTATTTATAATTCAAATTAATTTAAGTCTATTTAAGTTTCAGACAAAAAAACAAAGGCCACTTAAAGTGAGAGAAGTTGTAGTACATTTCTCGTGTGTGTAATGTAAATAGAGTATTTCAAAACTATTCTAAGAAGAGAACTCCTACATATTTTTTGTCAATTGCGATTTAAAACATATATGTCACCTAGACTAGTAGCCGGCTGGTAACAAGTAGGGAGGGTTTTGAATATCAAAAACGACTATTTCTTTTCAAATTATTTGTAAAGGTAGAAAATATCTCTCAAATACTAGAGGAATGGATTTGGCCTGTAATGGGTTTAAATAATATATGCATCTATATAGAAAAATTTAAATGGAAATATTAGAAACTAGAGAACTTAGACGAAAAAATCCATACTAGGTTTTGTCTGGATTCGGTACAGGAAATTGAACTAACGAAGTTAATACATGCATATATGACAAACACAATACAAGTCAACGAGGCGAGAAGAATGGGATAATAATAATAAAAAACAACAATTTCTTCTTATAAAATCACAGCAATTTCGGCATCGATCCTCTAGGTTAAAAAGAAAGAATGGGAAATCTAATCTCTTGTCTTGGAGGCAATCCATCACAAGCAGCGGCGTCCAGCGGCGCCTGTGAATCATCACCGGAAGGTGGCAATGTAACACATCTTAGAGGTCCTGTGAACCCTCCCACCACTAAGGGTGTCATGGGACGTCAACATGCACTAAGAAATTAACGCTGCTAGGGTTTCCACCTAAGAGGTCATGATGTTGAGGAGAAAATTTCCAATATATCTGGGAATGATTCATTACTTTAATTTATTTAGCAAAAATAAAGAAATAATTCTTCGGGGGCTACTCCAGTTGCTCCAAACCTCCTCAAGGGTCACTTGATGATCGTTTCGTTTTGCTCGAGTCTCCACAAAAGACAAGACTTTACTCTGGTATGCTTAATTTCACTGGTAATTATAGACTTTCTTAATTTTTTTAACCTTTTACTAATTGTACGTATGTATAATCAACATTTTGATTGTGAATTATTCAAATGTAAATCTTTCGATCCATATATATGTAGGCCAAAACTACTTTGCATCAGAGGTATGGTGCCCCACTTGTTTGTCCTTTACCAAAGCCAGCCTTCGATTTAATCTGACGGATGGGAAAAAAACACGCACAGAAATAGGTAACCGGAGAAGCAAGTAATGGGCCGGTCAGCAGGCTTGGTAAAGGAGCATATATGATAAGTTCGTTTTCGTAATTTTACAACCGATGTATTTAATCCAATAACAAAACGATATATGGAAGTAATGATTGCAAACAACATGGTGCAAGTGTGGTAGTACTGGTCGGAGTAAGATTGAAAGAAAATGTTTCGTAAGTATGTTAGCAAGGTTTGCAAAATGAGCAGGTGATGCGTTTCCTGAGCGTAGGTATTTCTGGGAAAAAAGAATTTTGTTGTAGAGGGAATTGTCAAGTGATTGTAGTCTTACATACAGAAACTTTGGAAAGTTATAAATGAAGAAAGTGAGTTGGTCGCAGTAAGACGAACAAAGGCAATATAATTCCATTATAATTACAAAGAAAGCAGTAACCCTCTTGGCACGTGATCTTGACTATTGTGTGTTTAGGATGGAATACAGACTGAGGACTTTGTATTACATATTTTGGTAGAAAATAAATGGAATAATAAAGTAAGAAATATAAGTTAGTGCAGGGGTAATAATTTTAATTGTATGAAAAAAAAATTATGGAGAAAAATAACAAGTAAATAACTTATTTAGCCATTTTTTGGTAGAAAATAACGTGGCCGTTGTATTATTTATTAGTCTAGAAATAAAATAAAATAAGTTAATATGAAATGGATGATTGAAGTCAGTGAAGAGGTTAGGGATGACAATGGGGAGGCAAGGGGAGGGGACCAATCTCCCCGTATCCATCATCGATATTTTACATATGTCCCCGTCCCGTCCTTATTCCCGTTAGAATTGCTTGAAATAATCTTCATCCCCTCCCCGAATAATAACATGGGACCCGCGAGAGTCCCCGATCCCCAAATAAGTAATACATATTTTTTAATTTTTAATTTTGAGTTAATTATAAAAAAAAATTCAAAATATATTTTACATTAACATTGATCCATTATTAAAGTTCTCATGCAAAGTACAAATTATCAAAATAATTTTCTTTATCAATCTTCATAATCATACAATAAAAAGAAAAAGAATTAACTATTATATCGACAATAAAAGAAATGAAAAAAATGTATATAGTCAGTTAAAATTTTTAATAAAAAATTTTTGGGTAATAGAATATACCCGACATTTTTAATGTCGGAAAAAAAATTGAAAACTTTAATTAGTTAATTAGGCCAAAAAATTTAATAATATAAATATTTTGATATTTGTTACTTGTACCAATATTTGTAATTATATCATATAAATAAAATTTTATAATTTATTTACTAGAAAAAAAAGGGAAATGGGGAAGGGATGGGGACTCAACCTCATCACCGCCCCTTCCCGGAAAAAAACTAGGAAAAAAAATTTTCCCATGCCTTCCCCGAATAAGAAATTGGTTATAGAATTATTCTCGTACCCTCCCCGAATTGGGAAAATCTCTGAAAGTACCCGTCCATGTGGGGAATTTTTCCATTCAGTTCGACACTGTTATTGATATCATAACTTCTTGTATGATATAATTGATTGAGATTTCTTTGAGAGGTTATCCTTCAAACGTGTAAGTCATAATGAACATGAAACTTTGTATAACTGATAATGTGAACACATTTAATGGAAATTGTATGGTTGAAAAAACTAAGTTGATATAAGATTTACACATAATCGAATCCATTTAAGAAGATGGGTTAACGTTTCAGATTAGGAGATAATCTGCTAACGTAATATGTGTAATGAATCCAAACGTTATTAATAAAAGGAGAGAAAAATGGAGAAAAGAAAATAACAATAATTGGATGATATATTAAGAGCGGACTTAATATTTGAGTTATGGTATTAACAAAAAGAGAAAACATGAATAATATAATTAAGTAATGTTGTTGTAAGTGTAAAAAAGTGATACGAGTATGTGGATATGTTTGTTTAGGTGGGGTGGATGGAATTTGGGTGCTAATCATCTTCAGTTAACAAGTTTAATACTCGAGTTTGCATGTACTTATCAGTTTTACATGAGTGTTCATGGTTTCATATAGAGGAGTGGGCCAAGAAACTGGTTACAGAAGCCCATGGAAAAAAGTAATCCCGATTGAACAGTTGTGGTAACAGTAATGCAATAGGAACAGAAGACAGTGTGACTGGAAAGGGAAAATTAAAAACAACAATACAAGGGGAAAAAAAAAGAGATTGTGGATGAAGTTTAAAGGCTCACTGAATTTGGAATTAAGTATTGTGGGAGGGGATAAGAAATCGCTGCCGATGATGGATAAAAGTTATTATAGGTGTTGCAGATAAGTGAAGCATGAAGCCATCGAAAATTAGTTAGAAAATGGAGAACTAGTAAACCAATAAAAGAGAGGAAACTAATGTGAAGTTGATAAATGATTGGAACGAAAAAACTGAGAATGAAATTGTAGAGGACAAAAATATATTGAACAACCACAAGATCAGAAACGAACAAATGTTCTGCATTTGTAAGTTGGGAGGAATCGATAAATATGGATTTCGAAAAATGTATACGAAAGTTAAGAGAGGACCGAGGTTGGGTATATGAACTACTGAAGGCAAGAAGTAGTGAATTGCAAAAAGCATCATACAAAAATACACAAAATGATTACATCCAATATTCGAAACCAGCAATAGTACAAAATTAGAACAGATGTTGACAGATGTGAAAAACTATCAACAGCTGTGTCGAACTGCATGAAGTGTGAAAACTCCCCATGAACTCTGCAAACAACTTCAGGGTGTCCATACATTGAGTTGTGAGTGAGACTTATATATGGCGCAAGGTAGGACATATCTTTTCATGAACATTGAACTGCCGAATCCGCAAAAAGAGGCCTACAAACAAAAAAGTGATTTACTATTTTCCACAACTTGGAAGATGAAATTAACAACGACATAGTGAATTTACCCTCAATGTTGCTCCTACTCCTGGTAAGGGCATTCAGGTAATGGAACAGAGGTGCCTATGCCTGCAACAGAACACTGATTACTTGCAGCAAAGGAAAAGTAGAGTATGAATGTCATTGCGTTATGTAAAATATAAGACAATCTTTTGTATTGGTAAACCTCATAGGAAAGGAGTAATTGTAGGGTGTTATGTCGGGGTGATGATTTGATTCCTCAAATCAAGTGCAGGTGCTATACCTTGTCATTGGAGGCAATACATGGTCATATGACTGGCATTCCCATTTCGTTATTTCTGGAAGCATGTTCATTCCTGGTCCATAAGCTGATCTATATTCATCTACAGACAAAAGCTTATGTACGTAAGCATCAACGTTGTCTCCCCATGCGTCAATGCATCGGCAAGCATGTGGGTAAGGAATTCCAGAGAGTTGCCATAACCTGCAAGAGCAAGTTAGAAGTTCTCGGTTCACTTGATAGACAACTCCATGTCTACTTACAACGGCCAGGGGACTGTTCAAAGTGACATCAGCAGTCCACCCTTCACTTTCAAAAAGATTATGAATGATTTGTTGTCTCACAGCTGGTGTGATTGGATCATAAATCCATTCCCAGCTGGCCAAATATCGTGTTTGAAAAAGTTCAGCAATTTTTCGGGTTATTACTGTATATCTTTGTGCCACATTCAAGTGGACATATCTCATTAATGAAATTCGAAATTGTTCAGTGGCGCTTTTTGTTATCTTTGTACTCTTCACCCATTCCGGCATGGAAAATAGCGGCCAATTGAGGCAACCAGTGTACTGCAGCCAATTATAACATTGTACATTTACGGCTTCGATGATAGACATTTGGTTGTTGAAACTCTCCTTGCGTGTGCTCCTACACGCTCCCCAAAATGCTGAATGAATTCTGACATCAGGAAATTCGTCAACCATTTTACTGTAAAGGCTGAAACAACACTGCCTATACACAGCATATGGAAGGAACTCTTCAACAGCCTCATCAATGCCATTATCCCCATCACCCAATATGCACAGTCCTTGTCCACGTTCCAACCGGAGTCCGTCGTTTACATTCTTGAGGAAAAAAGCCCAGGAATCCAAGTTCTCTTCTTGAACCTCGCAAAATGCAACAGGGAGGACGGCATCATTCCCATCACGACACACTGCAATCAGCATCACACTCTTATATGGACCATCAATCTCCCATCCATCAACTGTTAGAAGCATTCGACATCTTGTTTTAAATGTATATGCAGTGTCATACAAGAAAACAAACATGCGATCAAATATTTCATCGCTGGAGTGTTGTTTTGTTGATGTTTCTATAATGATGATGTTGCGGCTGTTTATCATCTCCATCTCTTCTTTGTACTGCAGAAGTTGTGCATACCCTTCTCCATGGTCTAGTCCAAGCCACATTCTTGCAGTGGTGTCTATAGCTTTCAACTTCCAAATGGGGCATTTTATCCCATAAGTTGCAGTAATTTCATTCCCTAATACATGGAGTTGCTGGTGTGGATTTTGCTTCCATTTGTGAAGGAACTTAGCTGCAATCCACTTTGTCTCCCACTGTAATTTAAATAAACGTTTCGTACACGTATGCACTGGAGTGATGTCTGAAATGATGAACATCTTGGTTGCGTGTTCCTTCATTGCAGTGATTTTCCAATCACAGCTAAGATCTGAACACTCACAACTGATACAGGTACTTGTGTTATCCATTTTGCAAAGTTTTATACCATCCCGAATTGCTTGAACCTCTAAGGCTCGTCTAAACTGAAAACCATCTTTGAACCGCTGTCCTAGCTTCATCACCAGTTGGTTATTGGATACATTGTCAAACAAGAAACCATTACTGTTTCTGCTCTCTTTTTGCAGGTCTTTTGCGAACTTAAATAACTCGTCCTCATAGCCGACCCACGACCTTTGTAATTCTTCATCATCTTCATTGGTGTTCGGCAAATAAACTGTCTCATCCTCTGAATCATCAGCTGCTTCCCAACCTTTATCCGATGCCCATGAGGTTGGATACTTCACTCTGTCAGCAGTTGTTGGCAGATGGTTAGCGGAACTTAGGTTGTCGTCTACATTGTTACCTTTAATCAGTGAATTATGAATTTCAGAAATTGCTTGTGTGACTTGAAAGTCTGAAATGAATTGTGTTCTGTTCGTTGAAACGGAATCATCAAGCATTGCTGTCTTCAATGTCCTTCTGGACGTTCTGTGCTGAGATGGAATGTTGGATCGTTGACGGCCATAACTTAGTCGTTGGTGGCCAGTGGATATTTCACGGCTGCCATCAGGTTCTACCATTTGGTGTTGAAACAACACCCTTGCAACCTTCCTTTTCTTGACATTTTTCTTTGCCGCAGTAGTGCATGCAATGGCGTTCATTGGTTGTGGAACTTTCTTTGATTCAGTATGACAACCCCGAAAATATTCAGGTGAGCCGGCAGCTGATGTCCCCCACGGTGTCAGTCCGCATTCACAGTTTCCTGACGATTTTGATGGGGGGGACACACATTGGTGAGAATTGGGATCCATTAATCTTTGTTTTTCAACAGGAAAAAATGGTACACTATGTTACCGGTCTTAGTTGTTACCTGCATTTGAAGGAAATAATGAGGTTCAGTTATTACAACCGAAAAAAAATATTGTACATTGTGTAAACATGGAAATTAATCTGTATGCAAAAATTAGAAAAATGTTAGTTAGCATTAGCAGGTGAAAATGGTAAAAAATATAAGAGTTTGACAAGGATCCATAAGTGTACAGTGATTGGTCCTGATGGTGCCGAAGTTTCAGTGGGCATAAATTTAGATAAAATGAACAATGTAATGAATGAGTTTATAGTGGCCATCACCAGATCAGACTAGTGGTTTGGTCACCTATGACCAATCCGATTTGGTCTCTTGTTCTGAATTGTCAATAATATATGTTGAACACTGACTTTTCAACACAACTGCAACATAGGGAGGCAAACCTTGGTTACTACAGCATGATGGTGTATTAAATCCTCGCAATGTGGTATAAAAGAAGGAACAAATACAAAAAAAAACCTATTTCGGGCAAAAAATAAAATGGCACAACAAGAACACCTGCAACTGATTCTCTATATTTGAAGGTTAAAGGGATAAATTCTCGATTACCAAGTGTAGGAGTGGGTTTTGCAAAATGAAGTAGGAGTTCAAAATTTAAGGCCTTCCTATTATTAGTATTCGAAAAAATATTAATAATAGGAAACACCAAAATAATACAAAGACGAGGATATTGAAGTAAAGGTCTTTGTTGTACAAGGCGAAGACACATGCGAACATTGAACTTATGAAGGTTATCATACAATAAATCTTCTTGGAAGGCAATTTATTGCAAACAATTTCATTACTGTCACCGGTGATTGAAGCTGTTGGTTATATGATGAAATTAAAAATAATTCCTTCAATTCTGTTGTTGTGAGCATTGAGTGGCTCAAGAAATTTGAAATTCATACCTGTTTTGCAAGGTGAATCAATGTTCTGATGCAGGTAAATCCACGTCCCCTTTCGTATACCATGTTGTAACCAATGGTCTAGCCATTTCCACAACGGCGCGTTACCGATGCAGGAGCAGTGAATGCAGGGGGTACAAATCCTTCGTTTATTCTATGCGACGCCGGCCAGGACGAGGTCGACTGATATTTACTTGCTACTACAATGACGGGCAAGTGTTCCTGGATCACCTTCGATTTCTTGTTTTTTCAGAGCGAAATCATCCCAATGCCTTTCAAATGCTTGAGTGAGTTCAACTAAACGGACAAATTATTTATATCCCCCTATATGTGGTGGAGCCAAAAAGCACCCAGCTCATATTGTTAATGTTTATATATGCCATAACTCTGTATAACACGTGGGCAATTTGGTCACCTTTACATTTGTCTTGCCATCGGGCAACGCATTCACTTATGCCGCGTCGTGGAATATATTCGACAAAATAAAATGGGTTTTGGAAACATTGATCACTGTCTCTGTCCTCCCTTATATGCATGAGTGGGCTTCTATGGTTTGGCCCTCAGTGGTTCATGGGTGGCAGAAAGATAATTTTCTGAACATTGAACTACATGGCACGGCCCAGTGTTAAGTTGCCATGCTGTGTCATCTAGTCCACAACAATAATTATCTGTAAATGTTAGACATTAACATAATAATTTGTTGATATGTCAATGAAACATTGAGCGGGATTCAGTAATTACACATGAACAATATTGGCGAAAAGATAGAATGACAATTACATTCAATTATTTATGTACGGCTTATAACATTTCATATAGCATTGTTTTTCATTTGGTTGTATACTTTAATAGATGAGATTAATTTAGTAAATTTATACTATTTTGTTATAAAACGGCATATTAAGTGGTTGGCCGCGACAACCTTGTTAAAATATTTATCGGTTTAGTCTTGATAAATATTAGGTCATTTCACATTTCATATATGGAGGGTGTTCTCTTATTACACACATGAAATTACTAAAATAATTATGTTCCTTAGGGATATTTTTGGTTTTGATAAATATTAGGTCATTTCACATTTTTTGTAGCCTCTACTTAACAAACGTTAAGGTATCAATAGTTTCGATTGTCAATGTGACTTTCTAGATATGCAAGGTTAACGCAACAGTGATATAAATTATCGGTAAAAATATACACGTGGCGCGTCCCCCATGCAGTCCAACCATTAAATTAATGGAAGCCGCTAATATTTAATACCCCAGTTGAAAATGTTGGTTAGCCGATTACGACAACGACATCACTATCTGAACTCCATAATGATGATGAAATTTGTGAGGCAAATTAATAATGACGCCTACCAAAATGGTAATATGACATGAGATTCCTTTATTGGTTCTTCCACCCCATTCTACGACGTGACACGTTGCATAATCTGCGGCCTGTGTTAACGTGGTCGATCAGAAATGAATTAGTCAGTTACAACACTTGTGGTCTCCACCAGTGGGGTGTATTAATTAATCGCGTTCTCTACACAGTCAGCATCTATTTAATATATATTGTACGCTGAAATGTGGCAGTGTACAGAAGCTTACCCGTTAATTGCGAATGTGGGACCATAGAAATGAGTGACACAAAAAAGGTGACCTTGTGTTTTGATAGTGCCGTACGTACATAAGGTGTTAGAGTCTACTGATTCTGCTAAATTTTGTTTTCCCGAGTACCCCATTTGTTGCGATCAGAATGGCCACAAACATTTTCATCACGTGTCATCAGAGTACTTCAATGCAGACAATCCATATGGGTGCATGGCTGTTGCTTCAGGAAAAATAAAATTTATTTCCAATTTCCCTATACGAAGATATACTGCAGGCTGTGGGTTTTGTTGAAGGGGCGACTTGATCGCAACCCGCATCATAGTTGATGAAATCTGCCTCGGTTAAGTGCATTCAGCAGTGCATATATTTTGAATGGTACAAATGTCCGTAACAGCCATCTAATGTCACCTTCTGTGCAATTTCACACTCGCGCACCTTCGTTACATATATATAGTTCTCTTCTCACCGAAGATTGACAAAATATTCTTTGATTTTGACTATGTAAATAACATAATTCATCTAAGAACAAAAATCATTTGATCAAATTCACAATTCATGCGTAGTTGTGCAGTCCGTGGTTGATCTGTACGAAGACCTATATAATTGTCGCGCGAAGTCAGCGTTATCAAACATCTGATATGAAGCATTATCCAACCTCTCATTTGTATATAACCTAGTCCCCAAATGCATGTGCTATTGGTTGGAACGTAATTATTTAGGCTTCTGCATGTAAGATTACATGAATTGGGAAGTGTTTGTTCCAACTTATAATTTTTTCGACCTGATTAATAGTTGGCAACTTAATGTGTGTTAAATTTCTTGTGCACAATTACGGAAACAAAAATTTAATAAGCCCAATTGAACATCTTAGCCAGTGAGGCCAATTCGTTTGGTGGATTAATCAAGTTACAGTACAGGTGGGCAAAAGAAAGTGGAACCGAAAAAAATTCGGTTCGGTTAAGTTTGTTCCTGTTTTGGTTCGGTTTGCTTATTTAAAAATTCCGAATATAACAAGAGATGGAACAATATATTTCAGTTTGGTTAGGTTTTAGGATCAAATATAATAAAACCCAAACGGAACCAATAATATAATTTGGGTTTTCTCTTTGATAAATTTTAAGTATGACCCAATATGTCGAATAATTTTGCATTATTACATAAATGTCCTTTATGAGCTAACATATTTTACAAACTCGAAGCTGGGTCATTGACCAAAACTGAACAAGGTTAGGGTGGAACAAATTAGCGCGCGGTCCAGACTTTGACCGCATTCGAGTATTTCGGGCCGCCCATTACTAGGATTGGGTATGAAGACAGGCCACTGTGCTTATGACTTGATAAACCTGGAACCCGGATTTAATTAAAAATAAATGATAAAATAAATAATATCGTACATACCCTTATGTTGATTTGACTCAGTTATTGCACATATATAATGTTTTAAATAGTACAAGTTAATATTTTCATGTCATATTGTATTAAAATAAATTTAAAGTTATAAATTACCAAAAACGTCAAAATTATACACATATAATATTAACAAATTGGCAATCCGGGTACCCGTATGTATGTCCGGCCCAGCCCGGGCCGAACATTTTTTTCATCGGGCACGATTCGGGGCACTGCAAGACCCGAACCCGGGCAGGGGTTTTGGCAACCCTAGCGAAGGGAAGATAACGTTTTAATCCATATGTTTTTAATAAGTTAAACGATGGCGCAATTCAGGATTTGATTTTATTTACGTTTTAAGTCAAATGTTTTACAATTAAAAACAGTTACGATGATTTTAATAGTTAGAGAATTTAATGCAAAATTATGCCAAAAAAAAATTCATATACCAATTTGTATTTTATACTGTTGATTATACATTATATTTTCACATTGAAGATACCAATATAACTAATAATAAGAAAATTATTTTTATCCTCACCTAACAAATACAATCATTATTACATAAACGACAAATTCTCCAAGTACTTGTAATTTTCACCATATGTCTCACTTCTCCGTTCATCTTTATCACTCCCCATAAATTATAATTTGTTTATTCCAATCGAAAAGTGTCAATCGTCATGCATTGAGTGGACAGATGATGGGGAAGAGTTGTCTTCCATTAGTCATAGTAGCTGCACAGTTGCACCCACATCTTGCAATATATGTACCACTTGCCGTCCACTTTTTGCAAGCAAGGCATTCACCTTTGAGAGAATCGAAGGTGCGTTTCACTTCTGTTTTCCTTTGAAGACATAATAACTTCCTTCCATTTACTTCCGTTTTCCAGCTGTTAAGTTTATTGGATGTTTTTCCCCTTTGCTGTGTGTTATTCTGCGCCATTTATGAATATATTTTCTGTACACATTCTATCGTTTCTGCATAAGTTCCCATTTATGGTAACTTCTTACCCATATGTTATGAAATACGTGGTGGTAAATTAAGGACAATATTTGCCTTCATCGTTCTGTTACTGTGTGCACGTATAATGTTCTCCCCCCAATTTCTTTCCCTCTGTATGAGAGCGTCATTTCCATTATAAAATACGTAGTAACCCCCATCAAACAAAAATAAAATTGGCTAGTAACCAAGTTACAGTGAATGGGTTCATTCATGTACTCAACATATTTCTTGTGGAGGCACAGTAGATACTACGGGCGAATGTTGCGTGTGTTACGTGAACGGCCCAAATAATGTGAAATTCCATGCCCATTTGTAGCTAATTTACATGTAATGTGTTTGACTGACATGTAACTCTTCCATTGTGTGTTAACTGGCCCGTACTTCTTGTTTGACACCATGTTTTCCTTTGTTCAAAGTAAATTTCGAAAAGGAGAATTTTTTGACAAAATTATCTGCGCCATTCTATCGGCTGAAACTTATGCCCTCTTCATGTGGATGCAGGACAGATTATGGCGTTTTCCCAATGCGTTATTAGAAACCAATGGGCACTCCACTGTCAAACATTTACCCATGCACCTGGAGCCAATACCTTGGATAGCAATTCACCACCCAGAAACCCCCCACAATTGCTGCCACCATCTTCCAACTCCCCACAAGTTTTGCCTCGACCTTTTATCCCCCCACCAACGAATCCACAAACTTCCCATACCCTGCCAATAAATCCACCAACCTTTACCCATGGACCATGGCTTGTGCCACCACACGATACCCCTTCACGATTGAATCCACCAACTTTCAACCCCCCAATACTGCATCAACTTCCTTTTAACCCCTTATCAGGCATCACCCACCAAGCTGTGAATCGTACGTCTTTCCATGGACAACAAATGCAACCGCAACCGCAACCTCTTATCCAACCAAACCTTACTCACCCACCCATCTTTCATTTCACATTTGTTCTGGAGTACATGGGTGCCATAATTGCCGTTCAAACAGATCGTCCCACCCGGTTCCAAATTCTATACCTATGCAATTTTGCTGCCTCTGCCTTGCGTAACGCGTATTCCCCACGTAACCATATCTTCAGGCCGACGGTGGCACCGCCCTGGCTGGGTCGAGTTATAAGGGTTGAGAATGATGGGCTGTTGAGGGGTCTAGTGCAGCAATGCATCTCAAGAGGAGAATGTGCATTGTAAATTTGGGTGAACTTTATTCCACATGGCCGAGTTGAACACCCTTCAAGTAGTATCTTCAACAGCGGGCTCGCCAATGTCCCTGTTGTCGTTGACTTGGGGGCTGTGCCACCCCCCCAAGCAGTTCAATCTGTTCACCCTCCTGTTGCCATCGTTCTTGACCCGCAACAACCACAACCTCCGCCTATTGTTATGCCGAACTCCGTTGACAGCCAACACCCAACACCCGAGCCTCCTTCGGTATCCAACCCAGTACACGCGCAGGTAGGCCATAATGCTGCCTCAGCGCCTACTCAGAACATTGGCGTTACAATCGCCACTCAAACTCCATCACTTGCCATTGGTACACCACTTCATAATGGTGGCAATGGTGGGTCTACTGTGCATAATGTGGGTCCCACGTCGTCCGCTGTTGTTACCACTGTGGTTCCTCCTCAACTGGGCAATGAACGTCGTAAGTATAAGTGCCAAAACCGTGGTCGTGTAGGGCACAGCAAGCGCACGTGCAAGTTGGCCAACCCCATTCTATCTAAGGTATCCGCTATTGTTTGTGTGAAGGTATAATAAACAATCTATGTGTACGAAATTTCTGTTCACTTGCTGCAATGTCTTGTTCTTCTGTATGTTCATATTTAAATGATTGGGGTTCATGATTTGTAAATGCACTTTATGAACCATGGTGGTAAGATGGTTGCCTTGCAGGCATCCGAACCAGTAGGCCGTGCAGGCCCGAGTGGAGCTGCAGACATTCCGGATGGGATGAATCAGTCCAACCAGACTGAGTAGTTGATTCATCCCACCATATTTGCGACGGCAGGACGACGCTTGCAGCGGGAAGCTGATACTTTTGTTTTTTGTTACTGAGCTACCAATTTTGGTACCTTAGTATGACGTAAGAAGATGGCAATGGTGTGTTTTGTTTTTTGTGGGTGCGTAGGTGAATGTACGTTTTATTAAGATGCAGTAATGTAAATTACGTACAAACTACCCACTGTATGAAGAAGAGTAATGTGTATAAGTACATTAATAAAAGTACATTATTAAACGTTGTTGTCACTGTTCATAACTGATAGTGACTAGATCCAGGCATCCTTGACATTGGATTTGTTGATGCAGTGTAATTGGTGGGCCCTAGGCTTCAGTTTCCATATTTTAATAGTCCAAGTACTGCAAGTGGAAATTAGACCACGAGTTCCCGCCACATTTGAATATAACCGCCAGTTATTATATTTAGACAGCGACTACACATCCAAAGATAAATTAAATGAAGTTTATTCTTTAATTATTAAAATGATAGTGTAATTAATATGATCACACTGCAGTTTACATTTTCCTTCATTGAAGGAATAGAGAGCAATAATGCTATAACATTGTCCTTCATTGCGATATATAAATAATAAAAGGCAAATTTGGGCCGACCTATAGACATTCATGCCATGTGACACAGACGAATGGGCCTACAGTATTCTATGTTGTTGTCTTATGGGAAACACAGTAACGGCTACAATGTAGTTCTTGTACAAATTCTGTTCGTCTAAATTATCTGTCCTCATAAAAAAAAAATTACATGTCATGTCATTAATGAAGGAAAAGGATATGTAAGCTAGATGTAATCTATCCTATCATGGAGGGCTAAAAAGTTGTGCTTTCAGTATACAGACAAGTTTCAGGACCATGATGACCCGATTTAAAATAATCTTTATCACAATATAGGTGCTTCTATTAGATAACTGCCACGTTTTTGTTCGCCTGGGTGGAGGTGAAGGGCAGTAAAGTAAGTTATCATGACTTTGCTATCTCACACGTGCGAGTCATGGCATTGGGCATGTGACAAAGACTTGAGCGGTAATTATAAACAACACCACCACATTATTGGTTTCGTTTCAACAAACACTGATTTGAATCTTCAAAATCAAGGCCACCGTATCCTCACAACCGGCACCATCATCGAAATATAGTTCTGTGCCCAGGTGAGAAGGAAACGTTAAGCTGGTGCTGCACCTTCAGTTGCTGATAATCCCGACTCATTTGCACTATAACGGGCACAGGACCAGTGTATGGTGCAGAATATCAGGTTTTGTGATTTCCGCGACACAGTATCTAGTTCGGGTCTCCTGTCTTACTATTTCCCTACTTTTAGTGGGCATTAGCCTCCTTTGATTATCGCATATATTTTATGTTTCATTGCGTTGACAGCGTATTTTAAAACTTTATAACTCCTTGTTGTTCTGAAGCTAATGCCCCGAAGAAAACTCTACGTTGTTTTCATCGGCCGTGTCCCTGGAGTCTATGACTCATGGGCAGAATGCCAGAGACAAGTTATGGGATTTCCGGGAAATTCATACCAATCTTACCCCACCAGGAAGGAAGCAGAGGAGGCATTCCAAGAATTTCGACGTGCTGAAGAAATAATGTTGGTCCGAACAGTTGAACTGGGGATACAAATGGGAGAAGTCCAACGTAGCTCGGACGTTCAGGTGGAGGAAGTAAGGACTTCAGATGGTGTGTACCAGGAAGCACTGCGAACAGGTTTACTCATCGCTTGCATTGTAGTTGTGGTTGCACTGTTGATTAAACTGCTATTGTGAGGAAAGAAGTTGATATGGCTTTAGTTATGAGAGGTCATGTAATTATCACTGTATTAAATAAAAGCTCCTGTGTTTTGTAAGGACATGTTAAAAGTCAACTCATCTGCTGGGTCGCCGGCAACAGTTTAACGACAAGGTCGGTTCTATGGAACTCAGTTTTGTCATGGATAATACTATATACGAGCGGGATTTTTTATGTAAATGCTTTTCAGCCAGAGGGTCATAACTATTTTTATAATCATTTTATATTAAAGATTTTACGATATTAAGTTAACGAAATTACGAAAAAAATTTAGCTCAACCCATTACCATGTGCTGCACAAAATTTGTACGAAATAAATTTCGAAACTTGGGTACCATATCCATGTTTAACCATCAATTTGTCTTGCTCGTAAAATTAATTATGTATTCAAAATTGGAGGAAACCATTACGGGGAAAATATATTGTCACCATTCATAATAGTAACTATATGACGAATATAACCGTCCTGTACAATTAACGATTGGAATAATACAATAATACTTTGTATTGTTGGCGCGTCAATGGGTGCGGTTGGGGGGCAGCACTATACACATATAAATGGTTGGCCCCATGGTGGTGCTCCCTTGGGATATTTGGTTTGTTTCACAAGAAAAGGTCCAGCTACTATACTCATGGGGTTTGGAACCCAATCTTTTGTCTATTTCAAATCCACCCTTGGATTTAACGCAAAAGTTGTATAATGGCATAGATGTGATTATTAGGACATTAACATTACAAGCCCCTTTTGGTCATGCAAAATAAAAAAATTTAAAAGTTTCATAATTATGACATATAAGTCCACAATATATATATTTTGTACTCTATTAAACTAGTTTGCAAATTAAATGACTTAGTCTGACATTTATTAATATTTATTGAGATTCATAAAATTTACTTATTAATTAATAAATGAACTAATTTATTACATAGTAAAACTATGTATATACTAAACCCTAAACCATAATTGATGATAAATATAAATATGATATTTATTACTTTAACACGGCAACCAATTTCCGCCGACCCATATGAGTAGGGTTGAAACCCCATTAATTTTTTCGTAAAAATTAAACAAGAGATTTGATATCTCAAGTAGATGAAATATACAAAAAACTTAAAAAAAATTTAATTTAATATGAAAATCCAAAATAACATCGCTAAAAATTATTGCACCGTCGATGACAACAATGACGACACGAACAGTAAGAAATAGACGTGAGTCAACAGACACACAAATAATATAAGTCCAAAATTCTCCAATCTATATAATGATGGCAATGTTGCCGGATAAATGGATGTGTCGTCCATACATACACCTTCTACTGCAAACGACTATAGCAACACCTCATGATTAGATGACTTTTCAAGGTTCAACACCTTTAACAACCAAGTTGGCGGTGTCTAAATTGAAAAAAAATGTGGTAGTGTAATGCAACGCATTGTGTTTTTGTGATGTAGTTGTGGTTGCAGTTATTTTCGCAGGGGCGTGCAACTCTACATATCACCACTTTCTGGCATTGCGACTATCATTGTGTGTATCATTCAATATCACGTGTAATGATAACCGTCATTGCCCCTTTCTGTTCGTAATGGCATTGTAGGCGAAGAAGCAGTTGACACCCAGTGATTGTCTATATTTTTTTAATGTGCAATATTTTTTTTAATGTTTTTAATATTAAGAGTACAAAAAAATTGTAATTACCTTGTAAGCTTAATCATTTTCGGAAATTAAATAACAATAAGACTTTCTTATTTTTTAAAACACATTAAATAATTTGAAGATTATGAAATTCATAGTGATTGATACTCAAAATTAAATATCGATGTTTACCCATGACTATCAATATTCATATTGGATAATTATATACATACACATGGATGGATAATAATTATATTCAACAAAATTTTGTCATTCGTAATTGACATGACTATGATCAATAAAATAATTGTGTCATGTTGACCATTCAATTTTTTTTTAAAAATTGATATATTCATTTCGGATGATTAGGTCAGCGTTGGACAACAGCACCATGGGCATGACCAATTCATGTTTTTTTTTGTTATAGATTATGGCGTTTTTGTAATTCTAGCAATTTATGTTAAAGGCGAATAAAATTGGATTTGAAACGGTTTATATCAATCCGTTCAGATTTGCGGCTGATTAGGTTGAGAAAAATCGATCCAAATCCCTCATATCTTCATTCTTGTATCTCAAGATTCGCGAATCCAAAATGGCTGGATTGTTGTTATGATGATCAATTTTTTCCTGTGCTGTGTACTTGCTGGATTATCGGCTTAAGGAACCATCTAAACCGTATGATCTCGAATCGGGTTGTGTTGGCAAATACAATACAAGTAACCCGTTGATGCATAAAACAAATAATCATTCGACTACGCGAACTCAAATGTTATATTTGTATTGTGCAGCGAGTAGCCAATGATTTGTTTGAAATTTGTAATTTTAGGCAATGATTGATAAGATAAGTGATTCCGATGGCAATTTCTAGTTTGCTTCTTGATGAGTTTATTTACATGAATTGAATTGAAGAAGGAAGTGTTATTTGTTGGGATCGGGTTTGATCATAAATAATGGCCTTTTGTCACATGCATTGGCTTCTCTACATATATTGTAAATTATTGGTGTAGGACTAATATGTCAAAATGTAAAAGCAGCAAAATTTGTTTTTTTATAATAAACTACAAGACTCTATTGTAGTTGACCTTTAAATAAGACAAAAAAACAAGGAAACCAAACCCCTGTTGCAAAGTAGTTTTGCCCTTATCCAGTAACCTATAAAACTTGAACGATCCAGCTATGCCTATGTTTCGTTGTGTCAGCCCTTCGCGGGGGGAAATGTCTGCAACTGTTGATATTGCGGAAAATTTATAAATGTTTTGAAAATAAGCAATTGACCTATAGACATTTACATTGACCAACAATAAGACAAAAGATTAGCGTGATCATACAAAACGACAAATGGGCCTGACCCAAATAAAGCTATTTTGCAGCCTTTGGTTGCCCTAACTTAAACCAGTTAGCTGACTGTGACTGATGCAAAACGACGTCGGCTGGGAAGACTTTAATAAATACTGAAGTGCAGCAAAACCCCAACCGTCCAGCTGCAACATCATCACCATCAACATCCTCGCAAACTCCACCCCAACAATAACGGGCCGTACTTCGCTTAACGTTCGCCGACGCCATTTCACGGTGATTGCCAGGTACGACTCTCGATCTCCTCTTCTGACCTAAGGAGTTATGTGTCGTAAAATTGACAGTGACGCTATCATTTATGTTTTTTTATTGGCAGTGAAATTTTGTAAATTATAGCGTATTGAATGTAGTTTTAGTTCTCTGCCAACTGCACAAACACATATCAATGCATGTGGTAATTTTGTTTGTTGGAAAAAAAAATTTTTCTCATCGTTAACGTGTATATTGATGATGGTACATGAAAAATCTTGGATCTCAGTGTTATTGTCGTAATGGTTGGCCTCTTATGCTAATTAATAGGGTCACCTTTAATATTGAAGATTGTAGGAACGTCATCGATACTCATGACTAAACCGTAAACAAAGTAATAAATTTGTTAATTGCAAGGTTACTGTATTGCTACGGAATACTGTCAATGTCAATAGTTAGAGTTTGCTGGAATTATTACTTAATTAAGGGTCCGTTTGGGGCAGGTGCTCCCCATGTTTTAATTTACGGGAAAATCTCCTGGAACAAACCATGGGGAGCAGTTGTGCTGTGCCAGCGCAGCTTCCCCAAACGGACCCTTAATTGCTTGGGACTAACCTTTTGGCTGTCTATTATTTGTTGCTGATGATAGAACGTTCATTTGACCTGATTGGGTTGGGAGTTATCAGATGCCTGTGTCACGTGGCAACGTCACGAAATCCAGACGCTGTGGGAGAGTGAGGACTGGTCAGCATGCAGACAGGATCAGTGCTTTACCAAATTCACTCCTCTGCCACATACTAGCACATCTACCAACGAAATATGCCATGGCAACTTCCATCTTATCTCAAAGGTGGAAGCATGTTTGGACTTCACTGACCAATCTTTCTTTTAACGATAGGTTATGTGCAAGGCATCCTGCCTTTCCTGAAGTTGCAACCCAAGGATTTGTAGATTTTGTTCAGACAGTGCTTCTGCGCACAGAGCCAGAAAATATTGACAGGTTTCTCTGCATTGGTCCAGACCAACTAAATTGGCTTATTTGAACCTTTGGGTGTCTTGTGCAGTTAATCGTCATGTTCGTGAGCTGGAACTGGATTTCGGTGAAAACAGCCGCATTCAGTTACCCGACATGTTGTATACTTCCACAACACTTGAAGTACTTAAACTACATTCCCACTGTATGATCAATGTCCCCGCTGATGGACCTTATTTTCGGGGGGTTAAAGTTCTTCACATGATGCTGCATCACCCTAAGAATGCATTAACAGAGAAGATGTTTTCCATTTGCCCGTCCTTAGAAGATTTGTCCATCCACGCTTATTTGTATGAGGACAGTCCTCATACAAACTTTATCATCGACAGCGCAACACTCAAGCGGTTCACATTTCGGGTTACACTACAGGATAACTATTTTAGCGAAATTGAGCACAGTGTTATGCTGAAGGCGCCAAATCTACAATACATGTATATTGCTAGTGACATTTTGGGTTCCTATGTGTTCCGTGACCTCCATTCTGTGAACAAAGTTGTATTGGATATTTTCTATGGGGAGTGGACAAATGGTGATCTTAACTGCGTAGTTCAACTGCTCGCAGGGCTGAACAAAACAAAATTCCTTTCCGTTAATGCTGGCATTACATATGTAAGTATTGCATGAAAGCTGGTGAGTTTGGTTTATGTAGTGCATTTTCATATGTTATTTGTGTCGACAGTCACTCATGAAAATCCGATCAAATAGATAATGTAGTTCACGGGTCCTTCGGCGTATGTAACAGTTGCATAGAATGCACTATTTATGCAATGTATGTTCTCCTAATGTATTCAACCAAATTATGTGTCCATGGACAGGCACTTGACAAGTGTTATGACAAATTTTATCCCTTATTTCCGGAGATGACTTCTTTGGATGTGACGCTTACAGGAAGTGGGTGGCGAGTTCTGCCTGTATTCCTCAATGCCTCTCCCAATTTGCAGAGTCTATTGGTACACAAGGTGAGCAACTGATCTTTACATGGTGATGATATAATATAACGTAATTAATATATTCGCTCTTATGGGTTGTTTGTATGCCCAGCAATGTTGGGTTGAATTCACCGCAGAACAGTTTGAATGGATTCAGCGAGAATTGGTGCCCGATTGTTTGCTGGAACGTGTCAGAAAGATTGAAATCAAGGGAGCAGAGGGCGATGCAGATGAAGTACGAGTGCTGGAGTATTTTATCAAGTTTTGTAAACGCTTGGAGGTGATGGTCATAAAGTGTAAGGGCTCCATTTCAATGAATGAACGTAGAAACCTGAGGGGAAAAATATCACAGTTACAAACCGGCTGTAATGGGAGTGTGATTCAAGTTCTGTGAAGGATTTGCGGCGAGTGTGTATCAAAGTGCATGTTTGGTGCAGTGTTTATGTAAGCGCAGGTGATCAGTGACTACCATTATATGATTGTTCTTGCGACTTTCTGATTTCATTTTGGGCACCTTCAAAAATTATGAACTGCTACCCGTATGTGTGGGAAGTCCTATTTGTATTCGCATATGTGGAATATATATCCTTAAATTAATGGACTATGAATGCTGTTGGTACTACTTGTAACATACATTTTAGGCCTGCTTTGGTGAAAGTTGTTGTGAATAGTAGTTACTAACTGTGATTTTGGTAACTTGTGGTTTATTATCTAAACTCCAATAAGCACGCCTGAATTTGTAAAATATGTCTTCCTTGTCATTACATGTGTACTTGGTCTTGGTCCAGTATGCACCGAATTAGTTATCTTTTCTCCACTGTTGCTAGTAATTGTGAAAGCAATACATGAATAGCCAAATTGGATTTGGGGTGACCTTCCATGACTTATTCTTGTATGAACAAGAACTGATATAATAGACCGGATTAGCTGTCAATTATATAAACTCCATGTGTGCGTCAATTAAGAACCTTCTGTATTTGACCATCAAGTCTTACCAACTTGGGTGATAACAAACGAGAAAGGCTGAAACTACGTTGCCACATGGGATTCGTCCCCCCTTTTTTGTCTTTTTCAAGGTTAATTGTAATCAAGTCCATTTATTTGTTTCAAGAACAAAAGAGCTAAATAATTAAATTTTTTCATACATTAGTCCTGCATCTAAAAATTTTCAATTACAATTATATTTTTGGACGCCATAATCTATTTTCGAAGCACTTTTGAAAGATGCCAACATGAAAACAATACTCCGATATCATAGACTTGTCAATTTAAAGAATATAAGTTTTATCACATTTTTTTTTTTTTGCAATATATGTAGAGAACAGAATGCATAAATTGTTAGAGTTTAAGGAAAACAAATCCATTTCACTACCAAACTAAAAAATAAAAAAATAAAAAATTGGTCATGGTCATGGTCATGGTTCTGTTTTCCAGCACTTAGCCATTAATCCGACAAGAATGTAACACAAAATTTATTAAATTATATATATATATATATATATATATATATATATATATATATATAATTTAATAACCAAATTTAATATTCAATTTTCAATATATTATCTTTTATTTTTATTTAATAAAAATAAAATATCCATGGATATCCATGGATCTCCATAAGACCATAACTGTATGGATAAAATCCATATCCATGTCCAATATTAAATACTGGATATGGATATGGATATATCCATTAAGGATAATTATGGATTTGTGTTTTGATAGATATTATCCATCTATAATTGGATATTTGCCATCTCTATTTGTAAGGGTTAAACATGCGTATTTAAATTTTCTTATAAATCACTATGCATTTTATAATATAAAGAACTAATTAATGTGTTTTACATAAACAAATTCATATTTTTTTTTACTTTTCAGAAAATGACCCTATATTAAAAGATAATTAAAATTATTTACCATATCGAAACAAACTAATAAAATAATTATTTCTCGTCTTTGTAATTAAAAAAATTGATAAATACATATTTAAATGATTTTGAAATAGAGTAATTGTTTACATTTATTTTTTTACCCTTCTTTAATTAAGTTCATGAAATATTTTCAATGAGTGGTAATGACTATTTAAAATGTTGGGGTGGAATAAAAAAACTTAATTGAGTTAAGTGTGCAATTAAATTTACCCTTTTTATTTAAGGAAAAAAATTCAACCAAAAAGACAAAATCCTTGTTGAAATGAACAAAAATGATTTTACGAATTGATAAACACATGATTTTACGAATTGATAAACTAACACTTTATTATTATTATTATTAGTAAATGTATATATTTGTTTCTACATAATCAAATAATTGATAGTATGTTAAATAAATATTATGTTACAAGAAAATAATAAAATATTAATTATATATAATATGAAATTAAATTCATTTTCATATTTTGTGCATTTCATCCATTTCAGATGGTAAAATATCTTGCGTTAGGGAAAACAAAAAGGTATAATATCTCTCACATGGGAGGAAATTGGCTGCCATTTTGTTAAATTAATATATATATATATATATATATATATATATATATATATATATATATATATTGTAAATAATGCTTAGTAAAAGAAATACAATGTTTAGCTATATATTACATTAATTAGTTTATTAATTAATAAGAGAAGTATTAATTTATATAAATATTCATAAATGTCAGAATAAGTCATTTAATTGAAAACGTTGTACAATTTTTGGGTTGAATCTAAAGGTGGATTTGATGAAGATAAAAAATGGGGTACCAAGCACCATGGGTAATATAGCTGGACCCCCTTCTCTTGCCCTTCGACACACCTACCACGACTGAAGTCAAAAACATCAAACGGCAACACACACATTAACAAGCCCAGGCAAAAGATAAAAACTGACTCATGCTTGTGATTAAATTACTACAACTATGAAATTTTCAACAAAATAAACAGTAAACTATTAATTACATTCCTGACGTCAGGATCAACGTCGAAGGGTTTCCGAATTCAAATTTAGATTGATTTTTGGGCGGGAATAAGGAGTCACATTCCCGCCCTCTGAGAACATCCCTTACAAGGAACGATTTTTTCCCATAGAGTTCCCATGACGGGGGATGCAACAAACTTCAACGGTCACAGAGTCCAGAAATTGAGAAAATGCACACCATGGCTGCATATTTAGGCCAAGCAATCAATAAATGGCACTCAGATGGAGGTTGCACCAACAATTACTAAATGAAAGTACGTTGGTATTACAAAATGCAAATACTATATTCGGATTATTTGTAGGTATGGAATATATTTTTTTCATAGCTGAAACCACCTGATAATCGAAGTATTTTAAGCAATTGTACTGGCTGTTTAATCTATTTTAGTTTCTGTGTACCCTTATGTCTGACGTGAAAAACTTATGTAATTACCTGTATGATTCAATCAATCCACTCATCTGCCTCCAAAATTATTTCTGTAGGTAATGCAAGTGTTTGCCACTACATAAATAGCAGGATTTTTCTTTTGTCACAGAGGATAAGAAAGATCATGTCTTCTTCATCAGATTCAGACAGAGAAGGTGATGAATGGTATGACATCGTAGATGTTCCTAATGATGCAATGTATTCAGATAGTGAAGACAAGTGGGCGGATGACGAGGGAGATACGGTGATAGAAATACACGGGGGACCGACCGATCAAGCGGCCCAACAATCTGGAAATTTACAAGCAGATGGCTGCATACATGGCCACGGGAGGACCGATAAAGGGTCGGCCACTAATTACAAAATGTTGAAATCTACTGATATAATTGGCAAGCAATTTGTATCTGAGGAGGATGCAGAATCATTCTTCAGCGAATATGCCAGGGTCATTGGATTTGAGGTGCGAACACATAACAAGAGATGGAACAAAAAGGGCAAATTAATTGGGAGGATTTGGGTTTGTAGCAGACAAGGATATCGCCATGAGAAGTATTTAGACCGCGATAATCGGAAGCGAGAGGCCAGGCCTATTACGAGGACTGGTTGTGAGGTTCAATTTCGTATTGCTGCTAAAGATGGACAAAATGGATGGGTTTGTACTCATTTTAATGGCAAACATAACCACGACCTGACGCCTTCACATCATGCACACTACATTCCATATCATCGGAGGTTAACAGATGCAGATTTTGCAGCAGCCTCTTCGCTAAATAAAGTTGGAGTGACAGCATCACAAATACATGAATATATGGTGGAAAGGTCTGGTGGGTATAGGGAAGTTGGATACTTGAGGAGGGATGTCCAAAATCAATTGGACTATGCAAAACGGAGAAAACTTAAGGAAACTGACGCGGAGACGTGCTTGTCATATCTCGAAGGGAAAACGAGCACTGATCCTGCATTCTATTATCAATTTACAGTCAACGAGGATAACAGATTAGGGGATCTTTTTTGGTGCGACGGCGGAGCCCGTGCTGATTACGCGGTTTTTGGTGATGTCCTTGCCTTTGATGCAACATATCGGACTAACTCATATCGGAAGCCATTTGTTGTTTTGTTGGGGATAAATCACCATAGACGGACCATTGTTTTCGGTTTTGCATTATTATCAGATGAAACAGAGCAAACGTACACATGGTTATTGGACACTTTCTTAGCAGCAATGGATAGGAAACAACCGAAGACAGTTATAACTGATGGTGACAAGGCCATGCGGAAGGCAATATTGAAGAAGTTTCCGCAAGCTAAACATAGGCTTTATTGTTGGCACCTTGGCCGAAATGCACAATCCAATGTTAACAAGGAGTTCACATCGGACTTTCGTCGATGCATGCTTCGACCATACAGTCAAGAGCATTTTGAAGAGAAATGGAAAGAAATTGTTTTGCACCATAATGTTGAATCCCATGAATGGGTTGTGAAGATGTATAACGAGAAGACTATGTGGGCCGAGGCATATTTAAGGGGCCATTTTTTCGGTGGAATGAGAAGCACCCAACGATCGGAAGGAATGAACGCCTATCTTAATCATTACGTCAGCATCAGGATGCGGCTCATTGCATTTGTAAAGCAAATGGATAGGCTTATGGACAGGCAACGGGAGGTAGAAGGCAAAGATGATTTTGATAGTGCCGAAGGGCAGCCAGTGTTAATTACACACATGAAACCATATGAGGGAGCAGCTGCCGAAGTTTATACAAGAGCAATGTTTCGTTTGGTGAGAGAGCAAATATTGCAGGAAGGAATGCTTATAGCTGTACAAGTCATAAATGATGAACGCCTATCTTAATCATTACGTCAGCATCAGGATGCGGCTCATTGCATTTGTAAAGCAAATGGATAGGCTTATGGACAGGCAACGGGAGGTGGAAGGCAAAGATGATTTTGATAGTGCCGAAGGGCAGCCAGTGTTAATTACACACATGAAACCATATGAGGGAGCAGCTGCCGAAGTTTATACAAGAGCAATGTTTCGTTTGGTGAGAGAGCAAATATTGCAGGAAGGAATGCTTATAGCTGTACAAGTCATAAATGATGAACGCCTATCTTAATCATTACGTCAGCATCAGGATGCGGCTCATTGCATTTGTAAAGCAAATGGATAGGCTTATGGACAGGCAACGGGAGGTAGAAGGCAAAGATGATTTTGATAGTGCCGAAGGGCAGCCAGTGTTAATTACACACATGAAACCATATGAGGGATCAGCTGCCGAAGTTTATACAAGAGCAATGTTTCGTTTGGTGAGAGAGCAAATATTGCAGGAAGGAATGCTTATAGCTGTACAAGTCATAAATGATGAATTGTCAAGAGTATTCCGCGTAAAAAAATGGAATGTTTCAGATAAAGAATGGCGGGTTCACGTACAAGGGACATGGACTACAGTTTCATGCACTTTTCTCATGATGGAGACGCTAAGAGTGCCCTGTTCACATTTGTTTGCTGTAATGAAGGTTGACAATCTAGAAGCAATTCCAAGTTGCTTGATTTTATATCGATGGACCAAACACGCCAAGCTTGGTATAAGTCATAAACTGCAGTGTACATGGACGCACCAATACATGACTGAGGCAGCACGATTGGGGTCCCTCCATGCTGCTTGCCGAAACCTACAAAAGGTAGCTGCAAAAAGCAGCCAGGCTTTTGACATAGCAATAACACAGATACATAAACTTTCCATGCAGTTGGAGCCAATGTCAGGTGAGAGTGCGAAAGAACAAAGAAAATCAGAATTCGCCAAACGATTTCAGGTTGAAGACCCGATGGTTGTCTTAACAAAAGGTTGTCAAAAGCAGCCAAAAATGGGTCCTCCGCAGCAACGAAAATACAGCCGATGTGGGAACGAAGGACATACCGTGCGGAAGTGCAAGACCAAATTGCAGAAAAGAGGAGAAGATATCGAAGTTGCAACCCAAAACAGTATGTTCATGGGGGAGAACACTGTATTGCACCCGTCTACACGTTCAGGAATTCGAACAAGAGGCACCGAACCAAATAACAGTGTTCACAACCAGCAACAAAATGGCACAACACCCTAATATCAACAGCCATGCTAGCAGTTCAGATTCGTGGTACCAACAGTTTGGAATTAGTACGGACAACGATTCCACAGATGACACCATGATGCATAGTCTGATACCAGAATATAATGAACCTAATGGTAGCATGTCAACGTTTGCAAGTGATTATGGTAATATTTGGCTCGGGAACCGAATATAAGTTCGCCATGTACTCATACTGTATTGCCATCTTCTGTACAAACCTTTTGTTCATTAACAGTAAAACATATGTTATTACATGACAATCTAAATAATCTGTAAATTGCGATAGGTTCATAATGGCCAACACATATGCAATGGGTTGAAATATGTGGTATCTACTAATAATGCACAATAAAGGCAGCAACATCGAATACTACTCATCCCCATATATAACCAGTTTTAGATTCTCTCCTCTGGGCAAGGGAAAAAACACTCATGACTATTGATAGTGGATTGCAGCGGGTACATCAGAATATACGCAAAAGAGGCATGATCTATGGAGCCGATTCCAAATAAAATATCAATTACTTTCCAGGCCTCTACACCGTTACCATGACAGTTGTTTACATAATTTCTTAGGTACATTATATGCTAATATTCGAATACTGTCCGAACCACTGAAGATGATTTCTCATAGGTATTGTACATATGTTTGGAAATAGAAGATATCGATATATGCAGTTGTTTTGGGGTTTCAATTGCATTTGCTGAGTTCGAGTTGCAACTCATCAGCAACTTACACTATCAAATGAGGCTTGACACACACCTACTACGAAGGACAACAATCTTATGATTCACATGAACACTTCACTCTTAAACTGTAACATTTGATATATTCTGTAAAAATTCAATTAAATCTATAAAACAAGGTGACATGTACACAATTATATGAAATAAATGAATACTATCATAGTCAAATTTATAAGTAACGAACCAACAACCCCAGAATCTAGTTAACATATATTTATTGTTTTCTACTTCAAATGCTTCCATGTGGTGGGTTAGTTATCCGCCTAGTTAGCAATCATGTACAGATTACATCAGAAGATAACCTCACTTGCCTATATCATATATCCTTTCCCATAAACATATTAACAGTTTGATGCCTTGTAATTCCTCCACCTCAAACCGTAGCAAATTATTGTCCACTACTATGGTGCATGCTAGCACGTTCAATAACTCTTTCCTTAACCAAATTGTCTCGAAAGTGAAGTAATTGTAAAATCAGGCTTGATCTCTCTGCATCTGAGTCGCACGTCATCTGAAACGGAAAAATGTTAACTGTATATTGTCATTGCTTTCGCGGCCACACAAACAAATTTGAACTAATTACTAGATCATGTAAGTACCTCCGTCAAAGGCCGCTGCCTTTGATGAAGTTGCTTCATTAAAAGACAAACATACAGTCCTGAATCAGTGGGGTGGAGGTCTTTTGGCATTAATGATAGATGTGAAACCTCACAACTTGAAAATGGGATACCAGCACAACAGAAAGTCGGACTCTCACCATTGAGAACCACGTCAAAACATTTAAGCTATAAAAGTAAATCCTTCCTATTTATCCTCGGCATGCCACGAAATTCCATAAACAACTACCAACAAAGCTAGTGAAAAGTTACTAAAAGTTGCTGCTACAGTTTCAGTAAATGCTACACTCACAATGCGATGCACTTCCATGAGGAAAAGGTTTGTGGTCATACAACTTGCCAATGGATCCCATATCTCCGCCCGTAGCTCAGCAATAATAACAACTAGCAAGTACCAATGCCCCTATCCCATTACATATAGGCACAATAATCTGTCATATCACATGTACTAAGTTAACAAAAACATAACGCGACAGTTGAATCAAACTTTACATAATTAAGTTTATCGTAAATATTTACTATACCCTGTCACATGATTCCATCTAGAGTCCAAGTTTCATTATCAGATGCTGTTTTTTCGTAACCACGTTTCCAACACAGTATCGTCAGCTGCAACAGTTTCCTGCAAGTGGGGTGAAGACTAAATAATTTGCAACTATCCTCCCCATGACAACGTATAGGAAAAATATGAAACAACGTAACCATTGTCACTACTTTCAATGAATTCCAAACATATACATTGCAATATCTCAGATGTTTCCATAAAATTCCAAATCTACCAAACTGGAATAATGATCCATAATTTATAACTAAAATTTATGCAAAAGTACCGCGCCAAGGACGGGCAAAAAACCAACAACCGCGCTCATCTGTGCCTTTGAACTGCTGGAACTCACTCAGCATTTCAGACAGAGTACAAATAATCTACAAAACAAATACATTTCAGCTTAATGATCCAACAATTATTTTCAAATAGTTGAATATTTGAGGCGATGCAAATGACCAACCACTTAAAAATATGCATGAAATTTTAAAGATGGTGAGATAAAATTCGCAGACAATCCATACCTGACCATTAATAACTCGTCGCGGTGCTAAAGACAATATGATATTCCTACTCAAACTATTCCTTTTTGTCTTTACAAGCGTTTCCCTGAGGGACAGAGATAATAAGTGAATGCCACTGACATAATTAAGCATGCAATCCATCAAACTTACTTATCCATTACTTAAGCCGACAGTTCAATTTATATCCAATCCTTCGTGTAATTGTACTTACCATTTGTCTAAGCCTTCATCCATTATGTAATCAAGTAACTTTAACTCTTTAGAGTGTAGCGACATCGGAACCACAAATGGACCTGCCCCTGTATTGTCGTAATACATGCTTCTTCGGATTTTCCATTGATTGTCCAGTTTGATTTCTGGGGTGCTTTGTTACATACAATTACTGATCTTGATCCTGGAATATCAACATTCCCAGCTACATGTTCAGACATTCTGTAAATCCTTGATACATCAACACCATTGTCATCTACAATCAACGGCACTGAAGGTGATGCACATCTATGCAGTCCAGTACATATGCCTTCATCTGAATCAATAATACTACCTCCAGCAGATGCCTTCCCTCTCTCTGGCCTTGCACTAACGCAGAACTATTAAGAGAAATACCAACTTCAATGTTGCAAATTTTATTTATTTGTAAAAGGACATTGACAATTCACATACATATCTCATTAGTTTAAAAATATTTTCAACGATTGTTGAATCTGACACTGTGGTATTCGCATAAACAATAATTTACCTTTGTGCTTCTATAACCCCCTTTCTTCTCTATCCACTTAAGTAACCTTTTTATCTCTGGCCCATTCCATAGTGCTAACTGGGCATATTGTTCTATCTCCACGCACTCCTCCGTACACAATTGAATTAAAATACAGTATCTGACACACAACACAATCAAATGCATCATATATTTCATGTCAATGCAAATGGTTCATTCAAAACTAAATAATACACCCAAATCTGTTAAAATTTCAGTATAGGTGGAATTAGATCAAAAATTTATTACCTCTAGGTATAGCACACAACCACCAACATATGCAAGATTGTCTTCTTTGTACCTAATAATACCTTGCATCAATCTATTGAAGCTAAATTGTTGCCCAGTTCATCTTCTTAATACAGTTAACATCAATTAAAGAATATAAAAATAATGAACTTATGTGTACGCCAATTGGAGGACACAGTACAGTGCACAATGTAAACAACATAAATGTCACTTTGAAATCATCGTCAACCTCCCTACAATTACGCAGAATATCAAATAATGTCTTAATGTTAATTCCACTAGACGTTGCACTAAACTTTTCTAAGTATATTGCCACTCTTGACCTATCACCCTCTAACTGAATAGGCATTCCCCCATCACTAACTCCCATTATGTAACTAAAAACTATTACAACTCAGTTCTAAATTTGTACCGTTCAATTACTATTGTATAACTCGTTGTGTCAATCCTTTCAACTAACCAACTACATAGTTTTCTTTTTAACCTTCCACAAGCTTATCTGAATCAGCCTGCCCAATCCTATATCAGATACTGCTTGTTTTTTGTTCATCTGTCAATTCTGACACTATGGCTGCTAGCCTGTCAGGAGCACACCTAGTGAGAAATTTTGCTTCTGATCCGTCATATTTCTCTGCTGGGTAATGCTGACTTTTATATTTATTTTTTCTCTCAGGTGGCAAACTCTTAAATTGTAGTCCAATTTCCTTGCGAATCTGGCAATTCCATGTGACAAGATTCAGTCAGTTTTCTACACAGCTTCAAATGCATGCACAAGGTTAACAACAATACTTCAACTTTCCTCACCTCTTTCGTAATGCATGCCCTTCCATCCGTTGCTTTCATTCGCCGTACAGCTTCCCCCACTACTCAATTCCAATAAACAAAACATAAATCATGATTAGTTATGCTGCACACAAATCGCCTCTTCAGTTGTCATGTACCTTACATAGACTATCAATGTATGTATTAGCTTATATCCCAATATACTTACAAAAAGCTTACGAATCAATAGTTGCAATGGCCATCTTCATTTTCTTCAACATTCTCATCTTCTGAACATTTGTTCCAACATCGAGATTCCCACTCCTTTCGCTTGCGACATGACCCCCATTCTATTCCTACAACAAAATGGCACCATAATCTATCACATATTTTGCTTTTGGTTTTGAAACATGATTATTGCAATCACCTGTCAACTCAATCAGTCAAATCTTTTATCCCGATTAAATACGTCACATATTTCTCACCACTACTACATTAACTACATTTCACTAAGTGTATAGGGAAATAGCTAATTTACATATTACAGAAGCGACGCCACCATCTCAGTTCAATTAACCCACTACAATCAGCTTACCGACCACTTGTACATGGGAAGCCTCACAAAATCTACATGACCCACACCATTATTTACTGTTCACGTCATTTTCAATGCAATAGTTCATCACTCACCAAAGTTAACAGTTTCCAAACAAAGAATTCAAATAAACTATTAGTAACTAAGCTAATCTCTACTGCACAAACCTGTATTTTCAATAAAATTCTGTCGTTCGTCAAGGTTTCATTTCATAAGGACAACTTACTAAGATAACTGAATTCAACGTAGAAAAAGTTGCCATTTTCTACTTCTTTCTGTCAATTTCTATTTTGCAACCAACCCTAACGTCCTATGCCCATTTACACTTTTTCATGCCTACCCAGTCAACCACAATCAAATAATTATGCACATGGACACCAAATTTATTGCGAAAATTTGAATTTTCAGCTTCGACACATACCTCAACGCTGCAGTAGAGCCACTCGGTAAGTCCTGGTTGATACCAAATTGCAACTCTATGATGTACACTGACTTTGCACAGTATATCTTTGCTCACTTTTCTCAGCCGCGATTGAAAATGGTTGGATTCCACTGTTGGATACCAACCAATCGCCTAGAACTGACAATAATTATTAATCTCACAACGTAACTTAATCAGTGAATAAATCCCCAATTATGCAGATTAAAAAACCCATTTTTTCTTTGCAAACACTCACCCTATAACTGATTACCTTGTTTTCCCTGTAATAAAATCTAAATAATAAATATTCAATACTTCATTACAGCTTTCGAAAATACTTTCAACACAAACACAGCCGACGACCATCGCCTTCAAAACTTCATCCGTGGGAAGATTTGCAGTTGCTGCTAAACGCGAGTGTGTTTTTTTTTTCCATTTACACGTGTAACGTCCTCAACCGGTTACCCGTTTTTCTAAATGGTAAATCTCGACCGTTAAATCTCTTTCTTCCCAATCTAAAGGCTCATTCGCTATAAGACAAAAGAGTGGGGTACCAAACCCCTGACGCAACATAGCTGGCTATATATGTATTATGAACCAAATTCTATTATCTGCGAGCAAAAAAGCACATTTTTAAAAGAAAAAAATTGAATATCATACCTCCTATTTTAATACAGGAGATACTATCTCAGGGATTATATATTAATTCTTAACTTTAACTAGACGTACATGTCTCCATATTTTTCTCTTGTAATCTGATAGCCGGATCTTGGGAAGTTCAATAATATCAATTAATTATATGATTTTTTTTTGCTGTAATTAATTTTATGGTATTGATAACATTTAACAGTTTCAAGCAGTTTCCAATAAGAAGAAATAAATGGGCTTGATGTCTAATTAGATGAAATTTCTTAACAACATTTTCCTTTTCCGGTATCATGAATTGAAAGGGGTGACGAAAATGGCAGAAATTTACTTGTGGTGCAACCTACTACCGTGAAGGAATTTATATAATTTGGGATAGATTCCTTTTCACTGTTAGGGTTTGATACAAATGCTTGTTTGGTCCTCGGTACTCTTTAAAAATTATTAAGGGATCATGCCGTTACTTGTGACAATGTTAGAAATCTTTTTTTTTTTACGTTTTTCTCATTTCTTTATACTATATAATGACTCTAGAAATATTGAATAAATTAACGCGGCATGTGGGTCCCGAGTAGCATTAAGTTATGCATCTTGGGAAGAGTACAAATAAATAATAACCATAAATAAAATATTATGACAATTTACTCAGCACCAATTATCAAATCTGTATATATTAACCGACCATTTTGTAGGTTACCTCATTTCAGCACATAACTTGGAAGAGCACTTCGATTTCTGCAAACCAAAACTTGTCACTTACAAAACAGGTTTGACTTGGTAAATATATAATTGTTTTTATTTTCTGTTTTTACATTTCAAGGGGTAAAATCATGCTTTTATGAATTCTAAAATTAATGTTCAACTAGTGCTTAAAAAATAGATTATTGCTTAGCATGTGATCAAGAATTAACATATATCATGGAAAATGGTAAACCAAATCTAAAATTTAGAATATAAAAAACTGCTCCAAGCCTTGTGTTTTAAACCAATATTTACCATCACGGGGTAAAAATTTAAATTAAAACAATAGAAGATGCCGTATTAATAGTTCAAAAATTAGTTGATGCAATCTAGTTCGCGTGTAAGGAACAACTTCACTAGTTAACATCATGAGAGAATTTAACAAAATATTTACGAGATAATTATTTTACTTTTAATTAAAAAAAAATGAGACACTTTGGTTTTGTTTGCAATTTATATGTTAAAATAATCAAAATTACAGTAAATAAAACAAAATAATCAAAATTAAAAAAGAAAATGTTAAAGAATTGAAAACCCAAATCTTAACCCAAGCTCAACCCAATAACCAAATTAAAACTAAACAATAAACCAAAAAAAAAATAAAAGAATTTAACCAAAGCAGCAGCAGAACTTCTAAAAAGAAAAAAATAAAAAAAGCAACATCAGCAGCAAGACGCAAGCGCTAATTGTCAATCCTTCTCCTTCTCCAACAAAAAATTACAGTCTTATCTCTTCTCTCTAAAATAAAAATTGCAGCCTCTTATCTTACCTCTCATTCATGCTGACTTCAGTCACGATCAGCCACTGTGGCAGCGCGTCACATCACTGGACGCTGCGGTCGATCAAATCCAACAGTCCCCTTCCCAACTCAAACGTGCCTGACCACACCACGCCGGGATAACCAGCTGCCATTGGACAACCATGCATTTTTTGTTATTATTTGATTATAAATTAAATAAAAATTTAATTTTGATTTTGGCAGTTTGTGGCTGTTGAGGTAGGGCTAGGGGCTGATCTTTTTTTCTTTCAATTGAAACAAGGGATCTTGATTTTGATAATTTGTGGCATTGAATTTTGCATCAGCGTCGTTTTTATCTGTTAAAATTAATTTTACTAACAATACAAGAAGAATCTGACAATTGACATCTGTGGGGAAAACGATATTATTAGCCCAATGCTCTCTCGCTTCTTATGGTAGCTTCCTGCTTGTGTTATATCTTTAATTGCTTCAATTTTAGCTATGATATCACCATCTCCAATTTGCTGCAAAGTTAATTTCAGTTTCAATGCTGATGGAAACTACAATCTCTTCTTCTTATTCTTTTACATTTGCTATGAAATTCCCAGCAAAATTTTAGTAAAAAATAAGTTTCAAGTAAAGGATCCCATGAGGTGGAATTAACTCTTAAAATCAGCTTTGCAAGAGGAGGGTGCTTTGGGTTAATAAACCACCAACTAGTCCCTTACCGACACAAGGTAGAATCCTAACATTCCACCATCCTTTAAAAACTGACTTTCATGGCGGTTCATAAACCCCTACTAGATGATGCATCCAAGGTCACAAGGCCAAGACTGTTGTGCCAAGGCCAATTTTAAAGGACCAAACTACTCTAACACCAATTAATTGCTAAAAAACCACGAGGTAGAGGGTCGCTCTTAAAAATCAGATTGCAAGAGTAGGGGTGCCTTGTCCTGGGTTAACAAACCACCAATTAGAATGCGTTTAAAATTGAAGGTTGAGTAGTTGTAACTTAAAAGATACAAAAGTGTTTGCTAAATACTACCTACTGTAGCTTAGAAGATATGTTGATATGATTTTTCATTTGTATAATGAAACATCTATTATATCTTTAATAATTTTGTCAAAATTATTATTTAAAATTTTATATTTACTACATATTATTATTTTTTTTATAATTACAACTTTTTGTCCACAGCAGTTGTAACTTAAAATGTACAGCACCTCAATCCCAAACGGGACCTTAGGGATGGAGGTTAAAAAGATATAAGCTATTTACTTTTTAAGGTTTTGACAAAAATGGTATTTAGTAAAATTTTTGACAACTGATTTTAAAAGCATGCGAAGCTATTTTTTTTAATAAGCAGCTTATTAAATAAGGCATCACACTTTTTTTAAAATTTTTAGTATAAACTTGATATTTTAATAAAACAACAATTATGTCTTATTTTTCATAAACCCTAATATTAAATAAAAGACAACTTAAATTTATATATAATTTTGTCATTATATAATAAAACAGTACTTTCGTAATAAAATTTACTAAAAACGAGCACTTTTTTACCTAACACCAAACTTCTTTTTTAATTAGTAGTTTATTTCATCTTATAGTATAAACAGCTTATTTCATTGGTACTACAATTCCAAACCGGCCCCCTAATCGATGTAGGAATCTTAACAGGGAAGGAGAGGGTTGCATTAGAGAAAATCTTATTATTTATTATTGCTTCTGTCTCATAGTTTTGCTGACTTCCATAAACTAGTTAACTTCAAGTTTGCAATCAGACTTAGTAAAATCACCAATAATTAGACTAGTCGATAGACAACTAATTGCATCATTATTTTCAACACTAACGCCATTAATTTCGGGGTGTTTTGCATATACAATTCCAATTAATTTAAACAATTAGCCTTTTAATGTAAATTTACATTATTTATATCAAAGGTTTTTTTTATTTTAAATTGTATCTTAAGAATCCAATGTTTTGTAATAATTTTTTATTTTAATGGTAACTGAGGTTAAGCCGAAAGAGTTTTAATGAATTTTTCAAAATATAAGGATTAGACAGACATGTAATCTCAAAATCTAAGAATTAAATAATTTTTTTACCTTTTATTAATTCACACAGACTCATTAAAACTCGAAACCATAACTTGTGCTGTAAGAAAACTTCTCCTTACTATTAGAATTAGATTTTAGTTTCGGACAAGGTTGTTCAAATTAATAAAGTATTACATTGGTGGGTGCTTGTTAGTTGTACTAGTAAAATCTCTAACAATAATATTTTAGCTTCCAACTTTTTTAACTTAGACAGGTTGGGGAGGGGAATGAAAAAACTAAGAATAAAAATCCATCATACCCCTGTCGTTGAATGTGCACAAGATGGTTTGGCCCGAGAAGAAATGTGAAAACCAGATAAGATAAGAAATTAATAAAATGGGAAAACGATAAATAAAAATCTTGAGAAAAAAAAAATGTATTGCGAGTTGTAAAACTGAAGAATATAATTTGTCTTTCTCTTGTGTGGAGAACCGTGTTTTGACAAGTGTGCCTTTTCGCTGCTCACCAAAAAAGAAAAATTTTGGGAGATGAAAGCTATAAATAAACCTTGTGTGGGGAGCCAGAACTTGTTATTGTGGGAGGTTTGAACTTTGAAGTTTGAATAACAGCATAGAAATCAAGAAAGACAATGAGATTTGATAAGAAATGGAGTCAATTAGAACTAAAACTTTGCCTCTCCAAAATGAATGAATTGAAATCTCTAAATAATTAACATGGAAAATTCTTAGTCCGATATATCTGTTAGAATTTTATTGGTATTTTAAAATATTAATTTCCTATGTTGGAGAGAAGCCAAAGAAATCATTTTTATATTTGATTTGAAATTAGTCATGTGTTTTAATTTAATTATAAAATTAGAATTGAATAAGTCAAATTTAGATGAGATTTGGATTATTCAAATTGAATTAAATTATGAGACACATGAATGACTAATTTAAATTGAATAAGGAAAGTGAATAACTAATTCAAATTGCATTAGGAGAAGGATTATAGAGGTTTTCTCTAGTCAAAGGAGACATAAAAGACTTTTAAAGAACAACCTCTATGACATCTCCTTCTATCTTTTGTTTCCTTCATAACTTTTTCTTTTGTTATTCTACATTATTGTTTGGAGTATAACCTCACAACAGTAGCATCATTAAATCTTAGAGATCAATCTGCGTGTTCTTATTGCATTAGAAAAATTTTATAGAGGAGCGGAAATTGACCTTAAGGGATAGCACATTGCGCACGCCTTAACGAACTTATGACTGTTGCCGGATATGAACAATTCCATCAACAATGCCATGAACATTGTGGAGTGAATAATGCTATAAATAGTAATCATATGAACAGCGCCTACGAACAATACCCGCAATAACTATTCATGGAGTTTTATTCTTCGTGTTGAACTTCTTGATTCGGCTTGATTTGAATTCACAGAAGTAGTATTGACTCATATTTCCAACAATCTTAAAATTAAATTTTTATGAGGTTTGATTATTGCTTCAAATAAGGTACGCCAAACCTATTACTTATAATAATACGTATAAAAAATGCTTCTAAGATTTGAGATTTATTAAAATATATATGGTAGCAGATCCTAAATCTCAAAAGTATTTCATTAAGTGATTTTAATATTTTGAGTATGATTAGATAAGAAACATTGGGTACCTAAGATTTTATAGAAATTTATGATTTGAGGGTTATTGCGAAATTTGTAATAATTAATACAAATTGAGTTTGAATCTGAAATTTTTATATGACACACTAGACATCCAAAGGAATCTTTTGAACAAAATTAGATGAGAATTCAATTTATAATGATTTTTTTGAACTCAAGTCTGTTACGCTGAAAATTTCTAGTTTCAGCCCAATCCATGAGTTACGATAACATTTCACTAAACCCAGACTTGTTCAAAAAATCATGAAATTTGTAGAATTGTTTCCTATATATGTCTAGTATATTTTTGAAAAAAAAAATCATGATTTTATGGTTAAAGGATAAATTGTTTTCAGCTTTTTAATTCAGTAAGGGCATAGCAGAAAACTGTGTGACAAGTTTTTCCTGAGGTCTAAAACGAAAATTGTTTTAAATTGTTTTAGATAGAATTAAGCTATGACAATTTTATTATTGAGAACCCTATATGTCAGCATTCTCTATGTAAAATTTGAGATCTTTCTGACGAAGGAATAAATTACTAAAATTCAGAGACTAAAGTCCTATTTTATTGAGGAATGGATAGTGATATTATTTGAGTCTGGAAGATATAATTTGATTAATATGATAGAAGAACCAAGGAATTAAACTCCAAGGTAAGATTGTTATGCTCCTCATAACAAAAGAATAACAAAAAATTCTAATAATTATTTCATTCTCATTATTAATTATAAGGAAATTGTATTGTGCTTTTAGAAAACTTGGGCACTATGTTAGCCAACAGAGCAATTAAACTCAAAACGAATGGAGACAACAAAATCCTCCACAAGCCAATTTGGCTAAAGGAGATTGTGGTTGTCTTTGAGATAAACAAGGTTGATTATACTCTACCGAGGGAAGGAGAAGATTTTTGTTTTCTTTGATGACTTCTAGTCCACACTAGTCTTGAGCAAGGAATTAATTCTTCGTAGACTTACTTTTGAGAGAATCCTCTCATTGAGCAAGATATACCATGTTTATAAAATTCAAAACTATTTGAATTATGTCTTTGTACTGAGCAAGACATGAATGAAAATGTCCTTTTGAGAGTGACAAATTACACTGTGAGATAATGAGATATTTGTTGAGAAAAGGGGATATTGTTCTAGTGAATTCTTTAAGATTATAATTCCTTAAGTTAAAGATGAAAGGTTAATCATCTTAACTTGTGTTATTAACTCTACAGCATGGGAAACATGGTCGTGTGAAATTTTCTTATATTAAAAAAATGAGAATAGGTTGGTAAATTGTGGGCTTGGATCAGGCTTTTTTAAGCCTATAACCAAACTCATGTTGTTGTTAAGAAGCCCAAACCCTTTAAAAAGTTGGGACTAAATGAGCTTGGGCCGAGCTTGGGCTTCTCGTAATTATTTTTAATAAATTAAAACAATACAAATTAAAAAGGATTATCTATTATATAATAAGATAGCTACCGTTAACATCATATAAAAATAATAAAAAGTTAATGTAATTATACAAAAATTAAAGCAGGTAACATAATACAATAATGTAACATAACATATAATAACCAAAACCAAAAGTCTTCGAAGAGTTGTGATTCAGTTGTCCTATATTTATTTATTTTTTAATTGGGTGACAGATGCATAGGTCATATTTATTTGTACATGGAAACTTCCCCCACACCTAATCTCAACAACCAATTGTTTGTCAAATAGGGGACATTTTGACTCAATAATCATCAGAATTTCTACAAAAGGAAAGAAAATAAAGCTTGCTTGAGTTGAGGTAGAGTTGATGACAGTTTGTTGCTAGTTTGGGTCACGTGGGTGCTGGTTCGGGGTAGCGTGGATTCGCTGCGGCTGTGGTGGGTTTGTTGCATTCGCGTGCTGAGTTCGCTGCTATTACTTTGCAACTTCACGCGTTAGTTTTGCTGCTGCTTCTTTGTGTCCTAAGTTCGTTGTTGCTGCTTCGCTTGTTGTTTCGCGTTACTGGATTCGCTCGCTGGTGGTGCTAGCTTCTGAATCGGCAATGGCTACACTTGTTGGGTGGGTGAATGGTGAATTTGTGATGGCTGTAATTGTTGGGTGGTTGTCGGCAGCCTTTGGCTTTTGCTTAATTGCTTAGTTGGTTTGTTTTTTCTTGTGACTTGGTTTTTTGAATTTCTATTTTATTTTTTAAAAATTAAAGGCCGGGGCATAAGTCTAGACTTTATATAAAAGCCCATGACCAGGCCCATTAGTTGAGGGCTTTAATTTTTTAAGCCCATATTTAGGATTTTATGTTGAGGGTAGGATTTAAAACCCTTAAGTTTTAAGCTGAGCCAGCTCGAGCTTTTTGCCAACCTTAAATGAGAGGATTTCGTTTACTATTTAGTTTGAGCTTGTCAGATTGACAAATGTGATATATGTGTGGAATCAAAAATCTTAGAAAAAAGATATGGTAAACTAATTCTAAATAGAGGAATTGAATTTCTTAGTTTAGTTCACAATGACCTTGATGATTTAAAATAAATCATGAATTAAGGAGGTGAATATAATTCAAGCATATTCAATGTTTATTGTGAGAATCATGGTATCACTCTATAAAGTGATACCTCCTTATTCACTTTAATCATTTAATGTAGCTCGAAGGAAAATAGAACATTGAAGAACATGATAAATGACATGGTAATCATTTTTTAAGCATTGTTGAATTTGTGGGGGGAAGCTATATTGTTAGCTAGCCACATTCATAATAGAATATCTTATAAGAAAACAAGAAAGACTCCCTATGAGTTATAGAGAGGATATAAGCCTAATTCTTCATACCTCAAAGTGTGGGGTGCCTTGCAAATGTTCTTAATAGATTTTTGGTACTTTAAAACCTTAAATTGTTGACTATTTATATATAGGATTTCCAAAATAGTGCTACTTAATAGATTCTTGGTACTTTAAAAGTAAAGACATCCATCATTAAGTCCAAGAATATTGAACTCTTTGATTCTATTTTCTTAAGAAAGCTAACGTTGGTTACTTACCCCTCAAAGAGTCAATTAAATGATCCTCCTAAGAGTTAAGACTTTGAACATAAGAAAAGTAAGAGGACGAGAACGACCATTAGTTTTAGTGGAGTCTTATATGTTTTTCTTATTAAGAATGATTCCTAAACTTTCAATGAAGCTATGGCTTCATGAGATGCACCTTGATGGAGAGAAGCAATCAATAATGATTTAGATTTTGTCATGAGCTAGATTTTGTCATGAGCAATCATTTATGAAAATTGGTTTGTTTTGCCTTTAGATACAAAACTTATTGGGTGCAAATGAAATTTTCAAAGAAAATTGAAAGTTGATGGATTATTTTAATACTTATGCTCTTGTGATGCAGATTGCATCTATTAAAGTTTCGATTGCATAATTGCATTTCATAATTGACATTTATTTTATGAATGTCAAAACTACTTCTCTAAAAGTCAACTTGAATGTAAAAATCTACATAAGACAATTAGAGGGTTATGCAGTTCCAACTATTGAGCAAAAAGGTATGCAAATTGGGGTAAATCATTAAATGGCTTAAAAGAAATACCAAAATAGTATAATGAAAAGTTTAATAAAGTATTAATATCTAATGGATATGCAAGTGAGACTAAGGGAATGCTTGCGTTTATCTTCGATTTAAAGAATATAGGAAAGCCAGATGTTATATTAAGGATCAAAATCACTAAGACTAGCAATGGTTGCATGTTGTCTCAAGAACACTATGTTGAGAAGGTTTGGGTATTACAATAGGAAACCAGTTACTATATCATATCATACAAATATCCACCTTAAGAAAAATTGTAGAACATACTGTTGAATAAATTGAGATATGCCCAAATCATTGTAGTCTAATATACTGGATGAATAGTACAAGTCTAATGTTAGATATGTCGTAGGCAGATTGAGTAGTTATGCTCAAAATCTTAGTGAGATTTGACTGCTATAGACAAACTTGTAAAATATTTGAGAGGCAACATTGATCTTTAATCAACTATAGTAGCTCTCCATAGGTGTTTTAGGGGTATAGTAGTAAGGCGAATTTAATTTCAGGATAAGATAAAATCTAATCCACTAGTAGTTTATATATTTATCCTTGATGGAGGAGTTGTGTCTTGAAATTCTTCTAAACCAATGTGTTTAGCTCGTTCTACCATAGAGCCTAAGCTAGTTACTTTAGAGAAAGCATGTGTTGAGACAAAATGATTTAAGAAACGTTTTAAAAAAATCTTCCCATTCAAGTTTATTCTTCTATTTCTATGTAATTATATTGTGATTGCCACACAATTATTGCCATGGGCAAAAAATATAAGATATATAATGAGAAAATCAAATAAATTCATCTAAGATATAATAGTTTTGAGCAACCACTAGGATATGAGTTTTGTGAGCCTAGATTGTGTTGTCAGAGTCACATTTGACCAATTCTCTAATAAACTGTTACCTAAGGTTAGTGCTAATTATATTAAGGGGATGAGACTTTTGTTTATAACCAAAGACAAAATAATGGTAACCATATCTATGGAATTAAAGATCCTATGAAGTAATTTCATAAAAGTAATAAAAAGTCACTTGTTGTTTTGTGGCCCTATTGTTGAATGTTAGAACGTATATATTTATAAAAAAGAAAATCGTCATTTTTACACTCGAAGTTTCACTAACATCCCTACTTTTATGTATTTAAGTCTCTTGTAGTTTAATTATGTGTGTTGTGTTACAATTAAGTATTTTATGTATTTTAGGAGTATCATAGTCATAATGAATGAGAGATCAAACAGCAAAACGGACATCACTTTTGAACTCAGGACAATCGAAAACCTTAGGAGGAACATAAATATTAAAATGGCATTATTCACATGTACGATATTGTCTATGTAACTGTTGACGACACTGTTCACGACACTATTCATATATACGGAACGATGACATGACATTGACTAATGAGGTGTTACGATCCTTTTAGACTAAAATTCTTATGTACTATTGATCGGTGACGTGGCAGCATATGAGTGGACCAAAAAACATGCGTACTGTACATGCATATAAACAGAATTATTTATAACCAAACGGCGTCCTTATTCAAGCCGCCTCACTGTTCATACTGCATCACTATGCAAACCGCGTACTGTTGACACGTGACGTAATCCTGAGCATCCAAATTATTTTTTAATCTGATGGTCATAATTTACTCATTGTATCTATAAAAAATGGAGCTCCCCCCTAATTTGACACCCCTAAAATCATTTTTGAGCTCCATTTTCTGTAATTCATTCTCCATCTTGTATTTTTTATGTATTTTAATAAATTTTCATTTTAACCTGTAATTCAATTATGAGTAGCTAATTTTCTTTAAAGCTTGGGTTAAAGGTGAAGTCTCAACATGTTCTATGGGCTTTATTAGGTAAATTTACTTTATCTTCCCCTTTGATTTTTGTGGATGTTTTGACTTTTTGTCGACAGATGGTAATAATTTTATCTAGATACTGCATTGGTTTAACCGACTCCCTAATGTAAGGTCATTACTATTTGGCACGATAAGCCCTTAGTACCATATTGATTAGAGTGTGATTCATGAGGAGTGGAAAACCCCCCTCATGATTTAATTAACATTAATAAGAATTATTTAGTCCATGGTGCATGTTGATATAGAACTAGATACCCAAGTGCTTCATTTCAATAGATTTCGCTTAATTTATTCCCGCCATTCTAATTTAAATTTTAGAATATTCCAAATTATTTTCACCAAAAATCCAACCACCCTTATAGAAAATTGATTCTACAAATAATTAAAATCTACTCTTCGTGGGTTCGACACTCGTTACTATTGATCTATTTTATAATAAATTTGTGTACTTACGAGTTCAATAAAATTTGCATAACACCTATCAATCTATTTATGTGAGTCCCTCCCTATTGTGAGATAGTTACTTATAGACAATGATTTAGGTTGAGCAATTGAGCTCTTAACAAACTCCATAGCCCACATTTTGTGTATGGTGGTGTGTCAAAATTGTATGACACACTTGATGGAAATTCACCTATATGAGTGCGGAATTGGGTCGATTCCTATAAGAGGTATACAGGCTTCTCTAGAGCACTCGAATCTAGGGCATAGGGCCATTAAAGTGCCAGACCACAGAACAATAAAAGATTAAAAGAGTTTAATGTGAGCTTCTAGTCCTCTACTTTACATAAAAGGCATATTAATTCATAAAAAACTATACGTTTCACCAAGTTCTTGTGAGACACGATTAGTTGTTCAATGGCTAGTTCATAGCCCAAAAGGCACTAGTTCACATGCATTAAGACTTTATGATGAATAAAATTGAAAGTATTTCAAAATATGTGGAGGATTGTCAGAATTTTATTGATATTTCAAAATACTAATTTCCCATATTGGAGAGAAGTGAGAGCAATTAATTTTATGTTTGATTTGAAATTAGTCATGTGTTTAATTTAATTATAAATTAGGATTGAATAAGTCAAATTAGACGAGATTTAGATTATTGAAATTGAATTAAATTTATGAGACACATGGATGACTAATTCAAATTAAATTAGGAAAAGGATTATAGGGAGTTTTTCCATATAAAGAAGACATAAAATGCTTTAAAGAACAACTTCTATGACCTCTCCATCTATCTTATGTTGCCTTCATAATTTTTTTCTTTTGGTGTTCTACACTGTTGTTTGGAGTGCAACCTCACAACAATAGTATCATTGAATCCTAGAGATCAATCTGCATTATTTGTGTCCTTATTACATTGGGAAATCTTTCTAGAGGACCAGAAAATTAGTCTTAAGGACAATGCATTTGCGCACGCCTTGATCAACTTATGACTGCTATCAAATGAATAGTAGTGCCATAAATAGTGCTGCGTTAACAACATCAGAGTACCTGTGAACAGTACATGAACAGTATTCGAAAAAAAAAAGATGTGGATCCGAATGTTGGTAATATCTACAATGGATACGGGCAGATATTCTGAATATCTGGATCCGTAAAAATTAAAATTCAATAATTTAATATATATTTTTTAAAATTTAATAATTTACCTAATAATATGAAATAAAATACAATCATAATTCAACATGAATAACATACAATAATCTCATAAATCTACAAATAAATTTTAATTTTTTTAATTTTTATTTCATTTTTAATTTAATTTTTAATTGAAAATAAAATTCAATAATTTACTTAATAATATCAAATATGATTCAATCATAATCCAACAATTAACAATTCAACATGAATAATATACAACATCATAAATCCACAATCAATTTTTTTTTTTAATTTTCATTTAATTTTTAATATATTTTCAATTTAATTTTTAATTTTAAAAAATTCAATAATTTACCTAATAATATCAAATAAAATTCAATTATAATCCAACAATTAATAATTCAACATGAATAATATACAACATCTTAAATCCACAAAAAAAATATTTTTAATTTAAAAATAAAATTTACCTGGATCTGATTTTTTTTTTATGTACTTGCATCCATATTCGGATTAGAATCCGTGCGGATCCCAAATTTCCATATCCAGATCCGTATTTTTTAATATAGGGATCCAAATTTTTTTGAACCCAAATCCAGATTTAATTGTCATCCCTAGGATGTGACCCCATGGTTGTAGGAATTTAAACTCTATACTACATAAAAATCCTCTTGTGTTCTTTATTTTTTCTGCACTTTTAATATCCTTGTTACAGCTATTTAATTAATATATAGGGAGACTTTCAATTTCCACTCACTTAAGTCAATATATACTATTTACCCTCTTACTATTTTTTATAATACCTAATTACCTTCTGGTAGTATAATTTTACACTATTACACTTATTTTCAAATATACTTTTATTAATATTTATTATTAATTAAATAAATCATATAAATGAAAATTAAACAAAAATTTAAGTATTAAAAATAAGAAATATATATTAATGTGAATTATTATTAATAATAACATATTTTTCTTATACTTTTTATTATTTTTAAATATTTTTATAATAAATATATATTTCATATTCTCAAGAAAAATTATCAGGGAAATTATTCATTTGCCCATCTTTCTTTTAATTTTTTGTTTCAGAAGATGTTTTGGATATATCAAAACAATAAATAAGTGGTATACATTAATTTCGGTAGGAGGAAATTAACAATCAACCTAAATATTAATCAAAGTTTTTTTTGGTCTATTAAACCATCTGCTATTCGAAGACCATATTTGGCCCCAACTAATCTAGATTCAAGTATAGTAAGACCATTGAGGCGAAAAAACTCTCCCAATAATTATTTAACGCAGCTGCATTTTCAATGCCTCGAACCGAGGACCTTGATTAAATATTTAATCAAAGTTGATATAACTATCAAATTCAATCATTCAAACTTGTATAAAAATAAAGAAATTAACAAGATGATAAATTCTTTTAAAAATAAAAATCATCGAAGTTTTTAAATACCAAAAATTATCAGCTATATATATCTGAAATATTTTGTCAACACAATCTACGAAGGACGAGTCTCACGTTTTCCATTTTCAAGATTATAAACTTAAAAATGATACCGGATGCATTCTTGACTTTTAAAAATAAATTTAAAAGTACTGTTTTTATTTTATGAAAAATGAAAGCACCAATTAAAAAACAATATGAATGCCCTGCACGATATTCCATTTCTATTTGATTAAAAAAAAATCCTTTCAAGACAAATTACAAATATACAAGGATTTTAATTTGAGTAATGATACAGCCATAAATTTTTATATAAATTTATTTTGTACAAATTGACGTGGCATTAATTCATTAAGTGAAAATATAAATTAATAAAAACAAATCATGCGAGCCAATTGATATTTAATTCAACCAATCTTATCATGCTATATCTACAAAATAAGTTTGTACCAAGAGTTTTTTAATTTTGATATGCTCCATTCAAACAAAGAGTTAAAAAAATAGTAGGTGGTCCAATCTTTAGAACAAATTGTTAATTATTACAGAATATTTTTTTTAAAAGGATCATTATTACGATTTAATGTGACAATATGTGGTCCACTCGGAGCTAATTTCGCAAAAGCTAGGCGCGTGTAAAATGTAAGTAAGAAACTGCAATTGGTAATAAATCCAAAAAAGTGAATTTACTTTTTATACGAGGAGCTCACGTAATCTACTTTGGTTTGGCTGTCGAGCGCACAAAAAAATTTATATAAAAATTTTCTCTAACAATAATTTTTAACATATTAATTATGTTGACTCACTCTAACTAGAGAATTCTGTGATTAAAATACTAAAAAACCGGTCTAAAGTTGTGAAATTCTATTATATTATTAATCTATAATCTCACTACTCATAATTGCTCCTTCTAGCTAAGATAGCGGGTAATCCTAACTATAAATGTACATCGCATTCATTTGTAACTCAAATGGAATAACAATAATAACCATAAAATTATAATTAACTCAAAATTAATATTGTAACAAAATCAATGCCTATGATATTTAATAAGTCTAACAGTCATTTCAAGGTTAATTAAATCTATAAAGTTCAATGTAGTCAAATTCTATTAGTAAATTCATACATAATTATGATAAATCATTCAATGAATTTGCTACAATTTAAACATAAATAGAGCATCTAACTTTATTTATCAACAACAAACTCAATTTATTTAATAATAAAATAACTTTTATTTATTTATTCTGTAAATTCATATGATGATCACATAAATACATATAAAAATATTAGACGGATCTTGTACAAAATATTTATGCAATTAAGATGTCTGAAAAATATCTCAAATATTTTATTAATTAAAAAATTTATTTATTATAAATAAATAAATAAATCAATATGCTTTAAAGAACACATAATCCCAACTGAGATTTCATGAACACAAGATGCTAAGTAGCAAGGGAGCTAATACGTAAAGGGATTTAAGTTTAAGAGGCACAAAAAGATTGGGTGACTGTTATAGAAGTAGAGTACATAAACAGACCATATATACATATGAGTTAGAAAATAGAGTGGTGACAAGTGCTGGGAATAATAGGGGTGTTCAGAATCTAATCTGATCCACTCAATCCGTCTGATCCGTGAAAATCTAATCCGTATAAATTCGATCCGTGGATCTGTGGATTGGATATGAATTGAAAATTTAAAAATCCACAGTCAATGGATTTGATAAGGATTTACTTTTGTACATCGGTAAAATTCCGTGAATCCGCAAAATATATCTATATAGTTAAAAAATATTATAAATTTAATTAAAGAATATTATAAATGTGACATTACATAGTTACATAAGCACTATAACATATCTTAGTCATTACCCAATAATAATATAAAATAATTAAATAATCAAATATACAAATATAACTTGTAAAAATTGTAAAATAAAATAAAAGTAAAGTCACACGCACTAGCAAAAACAAAGTAACATAATGTCAAGTTACCAACAATTTGCAAAGTCGCCAAAAAGTAAAGTGACATAACATCAAGTCACCAACAATTTGCAAACAAAAAACCTTAAGTTTCCCCGCCGTCACATGCACTAGCAACACCCAATACTGGTTCGATACACTCTCGACACCGATTTGAAGGACGTCGGCCGCACGATTCCAATGAGAGCAAGCCATCTTCTTCCCCAAGTCCATCGAGCTACTTCACAATCACTGGTTCCAGCCAAACAATTGCACTATCACAACCTTCAAGATCACCACCCGTACTTCTCTTGGTTCCCATCGTTGATGACTCTGTAATCACCACTTTTTGACAAGTACAACAACCCTAGTGAAGGATCAAACTGTGTTTGGTTTCAGAAACTTCGTCATTTCAATTAATTGTGGCTTTATTTGAACAATTAATCTTAGTGTGTTATATTTTGAAACTTTAAACGTATTATTATAGCTTTATTTGAACAATTAATCTCGACGTGTTATATTTTGAAACTTTGAATGTATTATTTTAGTTTTATTTAAATAATTAATTTGTTTAAATTTTATTCAATTTTAAATTTAATTAGTAGTAAAATTATTTTTATATTAGATTTTTTTAATTTCATTACTTCATGGATTGGGGAGAACTAAAATTTTTTAATTCGGAAACTAATGCATAAAATGGTGGATTAGATATGGATTGAATTAAATCTGCATCCAATCCACAAACGTATGGATTTGATATGGATTGAGCCAACTCTGCATCCGATCCGCAGATGTATGGATTGGATTTAGATTGAGTTTAATCAATTCGTGGATTGGATTGGATTGAAAAATTATAATCTATAAAATTATGGATCGGATATAGATTGATGTTCAATCTGTAAAATCCGATCCGCGAACACCCCTAGTGAATAACGTCATAAAAAGTGCTGCCGCCAATTGCCATGGAGTTTTAATCTTCTGTCTTCTTCATCTTATAATATTCATAGACTTTCTTTGCTGATTAATCTCTTTAGGACAAGGAATTGTTTGCAATAGTGAAGGGATTTCACCTGAACATTATCTACTACAAAGAATTACGAGTGGTACTTGCCATATAAATTCGACTACGTTGATTCAACACGCATGGTGGCAACAATCAGTAAGATAGTCTTAAATTTTTCAAATCTAATAAGTTGTAATATATATTTCTCTATGCTATAGTTAGTAAATCGTTTAATTTCAGAAGGTGTGGCGTCATAAATGTAGAAAAAAATTTCTGAAACATGTAAAAATCTTTTGTCTACTTCGTAAATTTAAATAATATTAGTTAATATTCGGGCAGCCCATACAAATTTTGTGCGTTATACTATGCATGTTATCCTTCTTCAAAAAATTTCTAAATAAGTTTGCAACAGTCAATCCTAAATAATGCTATTTTGAATGTACGTTTGATATGCGCAGGTTACATTAGATAATATTAAACTGAACCGCAAGACATCGGATTGAATTAATTTCCACATAGCAGTATGTATGTTAGTAGTTCCAATCTGATCCAGGATCTTGGATTTTATTAAAATTCAAAAAAGTTATTAAATCGTACAATTTAATAATATTATGAAATTATACTATCAAAATGCATTTCTCAATAACTTTTACAAATATTACACTATTAAATTTCGTGATTTAATAATTTTTCCAGACTTAGCCAAACCCAGGATTCTGGACTCGAACATTTCTCGTTATGTTCGTTCCTGTATAAGTTGTGCTAAATTTTATATGTGTCAGATTAATTTAATATGAAATTTTACTTAAAATTTGATATAAATCTAAATATAAATAGAAGCTCCTATGCATGTATTGCAAGGCTCAGGTCACGTCGTTCAATTATTTATGAGCACCCATATATGTATAAGACACTTCCTAAACTCAAACAAAAGTTCACCCAAAACGAGTTGTATTTTTGGGTGGATTTCAAAATACTTAGTTCCTCAATCATTTTCTATTACATATTTTCTCGTACACTATAGATTTAATCACACTCGGTTGATATAACAAATGAGAATCTAAAGTCACTTTTTGTGGTGATTAAGCTGTGTGTCTGCTAATTAGATGAGTAATAGTAGTAATAATAATAATAGTGACGACAACAATAGTAAATTATACTTCTTTATATTAATTGTCTTTCAACTTAAGGTATTCAAACGAAGGAGACTGCACAAGGGTTGGTTGCTTTAACACTTTCAAAGCTGTAGCGATGCTGTGAAGTAAAGCAAAAGTAGAACAACGAAGACGGAAATAAACTTTCAACAGGCGGAACGTTTAAGATATGTTTTTCACAATTCACAGAAAAATAGCTCTTATTTCCTGATGCTGCGCACACAGAGAAGTGACCTGATCAATTCTTAATTCACAACATTGAGCAGGAAATTCTGTAATCATAGAGCGCAACATTGAGCAGGAAATACAGAAAAACAATAATTATTCACTGCAATTTTTTTTTTTTTGATAAGCTGACCAGACAAGACAAGCTCAAATTATTGTTAATTTCGGTCGTTTTTTCATATGGTTTAAGAATTAATATATCACAACCGCGGAACAAAAAATATCAAAAGTTTCGTCCAAATTAAGGCATTCAATGATGCAAAATATGCACGCAAAGCCCAGAACGAAACATTAAAACTTCATTTCAAACATTTACTCGAAAAAGAAAGCTTTTTAAACATATAGTCTTCCGATGCCCTTTTTTTCTAATGAGATATATAAATTAATATTAGAGAAAATTGAAGTTGTATATGAAATAAAATAAAGATTTCTATACTTTTTGCTAGGGATGGCAATTGGACCTATGCATATTGGATGTCTAGAGTATTTATCAATATTGGATTGGATGATATCCATCCAAAATTATATGGATATGGATATAGATATTATAAGATAATATCTTAAAAAATATGGGTGGATTTGGGTAATTATTTTTATCCGATGGATATGATGATGCTCATATTTAAGTTTGCGAGAAAGAGTACAAAGAGACAAAATTTGCCATTATTTTATGAATGGTTAAAAAACTAATTATTTCCCTTCATGTAGATAAAACATATGAAGGGAAAATTGGTATAATTATTATAAAACTATTATTAGTTTTATCTATAAAATAATTAGATAAAATAATTATTTTATAGATAAAACATTTGAAACTTTTAACTATAAGTAGGACAATAGGGGTGAGCCAAAAAACCATTATCCCTAGAAAATTGGTTCTATTTGGCTTTTAAAATTAAAAAAATATCAATCGACTTTAAAATTGAAAAAATATCAATCGACTTATATGATAAAAAAAAATAGCCAAAAGAAAATTAAAAAATACGAAAGAAACGACAGTTTAAAACTAAAAAAACCAAACCGAATAATTCAGTTCAGCTCCATTCGATTTATTATTTCTAAAAAAATCAATAGTTCAAATTTTACATTAATTTGAAATCATTGAACCGAGCCGCTGTCCGCTAAATGGCAAAAAAGCTTGGGTCTGGTCCATGTGCAAGAGTTCAGGCAAGAGATTGGACTGTGCAGGCCCCTATGAGGCTGGGTACGGACCTGAGCTTCCATCAAAAGCCAAGGGTGGGCTCAGAAACCCAACAAAAGCTTTCAAAATTTAATTTCTTTATGCACCCAAAGGTGTAACCGGATTGATTCAGTTACATTACATTTTATTACAGCCCGTCCATTTTCAGGCCACTAAGACAGATCATTAAATTTATCAGGAGCTCGTCGTAGTTCTATGCGTCCACAAAAGAGTAGTCGCACGAGACTACCACGCGCGTGACAACAACAGTTTCGTATTCAAAATATCCTGAACGTACGAACTTTTTTAAAACACACTTAAGATATCCGGTACGCCCCAGAGATAGCGCGTGTAACACACGGCCGCACGAGCTCGCATGCGTCTATAGTGTAAGGGGCATCATTATTTGATTTATCATCTGTCATCACGAAACACAGAGCAATTTGTAAAGTGAAAAGAACCGCGGGGCCCACATAACTTCTTTCGTTTCAGGGCACTTCTAGCTGTTGTTTTCACCATATCGTCAAACTTTTTGGCTCACCAGATTTTATTTATTTTGCAGCGAAATTTTTATTTTTATCTTTTTTATTTTTAGTTTCTATTATTAATAGATTATAGATATTTGAAGCTGATTGATTTGTCATCGGATTCAGTTTAATTTTGTCCCTTACTCAGGTAACTTCTTTCTCTCATTCACTCTCTTTTTGCTTTAATCTCTCTGGAAAGTCCAAAGCTTTATTCAAAAAAGGGGTTTTAAAAAAAGACATTTTCTTTTTATGCCCTTTTACTAATGTGAGCGGTAAAGTGGGTGGGGTTTTGAGTATGTTTCTTTGTTTGGATTAGTCTTGGATTTATTATTATTATTATTACTATTTTGATTTTTTTTCTTAACTATTTGTTTGACTCTGATTTATTCAATGTTGGTTTGGACGGTCATAAATGGCAGTTTTGGTGTTATGCTGAGGGTTGTCAAGTGGTTTAAAAATTGAAACTAATGTAATTTACAAGTGGGGTTGCATGATTTTTGACGGTGGATTAGCTGAAAAGCAGATAGGTTTGAATTTTCTTACATGGAGGTTGTGCAATTTGTGTTTGGATTGATTTTTTCCTCTATTTGACTCTGATTTCATCAGATTTGGTAATGGGATTTGTGTAATTTTGCTAATATAAATATGATGTCATCTTTTACGTTGAATGATTGAATTTGATGAGTTTCTAGATTAATTCTTTTAATTTTGAAGGCATTCAAAGGATGCGGCAGCAGCTTGATGACCACTTCTGCTTTTGATTGCTAAGTCTACATCGTGGGAAGTTCTTAGAGGACATAGTTGAACTTTCATTGGGATGATCCTATCTTGATCAATATGGGTGGAATTTAACTAGTTCAGAGTTTGATTCTATATTTGAAGACATAGTGGTTGTTATTGTGGATGATGGAGCAAAAGGGGGGAGAGAGCTGGAAGGAGTTGGTGAGAAAGATGCTTCCACCGGGAGCTCCTCTCCCGGAAGAAACGTCTGAGCTTGATTACTCGATAGCCATGGAGTACAAAGGTCCCCCAGTTTCTCATGATGTCCCTAGAGTAGAACCTCTTGACTTAAATTCTCGTGCCATTCCAACTGCAGAGCCCCTTTCAGAATCGCAAAGATCAGTTGCTAATGTAGGTGCCCTGGTGATCGAACCGATTCCTTTGCCAGTGTCGCGTATTGCTGATGGTGTCGCTGATTCCCCTACTCAGAGTCCAAGGTTATCAGCAAGCTCTGAGTCTGTAGTGTCGGTCTTGCAGAACCCTGATTTTTCTTCAGCATCACCTTCAGCATCTCCAGGTTCCATCCAGAATCGTCCAAGTAATCCTCCAAAACCAGTGAATGAAGGAAGGAGAGTGCCTGTTGTCACATTTAATACTGTTGACAGTACTGTTGACAGATCGGAGAGGAAAGAGGTGGATGTGGAGACACCAACTTATCCCAAGTATGTAGGGGTCTCAAAAGAAAAGAAGAGGAGGAAAAGTAGAGTTTGTTATAGGTGTGGTAAAGGGAAGTGGGAAACGAAGGAGTCATGCCTGGTTTGTGATGCCAAGTATTGCAGCAATTGTGTGCTTAGGGCAATGGGATCCATGCCTGAAGGGCGTAAGTGTGTGACGTGCATCAGTGAGCCTATTGATGAATCAAAACGCTTAAAATTGGGTAAACATTCTAGGGTTTTATCCAGATTACTGAGCCCATTGGAAGTAAAGCAGATAATGAAAGCAGAGAAAGAATGCCCTGCTAATCAGCTCCGGCCAGAGCAGCTCATTGTTAATGGTTTCCCTCTGAAGCCTGAAGAGATGGCAGAGTTACTTGGATGTCCTTTACCTCCACGAAAGTTGAAGCCTGGTAAATATTGGTATGACAAGGAATCTGGTCTATGGGGAAAGGTGGGTTCATGTATATTTTGATGCCTCAACTGAGATCTTTTCAACTTGGCATTCTGTAGTTGCACATGCGAGAAGCAGGAAATCATTTGATTATCTGTGCTTCTTGATTTGACAGGAGGGTGAAAAACCAGACAGAATTATTAGTTCGAACTTAAATTTCTCAGGAAAATTAAGCCCTGATGCAAGCAATGGGAACACACAAGTTTTCATCAATGGCCGAGAAATTACAAAACTAGAAAGGAGGGTGCTAAAGGTGAGGCCTTTCATCGTGTAAACTAATATGCAATATCATTGATTCTTGTGAGCGTACGTACGAATAACATCCACTTTATTCAAGATTGTTCTTCATTCCTTGCGGTATGTTGTTTTACGCTGTACCTGATGTTTGAGCCTTTAATAAATTTGTCATAGGTTTTTCTGGTTATTTTCTTTGTACATATTCTTGGATTTGTTAACATATAGGGATGCATCTTTTTGACTCAATCAAAGTGGTCTCAGTTTTAGCAACCCAGCAGACAGTTTGGTGACATGAATTTATTGTAATGTGCTAACTATTTGTTTTCCTTCTAAAATAATGTATCCATACAGAATGACACGAGTAAAGTTCTATATCTTTGTTCATTGGGCATTTTCAATGCACCCTGAATGTTTGAAAACCTTTGCAGGAGACTTGCTCACACCAAATCAGCTCCTGACCCACATATTCACTTTTCTGATGCACAGTCATACGGAAAGCTTATTCCAGTGATACTATTTCCATAGTATTGGACAAACATCTAAGATAGTGTAGATAAAATAAAATTGGTTTCCCATGGTTGTATGACAGTCACTTATTTTCAATTAGTAGGGCATTGCTTTCAAACTATTTCCAATGTGCTTGCACATAAAATAATCCCTTAACTTGGAGTTGGAATATTTGTCTTGATAAGTGTTTAGCCCTGTTAATGCTACAAATTTTGCTCTTAACTTGTCTAATTATGCCGATGGATTTATTGCCTATTTCATTTACAATTTCAGCTGGCAAATGTACAATGCCCACGTGACACTCACTTTTGGGTTTATGATGATGGTCGTTATGAGGAAGAAGGTCAGAATAACATCAGGGGAAACATCTGGGAGAAGGTATGTACTGTCAAACTCTTTGTTATCACAAAATTTATATTGGATCATGGCTATCCTATGTGATGCATTTTGGATTTGCTATCTGCTAGACAGGCAACAACACGGTTTGTCTGTAGCTTGCTCTCTTTGCCTGTACTTCATGGTCAACCGCAGGGGCATAGAGATGAGGCTAGCAATTATACAACTGTGCCAAATTATCTAGAGCAGAAGAAAGTTCAGAAGCTTCTTCTACTTGGTCTTCAAGGCGCTGGAACCAGTACTATCTTCAAGCAGGTTGGTATTTTTAAAATGATGCTTTTGATGGCTTGTGGTTTTGACAGTTTAGTAGTATTGCAACAATCTAAATGGAACTTTTATGACGTGCCTTAATTAACTAACAGTATGAGAAGAAAAGCTGCACCATGCAGATTTTTTCTTGATTTAAAACTCCTCTACAAACTTTGTAGTTGTAGCTTGACAAACATTTCCGACAATTTCTGTCTGGTCTGTGGAATCCTCCATGGTTTTTCTTCACAGTGTTTATCAAAATTACGTTCTTTTACTGTTGTTAATTTGTAATGTTAAATAGGTGTAGCATATGCATGGCGAGTTATTTATTATTACTTCAGTATATTTAGCAATTAGATATCGTTAATTAATTCATCTAATTTTATCTGTTTGTGATGATGCTATGGCATGGCCAAACAGGGTTTTTGATTGGACCCCAAACAATTGGGCTAATGCTATTTTCTTCATCTGAAAGCATGTAAAATGCATTTTTTTTTTAATTTTAGATTTACCATCCAGTATCTTGTAGGCTTTATCTAAAATAGAAACCATTGTGGATACTGGAACAATCCTAATGAAGAGAAACAATGCTAGACTTTAGTATTCAACTTTTATTGTAATTGGGTTAAGGTAGAATGAAATCCAATCCTAGACAATTGAGAAACTAAATTGTGTACCACAGACATTTTCTATTTGCTGAATAAAATCAAATCTGATTCTTGCTAGTTACAATTAGTATCCAGTATCTTCATGAACCAGATTATGGTGCACCACTTGCTTCAGAGCTTTCCTTTAATTGATAACATTTGTTGCATAAACCTGATTCATTTGAGAGAATTTATGTTATAGTACTTTTACACTATATAAAATATCTCCAGAAAGTAATACAGAATATCCCACTATACTGAAAGCATTGGAACCTCCTTTCAATTGAAATAGGATTTAACCGGCAATACAACCTTAAAAACAGTGGGTGGCATCATGCCCTTCTATTATGAATGATATTGTACGTCTTCATGCTACTCAGCCAGTAATGGGCTTGACACAATGCTGCTGGAGCCACAAAGGTTGATAGCTAGTGTCACATATTTCGATTGGGCTATGACAGACTAGGGTCACCAACAAAACTCTTCAGTTTCTACTTTAAATACTAGGTGAATAAAAGCAAGAAAAATAGATGGTGGAGGTATCAACTTTGAGAATTATCAGATCATTGTATAATTCTTGCAATCGAAGCTTACTTGTAAGCACCCTGAATCAGAATGTCTAATGGAGGGTTTTACTGGCTGAAACTGTTGTGTGCAATAAAAAGTAGCCCAAATCCCAGTTGTCTAGTGTATAAATTGAGTGCAGGTTGAAATCATTTTAACATATGCTACATTTACTTCCCTGTGATACATTGACTGAATTTTTTTTTGCTCTTGTGGGTGCCAAAATATATTTATTCACTTTTAGTATATTCATATTCATCTACTGTATCCTTCATTGATGATGCACCATCCTGAAATTGTTAAGACTTCTGAATGAGCATTTACTCAACATTGCCCCACTATTAGAACTTTTTCCGAAATGATGTTGTGCACTATTTGACAGGCCAAATTTTTGTATGGGAACAAGTTCACTGCAGAAGAACTACAGGATATTAAGTTGATGATACAGAGCAATATGTACAGATATCTGAGCATTTTGCTTGATGGACGGGAGCACTTTGAAGAGGAGGCCACTGCTAGGATGAACGCCCAGGGCTCCCACGATCAAAACTCTGAAGCAGGTAACATTTGCAGATATTATATGTTTTATATTTGAATGTTAAAATAATTATGTTTTCAGTAAAAAATAGTTGTCTGCGTTTATGAATCAAAACTTGTTACTATCTGGCAAACCTGCTCAATATCTGTTTTTGGATACATGACATGACTGTCTTTTAAATGATCAAATTATTGGGTTCAAATGTTGTATTTTAGAAATGTATTTCTTATAATAGGAAGTTTGTTGGCAACAGATAGAAAAATAAGTTTTCTCTGCCAAATGATATATATTGCTGATACTGTTAGATCTTGCATCTTAGTTGATGTATAATGATGAGCACTCCATAAACAACATAGTGATCTGCAATTTATATGTACATAAGAGTACCAGAGTTACTAACCAATACTTCTAAAAGAACTTAATAGGCTAAACATGACAACTGAACTAAGCCATTACTTTCTGTATATCTAACCTTAATACAATAGGTTTTAGGCTCTGTGTCCATCAGAATCTTGATGGTGTTGGAGGCGAAGATGTTTGGTTTTATTGGCTAATAAGTCACTTAAGTAACCTATCATGATTGTCATCAAATAGCTCAATGCATGGTCTTTTTGTATTCAGCTATTTGGATACATATTAAGCTTGCTTACAGTTAGTGAAAGCAGTTGACTCGAGACTAAACTATTAGGGAAATGCCCAACATTATTTTATGTAAAGTCTTGGAGGTCGGCTCACTTGGAATATGGATCCAATGATTACTGGGTGAGACTGCAATAAATGTGCATTGCATAAGACCAAGACCAGGATTTGATTTGATTGAGACAAGTTTTAAAATTGACTGAGATTGAGTGAGAATGTGCGGGTTCAAGTATAACACCTCAGCTTTTATGTCATGTTTGCGAAGCCACTTGATCAAAAGCTTAAACTTTGTGGTCTCGGTCCACTATCAGTATTTAACAGTGGCATTATTACATCACAAATTAGGAGCCCATTGTGAGTCTAAGTTGCAGGTATCTTGTGGCTCAATCTCCTAACTATAATTATGGACTAGAAACAAATCAGAGTTGTTCGCTTTGCAGATTGGAAAATATAGGGAACCACAATGAACCAAGCTAGGTCGTGTGACATTATCAAAATACCATATACATCTCTGCTGCTTGACACAGAAAAGTGGATTCTATATGTAATGTGTATCTGGAAATGCTTTTTCAGGTGGAGAGGCTGATCCCAGCGAAACTACTCAGTGTATCTATTCCATTAACCCAAGGTTGAAGCATTTCTCTGACTGGCTGCTGGACATTATAGCCACAGGAGATCTGGATGCATTTTTTCCTGCAGCAACACGTGAGTATGCTCCTTTAGTTGATGAGGTGTGGAAGGATCCTGCTATACAGGAAACTTATAAGCGAAAAGATGAGCTCCACTTCCTCCCTGATGTTGCAGAGTACTTCTTAAGCCGGGTATTTTTCTAGATCCTTGTAACATATCTGCTTATTTTACTCATATAAGCTTGCTATTGCAGAGTTTCCTAGATCTGATGTTCAACTTAATATTACTTACCTTTGATGGGACAAGTTGTGCTCTTCCTATACTCCCGACCTCCCTTCTTTCTCCTTGGCCAATAATTCCCAGGCATCCAAGAATGCTAGAACATGGAGGCTCTTCCCCTAGCTCTAGCTTGTGATTAGATCATATGCCACTGGACCTATAGCACATCAGCCTTCATGGAAATCAATTTGCTCATCTGTTGCTGTTCCTAGTGGGGATATTATTAGTTTTATGTCTCTTGGGGTTTCATTAAGTTGTATGTTTCTTGGGGATTCATTAAGTTTATTTTGGGTTTTTGCCACGGTTTCATTAAGTTAAGCTTAAGGTTTTGGTTTGAATTGTAGTAAGCTAGATATTGCCTGTTATCATTCTTTCCTACAATTCTATTATCAACATACTTGTCTTGTAAAGCATTTCGGTGACTGAATGGTTATTCATGTCCAATTAAGTTGATGTTCACCAAGTTATTATCTTCTAAAAGCAAGTGGGGGCATTAGAGTAATTTAAATACAAGATGTTTAGCTGCTTTCAATGCTTCCCTAGGAAGCTTCTTCTGAATTTTGTGCTTTATTTACTTTGTGGTGCTCTTTAAATTATTAACATTGTGCTTCCATGTTGGATGTTGTTGCCCAAAATCATGATGTTTAAGGTTGATATTTGTAAAATTGCATTCATTGAGTACACAAGATGTCCCCATTGTCTATATTTGAATCTAATATATGGCATCTTTCAACAGCCATTTGAACAAGGTGTTAGCCTTGATAAAACTTGAATTGTTCATTAATCTTGAATGGTATATCTTGTGATCTTGCTTGTTCCAGGCTGTTGAAGTGTCGAGCAATGAATATGAACCTTCCGATAGAGACATTCTTTATGCAGAAGGGGTTACTCAAGGAAATGGCTTGGCCTTCATAGAATTTTCCCTTGATGATCGTAGCCCAATGTCTGAAACCTACACAGACAATCTGGAAGTTCAACCTCAGCCTCTGACAAAGTGAGTTTTTGTATCATTTGATTATAGATGCGCAAAACTTCTGCTAATAAAAGGAGGCCCAAGCTGACATTTCATTTGAGTTGGGAATCAGTTAAAACCAGTCCTTTGATTAGTGTAGCTTCTGTATTGAACTAATGCTTATGGCTTCTGGCCCCTGTGGCCTGGTAAAAAGAGTCTTATTAGATATGAATCTTATTACAATTATGAATTATGCCTATATTAATTGCAGAAAAACATGCCCCACCTGTTCTTTACATTTTAGCATAACCATTTTGGCATTGCTTTGGTTTCAAAATATTTGATATTTGATTTTAGGATTCTAAACAATTCCTGTCTGGTATTTTTTTATAGATACCAACTTATAAGGGTCAATGCTAAGGGGATGAATGAGGGTTGCAAGTGGGTGGAAATGTTCGAAGATGTTCGGGTGGTAGTCTTCTGTGTTGCCCTTAGTGATTATGATCAAATGTGGATTTGTCCAGAGAGTAGTGGCAGCGGAACCCTACTTCAAAACAAGATGATACAAAGCAAGGAGCTCTTTGAGATGATGATCAGGCATCCTTGCTTCAAGGACACTCCTTTTGTGCTGATACTCAACAAGTATGATCTCTTCGAGGAGAAGGTCAATCGAGTGCATTTAAGTACTTGCGAATGGTTCAATGATTTCAGTCCAGTCCGGACGCACCATAACAACCAGTCGCTGGCCCACCAAGCCTACTACTATGTCGCCATGAAGTTCAAAGACCTATATGCTTCCCTTACTGGACGAAAGCTTTTCGTGTGGCAAGCCAGGGCAAGGGATCGAGTGACAGTTGATGAGGCATTCAAGTACATAAGAGAGGTCCTTAAGTGGGATGATGAGAAAGAAGATAACTACTACGGTGGACCGGAGGATTCATTTTACAGCACAGACATGAGCTCATCGCCCTTTGTTAGGCAAGAATGATGTGCTTTTTGAGCCTTCTTTGTATTTTTTACGCCAGAATCAATGATGGAAATTTCATGTATACTGAAGCTGGCCAAATTTAATGTATGTCCTAAGTCTCCCTCACTCTGTATTGTGTGTGAAATTTGTGATTTTTATTAATATAATAAATTCTCAGTTTGTCTGGCTATAAGATTGCATTGCAGCTGCAATGTATGAAGGAAATTCTAAGTTTATCTCTGAGGACCGACGCAAGGAATAGGTGCATGAGTATTTATTTGGATTTTGGAGGGATTAGACAAAAATATGCCAAATTTTTTTCTAGTTTCATCTTCATCCGTTTGAACAGAACCTTGAATCTTTTGTTTTCAATACAAAAGGTTTTACCATCAGAAAAGATTTTACCACCTTAAATAAATAGTGCCACAGAATAATAATAATAATAGTCTTTATATATTAATTTAGTAGTGAGGTTAAATAGATATTATAAGGCAAGTCTTAGGTAGCAGTTTTTTTTCTATTATTTTTTTTAGTGGTCTGAAATCTAATTAGACTTGAATTATTTTGAATTGTTAAAAATAAATATTAAGTTATTTATTTTGTAACTTAAAAAAGGGTAAAATTATGGTACAATTGTGGTACCGTACTACAGCTGCACTCAACCATTAGATCCAGCCCACTGTTGTCACCATACCTAAATCTAATGGTAAGGTGCAGCTGTAGTACGATACCGCACTTGCACCATAGCTGGACCCCTTAAAAGATCTGAAAATTGTATTTTTTTACATTTGTTCCTTTACAAATTATAAATGTTAAACAAATAATAAACATCCTAAAGAACTTAAATAAGATAATATATTATCATAGTATAAATCGTGTTCAATTGAATACAACCTTTTATATTCTTAATTAATATACGCTAATCAATTTTATTGTAGTTCATGATGCTTTTATATGGAAAAATTTTATAAAAAGTTATGAAATAAAATGTTAATTTGAAGAAAATAAAAAGATAAAATAATAATAATCTTCCACGATATTATCACAAGTTATAGAGATGAGTAATAATACTAATTAATTTTTATTTAAGAATAAAAATGAATTAATTAGATATGGATATTTTGGAGAATATCTTTTAATGATATAACTTAAACTTTTTGGATTAAACAAAGAAGTTGAAAAATGATTTAATAACTTAATGACTGAAATTTTTTATTAAACTTGAAAAACAAAGAGATTTAATAACTTATTTGATTGAAATTAAATTAATTAAATTATTAAATAAAAAACAGATAGCCCTTTTAAGGTAAGAATTTTTGCTTGAAAATAGATGAAAAACCCACCAAGGGCAAATAAATTTGGCTGAAATTGAGAAATTCCGAAGAAAAATAAATTGACTGAGCAAGGGCCGGGGGCAGTCTGTGGCTTCAGCATAAGATTGGGGATAACTTTTTTTTTTGGGGAAAAAAATAATTGACATGTGTAATCTAACACCAAATATAATTAATTTACTAAATTCAACAATTAATGCAATAATCAATAAAATAAAATAAATGAGTAGATTAAGAAGACCAGAAACTGCGAAGTGTTTGGGTATCGGCAACTTTTGACCTGTACATTCCACTGCTGTGGCCAGAAAAAGATCATCAAATGAAACATGTTAAAGTGTTTTGAATTTATTAAAATAAACGTGGATGTTCATAACATATATCTCTTAATTTTTTTATTATCTTTCATTAGCAATTTTAATAGGTCCCAGTCAAAGTCGTAAATAGTAGAATAACGATAGTATTCTCTTAGGGTGAGAAAAGACTACAATAATTTTAATTAGATTCCGCTCTCTTAATTAATGACTATCAAAAAATTTAAATACAAAAGAAATTAGCAACTATTCCTAATTCTTAGATGATATTCCTAAGAAATATAACATTAACTACTAATAAATAACAACAAAATAGCCAAAGATTATTCAAAACAAAGTAATCACTACTCAATCTAATTTTAAGCTAACAAGCTAGTGGACACGTAGTCAACAAATCGAACTCAGCAACAACCCAAAGTCTTTACCACAATAATAGTTTTGCATGCCCCACACATGACCAATCTCTTGGCTTATCAAATTTTTAGTTTCTTTGTAACTTCCACTATCTCACAATGAATTATGATCTATAATATTTCCATTAATTTTATAGAGTAATTATGTAAGTATAAAATGAGAGTTCATCTCTTTATTTTATACACAATTAAAATAAATAAATTACTTTATAATATATTACTCTCTCATTTTATTCTTTATCTTGTGTTGCTTTATTTTATATTACTGACTAATAACTTTTCTAACACAGAAAATTTCTCTTTAGCATTTCTCTCTCTTTAGTATCTTTCTCTCATCTTTCTCATCTTTAGCATTACTCTTATCAAATTTATTAAACTTTTTTCAACCATTTGACGACATGCAGGTGGACAGATACAGTACCATAAGTACCAAGCTGGGCCTACATTCCACATTATAGAAGCCCATTGGATCACACACAATTGCTGCCCTCACTGGGAATTAATGTAGATTTGTCTTTCTCAATTCTGACTGTACGTAAGAAAATTCTCAAATAAATAGTTCGATAACCACTTCAATTTTAAATAGTGAAAAGCCATTATCAATTTTCAAGTGGTCTCAAAGAGAAACTACCATAACGACACTAAATTGAAGGAAAGCACATGAGCTACTCCTTTCAGAAAAAAAAAATGATTCAGGAAAAAGGGATAAAGCAACAATTAAAGGATTTGCATACAAAGTTGGCTCTGAGTGACCTAGTAATTTCAAACTACCGTCTCTACCTCCTCTTTGCCGCCATTGTCATGTTTCATTTCGTTTTCTCAAAAGACATTGTTACAAGGAGCAGAAAGGAAAACACGGAAGGAAAAAAAAAATAAATAAATCATGATGCAACAAGATCGGGTGTTTCAGCTTCGATGGATAACAAAGCAGTATGTACTTTGCCCAACCAACTGTCCAGCCGATCACGCAAGGATTTGATCTGGGGGATTCCCAAAACTCTTGGTTGCACCCAGGACACATGTACCGTGCCCTCAACTTGATCAATTATACCCTCTATGAGGTGAACCTGCGGCAACATTATCCCATTCTTTAAATCATTGAATGCACAAACTTCAAAGACAATAGATTACACAAAGAATTTCTATTTATTTAAAAAAAAAAACTAATGGCAAAATTTTCCCAGTATTTAAACCATTTAATATATAAGCTTTGAATAGATTTTTAAGATATATACACGACATGTCTAGAATAGGCAATATAATTAATTACCAAGTTTATTCTCATGCGGCACATCAAATAAGAAGTTCTATAACTGCATACCAATAGCAAACTTGGGAAAAATTATAATCCCTTCATAAATGAGTCAAAAGTACAATCATTAATTCGAGTGTTGCTCAAATTCTTCAGACAAGATAAGTCATTACCATAATTGTAACTGAACTTGATATTGATAGATCTTATAAGTGCAAAATAGCATTAATCAAGTTGCTAATGAGGAATTATAAGACAACTTAAAATATGATATGTTTTACACGGGCTTAAACTGAGCATTTTAAAATCTGGTGTCATGTCAGATGAATTCGTCACCAACAGATCATTTCTCATTAACCTATAAATAATATTAAATGGCAATCATAATCATAGGCCACATCAAGGCGAACAAGGAGTTCAAGGTACTTTAGTTGCCAATCAAAGAGGGTGCTTCTCCAAAGACTAGAATAATTGTATGCATGTAAAAAATAAAGGGACTTACAGAGAGAGACTTCATGAGAAGATGCTCAACATCCTCAATAGAAAGTTTTGTGCGCTCTGCAATGATGCTTAATGGAATAGTTCGGTCCTCAGAAGGCCGGCTAGAAGGAAAGGCATGTCAATTCAGGTCAGTAACAAAGCATACTGAAATTATTAAATATACCAAAAAAAGCTAAAATGATAAATACCTAAAGATGATTTCCATCAGGCAGAGAATGTTAATCTTTTCCAATAGCTTCTTCTCGTTCTCAACTAGTGCTGGTTGAGCTCTCAGAGCAGCATTGTGTACACGGCATAATTCTTGGTAGCAAACTAAGTCACCAGAGTTGAATGCCTGGAGAATATAGTAAAGCCACTCGACCTTTGTTCCTGTAAGACTATTTATCTGTAAAAACAGTTGAAAGCGTCATCTCAAGCACAACAATAAAGATTATGGAAATCACCCCAAAGCACCACAAAATGATTATCAGAAATGTAAAGTAATTCCGTGATAACAATTCTCTCTTTCTTGTGCAGATGCGTTAACAAATTTTGGCAATGTTGTCTCTCGACAATCATAACAGCACTAGCCACTAGGCCTCAAACAACAAACACCCCCCCCCCCCGGGGCGGCCCCAGGCGCAAAGTAAAAAATAAAAATAAAAAAGTACCCACAATGAAACAAATAGGACAACAAATCAGCCCAGAAACAGGACATCGTAAGAACTATATTTACCAATCTGTACCTATATAATAATTTGTACATATATATCGTGGTTCACATTTATGAGTATAAAACTTAAAAAACACATCGACATCAGTCATACTGTGTGTGCAAGTTGACAACCAACAATGGCATTACAGCAACTTTTTAAAATTTCAAATAAATAAAATAAACTGCTGAGAAGTTTGAGAATGCACAAGCAACATTACGTGAAGTGATCGTTCAATGCCATCTACTTACGTTGGTTGAGAGACCACAATTGCAGTCGAATATGATCCTCATCTAAGTAAAACAGTAACAAATGAAAAGGAAAACTGCACGAAAAACCAACATCTTTAGAGAAGGTATTCTTACAATAGGGTGTGCGAGCAGTTCCCCAAAGTTGTAGATGTTATCTCCCAGCAGTGCAGAAAGGGAGAGATCAAATGCCAAATCCTAAAATAAGTTATAATAGCATTAAAATGTTAAAATTGCATGATGATGAATAAAGTAAAGTACCGTGTAACATTAATATCAGTGATTACAAAACAAACAATGCCAAAAAGGTTGTTCAGAAAATAAAATTGAAACACAATTACATTTTGCATTTATTGCTACCATATGATCAACTAAATATTCATTCATGTCCAAACTTTTTGTATTCTCTGAAAGACTACATTGAAAAAATAAATAAATAAATAACTCCATTATGTTTAGCAGTTTTTCAAAGTAAATTCTGCTATAAGTCTATAACCATCCATACAATTGTCAAAATACAAGAAAATTTAATAACTGAAGCAATTCCTCTTTTGAAATTAAACATACCCTCGTTATTTGCCAGCGTAACAAGCTGAACCGTGCTTGCCTAACAACAACTACTCTGAGCAGGAAATAGTCATTCCTGCTCTTTCAACTGGTTATGTCTCGAGGGTTTGAACTCTAAGCTAATGAAGTGCCAATCATGTAGACAGGTTATTGCAGAGTACTCCTCCCTCAGCCTCTATATTATTTTTCTTTAGCCATACTATGGGCTCCAATCAAATCTTTCTATTTATTAGCATTCTAAATCTCAATTCTCCAGCATAAAAATTCACCAGTATGATCATTGAAAAGGGATGTGGAACCTGAAGTATAGCATGCTAAATCACCCATCTGAATTGGGCACCACTTCCATCAAACTAACCCCTTAAAGAAGAAAATCCTATAAAACTGCTACCAGTTTGGTTTGAAGATTTCAAGGACTTAAAAAAAAGAAAAAGAAGAAGGATTGAAGCACCTACAGATCCTACTTTACACATCTCCTGTTTCACCAATTATCATCTAGGGTTTAAGACAACTAGGTGATGTCATTCTAACATCTTCCTCCTGGTCAGCATCAAAAGTAACACTTTTTTCCTTTTTAGTAAGAAACTGTAAATTGTGTTAACAGCGAACACTCTTAACCACATAAGAACTAATACCATGACTCCTTAATGGCATAAACTGAAAACAATTTTCAAACTCCTACGCAATTTTAAACTTAGGCCTATATGTCTTCTCCCAACTTCACCAACTTCACCAACTTCAACAATTGAAGGTGAAAAGTATGAATTCCTAAAGAAGTCTAAAACAAGGCAAGGGCTGCTATCATCATCTGATGTTACAAACTAATTGAACCAAGTTCTTCCTAATCATAATCATTTTGTGTTAGCATGGAGAATACTGAATCAGTAATTTGGCAGAGCCAGCAGAAAACATTTTATTGCTAAGAGTAAATGTCATTTCAGAAATCAAAAGAATAAATAGAGAAAGGATTATAGAAACAAGAAAGGCAAAATCCTGAACAAACTAATAACGCTCAAAATCAAGAAATAACAGCATGCAATATCACAACAAATTCAACATGACCAGACAAAGTGAATTGTAACAACGCTCAACAGAAATAAAAATATTAAAGAAGGCATTGCTCTTCTCTAGCAACACTCAACAGAAATAAAAGCACACACCAGCTTGAATGAATCTGAGAGAGACTCCACAGATGTGTATGCCAGATAAAGAAGAGCACATTTGTAGAACTCTGCAAATTCCTGGTGAAATTTATGGTACTGAGATGACACCCAATAATAGTTGGCATATACAGATGGATCAATGTCAGTCATGCTGTCAAGTGTACTCTTTCCATCTTCGAGAAGTTTTTTGCACTCCTTTCTATCTCCTTGCTCAAGTTTGAACATGGCTATTTGCATCTTAATGTAAAGGATTGGCTCCTCTTTACGCTGCTCATTAGTTGCTCGGAGTTTTTCAATCACACCCTCAAGATAACTAATTGCAGCTTGCTTCTCAGGATACTGCCGAGAAACTATAACAGCAAAATGTGCAAGCTTGAGAAGATTGATCTTTGTCTCAAAATCAGTTATGAAGTTGTGGTACAACTGAATCAGAGCATCACCAGCCTGAAACTTAAAACGAAAAAATATCACCAAAAAGGCTAATTGGCTATCAAAAATTGCCAAATGAAATTAAAATGAAGTAAAATGAAGGGAACAGAGCAAAGCAAACCAATAGATCACATCACAATCCAAGTAAAAGACAAATCACACAAATAAACACACAAATGTTCAGCATCAGATCATGACACTTGATAGACATGAAACAGAAAATTAATAAGTGGTCCATGTATAAATTGATTTCAACAAAAGATCTGAGAGATATAGCAGTCCCACATTTTTGGATGAAGTGACCAGGGTATATAAATCATAAAGTGCAGTCCAAGAATACTAAAATGCATATGAAAACTTGGAGATCTGTAATAGATCAGATGCTCCAAAAAGCGCCACCTATGGTAGTTTCCCTGGATTGGCTACTAGAGTCCAAATAAGCCAATCATATGATCTCCAGTACATGGTCCCATTATCAGAACCAAAAGAATAAATGGTTATGTCACCTGTAGTATATTTCCTGAGCTAGAAAAAAGGAAGTTAGCCTCATTTGATTTGAATTTTGACGCCGACGTCATTCAGATAAGAGGGCTCCAATTATGTCATTGTCATGTTTGCATAGATTAGTTTCCATATATCTTGCACTAAATATCATTGCTATTATAATCAACCAAAAAAATAAAATAAATTCTGTACAAAAAGTTAAAACTCCCTTAATGAAACTGGAAAAAGCTGAATTATTAAATTTAGTTATTTAAACGAAATAACTCCTCCTTTACGAATTGCACTAGGACTATAAGTAGCTTAATCCAAGGAGAACAACCTCACTCATTTAATATCTTACTCTATATAAAACTCAACATCAAGAAAAATTTTCAAAACTTATTGTCGCATTTATATAAACAAAACATCCATTGGACCAAAACCTGACCCAAGACAATTTCACACTCAAGCAAGGTATCCTTCAACTGCATAAAGTTGAATTAAATCTTCATTTTCTGAAGAACCTAATAGCCTTAAAACTTGAATACACATGTAACAATCAGTCAACCTTTATTTATCATCTGTAGACCCAAAATTCAGTGGCCAGAAACACTTAAGCAATTTGATTTGTTCCGTACGCTCTGAAATACTAAAGTTCAAAACCACCAAGCAGCTCCTTATAAGACATACAATCTAATAGGTTCCTTAGAATATCAAGCCATATTATATTTCCCCTAAATTCAACTTGAGAAAGCCCTAGAACTCACATAAATTGTAGTTATAATTTAAGAATTTGAAAAACCCCAAATGCCCAATTAAAAACCCTAACCGAAAATTGGACATGAAACTCAACAACCGCCTCAAGATATAGGAAACCAAAATTGAAGAAAATAGAAGTTGTGACCTGAAAGACGGCGTGAGCGACGAACTGTTCGAGCTTGAGGGTGAGCTGGTGCCACAGCTTCTTCTGGTACAGATCTGCCAAAGCATTGTACCACTCGCCCAGCTCCGGATGGTCGTTTCGCAAAGATTCCAAGTACTGAAGAGCTGCCATGGCGAAGCGACAGTGCAAGATTTACAGAAAAATATGATTTTTTTTCTCTCTTTATTTATTATAATATCAGAGCAACCTCAAAAACCCTTCTCTCTCAGTTTCTCGTTGTGCCTTTTTTATGTCGCTTTTCTTGAACCAAAAGAAAAGGATTTTATGTAATTTTGAATAAAATTAAAATTCAGAACCCGAACCCATCCTAAATGGGTATGCTTCCGCCGTTTTGTCCAGCCCCGGTTTAAAAGTTGGTCATGGGCTTAGGCTCAAACCCGATTTTGTTCATTTCTTGGGCTTTGCCAGTTCCCCGTGGCCTCATACACATAAAAATGCAAGACTCGGACTACTGGCTCTGGAGGTGGTAACGTGGGTCTGAAATGCTTACATGAGACGGATACACATGACTTTTTGAATTCGCATTGACATGAACAAACACCAGTAATAAACAGACATATGTCGTATCCATGCTGAACCACTTCAATACATTTATCTATTTTTGATACGATTATCATTTAATATGTGGTAATATTATTAAAAGAGACAACTAATGTATATACTTAATACTAATTAAATATTTGTGTCATATTCGTAGCACCATAAAGTTATTTATGTTAGAAAACCAATTTTTAACTTATTTAATAATAATATTGACATATTTACCATATTTTAAATTATATTTTTATTTTTTAATTGCGTTGAATGTGTTAAATGAGTAAATACGATTTGACACGATTAATAAATAGATTAACCTCTGCTTTGATATCTCAAGACATTAATTAATGAGTTTGTATTCATATTAGTTTAAATTTGACACGACACATACACGACACAATATCACAAATTACCAACTCTAATTGGCACTCTTTAAATCTTCTCATAAAACGCCTATTTCGATTATTCTTACTTATCGGAATAAATTGAAATCAAAATGAACCGAAATTAGAATGAGGAATAAGATATAAAATAAGTTGTTAACTTAAACTAAATGAATCAGAATTGATATGAGTTGTATTATCATTAATGTATTTACTTTCTTTTATAATTATAATGTATTGTTACAAGTTACTGAAATGTTCTTAGTTATTTGTACACTAACAAAATAAAAAGTAAATATTCTTATTATAAATATGATTACCATTATGATCATTATTAATATGAATAAACTAATTATAATATTGCTATTACTATTATGATTATTTTAGTCATAACTATAGCGATTATGTTTTAATATTTTAATGAGGCAAAAAAGGAATTTTTGATTTTGTTTAAAGATAAAAATGTCAATTTATTTTTCATTTTCATGCTCACCTTCCTTATTGAAATGTGATTCTCATTTTTCATTCTCAAATTTGTGGATCTCACCTAAAATTCTTTCTCATTCCATTATACTTTTGGTAAGTAAACACTAACAACGAGGAATGAAATTCATTTTCATTTCCTGAAACAAGAATTAAATATACCATAATGTAAAAAATGTCCTTTAAAAAATAAATCACTCTTCTATTTTGAACTTAATTTTTGTATCGTTAAAATTCAAAGTAGTACTCTATTTTTTTTTCTCTCTTTTCTTTTACAATCTTATTGTTACCCTACCCAAAATTTTAAAAAAATTTGGTTAATTAATTTTTTAATATCAATCATTGAGTTAAATTAAACATACTTTAAATAATAATTTAAAAGTAATCTTAAGTAAAAAAAGTTTAATCAGTAAGAATAGGAAAATAATTATAGATTATTATAAATAGGTGCAATTTAATTTTGGTTAAATAGGAAGAGACATGTAAAGAAAAAAATGGATCGATTATTAATGCAAATAATTTGCAAGGAAAAAACTAAGAATGTTTAATTAGATTATTATTTATTCTTAACTGTAATTTTATCTTAAGTGAGATTTCATAAGGATTATAAAGGGGTGTCAATAGTTTCACTCAAAATGTAAATCACCTCTTGTTTGAGTGGTGGTCACCTCCTTCCCTTGTTCTTAAAGTTGAGGAGTTGAGTGCTCAAGTAAGTGTTTTGGAAGTTGATTTTCTTCTGAATATTTAGACATAGATTTAACTAATTTTTTGGGCCTAAAAATCCAGAATGCGTCATCACAAATATGATTTAAAAGGTTTCAGTAGACTAATGATTGTAAACTCAGTAAATTCTAACATAATTACAATAATGATAATAATAATTATAAGACCCTTGTGATAATTAATGGACAACCATATCAATTATCAATCCCTTAATTTATTTTGTTATGACTTTTGTATGTGAGTGTACAGCTCTTACATTATTAATCACATATCCCATTTAAGTAGTAGGCCTAAGCATTCATTACTTAAAAAGCATGTTAATTTTATACCTTATAATATATTTTGCCCGTATGGTCATGCATTTGAATCTTTCATATGCCAACCCCACCAACAAAACCAAAGCCACCAAAACATTGCAGTATCACTACTCCACATGGAATTGGAGTGGGTGGTGGAAAAATCATTCCCTTGTGACTTCCAAGCAAAGCAAAGTTAAAAAGTTCACTCTACATGACTTTTTTAGTTTATATATCAACTCATTGTTGTCCACACTACCGGAATAGCACAACTCCAAAGCTTCTCATAATGAAGGCCTTGTTTTATACATTTCTTGCTCTTATCTCCCTCATTCTCATCTCCTCCATAACAGTTCATCATTCTGAAGCAGCTGCTGCAGTGGTTGGAGTTCGTGCAGTCGCTGGAGCAAACCATGTCTGGCAGCACAAACCACAGATGAATCACGGCAGCTTTCGGGGGCCTCGGAAACACCTTGTTGATCCCACAGCAGCAGAAGAGCACCCATTTGAAGTTCCCAAGTTGCCAGTGTAGATAGATAAATAGCCCTTTCATTTTCATATGTTAATAAGTAATTGTGATGTTTCTATGTGCCTCCATTATATTCATTGAAATAACTACAACTTTCTTTAGTCTCTTGGAATTTTGATTATATCTGTGTGTCTCTCATACTATTTGTTGAAACAACAACAAACTTGATCTTATACTCCACCATCCAGGTCATTTTCATCACCAAAATTTTCAGGTTCTGAACTTTCACATTCAAATTTGTTAGGTTACACAGCATCTGCTATCACATCGCTTAATCCTATCCAGTTTCATTAGAAAATATGATAAGAATGTCCAGTCATGTAAATTCTTAACTCACACAATCAGTTACCACAATGATCTTGACAAGAAAGTGCTTAGAAATAATAACAGCAATTGCAGGCCCAACCACACTGATCAAATTTGAAGGAAGCTGTGATTTGATTTATTACATATTACATATATATACGCTTTTACTATGATTGATCAAAAACTTTATAAATCCAAATGAGTGAGTATACACAACGGGAAAATAAGAGAAAAAGAACACGAAGAGTATGTAATGATGAATTCCATGCTGAATCAGTAACAAGTTTCAGATCCCAGAAGCATTACATTCTTCGAGTAGCTTTAGTAAATTGTGTTCAGGAGCGCTAAGAGATGGTAGAATCAAGCGATTAGGTCTATTTGGGGGTGGTTTTGTACCCACAGCTTCAGATTCAAGGGCTCCTCCTTCTTTCATAACTGGTAAGTCGGCTCTCCTTCTCATGCCTGCTGATACTCGCTCCTTCCATATTCTTCCATCCTATTAAAATAAAATCTCATTATCAGAATCATAAATTTAACGGTTATCACCCAAAAGAACAATAGATGTGAGAACAGAAAGAAGTAAGCCCTCTATGAACACAGACCCATCCACAACAAAATGCATAGAAAACCCACTCCACTTGTAAGCAAGCATCATGTACGACTGGTTACCAAACGTATCTCATCCGACTGTTGAGTTTCAGCAAAAGCCATATTCTCTGGTCCATCCAAAGTAATTTAGTATTCAAACAGTATGATTTACATACCCCTTTCCACTATTGTAACATTGATAATTTTGTTCATACCATATTTCCAACTTGCATTCCGCTTTTGCAGCCAAAAAGAGAACTTATCAAACAGTAATACCAGTGTGGTCTATTTCAACTTTTAATCAATCCAAATACACACACACACACACACTCATCATGCAGTGATTTCATTGCCAACAAAAAAGGGGTGACCTCTAACATGACAAAGCTTCATCAAATACAGCATCATCAATCATACATACTCTGACCCAGTTATTTACATCTCATAGACTGCTAAGGGAGGGACAGAGGTATGGTGAAGAAACTTATGTAGACAAATACACAATCAGCCATTTGGATTTGTCATCAACTAAAATCACTTCACATCATCATTGAACCATAAGCAGAAGTGAAAATGCAATTTGATATCTGATGATCTGAATAATTGGGACTCTCTCCCTACAAGAAAGTTAATATGTAGAAAATCCCTATTATGCCATGGTAACCAGATAAAATCACTTATCAACAAATTTTGTATCACATACTTGGAGAGAAGGATAATAGAATCATATGATTCTTACCCATTTAGGTTATAAAGCTGAAGAGACATTCTTGCAATTCAGCTTCTTAATAGATAGACATAGGAATGGAAGTCAATAAGCATGTTTGGCTTCATGAGCCTATCCTTTTAAGAAGCAAACTATGTATAATGGAAATGACGATCTTAGATTGTCATTCTTAACCACAATAATATCTCTGACTGCTCCATGTTGAAATTAATCTGTTCTCTCATATTGGCAATACCTTGTCTGGTGTGCTTAAGTTTCACACAGACAACCAGGGATCTGCAGTGATTGACATCATGAATCACAGACCCTACCCTAAGAAGTTGCAATTAAATCCAACAAGCGCATGAGAGAGAGCTATTTCAGATTAAACAGCACAAGATATAAGCCATAGAGACATGTGAAAACCTGATGGCCGTACAAGTTATATCCCTATATGCTGACAACATTCCAATCTGTGTCCTTTCCTTTCTTTTCAGTTTAGAGCAATCATCACTATTCAAAATTTTTCATTTCTCTTTATCCTCTAAAATTTGTATCATATAAAAAGTCAGTAAAACTAATCTGAACCCAACTAGCCCAATCCTGGTTCATGTTAAAGGATAGAATATGACACAAAATACTGTGAACCATCCAGAGTACTTTGCTGAATTCATGCTAATGATATCAACTATTAGAAACGAATCTACACAAGTCAGAAACCTCTATAATCTGGCACCTATCTGAGTAAACGATGCAATGGCCATTTTGAAAGATCAAATTACATCCATTTTGAAAGATCAAATTTCTTCTCAAAAACAGCTTTGGAAATTACAAAATGATTACTATTCTGTAAACCCAACAGGCAAAAGCTCTTATTATGCTTTACTCTCAAATCAGAACGGATTCAATTCAAGTAACATTGAAAATTCTATCATGCTAAAGAATAGTGGAAAGCATAAACAGGAAAATCAGGTTTGAGCATAAATAATCCAATGATGATAGCTGAACGCACAAAACACGGCATAGAGATGAAACATCATGGGTCCAGGTACGCCATACAAGTTAGCTTCAGTCGTAGACAGACCAAGAAAAGAATAAAGAAAGATTGGTTTACATTGTGTATCAATGGTTATTATCACAATTGACCACACAATGTTTGACATTTAAATACACACAAGACATTTGCAGATCCATTGAGAAAATAAATCACATATGAACACACGGTTATAGAATCTCGAAAGAACAAACAAGATTCTTCAAACTTACATTGAGAATAGAGGGTTCTGGAAGAGGGCATTGAATTGGGATATCATTATCAAGAGGTTCAATAGGGTGTTCAACTGGCTTAAACTCCACTGCTGCTTGAATCCCATGAGCACCTGCAGCTGCAGCTGTTGTTGCAGTCCCAGGAACTGCACCTGTAACCGCAGGATTTGGTGGCAACACTTCTCTTTCATCCTACATATTGCACAAATCAAAAATAGACTTAACTCTCAATCTTATTAAAAAAAAAAAAGAAAAATAAAAAGACAGAGAGAGACAGAGTCAGTGTGCTTACAAGGGCACTTTGAGTTCGTCGATGGCCAGCTCTCCCCACAGAGAATCTTGAGAAAATACCCACCATGTTGTCTCCTCTGTCACTGATCCTTAATAACTTTAAAAACTCCTTTGACTCTCTCACTACTGTATTTGTATCTGTATCGAAAAAGTCTTCTTCATATTATTTTGATCGTCCAATAAACGTCTGTCACATCCAAGATGATAAGGGCAGAGGCAGGGGAAGCTGTGATCTAAAGCGGTGGCTTCTCTTGCTTGGCGTATTGGGTTTTGCCTGCATACGGATTCTCTGTCAATTTTTTAATAGATCTCTCATGGTGATATCATCTGGCCCCCGTGGTTTCGTAGCATTACATGTAAAGATATATTTTGTAATATTTTTCATGAGGGTTTCTACCGTCATATTCTATTCAAATTGAGTTCATTTCAATTTTTTTTTTCTCAAAAACTTTAAGGATAATATTTAAATAATTGATTTTCTTGGAACGGCCAATGTTTGAGACGGATAAGACACTATTTAGCAAGTCTAAATTGAACTAAAATGATACGATTAATCATATCAAACTTTTTTCACTTATTTATTTTTAGATTTATAGTTCTCGACATGCAAACCAGTATATTATACAATTAATTTTTTATTTTTATATTGTGTTGATTCATTCTTATGTTTTTTATATATTTGAAATTTATTGGTGTAGAGTACTATTAATATTTTAGAAAATATATTAAAAACGTGCTAAGCAGGATAAATTTTAGAAAATTATAAAGATTTATGTTAAACAAGTAAAATAAATATGACACAATTAATAAATAGATAAATTAGTATTTGAAGTTCCTATCGTAATCAATAAATGGATCGAATCTTTATGTCAATTTAAATGTAATAAAACACGAATAAGACATGACATTTTAACTCAAATTATCACCTCTATTTTAACATATTTTTAGTGGAATCTAACCGTGGATAGCTACGTATAAACTAACATTGTGCATTTAATTGTGCTTTTGTAAAATTTTAGGGATTGGAAAGTTATTATCCAAAAATATTTTTTGAAATGGGTTGATCACTTAAGCCCTGTATTCAATTATTTAATAAAATATAAAAAGTCAGTAGATGTAGATGATCATATCCAATTATTAATAAAAAAATTAATTACATGTTGTAGTTACTTATAATTGAATTATAATTAGACTTTTGAAGTGAACAGTGAAATGACTTTAACGAGAAGAAAAGGACCGGTTGAGTGTTGACAAAAATCCACTGACGAAGAGATGAATTAGTTTAATTATAGAAACAAATCTAAGAGTGAGCAAGTTGCAAGATGAAAACTGATAAACAAAGTGAAGCCAATTAATTGGTTGCTTAAGGTAAAAGGCCAAAAGTCGGCTTCAAAGCTGGTGGCTTCGGTTGATCGATGACATGTGTTGGTTTGAGAGGTTGGACGCACGTGTCATGTAATCATGTTTGCCGTCAATGGGGATGGGTGGGGCCCACCTCCACCAGCCGTTTTTTTAGGTAACTGTTTGATGAACTTCATTAACAAAAACAACTACTTCTGTGCATTTTTCGCTTGTTCATTAATTTAAATTTATATTATTAATTGTCGAATTTAATATTTAGCATTTTGCAAATAAATTATTGAATAAATTTTTAAATTTTAATATTGTATTAAATACTAGTGTAAATAAATCATTAAATTAAAATTTTGGTATTTAATATAATATATAATCTTAGTTTAAATATATTACGAAATTAATTTTTTATTTATATGAGTATTAGTTTAAATAAAAATGAAAAGAGTGATAAAAGAGATTTTACCCTACTTAAACCCAAGTTGAAATAAGAATTAATGGTCCCATTTCTGTTGGATAAATTTTTTTGGACTAATTAACTAATATATGAATTTAATATTTTTGCAAGATGAAAATATTGGATGTAATTATCGTGCATCAACATGTATTTGAATCCTTATCTCTTTTTTTCTTTAGTGGTAATAATTGTTGATGTCGAAAAAACCACCTCTATAGTTGATTTTGAAAAAGAAAGTGTAAAATGCGTTCGGCAGCCCTTATTTTTCTTCTATATTCAACTCACCGACAAAATCACTTTATATTTTCTTTTTTTTTTTTTTTGAAAAGGAAAGTTGAACATTTTACTAACTCAACGAAGCAAATAAGTACATCAGTTCAGAAGGGTATAAACCCATCCATTACCCATTGATACAACATGCTTGCATCTCTCCAAAGCTAGCTTAGTTTGAAAGTGAGCAATTGCATAATAGGATCTAGGTATATACTGGATTTTAATTTGATTGAAATCCTTCATTAAGTTATGAATTTCTTACACAACCCAAACAATTTCTCTCATGTTCCTCTACTTGTTATTAACAAAATTTGCCACCTTGCTGGAATCTGTCTCAACAATCAAACGTGATAGCCCTGCATCTCCAGCAACTTGTAGACCACATTCCATAGCTTTTGCCTCCACCTGGGCCACATCTCCTAAAAAAAAAAAAGTTGAAACTTTAATTGCAGTTACTATAACATTTCCTATAGCATCTCTAATAACAACCTCAAAACTTGAAATTTGTTTATCCAAGTTGGTGGTTGCATCCACATTCAACTTGAAACATCCATATGGTTGGGGCTTCCAACTCTGTTGCGTGGCATTTCCTTAATTATCCATATGTTTGTATGCTGATAATTGAGTTCTTTTGTAAGCATGAATAATAGCTTCAACCTTGGCCAGCACTATATGTGGATCTTCCTTCTTATTTTTAAACAGCAGCTGATTTCGTGCGTTTTAAATCCCCCAACAAATAGCAACTAACATTTCAACATCAACTTTACTTCTTGCACTCATCCTCCCCTGCAGCAAGCTTATTATGTCTTGGCCATTTGTTCCATTTAGCTCTTCTACAAATTAAGTTAGCTTCTTTATAGCTCTCTTATGTGTTACCAGTGCAATGAAAAATATTCTCCTTCTCATTTCTACAAATTTGACAGATGGGTTCTTGAGCTACCTTCCTTTTCCAAAGATTTTCAGCAGAGGGGAGAAGGTTTTTGGCCGCCCTCCATATAAAGATACTCAGCTTTTTAGGTATCACAATAGTCCAAATAATTTTCCATTGACTACTAGAATTTTCAGAGCTTGTTGGGAGTGTACGACATTTCAACCTTAAAGTAACTTGGGATCCACATTTAACACTGTAGTGTCCTGTTTTCTCACAATTCCAACAGAGTTGGTCATTCCTTGGTTACCGAGGTAGTGGAATGCTAATAATGTTATCTACATCCTCTTATCAAAATGGATATAGATTTTATTTACATCCTACTAATTCTCTTCATTAATCAAACTTGAAACACAAGAGTCTATTGGTAAAGTTGGTTGCGAGATAGGTCTGAAAATCAAAGGCCTGGAGATCCGTTTTGCCTTATATATTTGTATCTCATCACCCTGCCCAATCCTCCATCTTGAGCCAGCAGAAATAACTTGTCTTCCCTAAAGAATGCCTCGCCATATAAAGCTACGAATGGACCCCAATTTTTCTTTTAGAAAATCATTTTGCCTGAAATACTTGGCCTCTAATACTTTAGCTACTAAAGAGTTTGGGAATTGTAGCACTCTCCATCCTTATTTAACCACCAAAGCTTGGTTGAAACTGGAAAAGTCTCGAAATCCCAACCCTTCTCAACTCTTTGCCTGACTTAACCTTTCCCACCTTGCCCAGTGTATGCCCCTCTTTTCTTTTTTTTTGATCCCCACAAAAAATTGGCAATTGCTTTCTAAATATCATCACAAATTTTCAACGGAATTCTTAATACGCTCATAGCATAGGGTGGAACAACTTGAACTACTGTTTTAATCAACGCCTCCTTATCCCCACAAGAGAAGAACTTATGTTGCCAATTTGAGATCTTACCCATCACTTTAAGTTTTACATCATTGAAGAAGCTACTCATTTTCCTCCTAATCATTGACGACAATCCGAAGTACTTTTCATGCCTTGAGACTACTTTGAGCTAGAAGATATTCTTGATTATCCCTCTTGAATGTTTTTGTTGAAGAACATTGATGATTTCTCAAAATAAAATAGTTGACCTGATGCAACAACATAATAATAAAAGATTCTCTTTAGATTTTGACAATTTAAAAGAGAAGCTCCGGTGAAGATAAGGTTGTCATCCGGAAAAAGAGATGGGAAATCTTCACATCTTTGTCAAAAGATAGGCCATGAATGAGTTTTTTCTGTTTCGCCTACACTAGTAAAGAAGAAAAAGATTCTGCACACATAATGAATAAATATGGGGATAGTGGGCATCCCTGTCTAAGCCTTCTCTAAGGTTGGATTAGACATCTTGGTACTTCAGTAATGATCACGGCAAAAGAGATTGTAGTAATGCATATCATAATTAGATTCACCCACTTTTGGAAAAAGCCTAGACTGATCATTGCTTGTTCTAAAAACCTCCACTCTACTCTATCATAAGCTTTACTAATGTCAAGTTTTTAAAGCTACTAAACCATTTTTTTTCCCCTTGCTATATCTGATTTTGCATAAGCACTCATAACCTATAATGGTATTATTTATTATAATTCTAGTAGGAGTGAGTGCACTTTGTGTTGGGGAGATTACTAAGTGGAGGAATTGTTTAAGCCTATTTGCTATGGTTTTGGCCAATTCTATAAATCATATTACACCAACTTATTAGTCTATAATCTGTAATTTTTCTAGGATTTTCAATCTTAAGGATCAATGCAATGTAAGCATGGTTTAGAGAAGCTATTGTACCTTACTTGTTGAGGATATACATGTAAGTTGTGACGACCCTATTTTTACTATTCTCCAATGCTTTTGGTAAAAAATTACTGGCATCCCATCAGGTCCTGGTGCTTTTGTTGGGCACATTTGAAACAAAGCTTCAAAGACTTTTTCTACAGTAAAAGATTGCTCATTTATGGCTTCCACAACTCTTGGAGTTATCATTTTTAAGGCTGCTGTTGTTTGTGCATGACTTGGTTTAAATGTGGTGAAAAGCTTCGTAAAATAATCACAAAACTCATGCTCCACCTCCTCAGCCTTTTCTGTCCAGCTGCCCGTTCCATCTTCAATTCCTCAAATTCAAATTTTCTTTTTCTTGATTGAGGCTTTATAATGGAAAAAATTTGTGTATCTGTCCCATTCTTTCAGCCAATCCACCCATGATCGTTGCTTCTAAAAGATTTTTTTATCAGCAAGTATATTATGAATTTGTATTTCCAGTCGCTTTATTTCATCCATATTTTCATATTGCACACAACTATGTCTCAACCTCTATAGATGTTTCGTTAATTCCTCCAACTTTTTTCTCTTCTTTCAAATTCTTCCTTACTCTACCAGTTTAGCCTAGCCATCGATGCTTTAGTGACTTTCTAAAATAAAGCTATGAGTTTGCCTTCGTTCCAGCTTCCACGGAAACTCCACTCCCTCTCAATTATTTTTTTATAAGCTTCATATGAACTTCTCATGGATCTTTTTTTCTCCATCATAATCCATTGCCTCTTTTGTGAACCTCCATCGGTACCGGACAATGATCTTATTTGGCTTGGTTCAACTGGATCATTTCTAGTTCATTTGGAAGCAATTGGGCAAATTTATAGATTCCTTTAGTATTAATAACACGGGTTTGCAGCTTCCACTTTCTTTTATTGGGCCGTGAGTGGTTTGTGCACAAGCCTTTGTCTACTTCTTCTTTGTTTAGACCTTCGACTTTGGTTTGATTTCGCCTACTTGTTTTACTACTTGACCCACCATCTCATTAACAAGTTTTGACCTTGTTACAATACTCGAGTTCATTTCAACATGCCATTGCTGAGAAGCTTCGTGATCGTCCCGCTGCACTAAGCTTGTTAGTTTATTTTCCACTCTTCCAAAATTTCTGCTCCACCACTCCTTTTTTTCGATTATGTTTGGCTTTCTCACCTACTTTGACCGTCTTCATCCAAATACCATATGGCAGCTCTTCTTTTGGTTGTCCCTTATACTCACCACATTCCTAAAAGTTATGCCCAATGTGTCTACAGCAAAAGCAAAAATCCGGTATTGGGTTCTTTTCACCATCTTCTTGTTTGAGAAAAATCAATTTATTAAGCGGCTGTGTTATATCAATAGATATCTGTATTCTCGTGATTTCCCCAATGCATTCTCCATTCTCATCTGTCTCTACTTCCTCCATCGTCTCAATCTGCTCTCCTAGATCTTGAGTGTATTTCTTTCCATACATATAATGGATGTATTCCTGAGCCGCACCCAAAATGATGTATGTGTGCAAGCTTGTCTTGTAATCTCGCCGATACCTTTTGGCTCTATGAGAAAAATCGATGCTCTGTTAAAACTTAAAATGCCATGGACCTCCTGACGTTATTCTTCTTTTATTTGGTTCTAGAGTGAACTTGAACATAAAAATATTGTTTCCCAGGCCATCAATCCTTACTTCTTTAACTGTTCTCCACACTAGTTGTAGCTGCTCTTTAATCATTTACACTTCTTGTGTGAAGTATTTTGCTCACCAAACAATCGACCACCACTTCTCTCCCTTTATTTTTCACGCTTCCTTCAAAATTTACTACATTTTCTTTGTCTTCCCCTAACTTGCGGATTAGTTCTTTTGTGTCCATGGTTACAAGGACTCTTTTAAGGGCTGAAAAAGTCATTCTACTCACCTAACAATTTACTCTCAGTGTTCAAACCCTTCCCCAACTCAGTCTCCCCAAGTTGTAAGACTCAACTAACTACTATTTTTGCCTTCATGTTTCCCCCGTACATGACTTTGTCCTCTTCTTCCTCTTCCAGTGTTATAACACTACATTTTCTTATTAGTTCTTCTGTTTCCATGGCTAAAAGAATACTGCTTACCTTGAAAGCTGTAACAAAGAGCTCACCAACCCCTCACTTCTCTTCCTCTCTTCACTTTAAGAGTTTTGCCTAAAAAAGATTGATAAAAGATTGAAGGGGAACTTATGAAGATTGATAAAATATAAGTTCTCTTCCTCTCTTCACCACCCGACCGGTGAGTTAACTTAAAAAGTCATGAAGACCCCTTTACTCTTCATTCATAGTTCTCTCTAAGAGAGTAAGAGAGAGCGAACTTATGAAGGAGACCCGTTAGTACAAAATCACTTTATTAAAAACATTCCGGGCACTTATTTTATTTTCCCCATTATAAAAATAGAAAAGGTATTTCAAAAGTCAAATAGAATAAAAAAATTTAAAAAAAAAAAGAAAATTTGTCTGGCCGCAACCCTACGTTAACGGCGAAGAAGGCGCACTCGAAATTCGAAAAGCACTGAATTTCACCTGAGGCGGAGAAGAAGAAGAAGAAAAGAAAGAAAAAGAAAAAGAAAAGGAAAATAAAAAAATAAAATTAAAATGAGCGGAGAAAATATGGAAGTATGGGACGATGATTTCTTAGAGGAACTGAATCAAGTAGAACAGTTGGCTCTCTCTTCTTCTTCAACTGCTTTCTTCTCGCAACCTCCTCCTCTCATTTCCAATGCCATGAATAATAATAATAACAATGGTAATCCAATAATCAGTTACTCGCCTCCAAGAAACCTCTCTCAGAGAACCACCGCCGCCGCCGCCGCCTCCGCCGTTGACGCCAAGGATCTTGAAATTCAGCGTCTCAAGGTTAGGTTTTTACTTTCATCTCCTTTTCTAAATCAAGAATGCGATTCCTTAATCGTAATACTCTTTTATGAAATGTCTTTTTTTTCCCCCTTAATTGTGATTTACAGAGGGAGCTCGGACTTGTATCCAAGCGGCTCTCAGAAATGGTATGGATTCTGAATTTTTTTGAAATTTATTTATTTATTTTTAGTTGGGCGTGCATTGATATTTTTTTTTAAATGCGATTTCTCAGGAACACGAATGCTTGGAACTTAAGAAGGACAAAAATGAGAAAGAGAAGCTGATTGCTAATATTCATCACTCCAAGTGTCAAAAACTGTTAGTAAAATTGTTTTCTTTTTTGCATGTCATTTTCTCAGTCTTTTTTAATTTTAATTTTTTTAATTGTTCCATTTCTGGTGGAATTTATCTATTTGAAGGTTTTAGTTAAGCTAATGGTTGATCTTTTTTCATAATGAACTATCCAAGATTTTTTCTTTTTTCCTTTTTCATATAAGCTCGTATATGATTGAGATGGTCCATTTGAGAGATCCTCCATTGCTAGTGTGGGAGTTCCTGAGCTAGTATATGTGATCTATTTTTAAATTAGTTAAATTTATCAGAAAATCTTTAATGTTTGCCTTGCGTAACAAGAAACAGAGAAGGAGAAAAACTCCTTCAGAATGTGGGGAAACAGCAGAATCGAAATTAAAAGCAATACAAAACGCCTTCTAAATTTAGTGTTTTGTTGTACACTAGGCTAGGAGTACTGTTTTGAAGTTTAATATTGTTGTGTACGTGGTGTGTACTGTCTCATACACTAGAGGATTTGTATTGCAATTGGTTAATGGACACGTGGCATATACCACATTTTATAATGAGAACTTGTACCGAAGGATATCTGAAACTGAAGTGCCTCCAAGCAGTTATAACTCCTTATGTTCATGTTTTAGCACATATAATCTATTTTTTCATTGGAATATGTAATTGTAAATTTAAGATAAAATTCAAAGTGCCTCCGAGCTGCTATAACTTCTTATGTTCATGTTTTAGCACATAGAATCTATTGTTTCAATGGAATATGTAATTGTAAATTTAAGATAAATGTAGGTAATTGGCATTTCCATATGTATATATTGCCCTTGTTTGTAGTGTAAAAAAAAAAAATTGTAAATGATATTGGCTGTCGTAACAGAAAAAATGGAGTTCCTGCAGTGGATCATCATGAGGTTTTCCAACAATTTCAAAAGGCAAAAGATTCAGATCAGGTTGGCAATCAAATTAATTCAGGTAAGAAATGAGCTGGAGGCAAGAATGTGTTGATTTTTTTCTTTTTAGCTAGTTTTTTTTTTATATTTCAGTGCTTTTTCCTTGTTGTATGTTAGCCAGCTCAAGCTGTAAGGCTATAGGAATCCAAGTGGATCAAGCTTCCCATTCTGATCATCTGCAAAAGTTGCGGGCCATATGGGGCTCCCCAGGAGACCAAGAATTGGGAAAAACTATGATATCCAAGTTGTTTGTGGATTGTTCACAAGAGTTTCATGCCCTCTTTGGTTGTATGAACATGAATACTTCATCGATAATGAAAGTCTCTCTGCCAGTTAAAAGTTCAGTTGGCGCATCGAAGTACCACCATGCAGACACTGATCCTAGTTCTGAAGCTGTAAATATAAGTCATCTCTATTCTGTGTTGACAAAGGTACTTCTCACTGATGCTGTTTTATATACTTGTTAAGACAAAACATGTTTGAAGACCGTGTTCTTCCATCTGCAGCGCTAGTTTACATGGCAAGTGACAGCAATTTGGAAAAGTTTGGGAGGATTCGTCCATGTTGATAAATATTTATTTTCCACCACCAATTTTCCATTAGTACACTTTTGAAATGCATTGAATATTGACCCTTGGTTGGTTAATTTTTTTTTTTCTTTTTTTTGTTTCCACTTGCATTTTCCTTGTACTATATGCCTGTGGAGGTTAGGACATGGAAGCAGAACAATGGATTAGATTATTGCTGTGCCCTGTTTCCTTTTCACAGTTTCTTGTTTTCTCTTTGAGTTATAAAAAGTGAAATATCAGTACTTTCAATTGCATTTCTAGTATAGTACCAGATGACCTTTGCCCATTCAGAATTCAATAGCAGCAAATGATTAGAGTCTTTATTAACATCATATTAACATATATCAATATCATATGACAATATCAATTTTCCTCTATGGTCTTTTATTTTCAGTTCTACTGTAATGATGCCAACTATCAAACTTCCTGGTGCATTTTGGTGATTCCTATAGCATTCGACCGACATTTGTTTAACCATTCTCTATAAACTATATTATCGATTGGGATTGCTATGGACAATAATATTTAAATGTTTGGGTCTATGTGATACAATATTACTATTTATGCATTATTCTTATTTCTTGCACTTTAGTACTTGGTGCCACCGATTTAGTAACTCTCTAAAGAGTGGCCAAGTTTGTTATATATAGTAACTCAAGTAGCATCAATCACTGTTACCTATCATCTTCAGCCTAATCTGATTGGTACCCTGATGTTTTTACCTGCAATCCTAAACTGATTGATACTAGTAATATTGACTTTTTTTAGTTTGATTCATTCCTAAATTCAGATTGGTAATGGAGTGATGCAGTTGGAGACTTTGCTTGAACCCTTACTTGGTCTTTGCAATGTTAATAATGTGAGTAGTGTTTTTTTTTTGGTTTGCTATTAGTATGCTTACTTCCCATAAATGCATTATTACTTTTTATTTGGATAATGTAGATAGGAAGGGGAAATATCTATTTTTGTTTTATGATGTTTATATGGATTGGGTGCTCACTGAATTATTTATAACATATGAGCAACACAATGTAATTAAATTAAAAAGTAATTTCTATCTCCAACATTACTATTTGTATGATTAGATCTCAAATATGTATTCTCTATTTTGCTGATAATAGATGAGGAAAGGGACATATCTATTTTTGTTTTATGATGTTAATTGTGCTTATGAAGAAGAAGAATGAATCAACAACTACAATGTAAGAAGCTCTAGCTCGGCATTTGGCACTCGCTGAAAATTTCTTTTTTCTTTTTTCTTTGAACATATGAAATTACACAATATGGTTAAATAAAAAAGTAATTTCTGTCTTTGATCCTAAATTTTGCTAGAGTAAAATCACTTGGAATGTATTGATGTCCACGAGAATCTCTTCTATAAATGGTACCAAGGATTACTTATCTGCCAAGCCCTAAACTCTTGGCTAGAGAATCTGCATGTGCACTATGGAAATCCACTATTGGATCAATATTTTACTCTGTGATATTCAGTTATGTAAGCCTATCCATGAATGTTTTGCCGCAAGTATGTTTATCTTGAACTTTTGAATGTTCTTAAATCTCTCTCTCTCTTTCCAGTTTCCATTATTTGTTTGTTTTAATTTTTTCACAAGTTTTGGTGATTTCCATTTTTTTTCAGAAAATCTGTGTTGTCCATGCTGAGGAATTTGTTCCTTTTGTAGGTGGTGGTTGTTCGCAACTCTTTGCGTGTACTAAAAGTGTTCTTGAAGCATCTTTTGACTTTGAAAAATAAAGCTGGAGAAAGGTATTGCTTCATTGGCATGACATACACACTTGTAGACTTGTGCTCTTATTTTCATTGTTTTAGGTTGATTACATACTTTGAAGTTATGGGATTTTTGGTTATTGAGTTCAGGGTTTCATTTATTCGTTACCTTTAATTGTGCCATGATCATATGTATTATTTTTTGCTCCTTGGCAATGGTGTATTACAGCTGAAGTACTCCTACTGAGCTGTTGTTTAAGCTTCTAGGTTAATGGTAACCTTGGTAGGTTATTAGAGTTGAGATGACCATGTGGTCATGTGTCAAATCCTCTAATTTTATTTTAGTTGTACTATTGTTATGTCATGTTTGCATTTATTGGTATCCTATAGATGTGTTTGTGCTTGATGGACGTGCTTTGCATGTGGCTACAATTGTTACATTTGACAATATCTAGTGATTTAAAAAGGTGGTTGTTAGCAACCGGGGAACTACTTTTAATTAAAGGTGTCAAAAGGGTGGGCAATGTCCAAATGTTGAAGCCCATTTGAGGTTCTGGGCTAGGCCTAGCTTGGGCCCACTAATGTAAGGCTAGGCATTACCCGCTTGCTGGCTTGGCTTATCAAATCGGCTAAATTCAGATTTACCATTTTCTGATATGAAACAAGTTAAAATTCTTCAAATAAACTGAGTAATAAATGAGGCATGGAAATACGACTATGATTCCTTTCCTTATGTTTTCTGTCATTATCAACTGAGATAATGAACAAAGTTTTATAACAATAATGGGTCCACTTCAAGTTTACTCCTAGTGATAATGACTTGTGTTGGTCGATAATTGCAAGAAAATGTTGATGGTAGAAGTTCCATACCTGATGAATTGTTTAGATTTAGAATTGATTTAGCAAATATTTTAACTAGACAACAATCAGAACCATTAGACTTATTGAATTAGTGGAAACAACCTTTGAAGACCTTCACTATTTTTTGTACAATGGATTGTGACAATATAACTTCTCATGTCAACAGTAATTTGTGGTTAGCTGGTAATTTAGGTGCCTAGATATTGGTTGATTGAATACTCGATTGCCTCATGTCATAATAAATGTGATTTTATAGCTGATAAAACACAAGATGATGGTGATGATGTGATTGAGAAAATCCAAAGATAAATGGTTTTTACCAATGTACTTCATTTGTTTTATTTTTGTATTTAGAGCGGAGCATTGCATGTGATTGATGTTGAAGTGGGTGCCAATGTAATTTGGTTTGCTCAAACTATAGTGATGCAGTTTTTACTCCTTGTAATTAATGTGTACTTGTATCTTAATTTTATTATTATTTTTTAATTAATAGAAATAAAGCACTTTATTTTAAATTTATGGTGTAGCTATATTCGTTCCAATGATCTAATTATAAATGCAAAGAAACTTGAAGAACTTTAATTTTTTATATTAAAAAAAAAGATAGATTTAAGTGGGCTTTGGTGGGCCTAGAATTGGCCTGGAGCACAAGCTAGCATGACCTGCAACCTTTTGGGCAGTCCCACCTGCTTGCCACCTCAGTTGTCCTCAATTGAATTCCTCATTCTAAGGTCCCAAGGAGATTTTACCTAGGATATCATGGATACAGAATTTAGTTATTATTCCCTTTAGAGCAATGATGATACACCTACAAACTCCTTCGTACAAAATAATATATACAAACTGATGTGGTATAACATGAGTGGTTGAATGAAAACATCACTTGGCCCACTTTTTTTTTTCAATTTTATATTTTCATTCAACCAATCATCTAATGCCATGTCAGTTTGTAGAAGAGTTTGTAGCTGTAATATTACTCTTTCCCTTTATTAACTTCATTTTGGGAGTAGACTAGTTAATATCCTCTTCATTCACCAGTTGCCTGATAGCTCGTGCTCAGTTATGTTATGCTTCTATCTTTTATATTTGCGTGCTTATGAACTTTGATTTGATCTTTCCAGTGCACTCTACTCAGGGAAAATGTCATGGTCGAGGGAGTTCTTTCTAGGGACAACGTCCGAGATCTTCATGGATCCTACACTGCAGAAAATAGACTATTTTATTTAAGACGGGATGAGGCTTCTTCAGGCTGTAATCCTTTTGGAACAAGATTTTCTGATGCAGAAACTCTACACAAAAAGGGAATCTGGAGTCCTGTCATGGCAACTTCTCTTTCTCGTGTAAATTGGGTTTCTCTCTTTGAACTGATGCATCAAACAATTATGAGGGTTACTGATGAACATGTAAGATCAGAGGCAATTTCTATCATGAATATGATTTTGATGAGCAGTTATTCTTACATGGAGAGAGAAAAGTAAGTTAACAGTATTCTTCTTGTTAAATGTTTTAACATGACATGGTGCCCTTTTCTAAAAGAATTTCATCATTGAAATCCTGCTTAAACCAGATTTGGCCAGAAGCTGGTATTTGAAAATATTTCACAGCTGCTAAATAAAGAAGCTGGTGTACAAGTGCAAAAGGAAGCTGTGCACCTTCTGTATCTGCTGCTGAACTGTAAGCCCGCATCATTTTGTTCTCCCATTATTATCATTATTATGGGTGTTAGTAAATTGAATCACATGCAGTTACCGTTTTAGCCACTTATCTGTTTTTGTATTGACTACAGGTTTGCTCTTCTTTTGTTTTAGACTAGTTAGCTTCAATATTTTGTTAGATTATCTTGTACATAGTTCAAACATGTTTTTCATAACATTATCAGAAAGTTTTGTCAATCTAAGCGGCCAAATCAAAGTAAGGGCGAGAAGAAGAACTAGATGTTCAAACCTCGTATCAGATTAACCACTCTAAGTTTCTGTCCATACGTGATGCAATATAGAACCAGTTCCAACCCTTTTAAGTGGTAGTTTTCAGACAAGAACTCTAATTAGTGCTCTCTAATACTTTGAGCTGTTGTTTTTTTATTTTTATTTTACTTTTTAATTTCAAGCTGACTAGCAGAGCACTTTGAGTGATCTTAAAACTTACTGCTACTCTCATCTCCTCTCTGATAACCCCATTCATTTGTATGTTTGAGATTTAAAGTTGGCATGTATAGATTTGCTCATAGTTGCAACACTTTCGTAACAATTTTTTATTTCTTGATTGGATAAAAGGTCTGAAAATATTTCGTAGATTCTGCTTTGGTTATAAAGAGGAGAATGCTGGTGTTGCAGATGACAGTCATGTAAATCTTTTGCCTTCAATCTTGGAGGGCTTGGCAGACTGTATAGGTTGTTGTGGAACCAGTGTACAGGTAGCACTCTATTAGATGAATTTCAAATTTCAAATTTTCATTTATTTGATATAGTATCACTATTATCATCATTGCATTGAGTTATTGTGTCTCTAGCTGCTTGATTTTATGCCCTGCTTATGAGTTTACTTTATAATAACAAACTATTATTAGATGTAAACCTTTGTTTGTGTTAGTTGCATAACTATTCATCCCAAAACTTTAAATTTGTAGGGATGCGCTATAATATTTTAAAACAATCCACAGATGTTGATGAAAATTTAATTAATTGACATTGCAAGGATTTTAATGGAGGGTCAAGTTTCTCTGTGCTATCATTTAACTAATATAATAGCAGTTTCAAACACAAGGCCACTTTGGTAAGATAGACTTAGATACATGTGGAGGCACCATTAAACCTAAAAAAATTTAAGCTAGTAGTGTGGGCCTAACAAAAGTAGTGGAGCTCTTAGTATTTATCCCATGGCATTACTTGGTGCTTGTCAACAAGCTATCACTCTCATTAGGCATTGTAAGTTCAGAGCCTCCTCTCTTTCAACTCAACCTCTTGTTTCAAGTTGTCTATCAGCAGTTTTGATATGCTAAAATGATGAAAGTTTTGTGAAATATCAGTAAGGTGCGCATCATTGCAGGTTAAATATGATCTAAAAGCATCACTCCTGTTTTTTAAATTCTCTTTTCTTGTTTGATACGTATATGCCCTTATTTATGTTTTTCATTTTTAGCATTTCAACCTATTTTCTGTTCTCTATGCACTCTATGTTCTTTCTTTCCCTCTTGCAATCTTCTTCTTCTTCTGTATGAAAGTTTCAGTTTGCATCTGAAACCTAGAGCAGATAAAGATGTCACCGAAAAGTTTAGGACCTAGTTATGTTATTGTATAAATATTACCTGTACTAGATGTTTAACTCATTTCCTGGATCTAAACAATTGTGAGCACGTAACTTGTCTGTACAGTTGTCTCCACTTAAGGGTTTTATCTGTGGCCACTGTCAATTGTTGGTCCATCAAACTCTCAGTTGAATAATCTTCAACCTGGAAGTGGATCAAAAAGTTGTTGCCTTTTGTCTTTTCTGAGTTAACTGATTCTGTATTAAATCCTATTTTTCTCAGTAATACCTGCCATAAAATTATGTCTGTTATACTATCTAAAATAAATGGACTTTCAGGACTTGGAACTTCGGAGAAATGCTATTATTCTGTTAGCTTTGATAGTATCATATGGGAGACCTGGTGTTGAAATTCTGGTGAGTCAGAAGCTACCTAGAGAGGCAAACTTCCTGATGCTGATTTTGCAAGTATTAGTAGCGGCGATAGACACAGAATCATCAGCTTATACCGTGCCTGCAGACTTGTTTAGAGCAAGGTAATTGATAGCAAAGGGGTGCCTAGCTTCACCATAATCTTTCTGTGTTCATAGCTGCTGATACCACGAGCACTTTTGTATGTAGGACATTGCTGATACGGGAAACTCTTATATTACTCAATCGGCTTGTGTCAAATCCTTCATACTCTTCTATTGTCTTGCAAGTATTAACAAGCAGCAGAGATATGGCCAGTTTGACTGTTGATGTTGCGACTAGGTTGTCAAGGAAAGAAGAAAGACGGGGGCAATCTGATAGCATAAGTAGGCAGATGAGGGAATCTGAAATTTTGGACTTAGGTCGGAAATTCAAAAAAAGGGTTTTTGCTTATTTAGGCGATAGCATATCATAGACTGGTACTACATAATATAGTTCAAATGATCTGTAAATTTTGTACGGCGTATGATGCCACTATTTATAATGACTGGAAGTAGTGTGGAAGATTGGGTATAGGAGAGGCAATCTCCATTTTGGTGGAAAATTACCCTTTAACTGGCAGGGCAGAAGTCGACATTTTGACAACATTCGGCAAAGATAAAAAATCTCAGCAACTGTAGAGTTTTACCATGACCTTGCCTTGTAAGAACCCTAAAGTAGCAGTAACGATTTCTGTTATCAAACTTATAAGAACAACTGTGCTAACAGTATTTCTTCATATGAGGTGTGAGTTGAACGATGATCACCACTCTTGCATATCTTTGCTAGAATTTCTTCTTTGAGATATGTCGAGGCAATTTCCATGATTTTTCTTGGAACTTTTCCTTGGTAGTTCTCTTGCCGAAGCCACACGCATTGCCATGAGTGCGTCAACGGATGACCATTGCTGGACTTTCAAATTGTTCAAGGGGTTTTGTTGCTGATTTGGAAAAATCTGATTTTGTTGTTTGTCAATTAGTCCTAGGATTACAATAATGTTCATCATCTGATTTGTTGTTTATCAATAAGGCCGGATATTTTGTTTTGCATTTTAAATTTGCAGTTTGAATGAACTCAGCGCAGTGCACAATATTTGAAGGGAAGAAACGCACGCTTTTGTTGATCAAATCACAATACTCCAAGATCATGCATTACATAGAAAATGTGATTTCTATTCAAGGAAACAAATCCAAAGAAAAGTAGGCTAAGAAACGAAGGTCACTGACAGCAAAATAGAGCCACGAGTGAGCTTTATACAGCTGCAGTTTTCCGGGGGTTTTCATAACCAAATCTAACAGAATCGTATTTTGTCTGTTATACACGTCAGCACACTTATTGTAAATATTTTCACAATGACCCAGAACTTTTACCAATGTTCGAATAAGTCCAAGAACTTTTGCAGATCAGCCCATTAACATCATTGATATAGTCTTATAAATATTTGTATGTCATCATTTGCCATTCTTATCGAGATCATAGAAAAACATCACGTAGGGTTAACAAAAGGATATGATATACTAATTATTTGTACTTTTTGCTTAAGCTTGTCTACAAGTATGTTATTGTTGAAGCTTGTGATGTGGAATCTCTGCTTATGCTTCATTTTGTTTATGCTTCGATAATGACCAATTATTCACCTGTTGAATTGTCTCTTGCTGCCCTTCTTCTTCTCCTCTTTAGTCTTACTTGGTTTCTTTGGACTTGACAATTGGCTTCATTCTAGTTTAATTATTGGCTTCATTCTTGCTTATTTTAACTTCAGTTTGTCTTGGCTTCATAATTTTGTCTTGGCTTCATAAAGATCCCATCCTTTTTCTTGGCTCTTGGCTGCCTCTTTTGCTTGCTTAATTCTTTTACGGATTCCTCCTGTAACTTCATTTGTACTACTTCTTTTGTTTTCTACACTCGCCGTGCTTAATTTCTTAGTCTTGCACCCTTTTATAGTGCGATTTTATATTCTTTTAATATTAAGCTTTAACTACTGTCTATTCATATGTGTTGCATATTTCTCTAAGTAATTTTATTATCTAATTACTATGTGGTATATTCTTGATTTCTTATTCTTATATGGCATCAATACTCTCCCAAAACCCAGATTAATTATGAAGAGAAGAAAAAAAAAGAGGCAAATGACTTCATCCTAACTATGAATTGCTAGATCAAAACAGTGAACCACAACCTTGAAGAGAAAATTGCTCCTTCAATGTTAAATGGCATCGAGACTGTCGTATCTAATATCATGCTTGGCATAGGGGAGCAATTGATTACTGAGAGAAGGGTTCGTGTTGGCCCATCATTTTGTAGATGATTCCAATGTCTTTAAAGAAGGCAAAAAACCTTTATTCTGACTGAAATCTGATGGTTAAAAAGTCAAGATTGATGAAAGAAAAACTAAAAGATAAATGTATAAATTCTATACTCTTACTTTATTACTATAATTCCATTTCAATATATAAGTTGAAATTTTAATTCTACACTATCAACTCAAAATTAAAAAAAAAGGGAAATTATATATATAAAAAAAGTTGCCAGCTTATAAGATGGTGCTGCGTATATTGCTATATGGAGAATTGATTTATCTTTATTTGACCCTTCTCGAGGGGAAGAAGTGGGAAGAGATACTTGACATCACTTTAAATAATTTTTTCAGCATATAACTTCTTTTACATATGTCATGGATGATCTTTGATGCTTGAGATCCTGCATGACGTTTATCTTAATGATCTAAGAGAGAAGTTGGTCAGCTCCTGCCTCATGTTCCTCCCTCCTATTGGAAATATTTTCTTGCTTAAAAGGGAGAGGAAAAGCAGGGGTTCTCCGAGATTGTGTAGTCTTGATTATTTTTTGGGTCTTGTGGAATGAAAGAAACTAGCTAGATAATCTTCGATAACAAAACGGGGGAAGATCCTTCACACCTGTAGGATAGAGTAAAGTTCCGGGCTTCCCTCTTAGCATCTATTAATACTGAATTTAAATATATTTCTTTCTTTTTTATTTTGCTTGATTGGGAATCTTCTATGTCCTAAGAGGGGATGCATTCTCAATGAACTATATTATTTTGGGTTTTGAACTCTTTTTGGTCTACGTAGTTTTTTAAGTGTTTTGTTTAGAATGCTACTTCTCCTCCTTGTTTAAGTATATTGTAGTCCCACTAATTCTTGTACATATCTCATATAGTTCTTTACATAATCTTTTGTTTCTTAGCAAAAAATAAATAAATAAATAAATAATGTTACGGATGATCCCAAAGAACAGAGATTCACTCTTTGGCTTTCCAAGAGGAGTTTGGCTCTATGGATGAAGCTAAGTTAACAAAAGTTTATGTCTTTTTGCTAAAAGACTATTAAAGATCATTTTGGAAGCTAGTGCCACGGTTGTCAAACAATTAAACTAGGATAGCAACCTATTATTGTGATGGCTGAAGAAGTGTACTTGTAAGTGCTCAATATAATTGTAGTACTTCTACTTTACAGTTCCCACGCTTCCTTAATTGAACATTCTCAAGATCATGGAGTAGCCATCAAACCAGCAAGGGCCAAACAAGTAATGACAAATTAAACAAGTATCAAACCAGCAACACCAGCCACTCCAAATAGAAGATTTTCCGGATGAATTGTCGAGTTCCATTATGCCAATTATCAATACAACAGTCATTATAATGACCATATAGTTCCTTATGCATTAGGAGACTATCTCGAAAGAAAAACTCTTATATTTAAAAGTTGCCAATGTGGACAATGTGGTTTTAGCTGGCACTAAAGATACTTAAGAGTGTGGGGACTGGGAGTGGTTGCCATGCTTTTTTTTTTTTTGGTAGTACTAGTTTAGTAAGTTTTGCTGCTGGTGCATTCATTGGTGTTATTTTAATATCTTATTTGGTATGACAATTATGTACTCACTCTTGTAGTTTTAATAAACCATTTAAAAATAAAAAATAAAAAAGTACTTAATATACCAAAGTCATGTACATCAAAGTAAAAAAGACCAAAAATTGGCATTTAAGAGAAAATTCTAGTAAAAAATCAATGTTCAGTCATATATATATATATATATATGACTTTTACATTAAGAGAGCCAGCATGCCAAATAAATATACTTGATTCACAGACCATTTTTGGGATTAATATAGTCAAAACTCAATTCTCCTCATTTCCTGAACACACCCTTAACTTTACCTATTTTTACCAAATCATGCAACTGATTACAACTTACAAGAAATAACTAATAATTTCAAGTTATGGTTTATTCTTCGGATTTCTAAGCATCCCTACCCTTTAGTTCCAACAATTTACATGCATTGTCCTATCAAATATCAGGCATATATTTTATCTTAATAGCCATATATTTTATCTTAATAGCTACTTTAAAATAATGGAAGTTGACTTTCTCGAACTTCAATTCATTAGTGACTCTCGGCCATTAATAATCAAATGCTTGCCATGTGGTGGCATTAAAGGTTGGAGGCTCATAATCCGCTGGCATCTCATCTTTGTTGTAAAAGATCTTCATTAACATAGAATGCACTGCGGCGTTGGGCCAATATTTTATCTAAAAAAATTTAAACATGTTGATTCGCTCGCAAGCAAAACTCCTCGTTATATTTGGAATAGTGCATACTTATTTGGAGCATCAGTTAGGGCATTATGATTATTTCTTCTGTGATAAGCAAATGAAAATGAATATTCTTCAATCACACATAGCTTTCTCTAGTCAAATACAATGACCACAAGACTTTCCAAAGATTTCCTGGTCAATGCACATAGAAGGCTATGTTTATCCAATCATTCAAGCAAGCAGTTTCCTGAAAGAGCTCTATCAACCATATAGTTTCAACTTTAAACAGGGAATTCAAGTATAGAAAAATTTCCAATCATCATAAATGCTTATGAGAATCAAAATTTGCTATATGGTGACCCGCACAAAGTTTCAAGTGAATCTACTTTGTTGATCATATTGAAGATGGCAAGCTGGGCAAGCGAAGATGATGGCGGGGTGACATACATCTTTTTGCTGGTATCGTCTTGGCAAGGAGTTGCTCTGCTTGGTGTTGGTGCGACGAATGGTGGTGGTGCTAGCATGTGCTTGACGGTGAGGTGACCTGCAACAGTTTTGTTTAGATAACGGTTTTATCAATTTTTTTTTACCTCATGATCAAACTAAACCAATCAAATAGTTAAAAATAATGTAATATTTTGCCACAAGTATATATATAAAAAAGGAATTATCTTGATGGGATATTTCATGGGAGCAGGTAGGGGAAGAGATGGTCGATGTTTCAAGAGAAGGATTTGGTTTTATTAATGAAGCTAAGTTGACAAAAATTTAAAGGGAAATTTATACAAATAACCTAAAAAAATTTGTTATTTTCACAACTAACCCCTCAATTTTTTTCCTATCAACATTAGCCAATAATCATCCCTAGTACCTTGAATACCCCTCCCATAACTCCCCCTCTCCTTCCTCATCTTCCTCTCCTTCCTCTCTCTCTCTCTCTCCTGCCGAATTCACTCCCAACTTGTTCACTTGTCGCCGGAGGCTTCCTGGAGTCATTCTCGGCTGCCAACACTTAGATCCGGTCAAAAGTTAAAAATAAAGGTTAGGTCAAAACTCTAAATTTCTATTTTCTATTCTCCCACCAAAATTCTGACCCATATTCTTGTTACAAGGTGGAAAATTGTCAAATTATTCAAGGTCAGCCATGCGAATCAATATTACTTTCGAATTTGCATTTCAAAATATGTGATGTCTGCGCTTAAGGGAAAAAAAATGAAAACATACAGATTGAAGAGGGAAGTCAGATTCCATAGTTCATCTGGTATCACACCAACCACATTCAGTGCATAAACTTTCTTGTAAACGAAAGTTTCAAAAAGAAAGAAAAAATAATAATAAGCAAGCATGAAAAGAAAGATATACAGATATGATCAAACAATTCTTGCAAGTGTGTCCCCATAAAATAAAATAAAAACTTAGAACTGGGTAATGTGGCACACAGTGCCATTTTGGGAAGAGTAGTCATATTTGATGAAGGGATTGTAATCGAGGTTATCGAAAATAATGAAATCATCGATGGTAGCTTCAGTGCAAGGATCCCCGCTTCTGTTCCATTGACCTTGCTGTGACAACGGGATTTTTGTCAAAAACCCTTACTTTTCAGGTATTTATACCTTGGTGCGACAGGTGCCTGTCGCACGAAGCTAAGTGCGACAGATTGGTTAGCAAAAATAAGGGTAATTTGGGGAGAAAAGCGTATGTTTGACTAATATTGATAGAAAAAAGTTTAGAAGGTTAATTGTGAAAATAGTAAAAATTTTGTGGTTATTTTTGTAAATTTTCCATTTAAATGTCTTATTTTTAAAGACATAAGGATGTTGATTAAATAACAATTTTGTAATATTTTAAACCAATAGCCAATTAAAAACCTTGAACTTAATTTTTCTGAATTGTGGTTTAATTTGAATTAAATAGACATCAACCCAAACTAGTCAAAATTGGTAGGATCGGATCAGATTAATTAGGATTGGTTTAAAATGCACAACCTTACGGATAGGAGGCCATTATCGTGATGGTTAAAGAAGTGCACGAAGTGTGAGAAGTGCACGTGTAAGTGGTCAATATACCAAAATTGTAGAGATTATGGTTAAAAAGAATAAAAAATGATATTTGTAAGATTGCACTAATTTTGTATAGAAATAACTGAGTGACAGCACCTGGAAACCATCTTCTAGTAATAAAAATACAAGAAATTCTAGTGAAAAACCGTTCAGTCAAATAGTTATTTTTAGTAAGTCTAACATCTATAATTAAACAGTAAATTTACTAAAAACTAAGTTCAAAATATCAAGTCATTCAAGCATCACATGAATAATTTATCTATATATTTTTGGTTGATCATGTGAGGATCTTCAATTGATCAATGCTACAAAAATCTTTTTAGTAGGCAAAAAATTGCTGAGACAATAATTATCTCTTTCCTAGCTCTGCTGTCTTAAGTAAGAAGCTGCAACCCACTACTATCCTTGTATCATTTCTAAAATCTCATTGCAAGGAATTGCCCCCTTTCTATCCAATTGCACACACATCTATACATTCATTCGGAAGATAAGCTCTGGTTGCATTTGTTATGGGAATGAAGTTTAGTTTTCTCGCAATAATACTTCAAGGCCTTACGAACACATCTTCCTAGTTGCTTTTTTGGAAGGAGAAACAACCAATTAATATGCTCTACATCTTGGCGAACGAGTGGGTAAGCCAAGTATTGACCATAACCACAACATTTATCATCAGAAGGTCGCAACTATAAGCTAAGAGCACAGCTTTGTCAAGTAGGCTTCTACAAGATTATAAGTTCTTGTAATTCCTCCAATGCTTGACGGACATTTACATTTTTTTTGTAAAATTTCCTCCACACCTCTAACACTCCATTTTACTTGTCATATTATTCATTTCTTAGTAGGGCCTAAACCTTTCATTCTCTTCCAAACACTAGGGGTACAAAAACAAAAATTGTCCAAGATTTCCAATGTTTGGAACAGGAAGTTGGTCTTCTATATCATAAGCTTCAATAAGAGGATTAGCCCTTCGATTAGCATTGGACAAAGTAGGTTCAACGGTAGCACTGTATTTGCCATTTCCATTGCCTTGCATAGGAGGTCGGTCTACTGGATCTAAAGTTCTAGAATTTTCCATCCCATTAAGCCCTCGTATAGGCTTCCCTTTGACATTTACCATGCTGGATGGATGCAGATCCATAGCATGCTAACACTCATAAGATTTTGAGTTTCACCGCAAGCATAAATAAAGCATGATCTTTATTTGACTCTTCACGAGAGAAGGAATGGGAGGAGATGCTCGACACCATTTGAACATTTTGTCTGTATATCACTTCTTTTGTTTGTGTCACAGATGATCACAAATAATTCTGTGATTTACTAGTGATGGCAAACAGTGGGTTTGGGTCTTACTTTTTCAATTGTCTTTAGACCAAAGCCCACTTTAAGTTTAGTGAGAGGGCCTGGATCGGGTTGGGGTTGCTTGGGCTTTATTTAATTTTTTTTAAAAATTTTAAATTATTATAAATTTAAAACAAATTAATGATCAACAAATTATTATAATCATAGATAAATAAAAGAAAATGAATATTTTAAAGTAAAATAATAAATAAAGTACATAAAAGCTCATAACTTTAATTTTTTATATTAGATTCTCTAATTCAAATACTCTCTTAATTAATAAACACAAAAGAGATAGTTTAGTACCATAATTTTAACTTTTTTAAATCATCATTGATTTATAAGTTAATAATTTAAGTTTTCTTTTTTTTTATTTTTAAATTTCTTTTCAATTTTAATTATATTATTTTAATTTATAAATTTATTTTTTTAAAAATAGTGGGCTTGAGTTTTTTTTTTCTTGGGCTCTTGTCCAGACCCTCATGTGTGAGGGCTGAGCCAAAACCCGCGGACTTGGGCCAGCTTGGGCTTTTTTGCCCACTCTAACATTTACAGATTTACTCATAACCTTTTAAAAGGAGTATGATTTTATTGATGAATGTTATTCTTTAAAAACACAAGGATGTTACTTAGATACCAATTTTTTGTCACTTAACAATGATATCTACAGTTGGTAAGCTTACAACTGCACTTCTTTAACAATCACAATATAACCCCTTATCCCATTTTAATTCTTCGACAACCATGGCAACAACTTGCAAAAGTGCACAAATGTTATATAGAAATTACTGAGTGATAGCATTTAGAAACCATATTCAAGTAATAATAATACAAGGAATTCTAGCAAGAAAACCCATGTTCCATAAAATAGTTAATCTTCTATCACAAGTATAAACTTAGCATTATCTTTATAACCCTTCATGAGGGGAGGAATGAGAAAATGCTCCACATCATTTTGGACTTTTCGTCAGCATATCACGTCTCTTATATGTATCATAAATGATCACTAAGAATTTAGAGGTTTACTCATGACCTTCAAGAGGAGTTTAGTTTTACTAACGAAGCTAAGTTGACAAAAAATTATATGTCTTATTTTAAAGACATAAGGATGTTGGTTAAATATGTAAGGATAACATCTGAAAACCCTATTCCAGTAGTTAAAATACAAGGAATTCTAACAAAAAGTTTATGTTAAGTCAAATAGTTAAAAACATTGTAATCTTCCGCCATAAATACAATTAAAGCATTGTGCGTGATCATGTTAATGACATTTTCAGTATTGGTAGGTACTAGTTAGCCCCAATCGCCCAACCCTATTATATCATCTTCCCTATCACAGTAGCATAATCTTCCAATAACCATGCATTTGCTTTAAGCAGTGTCGACATGCAAGCTCAATCAGTTGCTTTTGACTTGATCTTATTTATAGTCTTTACAGAAGCATTTATGGGCATAATAAATCTTCCTTATGGTTACAATATCCTCAGGACAACAATATTTATTGACTTGCAGCAACACTAATGCTGTTTGGATGAAAAGTTTTTTGCTTACCTACCTACCAAATATATTAGTTTTGTATGACTCTCCCTCTTAGGAAACGGATCCGGTGCTCAGCTGAGCTTGTGCTGAGCACCGGATCAATGGTCAGCAATTGTCTTATGTAGGCTCCAAGTAATTGCTAACCATTGATCTGGTGTTCAGCACAAGCTTAGTTGAGCACCGGATCTTCGTCCCTCCTTCTTAATGCACAAAAGTAATTAACTTACTCCCAAGGTTTCACAGTTTTAGGAACAGTAAGAGAGCAATTTTTCCTGCCTCCTGTGCATATAGATCATACAATTAGAACTTGCAGCATTGTTTCCAATTTGCTTTTTCACAAAAGAGGTGAGACGCTTTAGGGCTTCCATAATCATAAATATGCCACATTGTATCTCTTAACTCAGGTGTTAGGGATAGTTCTATCGTTTCCATCAGTGTGGGTTTGAGTATATGATATGAAATGGAGTAAGAGGTTTCAAGTGTGTGGTGAAAGTTTAAGAAATTAAAAGGTCTAGTATCAATACATATGTAATAATGTATAGTTTTTAACTACCATACAAAAATTGATATGTAGAGTCAATTCATGCCAAAAATCCAGTATTAAACTTCAAAAATAATACTTTTAAATTTACTATTTGGTTGATAGGCTAGAAATATATTATTTTGAAGTTTGTAGAAACAGAAATGTTGCAATCTGGGATTTTAAATTGCGAGAAAGTTCGGAAAATCTTTTAAAGACTTAAAACCTTTAAACCGCACGGTTTATGCGTTTTTTCAAACTTTTCCTCATTTTAAAATCCCATATTAGAACATTTCTCTTCTAGGAATATAAGTCTTAAATAGTTTATAGGTCTTTGTTGACGACTTCACATCATATATATTATTATGTATCAATCTCATATGACATTGTCTCTTTTTTTTCTACTGTCTTTTATAATGATTTCGATAGCACTTGACCCACATTTATTTTAACACTCTCTATTTTGTTTATTTGCTTGGAATTTCTGTGGACAATGATATTTAAATGTTTGGATCTAAGTAATATACAATTTGTTTTGAGATCCTGTTATGTTAGAGTTACTTTACCGTGGAGTACTTCATAATCACATGATCAAATTTATAATGTATTATTTACTATTTATTACTTTGCGTGTGTAATTATGATTCATACATTGTGGTAGAGGTACTCCACGGTAGCCATTGCCTTTTTGTTAAATGCTTTGCATGCAGGGACAATTGTTTCCTTTGCGACGTCAAGTGATTTCAAAAGGATGGTTGCTGGCAACCAAGGAATATTACTCGGAAGTTCAGGTGTCAAAAGGCTATGCCCAAATGTTGAAGCCTCTTCGAGGTTATGGGCCAGGCCGATCTAAGGCCCATTAATGTAGAGCCCTCTATGGTGAGTTCATAATATTTTCAATATTTCAATAAAAAAAATAATATTTTCAATATTGTTTTTGAGAGACATAATATTTTCAATATAACATCTCTGAAACTAATAATAAAGAAATTGTCAGTAAATTTACTTTTGTAATTCAAACACAATCAGAATGAAATTTCAAATGTTGCAGAATTCATTTATTTATAACTCAAAACTGTTAATTATACAAATACCTATACACAAGCTTCTATCAAGAATCAAACCATGATAAATTTTGACTACTGATAGTTCCTTTACTTCTTCATCAGCCAAATAAATGAAGAGCAGGTATGTTTCAAGATTGTGCTTAAAATACACTGAAACTGCAAAAGAATTCAAATTCTGTGCAATGGCTGTCATATAAAGACAGTTCAAAATAATATTAGCCACTTTCCACTTAAATCTATAGCATAACTAGGTCATAAAATAAACAAAATGCTAAAATGTTGAGCTTTGGTCACACAAGCATACACTCAAGATGATGTATTTTAAACTAATCAGTGGGGAATGGAGGAGGCCTTCTCACTAAATTCAAGAATCTGAACAAAGGTGACAACGGACTACCAAAGTTCATGCCAGAACCAAATGATGAAACTGTTCCCTGAGGTGTTGTACTGTTGAAGAGGGACGGGGATGACCCAAAAGCTGGAGATGAGCTGGCGCCCGAATGTGGGAGTTGATGTCGACGCAAATATTGAAGGTGTTGCAGACGAAGTTGATCCAAAAGGGTTAGCTGAAGATGATATACCGAAAGGAGAAGAACCAAACGCAGAAGTTGAAGTGGAAGTTCCAAAACTTGAACTAGTGAAGGTTGAAGTTTTGGGAGCAAACAAATTAGATGTTGAGGAAAATGGACTGGCAGATGATTGCCCAAATGATGGTGGTGGAGGAAATGGACCACCTGAAATTTGACATCGAAATAAAGAGAACAATTGAATCAGTCAGTCTCATTCTAAAGGAACAAGCACCACCAAAATTTCCAGATTTCAGCAAATTACCTTTATCTCCCAACTGATAATCCTCCCATCTTAGCTCCTCATGACTTTTATCTTTGTAAACAGGCATGGCAGCTATTGAATCCAACTTTCCAGCAGGCTGTGAAGCACTGCCAGTCTCTGCCTCAGTCGTAGGAACAAAAGCAGCTATTCGACTTCCACCACGTTGACCCCCAAAAGTTGATTGGCCAAAGCCAGTGCTTCCAAATGTTGGTGTTGTACCCTGGCCTCCTGTGTGATAGCACATAACAGCACAGGAATTTTTATTTCTTTTTCTTAATAATTTTGGAAATTAATGACTGCAGTGCAACTTAATAAAGATTATAAAGCTAACCAGGTTCCTTTTATTCAAGACACAGAATGCTTATCTAAAGCATATTTCTGTAACAGCACATAAACAAAGCATATCCATTCAAGAAGCTTACCAAAAGAACTCTGAGCTCCAAGGGGCGATGCAGAAGTTCCAAATGGGTTGCTACTAAATGCCGAAGTTGACTGGCCAAAAGCTGGAGAGGATCCAGAACTGAACAATCCAGTACTGGATGTTCCAAAAGCAGGAGTACTTGAAGGCCCAAAAGCAGTAGTCGAAGCCCCGAAAGAGGGAGTGCTTGAAGCCCAAAAAGTGGGATTACTCGAAGCCCCAAAAGCGGGAGTACTCGAAGCCCCAAAGGCCGAAGTGCTTGATGACCCAAAAAGAGGAGTGCTAGAAGCCGCAAACACTCCACCAGATCCAAAAGCTGGAGTACTGGATGCACCAACGGCAGTCCCTGTGGTACCGAAGGCCGGGGTGCTGGTAGCACCAAAGGCTGAGGTGCTGCTAACTCCAAAAGGTGATGTGCTGGTAGCTCCAGAGGTAGGGGTGCTAGTAGCCCCAAAGGGAGGTGTGCTGGTAGCCCCAAAAGCAGGTGAACTAGTAGCACCAAACGCAGGGGTGCTGGTAGCACCAAAGGCTGAGGTGCTGCTAGCTCCAAAAGGTGGTGTGCTGGTAGCTCCAAACGGAGGGGTGCTGGTAGGCCCAAAAGCAGGTGAACTAGTAGCACCAAAAGCAGGGGTGCTGGTAGCGCCAAAGGCTGAGGTGCTGCTAGCTCCAAAAGGTGGTGTGCTGGTCACTCCAAAGGGAGGGGTGCTGGTAGCCCCAAATGCAGGTGAACTAGTAGCACCAAAAGCAGGGGTGCTTGTTGCACCAAATGCAGACTGACTTGATGCTCCAAAAGGTGTTGAGGAACCAAATAAACTGCTTCCAAATGCAGGATGAGATTGCTGAGTCGTGCTTCCAAAAGGGCTTGCTTGAGTAGAAGTGGACCCAAATCCAAAAGCAGGCTTCTGGCCAAAGATAGAAGACCCTGAAGATAAATGCATACAGTTAGAGAGCAAGATTTAATGCGTATTCTCATGAAAAGGAGCCAGAAAAAAAAAAGAATAATAAAATATGTTAAATAATTTTAGGATATAACACACACATACAGTAAAAGATGAAAATTACTCCTCAAATTTAGTTTATTTTTCTTTCGGGAAAAAATCCCACTTAAATCAAAGGGGCTTATCAACGCATACTGACCCTTAAGTTAAAGAGGATCAAGGCACACCAGTTCAAGAGAAAATAAAATATAAAAGGGAAAAAAAAAGATAAACCAAATAAAATACTATAGAAGGATGATAAAGCAAATACAAAGCATCTATAAAATGGGTTAACAAAAAATAATAATAATTAAACTAAAGCTACTTCATGGACATACTCACCACCGAATGATGACGTTGAACCACCAAAAGATGGAGTAGAAGATGCTCCAAAGGCAGGAACTGAACATGCAAACACGGGGGATGATGAGGCGCCAAAAGTTGTGGTTGATGAAAATGGGGAAGATGATTGGGGTTGGACCAAACACCCCAGTTGACGTGCCTCCAAATACGGAACTCCCTGTTGAACCAAAACGTGTTGTTGTACCCAATGGTTTGGGAGCAAATGGATTGTTACTTGCATTATTGTTCTGCCCGAAGACTGATTGAGATTCAAATGTACTACTAGAAGACTGCCCAAATGCTGTCCAACCCAAAAAAAAAAAAAAACTTAGCAAATGCAAGTCGCACAGCATGCTTGACCAGTCCAAGAATTCTGAGAAGAAAACAAGTTCATATTCTAAGTAGTTGCAATCCTGCCACAAATGTCTGAGACATAAAAATAGCATCAGGTAACTAGAAAACTTAATTTAACTCAACTATAACCTATAAAGTAAGGGCAAATGACACAACTCGTGAACAATTAGAAGAAAAAAAAGAGAGTTAAAATATCAATACAGAAAAGATAATGTACAAAGCTTTCAAAAATTAAAAGAGCAAATAAGATTAAACTGCTAAAAAAACAATAATTTACTGCAAAAGATAAAGGTAAAAGAAAACACTTGCGATTAGTTGAACCGAACATTGTCACTTATTACTATTTCTTCTCCTCACTTCAAAATACTTACACAGAGTCTTGATTAGATTCCAACCTGAAACAAATGTCAAATACAAATCAAGGAACAAGAGAATCGGTCATTAGTTAAAAAAATAAAAAAAGAGAAGCAGAAACATAGAAAGAAAATGTTTACTAGGATCAAATTAAACGACATAGTTTCAATCACTGTCACTTTGCATAGACACAAATAAAATCAGAATAAGGAACCTTCGAAACAAAATTGAAGATGATCAGGCTAAAAATGAAATGCCAATAAAATCAGCATAGTTTCATTGAGAATAACGAACCAAAAATCGTAAAAAAGAAATTAAAATAAAACCGTAGCAGCAACCAAGCCATTACGTACATGAATTAGGACTAACCAAATACTCACCGTCGATCTGAATGGACGCTTACACTCTGGGCACAGAGATCGAAGGGTTTACACTTTCCATGCACAAAAGCAATTGACAAAAGCCCGCTCATTAACGTGAGAGATCACTTTATATTTGGGATTTGGCACTCCATCAGCAGCGTAGCGTTGTTTTTAAGTCCGCAACAAATACATAGCGTAGGCTAAGCAGTGCTTAGTAAGCAAGCATAGCGTTGATTTTAAGTCCGCTTTTTTATTATTATTATTATTATGATTTAGGATGGTACTATTTACTCTCTAAATTATATTATGGAAAAATAATTTTAAAATTTTAATTTTCACTCCACAAAATTTTTCAATTACTAAAATAGTCCTTAATAAAATTATATGCAATAAATATTTTATTTCTCTCTCTGTATTTATAAAATTATTTACCGAACTTAAATCATTATGCATATTTATATAATTAAACTTTTACATGCCTGGAAACAAATTAATGGTGTAGGAGTATTTTTGACATATAAAGTTAAATAATTTATTCAACATTCGTCATTACGATAGCATATGTCTGAATGATATGTTTGTTTTTTTAGTTTTTATTGTCGAACGGTAATTGACAAGTTGTTCTTTTTTTACAATCTTAAAACATCTTAAATCTAGTTTTTTCAAACTTAGGTCTTTGAAGTGTTATATATAATTGAAAGTTTGAATATTTATATATTTACATTGTTATCTAGTATGGTAATACTTACATGTTATAAATATTTATAAGGTAAGTATTTAACACATAAATAAAAATAAATTCTGAAAAATAATTTTAATAACATTATTTTTTAAATTTTGACATAATACTTTTACATTAAAAATTTGTTCTATAATAATAAATGAATTCATGTAAAATTGAATAGTGTATTTGATCTTTATTGAACCAAGTAAAAATTAAGAGCAAGAGAAAATTTAATATGACATGTAAATTATGTTCTAGTTTAATTAAAAAAATTGTTTTGGTTACAGAAAAAAAAATCAAAGGGTTATTAGGCTTTATACATAAGGAAATAAATATATTTAAGGAGGGGTATTTTTTAGAATAAAAAATTAGCTTTTCATTCATACATTTGATCATTTAGATGAAAGTTAGGAATTTTTTTTCTATTCATATGAAAATGTTTTATAGTAATACTTTAGATACAAAAATAAAAAAAAATCTTAAAATAAGTTAAATTAAGAATTCATGTATCAAAACAAATAAGTTAGTGTTATATTAGCCTTTTAAACTTTATTCAGAAATATTTAATAAATTTTCAGTGTTTAATTGGAAGATAAACACAACTAGAACAATTAAACGCTAAAACTCAAGGGATATTTAATAGATTTTTAGTTTTAAATTAAAATTTCCACAATAATCTTAGTATTTTAATAAAAAAAGCAGCTTGGTATTTGATAAATTATATTTTACAGTTACTGTGAGTTGAAAAATAGAGTACCTGGTTTAGTAAATTTCACTACTAAAGTGTTGTTTTATTATATAATAACTAAAATAAACATGAGTTGAAATTGTCTTTCATGTATATGTATTAGGGTTTATGAAAAATAAAACATACTTTTCTTTTTATTAAAATATTAAGATTATCATGGGAACTTTAAAAAAGTACGGTACCTTAACTAATAAGCCATTTATAAAAAGTATTTCCTACACGTTCTTAATGACTGATGTTAAAATGAAGAAACCTATGAAATAAGTAACTTTTTAAAAAATTTACCAAAAATCTTTTTTTTTTTCTAAACTTATGACATAAGTTGCTTATCGTGTTTCAATCCCAAATACGTTTTTATCAATTTCAATAATTAGTCAAAAAATAAAAAACCCATTACTTTGAAAGTGGTTTGTTTATTTTTAAATACAATCAACAAAACAAATGTTCAAATTATTTCTTTCACAAAAAATTATTGGGGAATAGAGGAGGCCTTCTCACTAATTTGAGAATATTGTATTTAATACAAAATTCTCAAACGCCTTTGTTTCTGACTTCACTTAACAAAAATTTTCTCTCAGAAAATGTGAGTACGTATACCTTCAAATAAACATAAGTAAATGAATACAATTAAAATTTTCATCCTGTTGAGTTGCATCTTTTTCAAATAAACATAAGGAAACAAAGTTACAAATCATGAATATAGCAAGAAAGTCAATTTGTGTGACAGATATTAATATATAATATATATGTCAAATTTTTTTTTCATAAGATTAATAATTTACAGATAGTAACTAACATGCCAAAATAATATATGAATCATGTCTCCTTAGAGAGATCAAGCTAACAGGGATAACCAAGTGAACGATGTCTCATTACATTTGTTAACTAATTATTAATTATTTTCACAATCAGCTAGCTGGGTTGAATTACTAAATAATTAATAGAATGACGAGCTGCAACTTGCCGTGTGTACAGAAAAGGACTTTGAGATTTTCCCCTCTTGATAATTCTCGATGCAAAATGGCGCACAATATTTCATCCTCACTCAGATACAAAGTCGATGCATTCACTATACTCGCAATATTTGTGCTTTGCTCTCTGTGTGTGTGTGGTAGGTTCAAGAGACATTTTTAAATATAAGTTTAAACATAATTTTTCAACCATCAGTAAAGATTAAAATAAAGAGTCAAAATTAGATGATATGAGTTTTTAATTTTATTAATATCTTTCTTTCTCATCTCTTTAATGTTTAATTCTCTTTCTTCTTTTATTTAAGACTTTTTTTTTCCTCTCAAGTATCCTATAAATGATTGTAAATGGAATAATGAAAACAATCAAAATTAATTTATGTAGCTTACATAATCTTTTTGTAATTATAAACAAGCCCATTTTAATTACCCAGAAGCACTTGTCCTTCTTCTACATGCAGTACTTTTTCTTCAATTAGTGGCCGTGCTGACGAAGATTCCATTTTTCTCAATCTTCTTCAACTGCATCATTATTTATTTATGTATGCTTCATGATGAAATGATCAGATTCATATCAATGTTTATTTTTATTTTTTTGGCATCATATGACTTTTTTTTTCGCTTTGTGTTTGTGTATAAACTTTTACTTATTCCATTTACAAATTATATAAGTAAATTAATTTAAAATATAAGGAAAAAGAACAATGTTGTTTCATAGGAAGTGATCGTGATTTTTGATTAAAACCTTTTACGAAGTTTATTGATGAAAGTTGTGCATATACGGCTTACTTGTAGTGTTGGCTCTGAAACTACAGATCGAAAATTGTATAAGTTTGTTCCATATATTGCTACTTTATTTCACTGTTTGTAAGTAAATTAATTTTGATGGTTTTAATTATTCTATTTAAAAATTTATAGGAGAGAGAAAAGAGAAAATCTTAAATAAAATAAGAAAGATAATTAAACATTAAAGAGAGGAGGGAGAAATATATTAATGAAATTATTAACTCAGTCACCTAATCTTATCCCTTCATTTCGATGTAATCCAATGGCTGAAAAATTACGCTTAAACTTGTGTTTAAAAATGTCTCTTGAACCTACCCCGTGTATATATATATATATATATATATATATATATATATATATATATAGGATTGAGTCCGGGATTGTGAATATAATATATGCGTATAATCACTAACGCTAGCGATGGTGAAATTAGTACTTATATTACCACAATAAACAAATTCTAAGCAAACCCGGTGAGACTTGAAAAAAATGCAGCATTACCTAGCTTGGCCCTGAGCATGCTTCTTTAAATATAAACCGGTTTCCAAGAAAAAATAAATAAATAAATAAATAAAATAATAATAAAAATTCCAAAATGGTCTCTTTCAAAGGATTTTATTTTTTATTTTTTGCTTACTAAAATTGGACCGGTAGTGAAAATTGTTTCATTTGGAAGCAACGTCGCTTGATGGGCAACATTGTTCCATGGTTTCCAAATGGTTGATCCCCATTAAGCAATGTTGTTTCCAACAGAACAATTGAGTTTGCTTTAATTATCAGAGGCCAATGCAATTACAATAAGAAAATCCAAAATGCTCAATCAGCAGGATCTGCTGCTACAATTGCGTATGATGACTGAAAATTGGCCTGTTGAATTTCAGTAAATCAAAAAGATAATCCTCCAAAAGAAGGGTGTGTTTTAAGTTTACGTTAAATACATATTGACAACCAAATAACTCTTGAATTTTTTAGTACCACTCTTGGGTAGTTGTAAGTAGCATGACCCTTAATTTTAGATTATTAACTTTTTTTGTGTGTATTTAATTAGTGCTGCTGCCATAGGTCTGTAAATGTGCATGAGACATTTGTTTCTTTGGAAACTGGCAAACTGGTTTATATCTACAGAAGCACGCTGAGGAGCAGGTTGGGAAATGTTGCATTTTCACTGCTTATTCTATTAATTAAGGGTCCGTTTGGAATAGTTACGCTGCCACAGTGCAGCCACTCCACCCCCATATTCTAGGATATTCTAGGAGTTGAGCTGTGGCGGCGTATCTGGCTCAAACGGACCCTAAGAAGAGATTTCCTTGATATTTGTTTATCGTGGTAATATTGGTGTTACTTTCACCATTGTTAGCATTGGTTATTATATATATAATTACTTATATACATACACTGACAATTCCAGACTCATTTTCATGAGGCATATTCCAGACCCGATCCCTTAACGCATGAACGCATCATCTAAAATTGATCAGCAGATAATTGATTAATTTCTCAATTGTACGTAATTCCTTTTTAAGTTAAAAGAAAAATATATTATAGATAAATGAATTTACAAGAATGAAGAGCCATATTGACATTATCCCAGTTAGTCCCAGCGTGCAACTTTACCCACACCACACACTAATTCATTTGATTATATATAGGAAATGTTTACGATAATACTTCAAAATAAATAAACGATAGACCTCAAAAATTTTAAAAAGTTAACGCAAAAAAAAAAAAATTTCATATCACATTATTTTAAATTCGTTTTTACGCTTGAATATTGTTCAATATTCATTCATTGCTGTAGCTAATTTCACTAACTTCGATTTGTCACTATCACAAACCAGTAAGAAATTAATATGCAATCACATATATTTAGTAGAAGGATGATCCGCAAAATCCTGTATAGAAGAATAAAGAATATAACTTTAGTACCAAATCAGAATTGAAAAAGAGCAAAAATAAAATATTGAAATTATTTGAACTCATTTTCAGAATACACTTGGACATCAAAATAGTGGGGCTATCTCATAACGGTTATAAGCGTGAGGAAAATCCTCGACTTTTTAGCTAACTTTTAAGGCTGCGAGGGGCCCAAGATACTCCAAAAACAAATCAAAATAACCTAGCACATTGACATCAGTCAGTAGTTTCAAAATAATCGAGAAAAAAGATCTAAAATCTAGTAAAAAAACTTAAAACAGAAATTGTTTTCGGAAAACTCTTGAACGAAAATAAATAAAAACGCTTCTCCAAAAGCATTGACAGCAGTTGTAAAATAATCAGAGGGAAAAAAATTCAAAAATCTAGAAGAAAACTGAAAACGAAAATTGTTTTTCGACAACGCTGTTGGAAATTCGACAGTGCAGCAGACACGCAACCAAAGTGAAATTAAGAAGTAATGATTACACAGGGACACTAAAATTTACGTGGTTCGACTTTTAACCTACATTTACGGGCGAAGACAAAAGAAAATATTTTACTAATGAAAATGAGTTATAAGTATTGGAGTATTTTGTCTCACAATCCAAAACCTCAATACACCCAAACTCTCAAAAAACTAGAACTAGAGCTCAAAGCTCTCAACATGCTCAACTTACACCTCTTGGCATCCTCACTTGAATTAGAGAAAATGGGATGAATGGAGAGGGCAAATGAGGCTTCTATTTATAGGCCAAGCCATGCCCAAAAATCAACAATAGTGGGTATTAAAATAATATAAATTTCTACTCAACTTTTCTACTTTGGTGCTAAAGTCAAAAGTTGATTCCTTCCACTTACCTTTATTTCCCAATTACTTAACAACTTTATGCCAAGAGTCAAAAAGTTGTATGCTAGCCACATGCAATTGTTAGCCACGTGCATGCACATGTTCAACAATTCTCCTACTTGAAGACTTGATTGAGAACCAATCATGTCTCCACACAATCCTTTATTCTTTGCCATTATTATGTTGCTTACGTCTCTGCTAGGCCACAAGAGGATTTACCCCATAAAAACTTGTTAGCATTGATTGGCATGGGTAAAACAACTTATATGTTCCCCTTGGTATGGATTTTCTGTAAATCCACACTTCCGTCATCCACTACTTCTCGTACGAAGTGGTATTCTACCCCTATGTGCTTTGTCCTGGAATGAAATGTTGGATTCCTTGCAATGTGCAAGGCGCTCTGACTGTCACAAAATACAAGAATTTTCCCTTGTCTATGCCCGAGCTCCTTTAATAACCTTTGTATCTAAATAGCTTCCTTGCAAGCTTGTGTAGTTGCCATGTATTTTGCTTCTGTCGTAGATAAAGCCACAACATTCTGTAGTTTCGAAACCCAGCTTACAGCTCCTCCTGCAAGTGTAAACATATAACTAGTAGTGGATTTCCTTTTACTAAGGTCTCCTGCAAAATTTGAATTCATGTAGCCCCTGACAGTAAACTTTGATCCTCCATAACATAATGCAACATCCGAGGATCCTCTAATGTATCTCAGAATCCTATTCACAATTTGCCAATGCTCTCCACCAGAATTCACCATATACCTACTGACCACTCTCACTGCTTGTGTAATATATGGTCTAGTGCATATCATAGCGAACATCACACTTCTTAGTGCTGATGCATACGGTACTCGAGACACCTCTTTCCTCTCTGCTTCATTGCTAGGACACATACTTGATGAGAACTTGAAATTAACAGGAAGTGGGGTAGAAATTGGCTTACAACCTTGTATGTTCAAGTGTCGCAAGATTTTCTTCAAGTAATTCTTCTTAGAAAACCAAATATTTCTATTATTTCAGGCTCAGTGAATTTGCATCCCTAGAATCTTGTTTGCTGGTCCCAAGTCCTTCATTTCAAACTCCCTAACCAATTGTACCTTTAATTATTAGACTCAATCTTTGTTGGGGCCTGTTACCAACATGTCATCCACATACAACTGGAAAATGATAAAATCAATATCCTCTAACTTCTTGTAGTATGCACAATGGTCTAAATTGAGTTTGTTATATCCAAGGCTCATGATTAAGGAATCAAATCTCTTATACCAACACCTTGATGCTTGTTTCAAATCATATAGAGATTTGTTCAACCTGCAAATCAAGTTCTCATTGCCTGTTTCAGCAAAACCTTCTGGTTAGAGCATATAAGTCTCTTCTTTAAGTTCTCTATGAAGAAATGCTTTTTTCACATCTAACTGCTCCAGAAATAGGTCAAATATAGCACACATTGTCAGGACTATTTTGATTGTTGTGAGTTGAACTACCGAAGAAAATATCTCGTTGAAGTCAATCTTGCTCGATACCTCTCTACTTGATCATTACCATCACACTTGATCTTGTAGACTCATTTGTTACCAATGACTTTTCTACCATATGGTAGTGATACAAGTTCCCATGTTTTATTCTTATGCAGAGATTCAATTTCTTCTCGTATTGCTATCATCCACAAAGACCCATCTGAGTTGTTTAAAGCTTCATAGAAAGTTGATGGCTCTCTATCATCTGTTAAAAGATAGTATGCAATAATGATCTTTGTAATATTTTCCGAGTGCCACATTGGTGGTCGTGTTTCTCAAGTTGACCGATGAACTTCTGTAGCCTCAGACTCGACCGTTTCTTATTCCTCGTGCTCTAGTGCTGCTTCAGAAGAATCTTAATCTTCTTTTTTCTGGATTATTTTCCACATATATTGGTATAGTTTTGACTTTTCTTTCACAGTACTGTCATCCCCATATTTCCTTTGTAGTTGATCTTTTACAAAGATAACATCCCTACTGATGACAATCTTGTGGGCAATAGGATCCCACAGACGATACCTCTTTACTTTATCAGCATACTTCAAGAAGATATATCTCCTGAATTTTAGATTCAGCTTTGTTCTTTCTTGGACATTGTACATCACGTACACAGGACATCTAAATGCATGTAAATGAGAGTAATAAGCTGGCTTCCTAGTCCACATCTCTATTTGTGTCTTCAACCCAATCGCTGTAGATGCCGATCGGTTCACTACATAACAGGCGGTCCTGGCTGTTTCTGCCTAAAATGAGTTTGGTAAACTAGCAGTCTTCAACATGCCTCTTATTTTTTCTGTAAGAGTTCTGTTCATCCGTTCTGCCACTCTATTCTATTGAGGAGTGTATGCCACTGTAAACTACCTTTAAATGCCTTCTTACTTACAGTATGCAAGAAACTCACCATTTGTATACTCTCCATCATTATTTATCCCCAAAAACTTGATCCTTTTTCCGGATTCAAGTTCTACCTGCGCTTTGTACTCCTTGAATATTAAAAATGCATATGACTTTTTCTTGATTGAATACACCCAACATTTCCTGAAATAATCATCAATAAAAGTCACAATGTACTTTGTACCTCCCAAGCACTTATCTGGCGATTCTCAAATATCAGCATAAACCAAGACTAGAATGCATTTACTTCTGGCGTTAGATCTGCTGAACTTCAATCTATGCTGTTTACTTATAACACAATACTCGCAAAACGGTAAGTTCACTGATTTGAGCCCCGAAAGCAATTTTTGCCCAGAGAGAATTTTCAAACCTTGTTTCGACATGTAGCCAAGTTTGAGATACCACATCATCGTCGATTGTTCTCCATTTGACGTGACGCACGCATCAGCTTCATACTGTGTTTCCCCTTTAAGCATGAATATATTTACACTGATCTTTTTCACCTTCATCAGTACAAGCGCACCTCTGACAATCTTCTTGATTCTATTTTCACATGAGTTTTGCAGCCAAGACTTATCTATTTGTCCTAAAGATAACAAATTTTTCTTCAAGCCTTTAAGATGTCGTACCTCCTGAATAGTGCAAACTGTACCATCAAATATTTTTTTTTGACAGTACCAACACCAGCGATCTCTAAGGCATGATCATCACCCATATATACAAATTCTCCCGAGATAAGTTCATATTTGTGGAATCATTCTCTTCCAGAGGTCATGTACCAGATAACTCATGAGTCTATAAGCCAAACGTCATATAGTTGTTTTCTGCCTTTTGCAACCATTCTTGCCTCACTGTATAAAATATCACCATCATCTAAGGTACTTGCTACAAATCCCTGAGCATTTGATGACTCAGGATCTTAACCCTCTCTTCTCTTTTAGTTATTCTAACACTCTTTCTTGACATGCCCCATTTTGCCACATTTGTAGCATATGATCTTCTTTTTACTTCTTGAGTTTGATATACTATGATTGTGACTCCCATTGGGACCACGTTCTACTGATCTCCTTCTCACCATCAGTAGCACTTCCGCTTGCTACGAATTTGCTTACCTGTCTTCCTTATTCTTGCACTTACTCTTTTCTTCTAATACAGAGGCTGCAACATCATTGAAGACTAGGTACTCCGTGAGGATATTGTTCGTCAGGTTGATGATGAGTTGATCATATGAGTCAGGTAGACTTTGAAGTAGAAGTTATGCACGTTCAATTTCCTCTATTTTATGCCTTAACATCGTAAGTTGTGAAAATAGAGTTTTCAGAGTGCTGATATGGTTAGTCACCGTTGTGGTTTCTGCCATTTGAAGAGTATATAGTCTCCTCTTCAAGAAGATATTGTTATGTAGTAACTTGACCTTGTACAATTTTGTTAAAGTATCCCAAATACTCTTTGTTGTCTTTTCTTCTGCCACATTGGATAGCACCCTATCTGCAAGTGCCAGGTGTAGATCAGCAATTGCATTGCCATCCATCTCATTCCACTTATCATCAATGATTTCTGCATGCCTTTCTCCAATTGCTTCTAAGCAATTATTCTTCCTCAAGATTGCCCGCATCTTTATTTTTCACAAAGAGAAATTGCTTCTGTTGAACTTTGCAATCTCAAACTTTGCTGCCATTTTATAAATATCGTACACAAGTTAGTGTACCCCATTGAATAGTTAAGAGTAATCACACATGTGAAAATGCACACCAGAAAAGTTCATAGAAAAGACTAAAGGGGTCACAGTGGTCCCATTTAAAATCCAAACTCCTTAGCTCTTATTGCCTTTGTGACAAAAATTTCCTAGACATGTACAAGCCCACACAATTACTTCTATTCACACCACTATTCCCTGCTTTGTACCGCAGATTTCTTGGATCGCTTTCTCCGTTTCACGTGAATAATATGCAACAATATTTTAGGTCAATATTGTAGTGAGATGAGGACTGAAGGTTAGGGTTTACAGAGAGGATAAGAATTTTGAGGAGATGAGGATAAGATTGCTATTTGCACCACTAATTTTATTTATGTTATCCCTAAACGGCAACGTTTGAACTAAGTAAAAATAAATTTTGACGAATGAGTTTTCATTGAGGTTGTTTTTCCCGCGCTTAAATGAAACCTAATTCTTTAAAATTATTTTAATATATAATTAACTCAATAATACAACATTAGTCATTTATAAATAATTAGCAACACAACCTATTTATCAATTATAAGAATACGTTATAGTAAATTTATTTTAGTTTAATTAAAAATGTAACTACATTCAAAAAGTTAAAAAAAAAGTACCATCATGATTATTTTAGATCAAAAAATTCTTTTGGTAAAAACCATTGCCTACAATTCAAGAGCACTCATGTTGTATCACCAAGAATCAATAACTAATTTTGCAGATATCCATAATGCTTAGTTCCTCTATAGAGTTGTGTGGTTGGCCTTCTAGATGAACATATTCTCCTAGAGAATCCTTTAATTTTCTATGTACTCTCTCTCTCTCTCTGATGATGGGATGTTTGAAAGAATAGAAAAATATGCGTGACCTAAGGACCACGACCACTTATATAGATAATTTTTCTTGTTATCTGCCGATATACATATTTCAGCCCATTATAAAAATAGAAATTACCCTTAAGTTTCGACATATTAAAAGCTCACACTCTATCAAATACATTAAAGCTTATATTATCTAAAACTTTAATAGATCACTTTTAATTGGACTTAACCCTATATGACAGTCCACAATACATAATTATTCACATATAAGCTGAACGTTGAATTAAGAATCCAACAATGCTAGATTAAAACTCCAACAATCTCCCACTTAGGTTTTATGTATAACCTTATAATTATACTTCGTAAAAGTAACTCTATGATCTCAATCTTACTATCATTACTGAAATGTATCCATAACCAATTCGGTCAATCATACCAACGTAGGATCAAAGCAACCTTTGTTACACCTATCATAACTCGACCCATCAATGGTCACTATACCAATACAACTGAATGACATGGATCATGATATGTAAGTGTAGCATGGAAATTTCATGCAATGTGATCTTGTCATGCCTATTTCCAACATGTCTATTTTAAACCTTTGTTAAACCAAACCATATTAAAATCCAAGTGTGAATAAATCAAAACTTTATTCTATAGAAAATAATCTTAAATATCCATAAACCGAAATAACTAAAAAATATTTATATTATAAGAGTATATAAAATCACAAAACTTCTACTAAAACTGAATTCCTTTAATGATATGATACCCATATGAGCAGTGTGCTCATGATGCATTTTAGGTGGCAATCCCTTAGTAAATGGATCCACAATCATGGAGTTTGTGTTAATGTGCTCTATAGACAATTGTCCACTCTAAACTCTTTATTTAACAACTAAGAACATGATGTTTCAATACTTTAACTTCGCCAAGCTCCTATTGTTATTGGAATATAGCACTACTAACTTGTTGTCATAAAATAATTTAAGTGATCTATCAACACCATCTATTATATGCAGCCTCGTGACAAAAATTTCATAGTTATATTCTGTGTTTAGATGCCTCATAACATTCTATTAAATCTGCTGCCATCATAGAAGAGTATATAAGAGACTGTTTAGTATTTTTCCAGGAGACAACACCCTTAACTACCAGATAGTTGTAACCTAAAGTAGATTTTATATATCTGGTCATGTAACGAAATCAGAGCCAGTATACCCAACGATATCAAACTAATTCAACCTTCGATATGTGAGTATGTAGCCTTTTATTCTCTATAAACATCGTAAGAACTGTTTGGGTGATTTCTAATGGTCGAATTACTTACATAATTGTCCAACACCCCAATAATGTACACAATATCCGATCACGTACAAATTTCAATATATATCAGACTTTTTACTACTGATGCATAGAGAATCTTCTGTATTTCTTTCTTCTCAAAATCATTCTTAAGAAACTGATTAAGACTAAACTTGTCTCTCGTAGTAATAGGGGCATCACTTTATTTATAATTTTGCATGTCATATCGATTGAGAACCGTTTCGATATAGCTCTTTTGTGATAATCCAAGAATACTTTGGAAGCAATCCCAGTATATATGTATGCCTAATAAAAAAAGGGCATAACTAATTAAAGTCTTTCTTTTTAAATTTCTTAGTTAGAAATCTCTTAATGCCATGCAATAAGCTTATATCATTATTGGCAAGCAAAATTTCATCGACATATAAAATCAGAAAAATATATTTGCTCCCATAGAACTTATAGTATATACAATCATCAAGCAAATTCATCTCAAAACCGAATGAGATGATCGCTTGATGAAATTTGAAATACTATTGTCGAGATGCTTGCTTGAGCCTATAAATGAATTTATTAAGTTTACAAACTATATTCTTTAGGTCTCTAGACACAAAGTTTTCAAGCTGCACTAGATGGATCGTCTTATCAATGTCACTATTGAGAAACGTTGTCTTAACATCCATATGATGTAACTTAAGATTAAAATGCGCCTCCAATGCCATTATAAGAGTCTTTCAAAGAAACCAGAAAGAAAGTCTCTTTATAGTCGATGTCTTCTTTCTGTGTAAAGCCCTTTGCGATAAGATATGCCTTGTACTTCTCTATATTGTCTTTCTAATCCCTTTTAGTTTTAAATATCCATTTGCAACTAATAGATTTCATACCTTCTAGCAATGGGACAAGATCCCATATGTCATTATCCTTTATGGACTTCATCTTCTCACTTATTGCATCAATCCACCTCTTAGAGTTAGAAATTTTCAAGGTTTGACTGAAATTGATTAGACCATTTTCCATTACACCGATGTCTACCTTATGTTCTTGGAGAAATATAATGAAGTCATTTAACACTGCATTTCTCCTTTATTTAGTGGATCTCTTTAATAGTATAGGTTCTTGAGGTGGTAGAATTTATTCTTTTAGAACAACTTCTTGTGTAGAGGGATCTTCAACACTGTCTTGATTTGTAGTTTCTTGAATAAAGTCAGGAATGAGACTGTGATCAATACTAATAACAGCTATGAAAATATCAATATTCATCTTCAAAGATAAAGTCCCTAACCATATCTCCCCCAGTAAAATTGACATCCTCAAGGAACTGAGCATTTCCTGACTAAAAAATTGACTTAGTTGTGGGATTATAAAACTTATGCTCCCTGGATGTTTCAGAGTATCCAATAAAATAACAATTCACCGTTGTTTTTTTTTCTCATTAGGCCTATAAGGCCTTTCCTCAGTAAGAAATCCTCAGAAATGCAAGTGTTTTAGACTAGAATTCTTACCTGTCCAAAGTTTTTAAGGGGTTTTGGCAATGGCTTTAATTGAAACCCCTATTAAGAATATAAGCTACAATATTAAATGCTTCTCCTTAGAGTGATTTTAATAAGGCAAAATGACAAATCATACTCCTCACCATGTCCTTAAGTGTCATGTTTCATCTTTCAGCAAAACCATCTATAGTGGAATCTCATAGTTTACTGTAGGACGATACTGCATTCCTCTAGGAACTTAATAAACAATACTGGATGTTATTCACCTGAATCGTCATATTTGCTATAATATTCACCATTAGGGTCAAATATGACGCTTTTGATTCTTTGCTGAGTTATTTCTCAACTTCAGCCTTAAAAGTTTTGAACATATCCAAGGACTGTGACTTTTCATGGAAGAGATATATATAGCCATATTTAGAAGAGTCGTCTATGAACGTCATAAATTATTGTTGACCAGTCCAAGCAATCACAGGGAATAGCCCATAAATATCCCTATATATGAGTTGTAAGACATCTAAAGTCTTGTTAGCTTCAAATCTCCTTTTATTGGTTTGTTTTCCCTTGATACAGTTAACACAAATATCAAAATTTATAAAACCTAAAGGGTCGAGAATTTCATCTGACACAAGTCTCTCTATTTTCTGTCTGGAGATATGACCCAATCTCTTGTATCATAACGTAGATGATTCTCATTGGTTAATTTTCTCTTTAAACTTTATATACTTAATTACAGAAATTCATTAAATAAAGCAATTGTATCAAGTATATAAAGATTATCATCGCCTAACAAATAACCGGAACCAACCAATTTTGAATTATAGAACAAACTGAATTCTTTGTTTCTAAATGAACAAGAGTAACCAGATTTGTCCAAAGCGGAAATGAAAATCAAATTTCTTCTACAAGATGGAACAACAAATATTTCATGAAGATCCAAATAAAATTTACTTTTAAATAATGATCTCAATTTTCCAATTGCTTAAACTTAAACCTTCTTGCCATCACCCACATAGATTTATCTTTCACCATCATTGGGCTTTTTACAATTCAAGCAACCTTGTATAAACACACTGTTGTGAGATGCTACACCAGAATCTATCCATAACATGTGTCTTGGTACCAAATTTAAGTTAACCATAAAACGAACTAAACATGCCCTTTACTTTCGCAAAAGAAACAACTAATACTTTATCGGATCATCCGATTTCTTTTGTTGTTTCTTTTAAGATGCTATATTTGCAGCTTTCTTATCTCTTTCTTTTACTTGCCCTTGTCCTTCCCCTTATATCTTATTAAAGTTAGATTTATAAAAAACGTACTAATTTTTGCCTTTTCATTATTGACAAACCTCTTTTCAATTTTTGCAAAGAACTCTTTAGTAATAGTTATCTCTTTAGACATAGAGTCCCTAAATGCTTTTGGAATGACCTTCTTCATTATTATGATACACATGCTATTTAATCTCTCTCACATTTTTATTTCCTTTTTATTATTAGGGGGTACTCTCATCCATAAGAGGTGGGGGAGAATTAACCCTTAATGCAAGGTCAAGATCCATGACTGCGAGAACTATTAAGAGGTTTTCTTACCATTACTTGAAGTTAGTGTCATTTAGCATAGGAATAGAATTAATATTCGCAGTAATATTAGCAGCAGACATAACTGAACAGAGAACAACAAACAAACAAACAAACAGACAAAACAAGCTCTTATTAGTTCCAAAACAAAATAAATTCAAATAATGGTAAACCCTATCTTAAGATACTAGAAACTCCATTAATATTCTATTTTTGGATAAAATATTAACTTGTAAGTGATATCTTGGTGTAATAATTAAACACTAATAATAAAAATATATCAAACAATAAATATTTCTTCAAGCCGAATTATTGCTCACATGTAAAACTAAATAATCATCACCCATTTATTATCACAGGTGCACATGCAATTCTATCAAATATAGACATTCCTTTGGGCTGATTAATATTCATAAAAATTACACACACAAAATCATTTATATTTCAAATAAAATAATTTCTACAAGAGAGGTCACTTTGATGACATGTTGTTTCAATTAATTGATCTCAAATAATCCTAAAAATATAATTCTTAAAAAATAAAAAAATTTGGTCAAAGTTTAGTCAATGGTCAACCATTGATCGGTTTAGGATTGGACCGGTTTGGGTTTGACCCGAATCGAATCCTAAACCAGCCCACAAATCAAACTCTAACCCTTATTTATTTATTTATTTTTATCTTCATGGGCTAAATCTTAACTATACATTTTAATTTAGGAAGCCCAATCTCTATTGGATCCAAAACTATGTTTCATTGAGCGGAAACAAATTTAGGACTTAAATGTGAAACTACTTAATCATTTAGTCTAAAAATAAATTTCTTTAGTATCTCAGGGACCTCCAAGATATAAACCACGAAGCCCTAATTATATCTTTTTCTTTTCTCCTTGTTTTATGCAGCAACCATTGTACCGCTCCTTCTTCCCCATGGCCACCGCTTTTAAGTTGTGTGTTGTGGCATGTTTACTAGCGTGGCCTAACAGTCGCGCCTAGGTCATTCATTTTTTTTCCTTTATTTCTCTTTTTTTTTGTTTTACTTGATGGCCGCCGCTTTTCCACATACTGTCGCAGCATGGTGGTCATGGTGATGCGGCCCAGCCAGCAACCTCAGTGTCGATGGCTGTCATTGCTGTCGACCACAAAGCCTTGAATCCATATTTTTTTAAATCTATAAATTTGAATTTTCAAAAAAAGAAAAAATTCTTAAATTCCAGAAAAATAGCAACGATTTGTTCTCAAATTCAATAATTTTAATAATTTTGGTATTATTAAATTTAAAAACACTAAAGATTTAATTATTAATCCAAAATAAATTCAATTCTCAATGATTCAACATGAAGAGGCTCTGACACCATTTGTTAGAAAAAAAATTCTTTGGTGAAAACTATTAACTATAATTCAGAAACATTCATGTTGCGTTGCCAATAATTAATAACTAATTTATGCAGAAACGTACTTGAATTCGTAATGCTAAATTCTTCTCTAGAGTTGTGTGATTGATCATCCACATCAACATGTTTTTCAAGAGAATTTTTTAATTTTCTTTATGCTCTCTCTGGTGATGGGATGTCAGAATGAATAAAAAAATATGTGTGACCTGGGGACCATGACTACTTATATAGACAATTTTTCTTGTTGTCTTTGTTGAGTGTTAGAAAATATATATTTATAAAGGAGAAAATTTTTATTTTACACTTCAAGTTTTACTAACACCCTTACTTTTATGTATTTAACCTTCTTGTGATTTAATTATGTGTGTTTTATTTTAATTAGGTATTTTAAGTATTTTAGGGGCACTATAGTCATTTCACAATGAACAAGAGATCAGATGGCAAAACGGACATCACTTTTGAACTCAGGACGGTCGAAAACCTTAGGAGGAGCATAAAAGAAAAAAATGACACTGTTCACATGTACGGTACTGTCTATGTTACTGTTCACGACACTGTTCACATAGACGGATCGATGACGTGGCATTGACCGATGATGTGGCATTGACTGATGAGGTGTCACGATGCTGTTGGGCTAAAATTCTTACGCACTGTTGATTGGTGACGTGGCAGCATATTAGTGGACTAAAAATCGCGCGTACGGTACATGCATTATACATGATTATTTTCAACTAAACCACGTTACTGTTCAAGCCGGGTCAAACCATATTACTGTTCAAACCACGTACTGTTGACTGATGACGTGGAGCAATCCTGAGCGTCCAAACAGTTTTTAATCTGATAGCCATGATTTACTCAATGTATCTATAAAAAGGGGGTCTCTCCCTCCTAATTTGATATCTCTGAATCCATTTTTGTACTCTATTTTCTGTAATTCCTTCTCCATCTTGTATTCTCTACGTATTTTAATAAATTCTCTTTTTACTCCTAGTTTAATTATGAGTAGCTAATTTTCTTTCAAGCTTGGGTTGAAGGTAAAGTCTCAGCATGTATCATGGGCTTTATTTGATAAATTTATTTTCTCTTCCCCTCTAGTTTTTGTGGATGTTTTGACTTCTCGTCGATAAAAAATAATAATCTTATTTAGATACCGTCTTAGTTTCACCGGCTCTCTAGTACAAGATTATTATTATTTGGCACGATAAGCTTTTAGCACCATATTGATTAGAGTGTGGTTCATGAGGTGTAGATTCCCCCCTCATGATTTAATTGGCATTAATAAGGAATATTTAGCCCATGGTGGATGTTGATACGGATCCAGATGTCCAAGTACGTCAATTTAATAAATTTCTCCTCAATTTATTCTTGCCATTTTAATTCGAATTTTAGGATAATTCAATCACTTTCACCACAAATCCAACCATCCCCATTTAGAAAATTAATTCTACACACAATTAAAATCCACATTCTCGTGGGATCGACACTTGTCACCATTGATCTATTTTACAATAGATTCATGCACTTACGAGTTAAATAAAATTTGCACAATAAGTTTTTGGCGCCGTTGCCGGGGAGGTAAGTCGTTTTAATTCGTAAAATTAATTTTTGTGAATAATTTTTTTATTTGTTTTCTTGTATTTTTTTCTTATTAAAAAAGAAAAAAAAGTAAATCTGTATTTAAAGGTAATAATTTCTTTTCTTTCTCTATTCTTTACAATTTTGCAATTTAGTTTTTAAGATATTTTTCTTTGTAATTTTTTTATTAATTTATTTTCACGTATTTTTTAGTGTGTTTTTATAGTAAGGTTGTAATATCACAATAAGGTTAGTATCGTAATTTCTCCCTCTTCTTTATTTTTATTTGTTTTGTTCTTATCTTTATCTTTATTTTATTTATTTTGTATGCATGGTCGAAGGTCATTATTACCTAATCTTGAACCTATAAACCTTGAACTTGAGAAAACACTTCGCACACACAAATAAGTTAAAAATAAAATGGATTTGCAACCACAGGAAAGACCATTTAAGGACTACTTTAGTCGTTGCTAGGAGTTTTGAATTAAAACCTAGTGTGCTAAATTGTCTTCCAACATTCTATGGCCTAGAAAATGAGGACCCATATAATCATTTGAATGATTTTCATGCTGTTTGTCAAACATTTAGATATGAGAATTTTTCAGATGATGATGTTAAGCTTAGACTATTCCCATTTTCTTTAAAGGATATAGCTCGTTCATGGCTCAATACATTATCTACTAATAGCATTTCATCATGGGAACAAATGGTAACAAAATTTTTGAATAAATATTTCCCTGTGCATAAAACCAATACTATTCGCAAGGAGATTTTAGAGTTTACCCAGAGAGAAGACGAGCAGTTTTTCGAAACATGGGAGCGATTCAATGGGCTACTCTTGAAGTGTCGACGTCATGGGTACGAGAAATGACACCAATGCCAATACTTTTTAGAGGGATTATTGCCGAATGTGCAAGAATGGCTAATGGCAACAAGTGGAGAAGAGCTAATGTCAAAAAGTGCATCAGAGATTTGAGAATTCTTCCAGCGACAAGCGGATAATTCCTAACAACGGAGTCGATCACTCAGAAATACTAGAAGAATTAAGGGAGTAAATGAGATTCACATTGGCGAGTTAAGTTCAGAAATTAAAGAAGTCAAGGAGATGGTTGAAGATCTCGCTCGACAAGTAGCATCGTTATCGACTGCTAAATCAACAGAGCTATATGACCATGACTCATGCTCAAATCAAGCCAATGCCATAGGTGTAATGAGAAAACCATCAAATTACAACCCATACTCCAACACATATAACCCTGGATGAAGAGACCACCATAATTTTTCATGGTCTCAGGGATTCCAACAGAATAAACCAGCAGCTCCAGCTTCACCAATGCAACCAATTCCTGAGTGTTCCTCAAGCCTCTCACCCACCATTTAGACTATACAATCAGAATCAGAACCATTCTCAACCTAGACCATGGGAGGATGCATTCCAGAATTTCAGGAATGTTACTCACTCCACAATTGAGCAACAGAATCGCACCATTGATGGATTACGAAATGAGTTGAGAGTAGGCTTTAACTCAGAGGCCCAATCAGTTTTAAGCCTCGAGAATATGGTGGGACAACTTACTTTTTCAGTTCAGACCTTAGCAATGACTGTTGAGAAAGGTAAATTTCTAAGTCAACCAGTGCCTAATCCTAAAGGAGTACATGAAGTAAGTACCAGTTCACCACAGCAGCATGGAGAGGTCAAAGCAGTCATGACTTTGCGAAAAGGAAAAGAAGTCGACAACAAAGTGGAGATGCCGGTGACAAAAGAAAATTAAATTGTAACTGTGAATGTTGATGACTCACCATTGGAAGAGAAAGAAGAAACCAACCCACGAGAATATGTTCCCAAAGCTCCATTTCCTCATAGGTTAGCTAAAGGAAAGAAAGGAAAATCCACAGGTGAGATTCTTGAAATCTTCAAACATGTAAGTGTTAACATCCCTTTACTTAATGTTATAAAGCAAGTTCCATCTTATGCCAAGTTTCTTAAAGACATTTGTACTAAAAAGAGAAATATTCATGTTTAAAAGAAGGCATTTTTAACAGAAAATGTTAGTTCTATCCTCCAACATAAAATTCCTCTAAAATGCAAAGATCCAGGCTCCCCCACTATCTTATATAGTATAGGGAACCACACAATTGAGAATGCTTTGTTGGATTTAGAAGCAAGTGTAAATCTATTACTTTACTCAGTTTGCATGAAACTTGGACTGGGAGAATTACACCCAACTCCAGTGGTATTACAGTTTGCAGATCGGTCTACGAAAAAAGCTTGTGGTATTGTGGAGGACGTGCTTATCTAGGTAGACAAGTTTTAATTTCCTGTTGATTTCATTGTAATTGACACTTAACAAATACAGGATTCAAGGAAACACATCCCCATTATTCTAGGCCAACCTTTCTTGGCAACTGCGAATGCTCACATTCAATACAGGACTGGAAATATGCAGTTGTCCTTTGGCAACATGACTATAGAGCTAAACATCTTCAACATTGCCAAACAACCTCACAATGCAGATGATGGAATTATTGATGTGGATTTAATAGAAACATTAATTGACAATACTTTTGTTTTAAACCTTAGTGATGATCCTACAAATATATTTAACTCATTTTGGTTTGGATTTTGATATTGACAGATCGGTCGATGAGGTCAACGCCCTACTTGACTCAGCACCATCCATGGACACTAATAAATGGAAGTCAAGAGTTGAACAACTAGCACCATCAGAAAAGAAACTCATCCCATCATCAGAATCACCACCGAAACTCGAGCTCAAACCATTACCCAACACTTTAGAATATGCATTTTTAGGAGAAGAAAGTACTCTACCGGTAATCATCTCATCATCCCTAAATGACGAACAAAAAGGTACATTGTTGGATGTCTTAAAAGATCACAAAGGAGCATTAGGATGGACCATAGCAGACATTGAAGGTATAAACCCAATAGACTGCATGCATTACATTCACCTAGATGAAAATGCTAAACCTACTAGGAAAATGCAACGTCGGCTAAATCCTAACATAAAAGAAGTTGTTAGAACTGAAGTCCTTAAGCTATTAGACGCATGTATCATTTACCCAATTTCTGATAGTTCATGGGTCAGTCCTGTACAAGTTGTCCCCAAAAAGTTAGGAGCCACAGTAGTTACGAATGCTGATAATGAATTAATACCAACTAGAGTGACTACAGGATGGCGTGTATGCATTGATTATAGAAAGTTAAATTCTGTCACATGTAAAGACCATTTTCCTTTACCATTTATCGATCAAATGCTTGATAGATTGGCAGGCCATGAATTTTATTGCTTTTTAGATGGCTACTCATGATATAATCAGATTCCTATAGCACCAAAAGATCAAGAGAAAACCACTTTCACTTGCCCTTTTGGTACTTTTGCATATAGGAGGATGCCATTTGGATTATGTAATGCACCTGCCATATTTCAACGATGCATGTTAAGCATTTTTTCTGATATGGTTGAATGATTATTTGAAGTCTTTATGGATGACTTTTCTGTCTTTGGTGATTCATTTGATCAATGTTTACATCATCTAACACTAGTTCTGCAGAGATGTATCAAAAAGAATTTGGTCTTAAATTGGGAGAAGTGTCATTTTATGATAAAATAAGGTATTGTTTTCGGTCACATCATTTCGAGTAAAGGCATTGAGGTTGACAAAGCCAAGGTGGATCTCATTTCTAATCTTCCTCCACCCAAAACAATAAGAGAAATAAGATCTTTCCTTAGGCATGTTGGTTTTTATAGACGTTTCATTAAAGATTTTAGCAAAGTTTCTAGACCCTTATACAATCTACTTGCTAAGGATGTACCTTTTGTCTTTAATGATTCATGTCTTATGGAATTTGAAAAATTAAAGCAGTTGTTGACATCAGCACCCATCGTTCAGCCCCAAAACTAGAGCTTACAATTGAACTCATGTGTGATACATCTGATTATGCAGTAGGAGCAGTGTTAGGACAAAGAGTTGATCGAATTCCCCATGTTATTTACTATGCTAGTATGACATTCAATGATGCACAGTTGAACTATTCAACTATTGAAAAAGAAATGCTAGCAGTAGTGTTTGCATGAGAAAAATTTCGATCTTATCTCATTGGTTGTAAAATAATTATATTTACAGATCATGCTGCTCTTAAATATCTTTTCACAATGAAAGATACAAAAGATAGACTAATTCGTTAGGTGTTACTTTTGTAGGAGTTTGACTGGGAATTTAAAGATAAGAAAGGCACAGAGAATGTTATAGCTAACTATCTTTCTCGTCTCCATTTTGACACAATTATGGAATCATTACCATTGAATGAGTCATTTCCAGATGAACAATTGATGAGTGTGGAAGTATTACCATGGTATGCCGACATCATGAATTATCTTGTTACAGGTCAACTTCCAGAGCATTGGACCAAGCAAGACAAGGCTAAACTCTTTGCAGAAATAAAGAATTTCTTTTAGGATGACCCGTATTTGTTCAAGTATTGTGCAGATCAAATTGTTAGACGATGTGTCCCAGAAAATGAAATTCAGAATATCCTTTCATTCTACCATGAACAAGCTTGTGGAGGTCATTTCAGTGCTAAGAAAACAGTTACTAAAGTTTTACAATGTAGTTTCTATTGGCCAATTATATTTCGAGACGCTTACACTTTCTATTCTTCATGTGATAGGTGTCAATGAATGGAGAGCATTACACGAAGGAATATGATGCCATTAAATCCAATTTTAGTGGTTGAGATTTTTGATGTTTGGAGTATCGACTTCATGGGTCCCTTTTCCCATTCTTTTGGCCATCAATACACATTGATTGCTGTTGACTATGTATCCAAATGGGTAGAAGTAATTCCATGTGGAACGAATGATCACAAGGTGGTGATAAGATTTTTGAAAAGCAACATTGTTTCACGCTTTGGATTCACTCGAGCAATAATCAGTAATAGTGGTGCCCACTTTTGTAGCAAAGCATTCAAGGCTCTTTTGACGAAGTATTTCATAACTCACAAAGTGGCGACCCGATATCATCCGCAAACCAGCGGCCAAGTTGAGATCTTCAATCGAGAAATAAAGCACATATTAGAAAAGATGGTAAAGCCGGACAGAAAAGATTGGTCATTAAGACTTGATGATGCATTATGGGCATATAGAACGGTTTTCAAGGCCCCGATTGGGATGTTACCCTACAGGGTAATGTATGGAAAAGCTTGCCACCTACCTGTGGAACTCGAGCATCGTGCATATTGGGTAATCAAGAAATTTAACTTTAACATACAGCAAGCTAGCTCAGAAAGAATATTGCAGCTGGTAGACTTGAAGAAATTCGCAATGATGCATATGAAAATGCCAAGATTTACAAGCAACGAATGAAAGTCTTCCATGACAAGCAAATTATGAGAAAATCGTTCACTCCAGGTCAGAGAGAAAGTGCTTTTATTCAATTCTCGCTTACACCTATTCCCAGGTAAATTACGCTCTCGATGATTTGGCCCCTTTATTGTTCATACTGTTTTTCTACATAGAACAATTGAAATTAAGGACCCAAAGAACGGTGTTATGTTTAAAGTTAATGGTTAAAGATTAAAGCTATATATAGAGAACCAACCACATGGAGAAGACACCGAAATAAATTTGAGTGACCCACTAGATTTGAATTCATGTTTTTTCGGTGATTTGATTTTTTTCTTTCTTTTTATTATTCTTTTGCTAATTGAAATTATTTTTGCATAAGTGTGTTTGTTTAATCATTAAGTTTTCTCTTATCATTGTTCGTCATGAGTACCATAGCTAAACAGTTCCTTCTGAACATTCTTAAACAACTTCAACGTGTGAAATCTCATCTTAAATGGCAGATTCAATTTTATAAAATACATCGTATTTGGGCTCTGTAACCACTAGAGTTAGTATCTTATGTTGAGGATTTAGAACGCCAACCCAAAGACATTGAGAGAGGTGTCTACAACATCCAGTTGAAGCTTGAGGTAAATTCAATAAGAGGACAATTTTAATTTTCTTTATGTGTTTTAATTTGTTTTTCTGTTGGTGTGCTTTAGTTTGTTACCCCGGTGAAGTGGCGGATAACAGTACTCCGTGACAATCAAGTCGGTTACTTCAGTTTTTCCATAATAACTGATATTCTGAGGCGAAAGTATGGACAGAAACGAGATTCTAGCGAAGCTTCACAAGCGATTCCTTTCACTTCCTCAAAATGCCCTCCTTACAATCTATAAAGCTCGGTCCAAACGCATGCGATTGCTCATGGAGAATAATATACCCGCTAACATCTGTTGGTTAATCGAGGCTAAAGTACGATTGGCAGGTGAGTTACCTCCAAAATTTATTGCATACATGCCTGGTTGTGGTAAAGGAAATTATGTAAGAAAACAACGAGCTCGAAGAATTTCTGTTGCTTGTCATAAGTGTGCCAGAATGAGTTGCGATAAAAAATCACGTTCTTTAGGAATGATGTCTGATAACAAAGAAGATAAGATTCAATTCATTAGGGATGACTTGAATAAGGAGTCATTAGATGATATCCTTTTGTCTCTTGAAACGCATCCAAGTGGATATGTGCAAGGACCGATTCTCCAGTTATGGCCATTATTCCAGAAAGAGCATGCACGATATAGTCTCGGGAATTTGACTATAAACGACCTTGTTTGACAATTTATAAGAAAATTGGATGTGAAGCCTATCCTTGACCCATAGAGGGCGTTCAAGCCATTTCTGGACATAAAACCAGAGGAAGATGTGAGCCACAGTTGTAACTATTTATAAATATCATTTTACTTCACTGTTATTTTATTTCACTGTTATTTTATCATTTGCATTATTGTCTTCAATAATTTTATTTTATCATTGTTTCTTTTTCTTTTTACCTTTTCCTTTTTGACTCGCTAGCCATGTGTTTTATACGTTATTTGACACTGACATGCCACCTCATACACAGTTGTGATCCACTATCACCAAGATTCTTAAATAAGACTTTTTGTTAAGCACTCACAAATTATTTTTGAGAAATATTCCAATGGCAGCTACTCCCAATAGACAATTCAAGAACATTTGTGTGCTTTCTGGATTTAACTATGGTAAACATAAAGAGTTCGTTGAGGCAGCTGTAGATCTTGGTCGAAGCATAGGAGAGAGAAAACTACACTTGGTGTATGGAGGAGGTAACCAAGGGTTATCAAAATTGTCTCAGAAGCTGCTTTTATCAGAGGAAGCCAAAGTGTTAGGCATCATCCCAAAAGTCTTAAAACCTTTGGGCAGTTTGTCTGACTCACCGACCAGAGAAAAGTTAGTCGTCTCAGGTATGCAAGAAAGAATAACTAAAATACTTAATCATGCTGATACTTTTATTTTCCTTCCAGGAGATCTTGCAACACTAGATGCACTTATCACACTAGCATCTTGGGCCCATCTACATATTCACCAGAAACCCACCGGTTTGTTAAATGTTAATAACTTTTATGATGACTTAATCGCATTTCTTAACCATACAATAAAAAACTACTTCGTTCCTTCCAATGCGAAAAAGCTTTTTATTTGTGCTAACACTGTTAATGAGCTACTTAATTTGTTAGAAGCTTATAGATCGGAGCCAGACCCCTGGACCTTTGTGTTGGAGCGTCCAAATAATGATGGTAACAATAGCCATAGTAAGAAGTACAAATTAGATTTAACTCTTCGTCTGTAAATATTTTCTTCTGTGTTGCACTACCCAGATGATGTCTTCTAAACTCTACTTCTTTCCTTTAAAACATTGAGGATAATGTTTCGTTCTGGTTGGAGAAAAGGAATAGTCGACAATTGTAAAATCTTGATTAAGTTTTTACTGATTTTTTGTTGTAAAAACTAACTGTTGCTAACCTTTTGTGTTGTAAATAGCTGAATATGGAGTGTAGTGACTCTAGAAACACATCTTCATCGTTTGAAAAAAAATTAAAAACAAAAAAAATTAAAAAATTCAAACATTTCTTTTTTTCTTTATTAAGCTTTGATATTTAGTTTTCTTCTTCTTTTTTTTATTTCTCCTTTATAAATATACATTTTCAAATTTTTGAGTCGAAGATGGCTGAATATGGAGTGTAGTGTCTCTAGAAACGCATCTTCTTAGTTAAAAAAAAACATTTTTTTTTCTATCATTTTAAGTGTAACTTTTGTAATTAGTTTTTCTGCATTATTTTCACATTTCTGCATGCATATTTTCCTTTCATATTTAGAATAGGTTGGGGGATAGGATATTGTTTGAAAAAAAAATTGTGTGAATTGTTTTAACATTGAATGACGTGATTAATTTCAAATTTTAGTATTTGTATTATCTTTGGTCTTAAGTGATGTTACGCTATGTTTGCTACTCTACATATTGATGTCGGAGATAAATATGAGTTACTTGAAGAAATGAACATGTCATAATAAGTACCAAGTGAGTTTTTGAGCCTATCATTTTTCTTGGAGAATAACCCTTTTGCCCATTCTTTATACAGCTTAGCAGTTTATTATTGTATACACGATCTCTAGATTTCTTTTGAGTTAACCCTTAAAAAAATTGTAAAATCAATAGCACCATATTGATTAGAGTGTGGTTCTTGAGGTGTGGATTCCCCCCTCATGATTTAATTGGCATTAATAAGGAATATTTAAACCATAGTACATGTTGATACATATCCAAATACCCAAGTACGTCAATTTAATAGATTTCTTCTCAATTTATTCTTGCCATTTTAATTCAAATTTTAGGATAATCCAAATCACTTTCACCACAAATCCAACCATCCCCATTTAGAAAATTAATTATACGCACAATTAAAATCTACCTCCTCGTGGGATCGACACTCGTCACCATTGATCTATTTCTACAATAGATTCGTGCACTTGCGAGTTTAATAAAATTTGCACAACAGTCTTTAGGTATTTCTATTTTAGCCCATCATAAAAATATAAATTACTTTTAAGTCTCTACACATTAAAGGCCCACATCATATTAGATATATTAAAGCGCATATTATTGAAAACTTTAATAGGTTACTTTTAATTAGGCTTAATTTTATGTGACAGTATGCAATATATAATTATTCACATATAAGCTTAATGGTGAATTAAGGATCCAACAATGCTAGATTAAAAATCTAACAGATTAAAATGTACAAATCATAAATTCTTTTAAATTAACTAGTTACAATATCATTGTAATTATTTAAATTTGATAGCAGTAATAATAATGTTAGGAAATATGTATTATTTTTCAAAAAGGATTTCCTGAGATATTTTTTTTTGTAGGATTCCTATTTAAAAAATAAGTAATTTCTTTTTGGGAACTTGACTTATTCAAGGAGGAATATTACTAATATAAGAAAATGATTACTTATCCTACAAGAAAAAATCACTATATACAGGGAGGTTGAGTTCACTTATTTATATAACATAACAATTAGTTCTTTGCAAATATACAATTTCTAGTGTGAGAGAAACAGTAGGTCTATTGAGAGATTGTGTGTTATTAGGGTTTTGGGTGTGAAGAAAAATACTAGAGTGATTATAATAATTTCTCCCATAGTGGATTTTTCTCTCGTCGTCCTTGGCGGCTGTTGTTTTTCTCTATTAGAGGAGTTTTTCACGTAAATTCTTGTGTTATGTGATTGGTTTTATTCTTAATCTATTTTTCTGTGTGTTATTTGTTTGATATATTTTTACTTACAAGATCTTGGAGGGATTAAAATTCCCTAGCAAATAATAATAGTTACATTGTTAAAAGAACTTTGTACAATAAAAAATAACATCATATATAAACCACTTATACACTCTCATTGTAAAATGTCTAATATTCATAATAAGTGTCATAACTTAAACTTAGTTCAGTCTCATCAAATTAATATTGGTTAACAATGATGGTAATTAACAAAATAAAAAATAATGTTATAACATCACTAATCACAATACCACTAATAGCAATAGATAAAAAATTAACCATGTATATGTAAATGTCCATTAGAAGTATTTACAGAGATTGCTATGACTTTAAAATAGTGAATAAATGTAACTACAAAATTAATGCAACACAAAATAAAAAATAAAAAATAATATAATTAATTTCACACAAGTTTTATGAATTAGTTTACATAAAGAGATTGTTCATGAATATTATTTTAAAAGTATCATACATTAGGTGCTTTATATTTATGATGCATGTTAGATTATGTGATGGAATTAACAGCTCGTTTCATGCCATTTCTTTCTCTTCTAATGTTCCATCATGCCCTTTTCAAACTTCACCGATTTCTCTCTCTTCTAGCTACTTACTTGAGATCTGAAGCTTCATGCTTATTGATATCGATGTCTCGATGAAGCGAAAACCCTCTGCATGATCATGGTCTGAAACTTTCTTCATGAGGTAACTGAAAATAAGTTGTTGATCATTTGGCTCAAAGATCACACCAGATGGTAACGTCTCATTTTCTGGTGCAAAACCATTGGCAGATGATGATGCCATTAAAAGAGCCAGATAATTATTAATACTGCTTTTTTATGAAGATTGCTTATGAATTGTACTGATTCGCTTGCTTTGATGATAATTTTATACGTAACATTCGTCAATTAGAAATTAATTGCAATAAACACTTTCAATATGATTATTGAAGTGATTTCTCTTCTTTTCCATGTCCAATTCTACTGTCATAACCATGAACCCATTTTGATTCTAGATATAAGTCACACTACCACTACCACACCCGTTTTGATTGCTTATGGATATTGATTTTGATAATTGTTCTACACCTACATTCGTCAATTAGAAATGAATTACAATAAACACTTTGAATATGCTTATTATTAGAACTTTTAATCTCAACCGAACGTTAGATATAATTAAAGGCTGAGATCGCTTAACTGTTCACAAGCAATAATTGACAACTTACAGGTGAACTTTTAATCATATTCAAAATGTTAATTGCAATTCATTTCTAATTGACCAATGTACGCGTAGAATGATTATCAAAATCAGTATTCATAAGCAATCAAAACGAGTGTGGTAGTGATATTGTGACTTATATCTAGAATCAAAATGGTATCATGGTTATGATGGTATAATTAGACATGGTAAAGAAGAGCAATCACTTTTATAATCATATCGAAAGTGTTAATTGCAATTCATTTCTAATTGACGAATGTTACGTATAAAATGATCATCAAAGCAAGCGAATCAGTACTATTCATAAGCAATCTTCATAAAAAAGCAGTATTGATAATTATCTGGCTCTTTTAATGGCTTAATCATCTGCCAATACTTTTGCACCAGAAAATGAGCCTTACCACCTGGTGTGATCTTTGAGCCAATTGGTCAACAACTTGTTTTCAGTTGCCTCATGAAGAAAGTTTCAGGCCATACTCATGCAGAGGGTTTTCACTTCATCAGAGACATCGATATTAATAGCATGGACCTTCAGAGATCTCAAGTACGTAGATAGAACTATACATTCTTTTTGGTATTTTTGTTTTCTGATGAAGACTTTACCTATGTACAGAGTTAGCTCAATACTCCGGTTACAAGAATATGTACTTCTTCACACCCTTTCACCAAAAAGGAAAGAATGCTGAGAGCAAGTCCCAGGTGGATTTGGGAAGAAAATTGGGAATATTGATTATTTCGAAGGTGAAGATGGAAAGCTGGTTGCTAAAAAAGACATCACTGGCTTATTAGAAGAAGGATCCAACATCTGAATCTGCAGTGAAGGGTCAATGGCTAATGAAAGAGTATATGACTCTTGAGAGTGTCAAGATGCTGGGTTAATTATATGGTCCATATAATTATATGATGTCTTTTTAGATTACTATAACTTGTCTCATGCACGATTATTATTAATTTGTTAACTCCAAGAAAGCGCCGCGTTATCTACCCAACGCCTCGTATGCAATAGGAAAATTGAAACCAGAAATACAATCTGCAAGGATGACGACATAAAGGAAGAGAGTAAACCCAAAAAACAAAAACACATCCTCGCATCTCTTTTTACTCATGGCATTGGTTCCTCATAGATTAGAGATGTCAATTAGTGAATAAGTGATTCCTTTCCTTTCTATCGTTTAAGTGATACACGTCTTATGTAATTACTTCGGATTTTTGAAGTGCCAAATTTGATTGAAGTTAGATTTCTGCCGACGTTTGAAATGGATCATGATTATCTTCTAATGTGATCATGTACTAAATAAATAACTCAATTGTTGATTAATAGTTAATAAAAAAAGTTAAATCTTATCCATACACAACTATTAAAGTACATATGATAAAAGATCTTTTAAAGTTCAGTAGAGCTCATATCAGAAGATGATCCAATTCTGTTTGTAATCTCCCCATTTTGATAATTGACCAGTCTCCCTTTTGTCTCCCATTTGTATACTAGTTATAATTTTCTATCTTAAGACTGATTGATTAGCTTTGTTAATTATAAAGATCAGAAATTTTTACAAGCGCAAAAAAAAAAAAAAAAATTGTTCCCTAATTTAATACAAATACAAAAAGAACTTGGGTGACTAAAAATTAACCAAAGTTGAGAGCCAGCTGCCAAGCCAGTCTGTTTCTACTACGTTACATTCTACATACTGCCTTCCAATTCATATTCCTTTCCAAATCCATGTCAAAATGTTCTCTACATGTAGTTAGCTAATAATTATAATTAACCTAATCGATTTCCTACATTTTTCTTTAGCTAATTCATATATACTAGTTTGAAGTACAATTCAATCGATTGCTTCTAATGAAACACAAGTTAACAACACTAAAAACAAGCAAAAGTATTAACTTTTTTCTAAACAGCAGCCATAACTGAATACAAGTGATTCAGGACTAACAAAAGTCAAGCCAAAAGTGATAAACCATTAGCAAAAAAGAAACACTATCTAAATGTTCGATAAATTAATTAGAGTCGGACTATTAACACTCCTCCAAAATCCTATTCAAATCCCTTTTTCAATTATATTCCATTTAATGCCAGAAATACCCTTTTTTCTAAATGAACACTCTTTTCATTTATGAATTTTTCAGTTTATAATATTTTTCTTACTCTTTAGTCTTAATATTTGTATTCCTCTCTTCAAACTTTCTCTATTAATTAATTTTTAAAGAAAAAATCTATAAAAAAAAAAAAGAGAAAACATTATAATTAGAAAATAATGAAATTTTATGTGTCTAATACAATTTTATTCCACCTATAAAATTTTCATTTAGCAATTAATTTGAGAATTCTTAAAAAAAATTATTTGCAATTGGATAAAATTTTATTTAGCTTGTTTTTCCACTGTATTGTATCTTAATTAAGTTGTTATGTTTATTACAGGAATTTTATTTTGACTTAGAGGATTACTTCTTAAATTCATATTATTTTAATGATAATAAAAGATATTTATATTGTGCAAGCAAAATAAAAGAAGAGAAAAAGAAAATATAAATGGCTTAATTCTATTTATAGTTGTCCTTAAATGTAATTATAATATAACAGGGGTTTTATAAGTTTAATGAAGGGGTGCCAATTGTCCAACTCAATTAATAATCTTGATTACATAATAAAATCCTAGGGTCCCAACTTGAGCAAGTGTAATAAATTTCACTAAATGCATGGAATAATAATTTTTTCAAGAAAATGACACATACGCCTCCAAGTTTTAGGGAAATAATCATGTAGTTCTCTAAGTTTTTTATAAGAGATACCAAGCCCCCTTTTAACTATAATACTCTTTGTGGATAGCAATTAAAAAAATGGACTTCAAATTTTTTTAAGTGGTCTACATCACCATTTTCCCAAACCTTAGGGGTGTAGGTGTTCTTTTTTCTTTTTTTTTAATTCTTCAAGGCCCATGAAAATAAAACTTATTAATTAATCAAATAAAACTTTTTAATTCATAACATTAAGGATTTTTTTATTACAATTTAAATTATTTGAATTCAACTCTTTATAAAATATGCGTCTAAATTTTTTTTCTTTGTTGCTAAATTAAATTCAGTCACATTCTCAATTTTTTGCAGGGCATGCATTACATTTAATATATTTTTCTCATATTGTAGAAAGTAGTTATTTAAGGTTATTATTGCTTGAGAGGCCTCTTTTGTCAAAACATTTGGTAAATAGAAACATTATGTATTATGATCGTGATCAATAGAGGTATCCATTACCCCTTGAATAATCCGTGGAGGAGATACTGTTAATTTGAGAATGCATGATTTGCCTTTTTTTATAAATGTACCAACAAAACTCTTTTTAAAACAAAAAATCTCTTTCTAAATTAATAAATATTCAGTTATCAATAAATTAATAAATTATTCGTTTATTGATAAGTAAATAGCTTTGCTAAGATTTTTTTTTAGTCCTAAAAACATTATTTTATAGAGGTTTTATGGTAGTTATTAGACTTAGTGCCTATTTAATATGACTAATTTTATGGTCATAAGTGTTTATTTAATCCTATAACCTCTTATCAAATTTTTTATTATTGTTTGGTTTTTTTTTTATAGAGCTTTTGAAGATTAAATGAACTATTTTGTCTCCACTAGTAAAAGCTAAAATTTTGGGCTTTTAGGAGTAGAGGTTGAAAAGTTTTTTTTAAATATTAAAATATTTAAAATATCTTTTACTTATTTGACAATCTTATATCATTTTTTATAACATAACTTTAAAATTCTTATCTATTAAAATATTTCATAATTTTTAATAAAAACTCTCATTGACAACCAAACAATTAATTTTTTTTGGATAAAACTCTATTTGTAAAAACTCCACTAACAAAAACTCTACTTAAGTAAGTTCTATCTAAAATGTTATACGAAATAGAGCCTTAATCTATGAAAATAGTGAAACTATATATATATATATATATATATATATATATATATATATATATATATATATATATATATATATATATATAATTATGTTCAATTGTTTTCAGAAAAGACTTTAAAAAATTTAAAAGAGAAAAAATTTAATTATGTTCACATTGGTTTAATCCAAGTCGGCATAAAGCCCTTGACCAAAGAAGGTCTAGATACTTCCATCCTTGCTGTCCTCCGTTATGGCAGGTTTATCAATCATTCCTATTCCGATTTTCATTCCTTAATCTAGGAAATAAATGCAATATAAACATATACACACACACACACACACACACACACACACACATATAAGTCTTTCAAACGCTAAACCCCAAACTTTGTGTTTCATATATATATATATATATATATATATATATATATATGAAGAAGTGATTATCATAATCACTTTTTTGTTTAGATAGTGTTAAGTAAGAAAAGGACCGAGATCATAATCACTCTTGCGTGTTAAACGTGGAGTTCTAAGGTCCGCGTTTAATTTTCTAGTAAATTTTGGGGATAAATTTTGGGGATCCGGATTTAACAGTAAAGCCTGAGAGATCAGATCTACCCTTTATCTGCACTGAGAGATAAAGGGTAGTAAAAAGTAAACATTATCAATCATTCCTATTCCGATTTTCATTCCTTAATCTAGGAAATAAATGCAATATAAACATACACACACACACACACACACACACACATATAAAGTCTTTCAAACGCTAAACCCCAAACTTTGTGTTTCATATATATATATATATATATATATATATATATGAAGAAGTGATTATCATAATCACTTTTTTGTTTAGATAGTGTTAAGTAAGAAAAGGACCGAGATCATAATCACTCTTGCGTGTTAAACGCGGAGTTCTAAGGTCCGCGTTTAATTTTCTAGTAAATTTTAGGGATAAATTTTGGGGATCCGGATTTAACAGTAAAGCCTGAGAGATCATATCTACCCTTTATCTGCACTGAGAGATCACAAGCCACGTACCAATAAAGCCTTAAAATTTGACAAAGCCGTCAAAACTTTCGGTAGTTCTCAGATCTACCCTTTATCATAATCACTGAAGAGACATAAGAAGTGATTACTGCTGACGAAATGATAAAGGGTAGATCTGAGAACTACCGGAAGTTTTGACGGCTTTGTCAAAATTTAAGGCTTTATTGGTACGTGGCTTGTGATCTCTCAGTGCAGACCAGACTAACGCCCATTCGGGTTCGTCTCTGGAATTTACGTCGAGAGTTTCCCGCCTATATACCTTTTTGATTCTTTAAAAATTGTTTAGCAAGCCTAGCAACAAGGTTTTGCAAAATTTAAACATACATTATGGTGATCTAGCCTTTATCATTATCCCATTCATGATTTACAAAACAAAAAAGCATGATTTTCTTACTTAACACTATCTAATCACTTAACACTATACTTAACCCCAAGACTTTAAATACCCTTTATCATAATCACTCTTTATCATTTCGTCACCATAGTAAGAAAAGGATCTAAGGTGTTCGTGTGCTTTGAAGAAGTGATTACTGCTGACGAAATGATAAAGGGTAGATCTGAGAACTACCAGAAGTTTTGACGGCTTTGTCAAATTTTAAGGCTTTATTGGTACGTGGCTTGTGATCTCTCAGTGCAGACCAGACTAACGCCCATTCGGGTTCGTCTCTGGAATTTACGTCGAGAGTTTTCTGCCTATATACCTTTTTGATTCTTTAAAAATTGTTTAGCAAGCCTAGCAACAAGGTTTTGCAAAATTTAAACATACATTATGGTGATCTAGGGGCTCATAGATAATGTTAAGTAAGAAAATCAAGCTTTTTTGTTTTGTAAATCATGAATGGGATAATGATAAAGGCTAGATCACCGCGTTTAACACGCAAGAGTGATTATGATCTCGGTCCTTTTCTTACTTAACACTATCTAAACAAAAAAGTGATTATGATAATCACTTCTTCATACATATATATATATATATATGAAACACAAAGTTTGGGGTTTAGCGTTTGAAAGACTTATATGTGTGTGTGTGTGTGTGTGTGTGTGTGTATGTTTATATTGCATTTATTTCCTAGATTAAGGAATGAAAATCGGAATAGGAATGATTGATAATGTTTACTTTTTAAAATAGAGGGGGGAATGGGAATGCAACATGTGGGACCCACATGTTTTGGGATTGAACAATGGGAACTTGATTCCTATGGAGGGGGTAGGGAATTAAGTTCCTATTCCTTGAAATCTCTATTTTACCCCTATCAAATATCTTAATTTTGTCCTCAAATAAAATATTATTATATTATTGTTATTGTTATTATTCTTACTTTTATAATTGTTGTTGTTGTTGTTAATAATAATAATAATAATAAATATCATTAATTAATGGTAATAATAATAATTGTTATTCTTATTATATTAACAATAATAATATTATTAATAATTAATGATGATGACGACGACGACGACAACGGCAACAACAACAACAACAACAACAACAACAACAACAATAATTTTAACTATAATTATTATCATTATTATTATTGTTAAAATTATTATTATTCATTTATTATTATCACTATTGTTATTATTAACAATAATTAGTTTGAATAATAATAATCACATTATTATAATAAACAATGACAATAATCAACTAATGTTATTTTAATAACTTGCAACAATCTATTTTAATTTCAAGACAAAGTAAACACATCAATGACAATATATCTCATTTTGATTTTGATTCATATAACTAAAGTAATCAATTTATTCTGATTCTCATTTCTCGTTCCGATTACCATTTAGTAAATGCACCATTCGAGTTAAAAAGAAAAACGTGTATACTAATGTGGTGAGCCTATCCAATGCTAAGGGTCCTATTTTGGGATTCACAAAATGTTACGTTTAAAAGATTAGTAGCACTCATTGTGAGTCTCACCATTCTACCACAAAATGGAGCAGTATTGAAGTGGTGAGCCTAGGGGTGGCAAAACAAATAAACAAATCGAATTCGAATTGAATCATAAATGAATTGGGTTAAAATTCTACTGATTTGTATTCGATTCGTTTAATAAACGAATCAAAATCTCAGGGATTCGGATTCGATTCGTTTAATTCATTTAATAAAATAAATAAATGAATCGAATCCGAATCCGAATCCTTGAGATTTTGATTCGTTTATTAAATGAAATAAACGAATCGAATCAAATCTGGATTCATTTACAATTCGTCTTTTAATTACAATATTAACCTTCAAATTTAAAAAAATTTCAAATAAATTTAAGGATAAAAAAGTAATTTAATTAAACGAATGGACCATATTCGATTTGTTTATGATCCATTTATTAAATGAATCATAAACGAATAAATGAATCAATATTTTCAAACCGGATTCGATTTATTTAATTAGCGAATCAAAATGAATTCACTAATTTATTAAATAAATTAATTTTTTCAAAAACAAATCTATTTAATTTATATCGAATCGAATTGAATAAACGAATATTGTCTCATTTTACCACCGTTAGGTGAGCCTGTCTTACACAAGTTTCTCCCGACAATCAAAGGGGCAACCATTCGAAAAACTTACTGCCATTGGGCTAGCCATTCTTTAAGTAACTAAGGCCCAACAGTCTTTGGGCTCATGGTTCGTGGTTGGCTGGCAAGCTCTATGTCTTCAGGCTTTGAGAAGATTGGGTGTTGTCTTTGAACGTCTTTCAAATTGGGATTTTATGTGGTCAGAGAGACAAATGTTGAAATTTCAAGTCTTGACAAGTGAAATTGTGAAATCTTCAAAACTTTGATAATTGGACAAGATCAAACCAAAACAGAATCAACAACAAACCCAGAACAAAGAACAAGAAAATGAAGAACTCAGTTGCTAGACACCATCTTGTAATGAAAAATCTACTTCTTTTATTGATCAAAACACTCGTGATACAAATCAGATCTACGGAGGAGATTACATTGAACACACATGTAAATTCTAGGCCAAATGAATAACAAACAAAGAAGAAATCTAACTGACACCAGGGGCTGTTAATTAGCTCTGTTTTATACTGATATTTCTGGAAAAAGCTTAAGCTTATAATGACATTTGCCACGTCAGCGTTATATGTTACTAAAACCCCTTGAACTGGAGTCAATCTACACAGTGGCCCCATAACTTCTCCAATTTTTCATTGAGGTCCAAAAACACAAATGCTTTATCCAAATCAAACTAAAATGAATATTGCGAATCATCCTTCTATTAAAGTTGGTGAGCATGGACAATACTTAAACAACATTCTATTTATATATGTGATTTTGCATCTTAATTTCTTACTGGTTTGTGACTTAATGACAGATCAAAGTTAGTGAAACCAGCTAGCAATGAATGAATATTGAACATTTGAGACTTAAAAAATGAATTAAAAAATGTGGTATGATTTTTTATTTGTGTTGTATTTTCAATTTTTACGATCTTTTATTTATTTTGAAATATTCTAATAACATTTCCTATATATACATAATAATCAAATGAATTAGTACCTCGTTTGGGTAAACTTGCATGTTGGGACTAGCTAAATTGGGATTATGTCAATATGGCCGTTCATTCTGGTAATTATGCACAATTGGGAAATTAACTCATTTACTATCTCCTGATTAAGTTAATTTCTTTCGTAATTATCTATTTGCAGTGTTTCATGCAAGCTGCGTGGACTCACGGCTGAATAATAAGATATAAAATTTTAATTTGTATGTAACTCCGGACTTGAATGTGCTACTATTTGTAAGTAAATCACAAGATCAGCTAGCTAAGTTTCAGGCAATGATAGCAATATAATTTTTACACTTGGTTGTCCCTCTTAGCTTGATGTCGTTTGGAGACATCATTCGTATATTGTTTTGGCATGTTACTTAATATCTGCAAATAATTAATCTTATGAGGGAAAAAAAATCTTGACAGAGCATCCATTTGAAGCCACATGCAACGGTCAAGTGCACCTATCCTAAACAAATTCAGAATGAGAAATTAATGAAAGAAACACAAAACAATCTCAAAAATCAATTTCAAGGTCACGGGACATCCAAATTAACAAAGTCAAAACCCCATCGAGCAGTCGCATTTTATTGCTTTACTAGCATGCTAGCTAGGCTAATGAGTAAACAAAATCACAATAAGCTAAAGCAATTCAATTGAATCCTCTATTCCTATCTTCCATTGAACTCAAAGAGAGTATTCTATTCCTATCTTCCATTGAACTCAAAAAGAGAGTAAGTGATAGGATGAATGAAACCTAAATTGTGAATAACAAAAATAAAGCCAATCAAGCTCAATACTTATTTATTGCGTGGTAACCTTATTCCCTATAGTAACATGGCGAGTTCTATATACAAAAGGAAGGGTCTATAATTGTTGCACTATTTAGCCCATAGAAGATGCAGTGGTAGCAATCCTTTTTTTTCCATTTTTTTTCCACTGACTGAACGGCTAAATGGGGGCAGCCATTTATTTTTTATTTTTTAAAAAATAACATTTGATATTACAATTTCTCAAATTTTTTCACAATTGCCAAATTATCAGCATGGTGCAAGGAGGGATATACGTGTGCTTGTTATTGCTCTGTTTGTAGGCAAAAGGAAAAAATAAAATAAAATAAATGATAGAATCGAACAAGCAATGGCATTGCCACATTATTGTGTTTGTTTACCTAAACGAAGAAACGATACTCAAACTTCAAACTCAAATGTAATGGAATCAATGAGAGAAGAAAATAACATGCTAGTCTAGGCTAGATTTTCTTATAGAACGATCTTTTATTTTTCATTTTTTGAAATCGGTTAGTTTTCAAGTATTTCATAACTTTGAACATCTTTTCTCTCAAAATACAGCATTAATTTGTGGCTTATTTCTACCTGTCAATTACGCTAGGTTTCTTTCTTTCTTTTTCTTTCAAATTAGTTCGATTATTCAATGTAACTATCAGTGGATTTTGGGTAAAAAAAAAGGGATAAAACCTCACCAAAATAATGAATTTATTTTTAGAGATTCATGGTACCTCAATTAATCGCAGTGTGTGGGCTATTTTGGGCTTCAAAAGATGCGAAGAAGAGTGAGAAAGGGGCTGATAATGGTGAGAGATCAGATAAGTGGGAAAGGGTTTGAAAGAATGCCATTGGACCTGCACAACAACAAATAGAGGTTAAAGGTGGAGTCGAGGGTGGCCGAGGACCACACTTTGATGCTCAAGTCAGCTAGTTGAACATTTTTAGGTGATGAGAGCTTGCAAGCTCTCTATAATGGTGGCTGGAGGTTGAAGAAGACATCAATACCCTTTTTTGTGTGTTTTTGTGATGAATATGAGAAAAATAGAACTTTATTGCCTTTATATAGTAGACCTTGGATACCCTGCCACATGGTATTTAGTGATCATTCTACTATCATTTCTAAAATTTTCACGTCCTTTTATCTTTATGATGATTTTTTTGGCCGTTAGAAGCATGCTTGGAGAGTAAGGATGCATTTTTTTTGGCGGATTTTTTTCATTTTGTGTACAAGACGTATACTGCAGGTGGTATAGGGCACCTTTGTAGATTTTTTCTGGACGGTGGCTGGTGTGACAATTAAGACCATTGTCCTAAGTGTGCTATTTTTGCCTTTTTGCAGGTGTGTCAGCCAACTGTCCTCTCTTTTTCAATAAGATATTGATTATTTGATTTTGCCAAATCAAATATCTTCTTTAGGCAATGGAAATATCACACGTGGTGGGTATTTTTAGATGTTTTCTTTAACTATCTTAGTTTTGATGTGGCGTGCCCCGCTTACCCACTTAACAGGTATAGGTCAAGAACCCTATAAGGGTAACTTACAGTCAACAAAACCTTCTCATCGACACGTGGTGCTTTATTTTTAATTCTCTATTTATTCCCCAAACACACACACACATATAGATAGATACAAAAAGAGAGAAAAAATTATTCTCTTATGCAAGCGCCCTCATTTTTTGTTCATTCAGACACACTATTACAACCTGTGGTTAAATAGAGCTATATATCTCTTGAAGGGCAGTCAAACTAACGACTATAAAACAAGTGCTTCTTGGGAGGCAACCCAAGCTTTTTAAACTTTATCATCATCATCATCATCATCATCATCATCATCATTACTATTATTATTATCATTAATTTTTTATTTTCCTATATTTTCTTTTGTTAGCCTTTTCTTTTAGTTGTTTTATTTTGTATTGTTTAGGTTTTTGTAAAAGTTTGAGGGTCGACGAACATCAACTTTTCACATGCCTTTCAACTATTTAACTACAAATTCACATCTTCAAGTGCAAAACTTGGGAATTTCTCTTTTCTCTTTCTTTTATTTACATTGAGGAAAATGTTAATTTCAAGTTTGGGGGTATTGAAATATTTGCTTTCATTTAAAAAACAAACAAATGAAAAAAAATTAAAAAACATTGTATTGTTTTACATGTTGTTTATATCGATGATGAGTATATGGTTGAAAATGAATACAATTCTTAAAAAGGAGATTATTATTATCTCACTTTATACTTGATTCTTGTGTTAATTTTATCTTGATCATGATTCTTTATATATCTTGAGCATTTACATAAATTCTTTTAAAATTTTTACTTGAGATTTGAGATTGATACAACCTGAGTTGAGAATTTTAAATTGATTAAATGAATATTTACCTTGATTCTATATTATTTAAATTTACACAAGCACCATTGTTAAAAATGAATATCTATAACTCATAAGAGTAAAGCTATCATTGATTAATTTGGGTCTGTGTACCATCAATACGTATATAACATACAATAAGAAGAATGTTACCTTAAGTAATAAAGTGAAAGCTCTTGACTATAGATATTCAAAAAGTTAAAAAAAAAGCATGTGCTTTAAGAAACATTAAAAGAAAATGCAAATTTATGCGTATGGATATTTAAAAAAAAAGGAGAGATGATAAGATTGGTTAGACTTATTATGTTATTATTCAACACAAGTGCTATTGATATTAAAGATTTTGAAATGATTGTGAGATGAGGTTAACTATTAAACTAAAGTTAGAACTTTGCCAACTATATATCTATATAAGGGGGCGGATCAAGAGTCCTCTAAAACTACACTTAATTTTACACTAATTTTAAGCCTTTGAATTTAAAACATATCAATGGTGAGGATTTAGTGGATTAAATGACATTAATCTTTTTACTTTTTATCATTAATGCACACTTTCTCTCCCCTCTCATCCATCTTCTTCTCCAACGCTTTCTCCCTTCTCATCCATCTGAATAAAAATTTGGAAGGAGTTTATAAAGTAAATTTTTTTTTATCGATAAACAAAGGAAATTTTAAATTCAGACAATTTGACTCGAACAAGGTAGCATTGTTGTATATTGATTTGACATCATGGGGTTATCCCCCAACCTCTAAAGAAGTAAAACAAATTTAGAAAATTGAAAACTTGTGTACATGTTCATAGAAAGCAACAAAAAATCTCTTATTTAAGGAAAAATAACAATAATCAATCAAGGATTTGAAGATACAGTTCTTTGCACGGTGTAGTCTCAACTACAAAATTGTTCCTCGAACAAATTATGAATAGTGCTTTCTTCATTCAAGAGCACATAACGCAATAAATTGGTATGTTCCTACCGTGTACATTACAATTAACAAAATTTTGTTCTTGATATTGCTTGCCACTATACTAGTGTCTGATATTGGGCAATAGAACGGTGGAAAAAGCTCGTAAGTCTCAAACTTCTTCAACCCACAATAGAGAAATTAAGGGTTTAGCGAGCAACGGATTCTCCATGAATCTTTAAATTGAAAAATAAGTTTGACAGATTGAACATTTAGTTGTTTTCTTGAGTTTAATTGAGAGTTCAAATGACCTGAGGGAGACTCATTAGTTTGAGAATAGCTTTGAATGAGAGGAGATAAAGCATTGGGGAAGAAGATGGATGAGAGGAGAGAGAAAGCATGCATTAATGATAAAAAGTAAAATGATTAATGTTATTTAATATATTAAATCCTCACCGTTGATATGTTTTAAATCCAAAAGTTTAAAATTAGTGTAAAATTAAGTGTAATATATATATATGCAACCTTTGAGGCATTTTTGGTGATGTTTGTAGTATCATCACTAGAAACTCTCACAAGCTATATCTTGTCCACTAGGGTTAACTAGAGGTTTAAAGGTTTATTGCATGGGTCTAGCTATGTTGCAACTATGGTATGGTACCATAGTTGCTTTCAGCCATTAGATTCAGTTAATGTACATGTGCAACTGTGGATCCAATGGCAGAAAACAACTGTAATACCATACCACAGTTGCAACATAGTTTTACCCTTATTGCATATGCTAAATGCAATTGGGATCACCTACAAAAGTGATTTACTTAGGATTTTCTTTTCGCAGTGTTTAGTTTAATTTTTGCTTGAGTACTAGCAAAATGTCAAGTTTGGAGTTTTTTTTATGTGTTTATAATTTATATATATTATTTTAATACTTTCCTAACTTAATTTTTTATTAAATTATATTTTACTATGTTAATTTTTCTCAATTTTTATATTTTGTTGTTATAGGTATATTTTAAGAATAAAGAGGAAAAGCAATTGCAGTGAAGTAAATCTTAAGATACCAATTTTAACTAGTAAATGGAAGATAAAAGGGCCTAGATTGTTTTGAATTAAGTCAATTTAACATCGTGTAATCTTAAGATACCAATTTTAACTAGTAAATGGAAGACAAAAGGGCCTAGATTGTTTTGAATTAAATCAATTTAACATCGTGTACTTCACCTGCGTGCAACAAGCTTAAAGTTGGCTGCTTGGTTTGGCTTTGTTTTAATCCTTTTGAGTTAAGGATTTAGAAAAAGAAAAAACAAGAGAGAGGGAGGAAGGGAGAGAGAGAGAGAAGTTGCCGCAAAATTTACAAAAGTATTACGTAAATTTTAATGTACTTGCAAGTGCACAGGTCTATTAAAGTATGGACATGGGATAGCAAGGTCAAATCTATAGATACTGTCAATTTTTAGGAAAGCTAAATTTAAACTAACCTAATCATAATTCTACCCTAATTGAAGAGAAAATATTTTGTTTTAGAAAATTAAAGCTAAAGATGCAATTAAAATTAAAACGAGTAAATAAACATAAGAATTCAAGAGATTGAGTATACCAAGGTTTTAGAAACCACTATAGTGCAACTTAACAATTATCTAGTTACCAACTAGTTCTCAATTTTAGAGTTACTGCTTGAAATCAATGTACATCTATTCATGAATATAATAATTAAGCCAAATTAAAATTAATCTTATGTAAGTTTTTTTTCTACTTACTAATATGATATCTAAGCATCCATGTAAATACATTAAATAATAAAGATTCAATATTTTTCTAAGCACTCTGTGTAAATAATTTAATTAAAGTAACTAAATAAAAAACAATCATATATAAACTTTATACATCCAAATATAAATTTAGTCAAATATTAATCCTAACAATTAATAAGGTATGACAAAATTAATAAAAAGATTTAACTATATGTAACCAAACAAATGAAAAAAAAATCATAAACGTTAAAACACATGTATAGGAAATTAATTGAATAAAAAAATAATTTATTTTATTGAACATGACTTCATCCTTAACCCTAGTACAAAATATTTAGTTTCACATAATTGAATTGGGAATGAAAAATAAGAGAAAACCAGTCACCTAGATTAATCCATGCGCCTGGCTCTTCTCCAAAACCGCGGCTGCTGCTCTGCTTCAATTCCTTTTGGTCGCTTCCCTTCTGTATTCGTCTCCCTCGTGAAAGCCAAAAACGTGGCTTATATAATGGCCAAGCCAATTAAAGCAACCGACTACATCAAATTTGGAAGCCAAATCCTAAGGTAAAAGCACTCTACAATGTTAAAAGCCCATAATCTTCTTTCCTTAGATTTGGTCCACCTTCTAATTACTTGCGCGCGTAATTCTTTTAACGTTATCATGGCTTCGGCTTTTTGTTTAATTTCTCTTCTTTGTTATGCGGCTTTGAATCTCCGTGTTTAATCTCTTTAACTTCTAATTCTCTACCGTTTGATTCCTTTAAGTATTTGCTTATTTCTTAATCTTCAATTTATTACATGTTTAATAAAATAATGTAATTTGTTGGAGAAAAACTAAGTTTGTTTTATAAAAATTAATGGGACTGATTTCATACAATACATAGGAATTCATAATCTAGAAAATCACATCTTAACAATTCGATTTGGCTTTTTCGCTAAATTAATCTAGGCTCCCAGATCACGATCTGCACCACCACTCCTGTTAGATCACTATTTATCACCACCAATCTTGTTAAATCACAACCGTCATCAATGAGCTTTCAGGTTATGATTTAAGTTTGATTTGCACTTGACGTGTGGGCACGTTTATCACCACTAAAACAAATTAGTAAGAGAAAATATTTCTCTCAAAATTAGAGAGAAAAATCTTTTTCTCTGATCTGTATGTTGTGGCTCTCCTTTTTCTTTTTGAGAAAACAAGCTTTTTTATATTTCTATTTAGTGGAAACCCTAGACTTCATATTGATATATATATATATATATATATATATATATATATATATATATATATATATATATCAATTAATTCTATTAAATCATATTTGATTTAAATTAAAAAAACAATAAAATTAAAAGTAGTGTTACTTGTTCTTGTGTTATAGGGGCACACCTTGTAAAATAAAACAAGGTCTCTTACACACAAGCATATTAAATGAAGCCCCCACTAAAAAACATATTAAGGTTTTTAATCCAAATAGCTAGTTATCTTACTTATTAATCTAGTAGCGGTGCAATCAATTAAATGAGCTAACTTGAAAATCATATGGGTACATACAATAGTGGTTATAATAATTAGACATGTAATTAAACTAACCCAATTATTTAATTTCAAATTTACTCCACTAAAAGATTGGAATTGACCTCCATAATTGTATGCTATCTACGATAGTATTTTTGAATAATAATTTGACCCATGCCACATTGATTTCTTTACTGCATAATCATTTGTATCACATCGTTAATTAAATCGATATTTTAACTATCTAATCAATTTAATTACATCTTTTTTCTTGATACTTACTGGTTTTATCTAATGATCATTTTCAACATATTAAATATATTGACACACTCTGACTAGAGAATTCTGTGATCAAATATTAAAAACTAGGGGTGGGCATTTTACCCGACCTGATCCGAAAAATTTCGGGTTCAGGTCGGGATTGAAACCTGATTGGATTAAAAATTCACCCGACCCGATCTGAATACCCAATCGGGTTGTAAAAAAAAAAAAAACTAAACCTAACACTGCACACTGCAAACTGCACAGCACAATACACACGCTGCACAACACACACACACACACGCTGCACACAGTCACTCAACAACCCAAAAATTCACAAACCTAACACACACACACTGTCATCCACACACTACCACAAGACAAATCACAAGTTCACAATTTCACTGTCAAGCTCAAACACAAACAAGGCAGCTGAAAGTTCGTAACCAGCCACCATAAGACTAACACACAGTAGTCCACGATCTATTGCTGCCAACTGCTGAAACCAAGATCTGCTGCTGCCAAGTGAAGCCGCGACCAGCTGCTGCCAAGTCAAACCGTCCAGCCGTGAGCTGTCCGCATCCAGCCGTGAGCTGTCCGCATCCAGCCGTGATCTGCTGCCAAGTGAAATCGCGTCAGGCCGTGACCCGTGGCTACCAATCTGCTGCTTGAAGGCCAAATCATCACAACCTGACCCGACTTTCTCCCCACCCGAACCCGATTTTGAAGCTTTCCACTTTCAAGCTCAACTTTCAAGTTACCTAAGCCATAACTTTCATGGTATATATATACACTATATCATTATATATGCATAATTGGTTATTATGTAATTTATTATTATTTAATTGTTGTAAACTTGTAATTTTGAATTTATAAATATTAGTAATAAAATCAAGAAAATTGGTGTATTGATGATTTTGTTATGAATAAATTTTTATTAATTGACTAATTGTTACTAAATAACAAAACTTTTGTTAATTATTAATAATTGAAATAATATTAATTGATAATTGTTAATAATAGTTAATAATTGTTTTTTGAATAAATTAGCACATTAGGTAGGTTAAATATTAAAATTAAGTATTATGTTGTATATATTTTATAAATATAATGTGATATGTAATTATGTGCACTTGTGCAGTAGCTTTAAGCCTTCAACCTTAAAAAAATTAATAAATTCAATTAATATTTTATTGTATGTTAAATTGTTAATCATCTATTAATCATTAAGTACAAGTAATTTGAGCTTGAAATTAAAGGTTTATAATAAGAATTAAGACATAGATAGGCAAATAATATCATATTATTATGGGTAATGGGTAATTGGATATTATAAATTAGTTAATTAATCATGAATTTCTTGCTTTTTGTTTATGGAGTATGAACAATTTCAATTGAAATTACTAATTAGATTATGTTAATAACATTTCTATGTTTTGATTTTTGAATTAATGATTATTTTTTATATTAAGATGCTTGGACATTCAAGATCGAATTCGATGAGTGACGAAGAAGAACAAAATATACAAAAGGAAGGAACTCAAAGAGGAAAGGAAAAGGCAAAGCGGAAAAGACCACAAATGAAGAAAAGATCGGAAGTGTGGAATCATTTCAGTTTACTCGAAGATAATCCAAACAAATGCATGTGCAACTATTGTGGTAGACAATATCAATGTCATTCAAGAAATGATGCGATTACAAATATGACAAGGGATTTAAAGACATGTCAATCATTCAGGACATTTCGCGAACAACAAAGTGGAAGTCAACAAAATTTGACAGTAGAGGGCGGCGAAGAAAATGCAAGTAATTTGGTTTAGGGTAAAGGATGGAGTCAAGACGTGTGTCGAAGGACAGTAACTAAAATGATTATTATGAGTGAGTTGCCGTTCAATTTTGTAGACAACAAAGGATTTAGGCATTTCTAAGTGTAGCTATCCCGCAGTTCGTTATGCCATCTTGAAGAACTATTGGTAGGGATGTTATGGAGTTATTTTTGGAGGAAAAAACAATGTTGAAGAGTTTGATTTGCAACAACAAGCAGCGGGTGTCTCTTACAACTGATTTATGGACTTCTGTTCAAAACATGAGCTACATGGTGATTACAACTCATTTTATTGATAGTGATTGGTGTTTGAATATGAGAATTATTAGTTTTAGCGCAATCGAATATCATAGAGGGAAGTTGATTGGCAAAAAGATTGTGACTTGCTTACAAGATTGAGGGATAGAGAGGTTATTTGCAATAACTGTTGATAATGCTACTGCAAATGATATTACTATTGGTTATGTCACTATGCAGTTGCTTGCTTGGAGGAATGATAATGCACTTGTGTTGGCGGGACTATATATGCATGTGCATTGTTGTGCACATATTTTGAATTTGATTGTTGTTTCAGGATTGGGAGAGTTGCATGCTAGTGTTACCATTATTTGGAATGCTGTGAAGTACATGAGATCCTCCAGCATGAGGCTGCGGACATTTAAACAATGTGATGAGCAGGTGAATTATCCAAAAGGAATTGTTGTTTTGGATTGTCCTACCAGGTGGAATTCCACTTATTTGATGTTGATGACTGAGCTGAAATTTCAAGCGGCATTTGATAGAATGATAGAAGTGGATAAACTTTATGAGGCATACTTTGCTGAGAAAGAAAATAATGTTAGAAGGGTGGGCCCACTTGGACTGGAGGACTGGGAGAGTGCTGAATGAATTATGAAGTTTTTGAATGTATTTTATGATGCCACATTATTGTTTTCTTTCTCTTTGAGTGTGACTTCTAATATTTGATATGATTTTGCTAAACATATTTTTGAGATCATTTTTGACAATGATAGTTTGATGGTTGAACAAATGACCAAAGTAGTGAAGGACTTGTTAAATGAGTTTTATGATGCATGTAGTGCATTCTCCGCTAATTCCACACCATCGATGTATAGTGAGAGTGGTCTTAGTGGCAGCTATGGAGGTGCAAGTTCTTCTCAACATTTTACAACTGAGGCTAATTTAGTGGATGTTGCTGGTGGTGAATGTGATGACGCTTTTCAAGTTGCTCGCCCTTTCCTTGGATATGCCACGAAGGTTTCTATTCAGAATGAGAGTAGAAGAGTAGTATCTGAGGGGGAAAGATACTTAAAGGACATAGTTGAAGATCCCAACAATCTTAAACTTTATGTTTTGCTTTGGTGGAGGGTGAATGGATCAAGGTATCCAATTCTGGAGAAAATTGCAAGAGATGTCCTCGTTGTTCCTGTTTCCACAGTGGCTTCTGAGTATGCCTTTAGCACCAGGCGTCGTATTATTGATGAGTATAGGAGTTCTTTGACCCTGGCTATAGTTGAGGCATTGATATGCACTAAAAATTGGTTGCAGTCTAAACTTTTTGCCAATCCCATCTACAACCTCCAAGAAGATATTAAGGAGCAAATATTTCATATGGAATTACAAGAAGGTAATGTTTTTAATTTTTTATCATACATTATATACATAATATATTTAAAATGCATTATAACTTTTCTATAGAACATCTACATGTAGTCATGTACTTGAATTACTAATTGTTTTTTTTTTATAGAGCTTGTAAGATCGCAAGCTTCGACAGTGGAAGAGGTGAGCGCTAACATTGGTGTTATGGATGTTTGAAAGGTAACTTTTAATATATATTATTATTCATAATTTGATATTATAGTGCTATTAATATTTGGTTGTAATTTAAACTATAATTATAGTTGTTATAGTTTTAAAATTTTAAGTTTAATTTGTAATTGTTTTAGTTAGACAAGTTGAAGTTGATAGAATGTTATTATTGTCTAGTATTATTATTAACTTGATTTGGTGATGAATGCCATAAAATAAGCATGATTGACTTAATTATTATATAATCAAGTGTGTGTGTATTGAAAAATTTGGTAAACATATATATTTATTTGTAATTATAAATTTATAATGATATAATAGAAATTAAAAAGATTGTAACACCCCTTTAGCTCAATTAAAGATTGAATTGGATTTATTTATTTTTGTTTGTGTTTCATGTGTAACCTTATGAATTTGGTTTATTTGCTCTATTTTATATATGAATTGAGTTTGTTCATTTGTAACGTGGCTTAAAGAAAATATTTATTGTACATTTCTTCATCTTTCTCTAGGCAATCGGCACTTGAACTTGGAGTTCAAAATTTTGAATTTAGAACTTGTCAAAGTGTTTGCCTGGAGCTATGGAGGAACCAAGGTGGAAGAACCAAAAAAGTCTATTTAGTTTTAATGTTTGAACTTTGAACTTTGTGATTTGTGTTTCTAAAAAATTTAATTATGTTTAAATTTTGTTGACTTTGTGTTTCAAACTTTCAAAGACTAATATTTGGAAATTCTGTTTTGCACTTTGTAAGTTTGTATTAATTTTAACTTTTATTAAGTTTGGACTTTGTTGGTTGAGCAAATAATAGTCATAATCCTACCCTCCAAGTCAATAGGCAAATAATCCTATTCGAGCATTTTAACTTTATTCATTTGATTTAATAGCATTTTCTTTCCTTTTTTCAGTTGAAAATTAGTAAAAATGACTACAATTAAGAAAAATGTCTTAAAACTATCATAAAAACTACAAAATAGGAAAAAACAGAGCTCAAAATTGCATTAACCGATGTGACCCGACTCGATTTGACCCGATTTCAACCGACCCGAATTGACCCGAACTCAATCTGACCCGTTTTAAATCCAATCCGATCCAACCCGAACTTAACCCAAATTATTGACCTGACCCGATCCGACCCTAATATGATTCTTATCAAACACGAACAACTTGAAATCCGATCGGATTGACCCGAACCCGACCCAAACCCGATTTTGCCCACCCTACCCAAAACCTATTAAGAGATGTGTTGTACAAATTCTATATTGTTAATCTATAACTCCAATACTCATAATTTCTCATACCAAGATATCAGGTAATTTTGATTATAAGTGTGTGCCATACCCATTGATAACTCAAATGAAATAACAATTGCAATCATGAAATCATAATTAACTCAAGATTAAGATTACAGTAAAATAAATGCCTATGAGATTTAATAAGTCTGATAGTTATTCCAAAGTTAATTAAATCTCATATGTGATCCTATTTAATGTAGTCGTATTACATCAATAAATTCATATATGATTAAGACAAATTATTCAATGAATTTGTTACAGTCTATACTTAAATAAAATGATCAACTTTATTTATCAATTGCGAATATACTTTACTTAATCATAAGATAACTTGTATTTATATCTTCTGTGAATCTACATGGTGATCACATAAATACATATAATATGATTAAATAGACTTTACTCAAAATATTAATGCAATTAAGATACTTAAATAAAATATTTATTTTATTAATCAGAAAAATTATTTATTACAATAAAATAAACACACATGCTTTTAAAAAGCATATTTTCCTAACGATCTCCCACTAGCTCTCAAAGTATATTTGGCATCTCATGCATGCCCATGGATTCTAAGTGCAAGTTAAAAGGTTTCCTAGGTATGGCCTTAGTAAAAGGATCTGCCAAGTTTTCTTGTAACGGAATATGAGTAACCTCCACATTACCTCTCTGCACTATATCCCATATAAGATGATACGTCCTGTCAATATGTTTTTATTTCTTATGGTTCTTTGGTTCCTTAGATTGAGCTACCTCACCACTATTATAACAAAATAGTTTAAGGGGTGCAGTTACAGTAGGTACCACCTCAAGGTCTTGTAGGAACTTGCGGAGCCATACAACTTCTTTTGTAGCTTTAATGCAGCCACATATTCAGCTTCAGTTGTGGAATCTACGATATAAGATTATTTCACACTCCTCTAACTAATAGCTCTAATTCTTAATGTAAACACATAGTCGGAAGTTGATTTTCTAGAATCCTTATCTGACATAAAGCCAGAATCAGTATAACCCACTGAACCGAGTTCATCACTAGAATACACAAGCATATAATTTTTAGTTCTTTTTAGATACTTCATTATATGTTTGACTGCAGTCCAATGTTCAGGTCAATGATTAGATTGATATATGCTAACCATCCCTACCGCAAAATAGATGTCTGGCATAGTGCAAAACATGACATACATGAGACTTCCCACAGCTTCTGCATAGGGAACTCGTCTCATTCTCTCTATCTCTTCATATGTTTTCGGTGATTGATTCTTAAAGAATACAATTCCATGTCTGAATGGTAATAAATCAGTCTTGGAATTTTCTATGCTAAGTCTAACTAATATCTTATAGATATAGAGCACTTGAGACAAGGCTAAAGTTTTATTCTTCAGGTTTCATAGTAATTTGATACCAAAAATATAACTTGCCTCTCCTAAATCTTTCATATCAAATTGTTTTGCTAACTAACTCTTTATTGTATTCAATACTCCTATATCATTTCTAATTAGGAGATATCGTCTATATAAAGAATTACGAAGGTTACAGTTTTTTCCTAATTTTCTTGTACACACATGTTTCATTAATATTATGAATGAATCCAACTGATTTAATCGCTTGATCAAATATGATCTTCCATGACCGGGATGCTTGCTTCAATCGATAAATGGATCTCTGCAACTTACATACCACGTGTTCTTGGCATTTTTGTATGAATCTATATAGTTACTACATGTAGATGTCTATATAGTTACTACATGTACATGTAGAAAGGCAGTTTTGACATCCATTTGCAAAATTTCATGATTTAGCACTGCAACAATGGAGAGCAAAATCCTAGTGGATTTAAGCATAGCAACTGGAGAAAAAGTTTCCTCATAATCGATTTCTTCTTTCTGAGTAAACCCTTTAGCTACTAATCTTACTTTAAATATTTCCACCCTTCAGTCTACTCCTCTTTTTCTCTTGTAGATCCACTAGCACCCTACGGGTTTTATCCCATTTTGTGCCTCTATAAGTTCTCATACTTTATTGGAATATATAGATTGCATTTCTTGATTCATGACCTTTTTCCAAAATTCAACATCTCTATCTATTAGAGCTTCGTTGTAGCTAGTGGGATCTTGTATATGTTCATCTAAGATAGTCGTATAGGTTTCTCCCAATAACATGTATCTCGCAGGTAACCTAATTACCCTCCCACTACGACAAGGTTCGAAAAGTGATGCTTGTTCAAGGATAATCCTGTGTTGATCAACTGGTTGTTGTTGTTTTTCATGTTCTATATAGGTGTTGAAAGCTGAGCATCAACTTGATCACCTAACAGTACTTCAAGTATTACCTTACTCTTAAGTTCGAAGTTATTTATATAATCTTTCTCGAGGGAAGTGAAATGCGTGCTGACGATCACTTTCCTATATTGAGAACTACAAAATAAACCTTCCATTGTTCCTTTGGGATACGCCACAAACATACAAACCTCAGAAAGTGAATCCATTTTGTCTGCCTTTGGTTTTAGCACATGTGCTAGTGATCCCCAAATACAAACATGTCGTAAACTTGGTTTATGACTTGACCATAGTTCTATTGGGGTTTTAAGCATTGACTTAGATGGAACTAAGTGGTGTTACATTTTATCTCTATTTGGTGGAAACCCTAGGCTCCATATTTATATTTTTTTTTAATTCTATTAAATCATATTTGATTTAAATTAAAAAATAATAAAATAAAAAATGGCGTTACTTGTTCTTGTGTTATAGGGGCCGACTTAGTAAAATAACACAAGGCCCCTTACACACAAGCATATAAAATAGAGTCTCACACTAAATACTATATTTAAGCTTTTAACCCAAATAGCTAGTTATCTTACTTATTAATCCAGTAGCGGCGCAGTCAATTAAATGAGCTAACCTGAGGATCATATGAGTATACACAATAGTGGCTATAATAATTAGGTCTGAAATTAAACTATCCCAATTATTTAATTCCAAATCTACTCCACTAAAAGATTGGATTTGACCTCCATAATTGTTTGCTATTTACAATAGTATTTTCGAATAATAATTCAACCCATGCCACATTGATTTCTTTATTGTCCAATCAATTTAATTATACATTTTTCCTTAATACTTACTGGTTTTCTCTAATGATCATTTTCAAAATACTAAATATGTTAGTACACTCTGGCCAGATAATTTTATGATTAAGTACCAAAAACCCACCAAGAGATGTGTTGTACAAATTTTATATTGTTAATCTATAACTCCAATACTCATAATTGCTCCCACCAAGATACCGGGTAATCTTGACTACAAGTGTGTGTCGTGTCCATTGGTAACTTAAATGGAATAACAATTACAATCATGAAATTATAATTAACTCAAGATTAAGATTACAGTAAAATCAATGCCTATGAGATTTAATAAGTCTGATAGTTATTCCAAAGTTAATTAAATCTCATATGTGATCATGTTCAATGTAGTAGTACTACATCAATAAATTCATATATGATTAAGACAAATAATTCAATGAATTTATTACAGTCTATACCTAAATAAAGTGCCCAACATTATTTATCAATTGCGAACATAATTTATTTATTTATAAGATAACTTATATTTATGTCTTTTGTGAATCTACATGGTGATCACATAAATACATATAATATGATTAAATGAATTTTATTCAAAATATTAATGCAATTAAAATACTTGAATAAACTACTTCATTTATTTTATTAATAAAAAAATTGTTTACTACAAGTAAATAAACACATGTGCTTTTAAAGAGCACATTTTCCTAACACAATTAACTAAAGTTATCCAAAAAAAAAAGTAAAAATAAAACAAAGGGTAATAAATTTTTAATCAGTTCCTTGTTTACACTAGGATTTTTCATAGGACTAGGGTTCTCCATTTATTTACTAACCAACACCGGTATTCTAATTCCCCTTGTCCTTAGATAACATTGAATTGAACCACCATTTTTTCATATAGCTCTCTTGTCCCTATTTACATGAAAATGCAAGATTATAATAGTCAATTGAAAGAAATCATTCTTTCTTGGAGACACCAGAGTATCACTTTGCTATGTACGGCCCTTTTCAATTCGAAATAACGGCGGCTCTCGGGTTGTATAAAACTCGCATTGAAAAAAAAGCAATATCTATTCTCTCCTATAAATGAACTTTTCTTATAAAATCGAGAGAGCGTGTGTATGTATAATATGCTCATCAAGAAGTCGAGAGGAAGAGAAGTAGCAGCTGCAAGAGATCCGAGAGAAACTAAGATTAATTCATGAGTTTTTCTTTCCTTTTCTATATTGCTTTGCTTAAATGTTCACAATTAAATTTATGCATTCTCTTTATATTCCCATAAACTAATTTATTTTGCTACGGCTAAGATGTAGCCTAACTATGAAGATTTAGTTTCATAAATCTGTATTATTTTTAGTTTATTATTCCATGATTAAATGTTCCTTATTGTGCTTAATGCTTTTAAATATGTGGCCCATATTTGAATGATTTGAGGATACATGATGAGACCAAGAGAAGATTTATGTTTTTTTTTTTTATGTAATGGATGCCGTGAATTATATGGGAGATACAGATGGACTAACTTTATTCGTGCAGTTAATCTAAGAACACCATAAAAGTTAATGAGTTTTCATATATTATATTGAGCATAGAGATATAGTGTACGAGTAAACGGGAATACGTGAGAAAGGGTATCTAAGGAATTAGGGTTATTCAACTGTCAACATGGGTAATAATTAATCTTCAATAGGATAGATAAAAGATTAAATTAAATTGATTATGGTGAAGTCGGATGTCCTATTATCTTAATCACTTGGTGATTTCTGTTATTGGTGGCATCTGTATTTAATTTTTAGTTATTTTATTTCATTTTATTTTTTAAATTCATTTATTCAATTGTTCAAATAAATTTGGGTTAGAATAATTTTGGTAGCTAATTAGATATACAATCTCTGTGAACGATACTCTACTCTTCATTATATTACTTGTATTTATTAGAACACGTGATAATTATGCAACACATACATTGACTAAATTTAATGTCTTTATAGCGTTTGCTTCAACTCAATTTACTAGCAATCTGATACCCAAAAAAAAAAATCGTAAATTTCCGTTACATAAACTATTAATTACATAACAAATCTTTAAAAAATGAAAACCGAAATATTATAGAAAGAAAATAAGAAAATCTCACCAGCTGATGAACAATGTTCTTAGCTGACCTGCAATTAAGATAAACACAAAAAAAAAGCAATAAAAAAGAGATTTAAATTTCCGAAACTCATAGTAAAATATATATGAAGTGGAGAAATCATGTACTTGAGGCTAGATGATAAACGAATCGGATTTGAATCCTATGCTTAGTTGAGTTTCTACTAAGTTTAGTGTTTGTGGGATCCTATGATGTGTCATAATTATTTTTAATGGCTGAGATTTTTTTCTCATTAAAGGCATTTTGTTAACAAGCCATAACGGCCTATGATTAATTCAAAACAATTTTTTAAAAAGAAAATCATTTACTTGAACGCGTTTGATTAACTGATTTTTTTTAATCTTACTCTCTTCTAAAACATCTTTGTCTTTCTTTCTCTCTCTTTCTCACTCTTTTATTTTTTATTTTTGGGAAATTCAGAATAACTCTATTCAACCTTAAAATTTCAACAACAATTGTGGATATGAAGAAATAAAAATAACCTGTGGGTATATAATTAATTTTTTGTTTCAATTGCTGGAACCGATTCACGAAGATATTAAATTTTCATATATATGCAAGGAATTTGACTTAGATCGGATTGGATTTTTATAGTGAAATCTTGATTTAGTTTTATATTTTCTTCTCTTTTTGTCTAATTTTTTTTTTGTTAGTTGGAAAATTTTAACTTTTATCTTCTCCACATAAATCAAGGATTTGTAATGGTCCAATGTTCGTGAGATTGGAAGAAGGAGAAGAAGGAAGAAATTAGCTGCCCAGAATAATTTAAATAGAAAAATAACGAAAAGAAAGAAATGTAAGAAGAAGAAGGACAAGAGTCTGACGAAATTGGGAAAGTTTCAGCCAATCTTATAAAAAATTCAAGGGAATAATAGAGCGTTTTATACTAAAAAAAAGAAAGAAAGAAAATATATATAGCCCTTAAAAGCAATTCTAACACATGTCATATAGGATACAAATCCGAACAAATCATGGTTTTTGAGGGTACGCGGAGATTATTTTCTTAAACAGATGGCGACTTCGGAAACAGTTAAACCCTAATTCTTATGGCTTAAGGAGATAGATATAACATGAAAACCTAGCTTACAAGATAGGGATTATTTCCCCTCGACGATGATCATATGACTATGCAAGACGGATCTTTTGATTTTAGCATTTTAGTGTGACTACGATTATTTTAATTATCTACACATGCCACGATAATTTTGAAATTATCTACATATGCTTTAAATAAAACAGACCAAGTAATTAATTCCGGTAAATACCTTAGAATCATTACACTTCTTTTTGGAATTCTCATTAAACCGAACACTAAATTGGAAACTAATTCATGTTTTTGGATTAAAAAAAATAAAGGATATTATAATCGAAAGGAGGTCTTGGTATTCTTATTGAAAATTTGGGGGTTTACTCAACCATTTTCTCAATTCTTAAAATTATAGGTGTCCTTTTCCATAATAATAAAAGGGTCATATCATTTTAATTGTCTTACCAAACACGCGTTAATAAGAAATTAAAAGTCATACTAAACGCTAAACTGCTGCTTTAAAAAATGAAATAATGTATTAAATCACATTCACAGTTAGGTGACACTAGCTATCATGTTTTAAAACAGAAACGAATTAATGCGTGTTGACATATTAGAGTGAATAATACAGATAAACACAGAGTGAATGAATGAATATTGAAAATTTCTTGAATTCCCTAACTGCCAAATTAAAATGCATTCATTATTCATTGAACAGAGGAAAGACAATCCAATTTCCACGAAAGCATTTTTTTTCTTTATTATTTTTAGCTAAATTCTCTATCTAATCAACTTGAGGGGGAAAAAGAATTCTACTTACAGAAATACTTAAAACAATATTTTCAAACCTAAATCAGCTTTATTTTTCTAAAAGAAAAAATCACAATCACCGCCTGAAGTTTTACTCAGAAGAAACTCGTACATAATAAGAGAATTTTGGTAATGTGTGCAAAATTTTTTTACAATTTAGAAAAAAAAATGATCGAATCATTTGTAGTTCGTTTTCTTGACTGAAAGTCTTTGCTTGAAGAACACTTCAATGTCGTAAAAAGAAAAATTACCCTTTACATTCCATGTGCAGTTGTTTGTTCTATTTACAGTAAAAGTAAATACTAAATTGATATCCCATACCATGCGTGACTTCAAAGCTTGATTGTGTTTAGCCGCGTGGCATCTCAAAGAAGCCATCAAAATTTTTAGGCAAGAAGGTCAGTATATGGGAAGAAGGTTTGTGAATATGAAAGTAAAGAGTAAATGTCCGTTTCCTCCCTATAATTTGAGACTGGGAGCCAATTACTCAGTTAGTCTATACATTTTAAAATGAAAAAAGAAAATCAAAATGTTTCCGTTAAAATCTACCTCATTATATCCAATTACTCTAGAAGTAACGGTAGAGATTTTCTGGTTAATTTTTAAAACTTTGCGTAGTAACTTTTATGCAGTAACTGATGATTGACTCAAACTAAGGGGAAAAGAGTATTTAGAAAGTAACCCTTTTTTTGTGAAAATCAACTCTAATATATGCTAACATCATCAAATATTTCACGGATCGGTTAAAGGATATGTAATCATACAGCTTTGAAGAAAATTTTAGAGAAAAATTTGAACTTTACTTGGGCAAGAGAATCCTTGCGCTATAAGGCTTTTAATTTATGAGAAATTTTCACAATACAAATTTTCTTCTTGGATATATATCCCAAAATATTTTATTTAAAATGGAATGACATTTAAAAGGTGTAATGTAATTAATTCACTCGTAACTTATGAAAGTCTATTAATTACCACTGGATAAATGACACGCCATATCTTTGTTATATGGTAATCAATAAAAATAAAGAAAAATAAGATTCCTTCCTTTATTGCTCGAATGTAAAAGCCTGCATAACCTACAAATGTACAGTCCAAATTTAGTAAAACTCAATAGTGTTGCGAAAGAAATCATAATGACCAAGGAAAAAACCAGGAAACAGAAGCAGCTTGTTAGTAACATTAATCCGATAGAATTTCTCTGTGACGGTTAAGAAAGGAAGCTACAGTGCAAGTTCTTGGCTCCTCGCAAAGCCCTATATATAAAGAGAACCCATTCACAGACTTACAAACTCGTTCTATTGTTACAGATTCTTGATCTTTGTCCTCATTCTTTTGTTTTCCGCCATGTCTCTAACTCTTAGGTCTCGGAAACCAACTGAAAATACAACGCCGATCAATGAATTAGATCTTGACCACTTGATACTTTCAAAACGCCACCAAAGAAGGTGGCGAATGGCCTTCAGGGTCATATGCTTCACCAGAGCTCTTGTTTCAATGCCCAGAAAGTGTCTTCAAAACAACAACCAAATCTTGCTTCGCTCGCTCTCTTATGTTGCCGTCGACATTAGTACCAGTGACGATCATGAAGTTCCCTTTGTCGGGGTCGACAAGCAGATGCTCTCAAAGATGGTGAAAGGGAAGAGTTTTGAGTCCTTGAGTAATCTTGGAGGAGTTAATCAAGTTGCTGCGATTCTTGAAAGTGATACCAAACGTGGCATCAGTGGCAGTGAAGCTGATCTTGATCACAGGATTAATGTTTTCGGAGCAAACAGGTACAAAAGACCAAAACCAAAAAGCTTCATAAGTTTTGTTTTTGAGGCGTTTAAAGATACAACTATTATCATACTCTTGGTTTGTGCTTTACTCTCTCTGGGGTTTGGCATTAAACAAGAAGGCTTGAAAGAAGGCTGGTTCGATGGCGGTAGTATCATATTCGCTGTATTTTTAGTTGTCATCGTCTCTGCTATGAGTAATTTTAAGCAGAGTAGACAATTTCAGGCTCTTGCTGATGAGAGCAGTGATATAAGAGTTGAAGTTGTGAGAGATGGCAGGCGCCAGGGTTTGTCAATCTTTGATGTTGTTGTTGGTGAAATTGTTTGTTTGAAGACTGGTGATCAAATTCCGGCTGATGGGTTGTTCTTGAACGGCCATTCTCTGAAGGTTGATGAGTCTAGCATGACTGGGGAAAGTGATCATGTTGAAGTTGATGACAAGAGTCCTTTCTTGCTTGCGGGTACTAAAGTGACCGATGGCTATGGCTTCATGCTGGTCACTTCTGTTGGAATGAGCACTGCTTGGGGTGAGATGATGAGCTCTATTAGCCAAGAGTTGAATGAGGAGACGCCATTGCAAGCTCGGCTCAACAAGCTGACTTCTTGCATTGGGAAGATTGGGTTAACAGTGGCTGTTCTTGTGCTTGCGGTTATGTTGATTCGGTACTTCACAGGAAACACAAGAGATGAGACAGGAAACAGAGAATTTCTGGGGAGGAAGACGAAGGTCGATGATGTGATGAATTCTGTGATCAACATTATTGCTGCTGCTGTCACCATTATTGTTGTGGCAATTCCTGAAGGCTTGCCTCTTGCTGTTACTCTTACGCTGGCTTTTTCGATGAAGAGAATGATGAAGGAACATGCTATGGTAAGAAAGCTCTCTGCTTGTGAGACTATGGGCTCTGCAACAACCATTTGCACTGACAAAACAGGCACTCTCACTTTAAATCAAATGAAGGTTACGGAATTCTGGATTGGAAAAGAAGCAATGACGGGCAATACTAGTTCCTCAGGATTAGCACATAATCTCTCCGAGTTGCTGCAAGATGCAGTTGGTTTAAACACCATTGGTAATGTTTACAAATCGAATTCTGAATCGACTCCTGAGATTACTGGTAGCCCAACTGAGAAGGCAATTCTTTCTTGGGTTGTGCTTGATTTGGGGATGAATGTTGATGAACCGAAAAAGTACTGTAAAGTAATCAACGTGGAGGCCTTCAATTCAGAGAAAAAGAGAAGTGGAGTTTTGGTGAAGAGGATCCGCGAAAAGACTGTTCACATACACTGGAAAGGAGCTGCAGAGATGATACTGGCCATGTGTTCTCATTATTATGTCAAAATTGGGACAATCAGAGACTTGGATGGTGAAGCAAGAAAGCAAATTGAGATAGTTATCAAGGACATGGCAGCCAAGAGCTTACGATGCATTGCTTTTGCTCACACCAAAGTTGCAGAGGCTGATGGGCAGGTTCAGGAGAAGCTTGAAGAAACTGGCCTGACCTTGTTAGGCCTTGTGGGCTTGAAGGATCCTTGTCGTCCAGGTGTCAGAGCAGCAGTTGAATGTTGTAGAAATGCAAGGGTGAATGTCAAGATGGTAACTGGGGACAATGTACACACGGCTAGAGCCATAGCTATTGAATGTGGAATCCTTAATCCTGATGTGGGTTTAAACAATGATGATGCAGTAATCGAAGGTGCGAAATTTAGAAGTCTCTCAGCTGAAGAAAGAGTGGCAAAGATTGAAAGTATCAGAGTGATGGCAAGGTCTTCCCCACTAGACAAGCTTCTAATGGTTCAAAGTTTGAAGCAGAAAGGCCATGTTGTAGCAGTGACAGGCGATGGCACAAATGATGCTCCTGCTCTCAAGGCTGCAGATATTGGACTCTCCATGGGAATTCAAGGAACTGAAGTGGCAAAGGAGAGCTCAGATATCGTCATTATGGATGATAACTTCACCTCTGTAGTGACAGTTCTGAGATGGGGACGATGTGTCTACAACAACATTCAGAAATTCCTTCAATTTCAGCTCACAGTCAATGTTGCTGCTCTTGTCATCAACTTTGTTGCTGCTGTTTCTTCAGGAAAAGTCCCACTAACTGCTGTTCAGCTGCTCTGGGTGAACCTGATAATGGATACACTGGGAGCATTGGCATTGGCCACTGAGCAGCCCACCAATGATCTCATGTCAAAGCCTCCCGTTGGCCGATCCGAGCCTCTGATAACAAAACTCATGTGGAGGAATCTCATCCCTCAGGCCATTTATCAGGTGGCCATCTTACTGACTCTGCAATTTAAAGGAAGATCAATCTTCGGCGTGAAGGAAAGTGTTAAAGATACCATGATTTTCAATACTTTTGTCTTCTGCCAAATCTTCAATGAGTTCAATGCTAGGAAACTTGAGAAGAAGAATATATTCAAAGGGATACACAAGAACAAGTTGTTTCTAGCAATCATTGGAATTACCATTGTTCTTCAACTCATAATGGTGGAGTTTCTGAAGAAGTTTGCTGATACTGAGAGGCTGAATTGGGGGCAATGGGCAGCTTGTATTGGCATTGCAGCTATGTCTTGGCCAATTGGTTTTCTCTTCAAGTGCATTCCCGTTTCTGGCGAGCAGCTGCTTTTCAGGCGAAGAGCTTCATGAATCACAAATTCATAATCAATTCTCTATCAGTTAATATTGCCTTTTGTCTTTATTTAGTTTCATAAGTTTCTTAGCTCCATTTGTATATATAAGTCTAATAGCTAATTAGTTCATAATGAAATTTATTTTGAACAAAATAGAAAATTTTGTTGCTTCATCAGGTCCTTAGAATTTCATTTGACCAATTAAATATATAGTTATAAAATACATATATCTTTAGCAAGTACTAAACATTAAACTTGAAGAAGAGGATTCGCTGACTATAAAAGAAGTAAGAAACGTTAGTTGAGCAGGTGTTTGTTAAAAGGAACAAGAAAAAAGTAATAAGTGTTTTTTAAAATGTCCCAGTGAAGCTCAGGAGCAATATCACACTTCATTACTTTTAACAAACACCTGCAATGGAATAAAAATAAGTGAAAGCTGTAATGTGTAAGTACTACATGCAGCAGCCGTTGGATGCATTTAATCCCAGCCATAGGATTAGTTTGTAAAGATTAAAGACGTAATGAGAAATTACAAAGCGATTCCTTTGAAATATCTTGCGGAAAACGTCTAGCTCAATGGAAACCAACTTTAATGCTTATACAAGCCTAGTTTGCACAATAATTTCTAGAGTAAGGCTGCACTTTTCCAGCTTAAATTTATCTATTTATGAAATTTTCTACTTCTATATTGATTGCTTCCTTCTTATAAGTTTTGAGACTGCCTGCATATTTGATTTTGATCGAAAGGCGCTTTCCATTGAGCTTTCATTTTGCCAACTCCACTCCACAATTTTGAGGCCACAAAACAATGACGAAAAAGATGATAGGAAGTATCTGCACTTGAGTTTAATGTACCTTAGTTTAACAAGTTACATAAATTATTTGGTGCATTTTCATCATCACTACTACAAAAGGGCCAATTCAAAATATGCTGCATAACAAAATAAGTCGTCAACACGCTTAACTCACAATTCTTAACCTGCGGAGTTAGAAAAGAGTAAATTACCCTTATGGGACAAAGCAGCCATACACATGTAGCAAAGTAGCAACGAACAACTTGTATATAACCAAAGAAGCTTGGAAAGCTTGTACAAGCGTGAAGTTTACATATCAGCAGATTGATGCGTGTTCAATGTCCACTATCTTGTAGCTTTTTGTAAAAGTAAAAAATGTATTAACTTACCTAGACCGTAGCAACTCAGAAATTTGTTTCTCAATTTCAATAATAGCTAATCCTATATTCCTATATATCTTGCCGCTAGCCCTACACGAGTTTCAGGGGCAACAATACGTGAATCAGTCTTCATCATCAGAGTTGTTAAATGGTATTTTTTTAGCCTTGGGAGCATCGGCCGAAATTTCTCTGAAGTGAGCTCCATACAGCTTGGACTCCTGCAATGCGATGAGGCACAGTGAAAACTAATTCAGGGCAGAAAACAGATGACTAAGCATGCTTGCACAACATTTCCAAGCATATGTGCCAAGCAAGTGGATAAACAGCAAATCGAATGAAAAAACAATGCAACAAAAAGGATAGAACTGTACACCTTCTTTACATGAGTGCCAAATTTCTAAAGAGCATCCGGCACAACTTGTCTAGCTTCTCTGAGAACATTCACCAGCTCCCCAGCAAGTGCCTGAAATAGCAATGTGTTAGAGTGCAATTTATGCACTACTTTTGCATTGTTTACTCCCTTTAATATCGATGTTTTGTACTTAATAATAGTGATTACTTGTGTTTTATTTCTGTAGGTGCAATTCTATTGATTGGTGCTAAAATTGAGCTTCAGAAGAACATTGTTGATAAGTCGTGGGCGCATGCTGTCAACTACGGACCTGCAATTTTTAGTTTAACGTATTTTGTCTTTTTGGTTATTTTTGTAATTACGAATTTAATATTTAGATAATATTTTAGATATTAGTATTTTATTTTAAAAAGAACTCTAAAGGAGAAGAAGATAATTTAAGGGAGGAATCTATTGTCAAAGAGGGAGGAAAAAAGAAACCCTAGATCTAAATTTTTCTCTTCTCTCGATAAAGAACTAAACCTATTATTCTGGTTGAAGGTTAATGAAGCTTTGATTCATCACTATTGTGAGATCTTTCTTATGCTTTAATTGTTTTATTGCTTTTTGGGTATTTGTTTATTCTCTGAATTATCGTCATGATTATGTTTGTTAATTAGATAATTGACCATTATTTAATTATCAATTTAATCTATTGTCAATTAAAAGATTCATCGTATGATGATTTTAATGTTTGTGACAAATAGATAGCAGTGCGTTGTGTTATGAGAATAAACAATCTAATTTAAATGAACCATCATACGCGTTTGTTGATTAGGATTGGGTCTCTCTGGTTTTTTAGGCTGTCAATTGATTAAATCTTATGATCGTATCTAAGGTTGTCTATTGATTAGGAAAATAACCAACAGTCGTACCTTGGTTATTGACTAGTTATGGAGAGATTGGCTATTAGAGAGTCTCAGTAGCTATAACCAGTCTATTCATAAGTAGTAATGATTTATATTTAATTCAATGATCAGTAGTCGAATCAAGTTGAGTTAATTCCTTCAACCAGAGCTTTCCCCAATTTGAATTACAATTTTAATTTGCATTCTTGTTATTTTAATTTGATTTTTATTATTGTCAACAATTCCCCCATTTTGCATTTCACATTTTAAAAGAATTTAAATAATTACCGATCTTTGTGGACACGACCCTGCTCAATTACTATACACAATTTATTTAGAGTAGGTATTTATTTTTGCTGGCTTCGACAACCATCACAATGTCACTAGCTAAAACAAGATATTTGGCATAACACAAGGATACAATACTTTTGACTCCAGAATTCAAGCAAAGATAACATGAAAAAGTTTGATATGCTACCTTATTATGATTTGTGAAGAATGGGTGAGAGACACCCTTCTTACCGGCGCGGCCAGTCCTACCAATTCTGTGAATATAATCCTCCGTGGTTAAAGGGAAAGAATAGTTAATAACTACTTCAACATCGGGAATATCCAATCCTCGTGCAGCAACGTCAGTAGCAACTTGCAAATACATTCACCGTCAATACTACAACAATCAAGTTCTTGGAAATATAAAAGAGATGACAAAAATTTGGAATTGATATTACACTCAATCATTAATTGCAATAATCATGTTGTGCTTTTCTTACACCATATTTAGTTAATCAGAAACAGATTTATTAGTTTGGATGTGCACCTCACTGTATTTTTTTTTTTAAAACAATTTCATTTCCTTTTAGTTTGCAGAAATCCCAGAGAATTACTACACCACAATGCTTCCGCTGTTGTAGTCAAAATACTGATTTGCAAATGCGTACCATCAAAGGACAAGTTCCTTCCTTGAATAATGACAGTGACTTTGTACGTTCATGCTGTGCTTTCTAATATATAAAATATTTTACGACCTTCCAACCACTGAGAGCAGAAGAAAAAGAAAAATAAATAAATCTAAAAAGTTACTGGCAAATGGGATTCATCAACACGGTTCTACCTCCAGCTGCTTGATGCCGTAGGAGTGCCAAGACAGAAAGAATATTTTAACTTTAAAAAAAATGTTTGTCTTGAAAGAAAATGATTTTTAATAGATAAAAATTTGTTGTACTAGAAAAAGCTTTTAACAATTGGTGGGTAGAATACTTTTTGTTTGTGCCCAGTTGATAGAACATAAAGACTTTCTTCTGTAGTTAGATTTTTTTTTTAATTTTAATTTATGGTTACAATTTATCTATTTTGCAAATTGCAATGCCCATTTGTGATTAATTCTAACTAGCAATACTTTTTATCATTCGCTTTATGACATTTGAAACAAGGCATAATTTCAAAATTATAATTGGTGTTTTTTTTTTATTATTAAAACTTTGGTCCTTTAAAATCATTAATAATTGTGAAAAAAAATTAAGCATAATGATAAACTGTGGGTACTGAATCTGGATGTTGTTGTGTTCTTTTGACATTGAAGTGATTCACAGTTCATTTCACTAGTATAATTATTTTGCAAAAATGTAATTTATTATCGATAGTTTAGGCATCGAATTTTCTGCTACATATATTAGTTCGGTTCGGTTTTTCATTTAATAAAGAATTGTAAAGTATTGTTAATACTCACCTGCTTGAATGCGCGTGCATTCTATTAGCTTTAGTAGAAGGATGATCCGCAAATCCTGTATAGAAGATATAAAGAATATAAGTTTAGTACTAAATCAGAATAGAAATTAAAAAGCGCAAAACTAAAATATTGAAATTACTTAAACTTATTTTTAGAACATACTTAGGACATCAAAATGTTGAAGTTATCCCACATCAGTTGTGGTAAAAGCTAGTGATGAGTTTATAACACTGAGGAAAATTCATGTCCTTACAGCTAGTTTACGAGGTTGAGAAATGCCCAAGGCCACGCCAAAAACAGATCAAAATATATCAAAAAATCGCAGCATCATTTTCCAAAAGGATTGATAGTAGTAACAAATTAAAAAAAAAAATCCAAAATCGATTGTTTTCCAAAAATACTTGAACAAAAATAAATGAAAACACTTTTCCCAAAATAATCGAGAAAAAAATCCAAAATCTACTAAAAAACTGAAAACATAAATTGTTTTCCAAAATTGCTTGAATAAAAATAAATAAAAACGCTTTTCCAAAAGCATTGACAACAGTTTTAGAATAATCAGAGGAAAAAAAAAGTTCCAAAATCTAGTTGAAATCTGACATCAGAAATTGTTTTCTGAAAACACTTGAACAACAATAAATGAAAATACTCTCAAGAAATAAAATACAAAATCTAGTAGAAAATTAAAAGCAGAAATTGTTTTCCGGAAACACTTCGAATAAAAAATAAATGAAAACACTCAGGAACACATGAAGCAAAGAACATAGGAAAACACGTGCAACACTTTTTAGAAAAGCTCAAAAACGCATGGCGGAAACACTGGGAACACTTATAAGAGGACACTCAAAAACACTTAAGAACAAGGTAGTTTGAAAAAGTTGTGAAAACAAAGACAATTGACAAACGAAAATTAAAATGAAAATAGAAAGTGGCGAGAAAATACAAACCTTTCACGGGAGAGAACTTGGGAAAGAACAAGAAGATTTATACCCGCGTAGAGAACCTTGCTAAAAGGCACAAATGCACTCCTGCGCAGCTATCACTGGCATGGCTGCTCGGACAAGGGGATGATATTGTACCAATTCCTGGTGCGTAAGTTTATTCCCTGTCTTCATCAATATGAACTAGTGTGTGTTTGCTACTTTCAGTTTGAAAACAATGATGAATCTCTTATGAAGGCATTTGAGAGAAGTGACAATATAAGAAAGTCATCTACACTAGATAACCTTTGAGTAGTAATAAGGGATTGGCCTGCTTGAAGAAATTTATAGATCTGTATAAAACTCAGTTGATCGAGATGATATCAGCAATGGCAATATTATTTACAGTCATTTACTTGGAATTGCAGGGACGACTAAGATTAAGAACTTTGATGAAAATATTGGTTCCTTAATGATGAAACTTACAAAGGAGGATATGAAAGAAATTTTGAATTTTGTACCCATAGAAGAGGTAGCTGGAGACAGAACCTATGGTGGCATGCTGAAAGTGACCTGGAAGTTCACAAACACACCTCCTAAAGACTGCAAGGCCTGAACTTAAAATAGTTGGAATACAGGCAATCTTACATTCTCACTTTGTGTTTGGATGCAATATTTTATGCCTACAAGTTAATTATTGCCGAAATTTATGAGCTATCAACTATATGCTTTTGTGATAAGACTTTTTTTTTAATGAATAACTGTAAACTTCGAAGAAAGACTAGGAATGATCTTCTTGGTATGTTACAACCAGAATTCAAGAAAGTTTCAGTAACTGTTTATCAAATCCACTCTTGATAAAAAAAAAAAAAGGATTCCAAAATGGTAAAATACGAATTCTGGTTAAAACAATTTTCCTGGCTTTGCTTCATCAACAAGTGCAGGTTGAGAGTCACAAGAGTTATTAATCATAACCACTTGACCTATCATATATCTTGCAGAAATCACTTATCTAATTAAAGCAGATCCTAAATTTGATTAACCATAACCACTTTGACCTATCATATACTACGAAGGAGCATTGTTGGCTTTAGGCGCAAGATAGATTGATCCTCGCACAGCTTTGCAGTCTCCTCCTCCGGCAAAGTCACCATCACAGTTCTTGCAAGTCCCGCTTCTGCTGAAGGCATCACAAGAATCAACCCTTCACCTTCAGCATTCCCTACATGGCATGAGACGTGGACAGGCTTTGCACTATCAAAATTCATTGAGTACATCACAGGTTGGTCGCCAATAATCATGTGCTCCATGCTAACACAGGTGAATTCAGGTCCATACATTGCAAAAGGTGGTGCATACTTCCCTCCCTCTTCCTTCTGCAAATCAAGCCAATGTAAAGTTGCCCAAAATTCCTCTTCCTTGAGACCTGACACATGGCAATGAACCAACTCCGCCACGCATCCTAACATGCTGCAATCCATCTCTTCTTCGTTTAGCGATAGAAGTGAAAAATTCAAAGCATTGCCAAAGTAGCCATAAGGTAGTGGTTCTTGCAGCAGCCTCCTAAAGTCTACACAAAGTGAGAGGGAATGTGTATGATCATCATGTTTGGGGCCCTTTAAGTGCACAACCCGAATCCAAAACAATGCAGCCAGCAAATCAAATGGGGAGGCATCAGGGCACTTGTCGTGGATTTCAGATAAACATTGCTTGACCACAGAATCAGAAAACTTGAAAGTGGCTGTGGACATTTTTACTGATGGGGTCTGTTTCTGTAACTTGGCCTCCAAGTAACTAGTAGATTTAGAATTATTGACTGAAAACTTCCTGTCAGGAGGTGCCGGTGGCTTGAAGAAGGGCGGAAAGGTGATGGCTTGGCCGTGGTGAGCTTCAGAAAATGCCTTGAAGAGTAAGATTAGACTGGTTAGGTCTCCATGCATGTGGGTGCAGCTAAGTCCGATGGCTACACCTCCTCCTTCAAAGTCGTTTAACTGTAAAGCCATATATATCTGTTAATAGTGTATGGAAAGTGCCTTCTGAATAATCAGAAACAAGTTTTTGAAAGTGGTGTCTAGAGAAGTCAAGTATGAAATATGAAGATTTACACAAAAAGCGACTTTACTTTAAAGCACTTTTTACAAAATTACTTTGAAAAGCATTCCGAACCTAGCACAGGGAAAATCATTTATATTAAATTTCAACATGCTCTTGTTAAATAATTGAATTTAATTATATTGTAATTTATTTTTTAAAAAATATTATATGATTGTATATACAAGATGCAATAAGCCTATTTAAATGTTTTATGTTCATATATAATATAAAAGTATTCAATGTCTTAATGGTGCTCGCAACATAATGCACACTACTTATAATTTATAAATGAGATTTTGTTGATGTTACCTAGTTGATGAAAAAAAAATGTGTTAGATGGTAGAATAGTGAATCACGCTGTAGGATTATGGTGGGTCTCACATTAGGATTCATCAAAATTCATATCATAAAATAATGAATCTCAAAATTTTGACATTTGAGAAAGTATTAATGGCCGGCCTTTCTCTTTCCTAAATATTTCTCCGACACTGGGGGCTCATTTTCCAAGTGCTTGGAACATTTATAAATATTGTTGTTGCATTAAATGAAAATCACTGTCCCCATAAAAAATTAAATTAAATTAAGAATAAAAATTTATTTAATCTTTGTATTTTAATATCAATGTCTATTTAATCTTTGTATTTTTTAAAATACTTCAAAACATCCATGCCGTTAAAGTATTGATATATCTACCATTACTTTTTATTTCTTTTAATTTATTTTTACAATATCACTCTTTTATAATTATTTTTTTGCTTACACATTAATAAAAAAAATTAAATAATTTTAAAAAATAAAAAATATATATTAATTTTTTTATAAGCACCATTTGCACACTTGGTAGTTTGCATACAATTTTTTACAATTAAAAATTAATATAATTTTTTTTATTTTTTAGAGTTAAATTGATAGTTTAATATTTTTTTTATTAACGTTCAAATACAAAAATTATTATAAAAGGATAATATTATAGAAGTAAGCCAAAAAAAATAAAAAGTAACAGTATGGGTATCAATATTTTAACGACATGAATATTTCAAGATATTTTTTAAAATATAAAGACTAAATAAATATTAATCTTAAAATACAGGGACTAAATAAACTTTTACCCTTAAAAGCCATGACCCATAAGATGTTTGGCACCACACCTCAGACTTTTATTAATGTGGGGTGATACTGTGTATAACCAAACTTAGGCATGGTGGGTTCAAAAGTCCTTTGCAAAATTAATTCCAACAAAAGTGCTTTTTTAATATAAGTATCTATCATAGAAAGACTATATTTCATACAACCCTAATTTGAACAAGATTAATGCTAAGTTACATGCATGTAACTTACAATCCTCTCATATAAATAGTGAGTGAGCCCACACCATTTACTATTCATACGAGAGAATTATAAGTACATGCATGTATCTTAGGAGATCCTTTGAACAAATCTTAGGTACTAAAAGCCATCTCCAATCAGAAAGTTTTCTACATAATTATTTGCATTAAACAAAAGCAAACCCGACCCAACAAGAAATTGAGTACCTGAATCCGGAAAGGAGACCAGGTATTAGGAACCTCAGGCATATCTTCCCAGACCGTTAGATCTCTCTCCTCATTCCCATCAGCAGATCTCAGCCATTCATCAAGCGTAATTCCAACTCTAGCCCTCAAAACCCGGACTCCAGCGTCATTACACTTGACCGCCCAATTACCCGCAGCATCTCGGGTCAACCGGCCCGTAACAGGCGGGTACGAAGACAAAACTTCGGACAGCGTCACCCTTATTGGGTCCATATCAAACGACCCAAATGGGCTTTTCTCGTAGTAAAAAATAACATGGATTGTGTGATGACCCATGGCGTGGTCCAAACGGGTTAACGGGTAAGTCTCGACCGACGCTGATGGCCTGCTGGATACTTGCGTTAGAACTGAATGTACATTGACCCGACTCTTTTGATCACCCATTTATGAGAGAAATGAGAATGTAAACTGTGAAAAGAGAATTTTGTGTGCAAGAAATTTTATCCGCATTGGTGATTTATATAGAGGAGAAGGTACTTGATTGGGTCCATTAAAGGGGAAATGGGTGTTTGTTGAATTTCATTAATGGTGTGGCTGCAATATGTAAACAAATTTAGGTGGGTGGCTGTGATGTGCATTAATGGTAAGATAAAGTAAAACTATCCCAATTATTAAATGAATTATTTTATATTTATAACAAGGACCTCGTTATCACCCATAACATGTAACAGCATTAAAAGAATTGACGAAGGAATCAATAGCATCGTGCCACGTGCAGCTGTTATAAAGTCCTATCAGCATTGGATGCAAAAAAATCAGAAGTTTATGAGATGCATTTTAATTTTTTTCTGAATTAAGTAAATACTAGAACATAACTTATGGATTTTATGCATTATGCTGCCTCTCCATTAACCAACTCAGAAACACAATTCCTTGTTTAATGTGGACTAATGGGGGAGCGGAGCAAGAAATACTGTGCTTTTCAAAAAATAGGATGAAGATATAAAAAGGGTTTTTGCTAAAGTTGAAGCTGCTTCACTGCTTGTGCATCATTGAAGGTCGTCAACAAGTCATCAATGTCAACAAGTCATCAATTTTTAACTCCCCGCTGATGCAAGCTTTAAGTACATTTCACGCTCGTCTCCCCCCTGAAAATTGGTATAAATTAAATGATGAAACTGTAGCGTTTAATCAGAAACGAAGGGTAGGAGTTGGTGATGTTAAAATTCTAGGGGTGAACTTATGGCTGCTGCTCTGAAAACCATGAGCTTCAATGGCGCTGTTGAGGTGACATAATGTTTGTTACATAATTATGTGACTTAACCCCAGCCTCATAACACCCATTTAATAATCAATCTTGTGATATAGACACATGACATCAAGCCATAAGTTCATTAATAACTCAATTAATTATTTGATTAACCATATGTTTTCAACCATTTCTCTCGCTAGGATCCATTTTGAATCAATTGAGTGGTGCTCATTGAATCTAACTGAAATCTGATTCAAACAAATAAATTTATATTTAAGGAGAGTTTGTAGTAAGTTTGTGTTTAGGTGTCTTTTAAAAGAACTCTAGTACAACACCATCACAATCTCAAACAAAACATAGCATAAAACTAAATCCAACTTAACTAAATCAGCAAATTTACTTCACAATTGACCCAATCGAACTAAATCCAACTTAACTTCCATAGCATAAAACTAAATCCAACTTAACTAAATCAGCAAATTTACTTCACAAAAAGCAAAGAAATTTCTAATAAAAAAAGCATAGCTTTTTCATACAGTTTGATACCTGCACAATGACAGTCAGACTTATTATTTCACAATTGACACAAGATAACCTAAAATTAGACTTGCATTTCATAAATATATATACACAAAAAACATCTTGATCTCAAACAAAACATACCATTCATATCTAACTCAACCTCCACATCATCAACTACAACATTCAAAGAAAACAGTAGAATCAAAAACACACCTTTCCATAAACTTGAGCAAATCCAGAGGCATCATTTTTCTCCAATTGCTCCAAGCCTTTGACTCGTCCAATTTCACAATCTTCACTCATCTCCATCTCACTCCTCTTCTCATTTCTACTCAATCCCAAATCAGTCCAAAACACAATCCCAACAAAGAACAAATAAAACCCAACAAACCCGACAGCTTGCCAAACAAAAATCTCCCCACTCAAGTATAGATAAAACAACAATGCAGCCACCAAGTAAATAAGAGGGCGAAATGCTGCCAAAAGATCATAATCCAAGCTTTTGCAAAAAGAATTAAGTTTTTAAAATCCGAGCAACATTCATGTTCTCAATTTATAGAACAAGAAAATTTTTCTATTTCTAGTTTCTAGTTCAGCTGACATTCATCAGTCCCTTAAAGAAAGCTAAAGTTACAGGAAAGACATACACTCAACAGATTCACTATCTGTAATCCTCAGGCAAGCGATATCCAGACATGACTATTTTGTTGGCAAACATCTTGCCGGTCTTGGGCATGACGTGCCAGTGCAATGTCAAGTTGAATTCTTTACCTCGAAGATTGTGTCCCTGGATAGGAAAATAAAGGAAGCTGAACATTCAATTTTCCATACAAAAAGGAAATTGCTTAAGTTGGTTGATGAATGTTTGTACAGAATAAGAAATATTAATCGAAGAGGATGTCGTACCTGATCAATGAAACGATATTTGTTCGAGGTATGAATGGAAAACTTTGCAAACTCTTTTGCAGGTATTATAGCATCCCAAAGAGACACCTGCAACACAATATGCAAAATCAATCAAGCGATGGGCATAATTTTGAGCATACATAACCCGAGATATGAAAAATACTTCAGAAATTAGCATGCCAGATGATATTGGCAAAAGGTGGATGTTCATGAATAGGAAACACAAAAAGGCTGCTCATTCTAGCAACCATTAATTAACTCAAGAGTTCATAATCTAGATCGAATTTTACAATATTAAAGCACAAAAACTAAAACAATGATACTTCAGAAAACACATGCACTCAGATGCCTGGAGCTTACTTGGTTTAAGGCATTCTTTGGGGTTTCATACTCAGCTGCCACAAAAATGAAAAGCTACAAAAGTGGTAAGGAGATGAATCAATGTCAAAAATCAGCTTTAAGATCACTCAAAAACACCATAAAATTAACAACTTCCAAAATCATATAAATCAATAACGATATCGTGAATAGTAAACCTGTTTTGTGTTCCATGTAAACAGTGATTGCAAGTCAGCTGTTATATTCAATGTCAGGCTGACCTACATACAATGAAAAGCACTCCCTGAGAATGATGTCAAGAATATCATAGAATCCAGCAAACTTATGCCACAAAAACAAGCATAGAGGAAGAAATCATGAATACATTGGGATAATATTATATAGATCAACAAAAACTAATATTCATAAATCAAAATTATCGATATGTTTACTCATTAATTTTTGCTTCTTCGTATGAAAAAGCAATAAACTCAAAGCTACCACAGCATGCTACCAAACTAAAATCGAAGCTTCTATTCCACCACTAATCAACTGGAATGTGAGCCCCTAATGCAGATGAAAAGACGGACAGTTAGCTTTCAGTCAGTAGGTCGTTTTTCCTAATAATTTTCAATCTTTAAGAAGTATCAAGCAAAAGAAATAACAACAGAAGGAAGGTTTATTAAAAATTTTCATTTGCTTTCACAAGTAAGAGGAATTGAAAACGGTTCTTTCAACTATCTTATTCCTGAGAATTATCAACAATTACACTAATTACTCACACAATCAACCCAAAAAAACAACAATTTTTTCGAAACAATTTCGCAACTGTAATCAATAATGCACAATAATCAACTTAAAGCACACAGATTTCCCATAAAATTGAAAATATCAGATGGCCCCTGATTAATTTCTTAAACTAAGCAATAAAAAAAATCCAATTACCTCGTCGTTTCCATGTGGCTGCTTCTGAAACCAATTGATATTCAATATCTACAATCACCAAAAACAAAAACCCAGATGCCAAATCAATCAAAAACGCAAAAATTCAGAACCTTTAACAGATCTAACACAAAATGCAACAGCGATCATGAAAAAGTCAAAGGAAAGTTGACCTCAATTTGAGCGGAGGGAGAGGGAGTGTTAAGGTTATCAGAAAGAGAAGCGATGGCGCACATTAGCGCCAGAATCGTCACGGCGAACGTCAGCAGAGCGTTGGCTCTGTACCCAAACGAATGCATTTTTTCTTTTTTCCTGTTTTTGTCGCTGCCGCTGTTGCAGCTGCTGTCGTTTGATTTTTGGTCTGAGAGAGAAGTTAAAATCAACGGAAATAAAAATAAAAGAGTTCTGCCAGATGCCACTATCACGCGCCATTATAGACCCCCAAAAAAAAAAGCAATTAAAAATTTAATAAAAAATAATAGAGAAATGCTAAAGAAATCGGAAACTCTATCCGCTTATCCACTCTCACCCACTCCCCTCCTTCTTCGTCGTTTTCTACTTGTGCCAATTGACATCACTGACCAAATGAATATGCTAACTGAGGCTTTCTTCCAATACAAAATCAAAGCAGAGGAATATCATCACAAAGATTAAGTACACTGTAAAAGTAAGAATTTTTATTCATACAAAGCTTCAGCCTTTTTCCGTTTAATGTACATAATAAAAACAGAGGTACTCTGTTCTCAAATCATCGAATCAATCAAAAGCTAACGACTCCCCCCCCCCCCCCAGTGAACCAGTTGCTTATCTCCTCCAATAAAATTTTTTTCATTCATTCGGAAGAGCAGATAAGCAAGGTCGTAAAAGGAACAAGAAACCCACAAAAACAGAAATTTTGCATGCATTATCACAGAACAATGACAAATCTACCAAGAATAATAAGGAGAGTGTAAACAGAGGAAGAAGAAATGCAGGGAATTACCCTGAAGAGGAGGAGATTTGGATAACCAGAAGGAGTCAAGAAGCTCAGAAGAAAAAGGGTAGCTTTTCGTTTCTATGTAAATTGTGAAGTGGCGACGTTTTGGCAACCACAGATACTATTATTCGCGGGGCAGCAAAAACGACGAAAGGAAACTGTCGTACGGGTCAAAAGCACCGTGACCGTCAAACAGTTATTTTCCCAGCTCCCAGCCAAAAAAATACAATTCAGAAACAAACAAAAGCGAGATTCCACGTGGCCAATGCTCATTGGCAAGAGCAACAACGAGGCGAAGCTGATTGGCCAGCATGTACAAGAAACACGTAAAAGTTAGTCACTAGTCAAGTCGTCGTTGCCTAGCCTCCAGTTTCGTGCTTGAGTCCTCGCCCAGTTTCAGGGGCATTAATTAATGAGTAATTTTGTACATTTACGTTTGTTATTTTGAGAAAAATGACGTCGTTTAGTAGACTCGATCATTTTGCTTTCTATATGTTGAAATGATGATGCAGGAAGAACTATTATGAAGTATTGCAGGTGCCGAGGGAAGCATCGGATGAGCAGATCAAAAGAGCGTATAGAAAGCTGGCATTGAAGTATCATCCTGATAAAAACCAGGGGGAATGAAGAAGCTAATAAGCGAAATTATATATGTACCTTACGGAATATTTTGCCTGCATGGCTCTGGTTGAAACAGGGTGTGGATTTTTTTTTTTGGTAAATATCATAAGTGTGTCTTAACTGTTTAAAAGTATATAGCATTATGTTTAAATCAGCTGTTATCTTAAGCCATTATCTGCTCCAGCTTTTGGGTCTGTTATTTTGACAAAATATGAGTCTCTATTTTACAAGCCAATGCTACAAAACCATCAAATTCAATTTTTTTTTTCTTAATGGTGCTAGATAACTATGCTGTGCATCATTGTGCACTATCTATATAGGAGTCATCCAGTAGCATTTAGCATTGTGGATTTATTGGCATGAAGAATACTGACCATTGATTTTGTGCTGTCTTTTACTTGAAAATAAAATTGTCATCTTAAAGTGGCAGTAACATTATTCATGTATATGTTGCCAAATATTGAATCAACAATCTGCCATTGCTGACCAGGTGTTGGTTTTTGACAGTTTCTTTGGTGGAGGTCCAACGGAAGAGGATGAGAGAATTGCGAAGGGTGATGATGTTATTGTTGAACTGGATGCAACATTGGAAGATTTATACATGGGAGGTTAGCTAAGGGTAAGGTTCTTGTATATGCATTGAAATTGTCAGCTTGTCACCAAAATCATCATAATCTTGTACTACAAAATGACTGTCTTATATTATGGAATTTCGTATGACTACTCAGGATCGAGATTGAATGGTTATTGGAAAACATTTGTTTCACAGGGCTAGAAGTTAGATAAATTACGTTCTTCATGAAGATAGATAAATTACGTTGTTCATTTATTTATCTTGTCTTGTATGAAGCGGAGATTTTGGAAAATTAACTGTTAATTAGGCTACACTACTCATCCTTCTTTTGGGATCTGCAGGTATGGAGAGAGAAAAATGTGATAAAGCCAGCTTCAGGCAAAAGACGCTGTAACTGCAGAAATGAGGTATATCACAAACAAATTGTTCCTCCAAACAAACAAATTGGTCCTGGGATGTTCCAACAGATGACTGAGCAGGTATGTGTTATAAGTTTGAAATTTCCTCTTCAAATTTTTTTTTTTTTTGGATGGTTCCACTGGCTGTTGGATTGATCTATTAGTGCCCTAGACTGTGAATTCTGATGTTCTTTTTCAGCTTTACAACATTCTTCATTTCGTTTTCTTTCAGGACTGCGAGCAATGCCAAAATGCCAAATATGAGAGATTGGGATATTTTGTAACAGTTGATATTGAAAAAGGGATGCAAGATGGACAAGTAAGTTTCATAAAATTCAAATGTGAGAGGCAAATTAGTTCTTGATGGAAGTTTATACTTTGGGTATATTCAATTGTTTATCCCCTTTTCTTTATCTTTTTTGTCTACCCTTTTAATTCCAAAATCAGCTGCTATGAGTATTAGCCTTATAATCTTTAATTCATTTGATGTTTTTGTGAATTGTGTTGCTTCTCATACACAATCAGAACCATAAGTCCCCTGTGTTGAAAGTTGGAACCCCAAGTTGTCGCTTCGAATTGAAAAGACCATTATCACCTTCCTAACAGGAAAAGTCAAAAGAATTTGCTGTCCGGTTAACTTGCATACAACAAATGTTTTGAGTTGGAAAAATTTTTTCCCTTCTGTTTTATCTACAATAGGAACTTATTCTATTTTTCTGTCATCTCTAGTTGGAAGCTACAGGTTTTCCTCACGTTTCTTGCATTTGTTTCTTTTCCACACCTACTGGATTTTTACAATCTAGCCTTGGTTTTTCTATGGAATTTCTACTGTTCTCTCTCTCTCACTCTCTTTATTTTTATAGACTAGTTTTTTTAATGGCACATAAGTTTCTCTGGAGGTAGTTTTCTGTGAAGATGGCGAGCTCATAATTGATTGAGAACCTGGAGATTTGAATGTTAGTTTTGGACTCTTGTTTGTTATATGTTTTGCATATTTCCTCTGCAGCAGATAATAACTCTCTCATTATTTGTAGTTCCATATTCACATAGCGCCCCATGATTGCTTAAGAAGGGAAGGAAATGACTTGCACGCAACTGTCACTATCACACTGGTAAAGCTCAGTTGTGGCCTGTGGGATGTTAGTTATTTGTTATTTTATTTGTTTATCAGTGTGTCATTGATTTTGTTGGAACTTTTCCTAAATGGTTTCCTCTTTTAGATTCAAGCTGTTGTTGGTTTTGAGAAGACCATTAAGCACCCTGATGGACATTTGGTTGACATCAGCACAAAGGTAAGCATGAACATGTGCTTTCAACTTCATTTGCCATGACCAAGTTCAGTGACGAATGAGTCAGAAAAGAGTTGAAATGCTTAACTTAGGTAACACATGCTTCTACTCCTTGCTCAGGGAATCACTAAGCCCAAGGAAGTGAGGAAGTTCAGAGGGGAAGGAATGCCATTGCATTTTAGCAACAAGAAAGGAGACCTTTATATTACATTTGAGGTACTATTCCCAACCACTCTAACAGAGGATCGGAAGACAAGGATCAAGGAAGTTCTTGGCAATGATACATTAAGTAAATGTTTTTTCTTGGGTAAATGTTTTTATTTGGGTTCTTATGCGTTCCCATTGTAACATGATGAGGTTACATTGCAAATTCAGGAACTTTATGGGGTCTGTCCATTAACAAGTAGTGCAGAGTCTAAAGATGCCTTTGCTGTAATACTCAGTTGTTTTGCATTCAGTAGGGCCTGGCGGCAATTTTGCCTTTTTCTTTTTGCCAATATGAGTTCTATAATATCTCATATTTCTCTCTGTGTCGTACTTCAGTTTTGGCAGCAATGGCTTTATGTTCACAGTATCATTCTATTGGCCAGCAGATATCTTTCCCATTGATTTCTGCAGGCTCTTTCATTGAACGGGATGTTTGGTTGTAATATCATATACAACTGCATTGCCATACTGCTTATCGTCATATTAAGCTCATCTAAGGTAAAGCATGTCTTTCTGCATGTCTCTAGGAGTGACCGGAGACACCCTATGCACACAATCCTCTTTGCAGCACGACCGTGGCGCTGCTTTAAAATATTTGTTAAATCTCAGCATACCATGCGAGCATCAAATCAACAAATAGTGCATTTACAAACTTTTACGAGTTCAATTCCACCGTTAAAACATAACCCACCTTAAAATGAAAATAACCTGGGTTGCACCACTAATGCTAGCTTAAAAACATTTGTTCAGAAGTTTAGATCCTGGTAATCACTCTATAGACGCCAGCTTCTCTTCGTCTACCTCAAAAGCTTTTCTTGCTTGCTTCAGCTCCTCTTGCATGGACAATAATTCTGTACAGCGGTTGAGTTTTGGTGGGTCCTGCAGGTTTAACATGTAAAAATTTAGCCAATAACTCAAAAATGTAAAAATAAATCAGAGCAAGTAGAAATAATGCATATATGCTACATATTCACCAAGAAGAAGAAGAAGAAGAAAAATTAAAATGACAAACTACTATTGCATGCATGTCCCTTCCTGCATCCAACATAAGCTAGTAAACAACTTGAGACAATCTCTTACAGATAACACTTAATCATTAAGCCACAGAACTTCTCTTGAGGTTATAAGACTGACACAAGTGGTATTAGTAGTTGTATAAGCCAGCTAGTCGTCAAGCAATATCAACTTGATTCAAGGTTATTTATGCATTGAATAAATGTATTGTGTTCAAGACAAGCAGAACATGAATGGAATGCAAGTGAACTGAATAAAGCTTCCAACTAAAGGTACCTTTCGAATTAGATAAAGAAAATCTTCAACAGATAACTTTCCTCTCTTTGAACCAGTATCTTGCGCTTTGTGTGCCTACAGAAAAGTGTGTATATATAGACATCATATCTACCAAATCCTACGCAAGGAAAGAAACCAATACAACAAATGCTTACCAAATCTGAGACATACTCCACAACTATGTCCTCCACAAGCGCTACAGTTTCTGGAAGTGGCTAATAATGCCACCCAAGAAATTCATGAATACATATGTTTGGAAAAAACAACTTTAAAATGGTAAAAAAATTTAAAAACATAAACATAAAGTTCCACTCCAACTATGTATAAACTTAACAATTGAAACTTTTTCTGTTACTGCAGCAAGCAAGTACTATATAACGACAATAAAGTAAAGACCTGCAGTAAAAGATATTCTAAATGCAATGCTATAATCTCTCTGTCAAGTCATTTAAAAGTGCTCTGAATTTTAAAAGAAATGTAACCAGTCCACCAAAGAAGTGCATGTGCATGCATGCAGCAGTTTGAGCAGTGGAGAATGTATACCCTACAGGCCGCATCGAAGAGGTGAGTAAACGTCGTTAAACATCCTTACACTCTTATGGTTCCAAAAGTATAAACATAATTCTAAACAATTGACTCTGAAATATCTCAAATCATAAATACATAATACTTCTTCCCGAATTCAAGCCAACTTCAATTAATGGAGAAAGAGTATACATATATCAAAAGCAACTCGGAAAAGATTTAATAAATAATGGATAAAAGAATAGAGATCTCAAAGAGTTCATGACTGTAATAAAATCATCAAATACCAAAGAAACAAAACAAGTTATCACATTGGAAAGAGTGAGCATAAAACAACCAAATTGTCATAGTAAATACTTTCAATCGATGACAGAACAAGATAAAGTTGGCAAATGTCTTTGTTACTTACATTAGGATCATCGCCAAAACCATACATCATGTGCTGAACTGCAGGACAAAACAAAAATGATATAAAATAAGTAAGACCATATGAAATTATTAATATTATTAAAAATAGAAGAAAAAGAAAAGGAAAACCAAAACACGGAAGCAATTACTGACGATCTTTTTGAAAGACTCCTCGCTTGCGCTTAAATGAAGTTGTTTCACAGGGCTGCGAGGATCCCGCTTTTGATTTTGAGGATTGTCCCGCAGAAGGGTTGCTCATCTTATATGTACTAAGTTTCTTCCTTTGAAACCTATCCGAAAATCAACTTCGATTCAGCAATCAAATTCAAATAGAATATAACTCACTACACAGATAACTAAATTATGCCAATTTTATAACAGCAATAATTTCTTAAAAAAGAATGCTACGGAAAACTCAAAACCCTAACTTTAATCCGAAACATTGAATTTTGATGGCGGAGCACAAGCATAACATGGAAATTAAAAAGAAGAAAAACCTAACCTTTTCTCCTAACTCTATCACGCCCCCATTACACAACGATTCCTAGTATAAACAAAAACCTAACCTTCTCTTTTATTTTGTTAATCTTAGAAGCTTTTATTTTCTCCTAGCTTTTATTGATTAGTTAACCTTTTATTTCGTTAATCCTGAAGTTGAATTCAAGCCAACTTCAATTTATTTTCTCCTAACCTAATCAATCTCCTCTTTTATTCTTCTTCCCCTTTGAAAACAAGATTTATGCCAATTTTTCAATTGTTTCTCACGGCATCTTTAAACAATTTATGCACACACATGCTTAATGAATCAAACCACGAGCTGAAAATAAAATAAAATAAAGCTGATTCAAACCAAACATAAGGCAGTTCACCAAATACATACCCAAGATGCTATTACAGTTGGAAGTTGAAGCTAACTTGAACAGGTCTCTGTTTGATTAATTTACAAATTTACCATCCAGGATTTTGTTTACAGCCACAACCAATTAGTCAACAGCAAATCCAGAAGAATTTTCCTCACGAATTTGACCTTCCGGAAGATAAAACGTGCGTTTGCAAACCAATGGCGACTCCCTGGATAAGAGAAGAACAGAGGCTGCCAGCTACTTTCGTTTGATTCTCGGCCTGAGAGAGAAGTTAAAATTAATAGATATAAAAATAAAAATAGATAATAAAACGATAATTTTTTTTTTATATATAGATAATAAAACGAGAATTTTCGATTTTGGATTTAGGGGACTTTAATGCATACAAGCTGTGAAATTTTTACGAAGCGTTCTGTTTTGTGATTGGACAACACACGTAGTTTCTTGGAAATTTGTGGGCCCCCGGGTTGACGTAGATTGTTAGTTTGTTGGATAATTTACAAGAAACCCTTTAATTTTGTTCTATTATCAAAAGCTTCCCCTAAGTTTTAAGAATAGACAATATTTTTTCCCCCCTGCGTTCTAAGAAAACTTCGGAAGAATCTAGGGATGGCAAAAATCCCCACGGGGACGGGTACCCTCGGGGATTTTCCCCATTTGGAGAGGGTACGGGGATAATTTTATACCCAATTTTTTATTCGGGGAGGGGACGGGAAAAATTTTTTACCCAATTTTTTATTCGGGGAGGGGACGAGGATGAGGTGGAATCCTCATCCCCTACCCATTTCCCCATTTCAATTTTAATTTTTATTTTTAAAATTATTAATAAATAACAAAATTATAAATATTGTTAAAAATAATAAATATCAAAATAGTTGTATGTTGGGAAAGTGGTTACCCTTTGCCAGGAATTAGTGGAAGAGTATTAATTGAATTTTTCACCAACTGTTTATTGCTTTGATTATACTGGTAGCAGTTCTTCTACTAGATCTACAGGGGATTCTTATAAGAAAGTAACCAAATGGATGACAGGTTTTGATGATTATGTAAACAATGGAGATTGTGCAGTTGTTGCAGATGAATTAGATTCATATTTGGATGAGAAAGTTATACCCCGAATGGAAGATTTTAATATTTTGAGTTGGTGGAAGACAAATGCTAATAGGTATCCTACATTAGCTCGAATTGCTAGAGATATTTTGGCAATTCCAATTACAACAGTTGCTTTTGAATCAGCTTTTAGCACTAGTGGTAGAGTTGTGAGCCCATACCGTAACAAACTTCATCCAAGCACATTGGAGGCCTTAATGTGCTGTCAAAGTTGGATACGAGCTTACAATAGCAGTATGAGTTTTATTTTACATTGTAATTATATTATACAGTTATTAATATTTGCAATTATTGTAGGATTATGAAGATTGAGTCATTGACAAAAATAATTATTTTAACAATTTATATTTTGAATGCGACTTTGTAATGGATCAATATTAATGTAAGATATATTTTGAACTTTATTTTTATCTGAATTTTTTATTTTAATATGATTAATTTAAAATCGAAAAAAAAATGTATTAGACTATTAGTTGTTCGGGGACCGGGGACCCTCGGGGATACCCTGTTATTATTCGGGGAGGGGATGGAGATTCTCTCAAGCAATTCTGACGGGGACGGGGAGGGGGCGGGGACATATGCAAAATATCGGGGATGGGTATGGGGAGATTGGTCCCCTCCCCTCCTCTCCCCATTGCCATCCTTAGAAGAATCCCTTGTTTCATCTTATATAGTTTATATGACTATATGTTTTCGATTTTTTCATTAGACAAAATCGCAAGTAAATTTTTTTAACTCTTCATGGAGAAATCAATCTCTTATTACCACCATATGATTTTTCTTTAATTGTGTTTTTCATTTTTCAAATATTGCATATGTAAATGTTAGTTGGTTTAATTATAAAAAATTTTAAGCAATAACATGTAATCATCTAATTTTCATTCGATCTAAAACTTATATTAAAAAGTGTGTGTTTCTATATATATATAGTTTATCTTTAGTACGGGCGTTTTTATTTTTTTTCTGTACGAATATGTTAGCTTTTAAGTCATAGGGCTTAATAAAATCAAATTTTAATACTATTAAACCGCGTGGCTTAATAGCGTGTTTGCATTTAAAAAAATAAAAACACTGCACTTGAGAATGATAATATATATATAATTGAAATATAGAGTATTGTTCAAATAGGCAAACTCAAAACGACGTGAACATGACAGAAGATACTAATAGATGAGTACTATAAAAGTACATATTAATGAAAAAATTATAAAAACTACTACTTAACATCACAATCAATAGTAACTGTCACACTAATTTTTATAGCATATATATTATTGATATTTCACATGAATGATAACATTCAGTTCTGAAAGGAACTAAAACCAAAGAGTATAGTTTTATTCCATTATTCACACATTACATAAACATAAACAAAGCACTCGTCAACTTTACGTACTCGTTGTTCATGGAGTCGCAGTAAAATTGAAGTTGCTACAACTTGTCCTGCGAAACAGCAACGTAGAGCTAAAACCAAGCCTTGAACCAGCAAGATCAAACTGCACAAGATTATCCTGCAATTGATGCGACCCAATGATGATCGAAGCTTTAGGCCTTACCCCTCCATCAACAAACGCTGAGCAAGTAACCCCACTTCGTGCCTGCACCATTGAATTTGCCCCAGTAATTGTCCTCTTAACGTTCTGATTCTACGGTACAAAATCTCTATTTGGAACTCTAGGGCCGGCTCTTGTGCTTTTCAGCTTTCTTGAATCATGACATAATGAAAATGGTGCCACAGGTTTCGCTAATTTTGGGATTCCAAGGAGCTGGCTGGTGAAGAACTTGGTGAAAGATTGGTCTATTGGGTGTTCGAGGACTATGTATGGTTTTATTGTGATGATTTTTGTGCCTCCTGTGCCTGCATTGATGTTGACTTTTAACGAGGATGCGTTGGTGGGGACTTGCTTCTTGTTGATTCTGATCGATGGTAGGGTTACGTAGTAGTGTCCTTCTGGGCTAATTGTTAAGGGTGTGAAGCATAATTGGCTTGAAATGTCAATGCCTGGAAGCATCAAGTAAGGGCCATCGCCGAAGAAAATGGCACCATTTCAAATTTCCCCTCGAATTACACTATCTAATATTTTTACATTCTCATAAACCTATTGTATTGTTTAATTATATTTAAATCAAAATTCTTTGGAGTTTGAGTGCATAAATATTGCGTATAATTCATAAAATACATCGAAATCGTATTAAACAAGTGAAAGTTTGGGAAATGAAATATTAAATATTTGTTTCCAAGTCCTAAGAGAATAATAATAATAAATAAATAAAACTTTAGACAGTAACAGGAGATCAAAGATACATGGGTTGCACTTTGCACACGATAAATCTTGATGACGGTGACTGTTAGTTGAAGGACAAAAATCATTCATGTGAGATCAAGTTCAAAGCACTTGAATGGACAAAGGCACAAAGCTCATCAAGTCAAGACCAAACATTAAAGGTACTAGCTTAGATGATTTCTCTTGTTATATTTCTTGTAAAGCTAATATGATTAAATGTGTGCATGATTAAGCATTTAAAAACTCAAACTATTTTTCATACATTTTTAAATAAATTATTATTTTGATAATACAAAAGTTTTATATATAAAAGGAAAATGATTTTATGAAATTAGTTATTTTCAAGTTTATGGTCTAAATGAAATTTTTTTTTAGAACTTTAAAATCAACAAGTATTGTTTTGAATTTTTAGAAATGAAACTATTTAAAATATTTTATAAAGTTTTGGGCCGTAGTTTTATAAAGTTTTGGGAATCAAAAGTATTATTTCAAAATTCTGAAGATGGACCATTTTGTAAAGTTTTATGAAGTTTTAGGCTATAATATAGTTATAGAAAGTTTTGAGGTAAAAATATAATTTTAGAAAATAGTTAATCACTTTAGTAACTGACAAATCGGTTACATCAAATGAGCTCTCTGGAACTAAACGGTATATTGGTTACCAATAACGGCAAACTAGTTATTCAAAAATTCAAATTGCGGCCACAACGGTAAAATTAAGCGACAAGTTGGTCAGGATAAACAGTAAGTCGATCATGACCAAAAAGTAAGTAACGGCTAGTTTTCAGCTCCAACTATAAAAAGGATCAATCATATTCAAATGTAAGGGATTCAACAATTGGCATTGAGCTCACTCTTACATATTCAAATTGTCTTGAGCTTAAATTTGTTTATTCTTTCATTGAAACATACTTTGGGCTTTCATTTATAAACACATACATTGTGTAAGTGAAAAATATGTGTAACTTCATTTTAATATCAAAATTGAGTGATTGTAAGTGTGAGAAACACTTGGTTTAGAGGTTTGGGATAACCTTTGAATACAAAGGCTCGTTGACATATTGTAAGTCAATTGTAAGCATCTTGAAACCTTGCGTTGAAAGGCTTGGATAGTGGAATCCTTATGCGTGGTGAGCATAGAGACGTGAGTGTAAACATGTTTTGCTGAACTACATTAAAATCTCGTGTTCCTTTTCTCTATCCTTACCTCTTTAATTTACTTCTTGTTAAAATTATTATTATTATTATTATTATTGGTTGTGGTAGTTTTTGGTATTGAACTGTGGTGTTGTTATTTAAGAAATTTTTGAAAACTCAATTCACCCTCCCTTTTGAGTTGCCTATCTAGTATTTCAAATATAATCTTTTCGAAGTGGATAATTGATAATTTCTCTAAAATCTATATCTTAATAACTACATGTACAAATAACAACAAGTTTACATGTTTATGATCCTATCCACACCTATCACTAATTTACAGTACAACTCTGCAACTATAACCCTTAGCAAGTTTATTAATTGAGTAATCCTAAAGATTACAACAATTGAGTTTCAACTTAATTTTGAATTGATATGACATTTATCTACTGAATGGTAGAATATTAATTCTATTAGTTATAAAATTTACTAGACTTAATTATTAGGATCTCAATCATTATTGTTATTAGTTTATAGCTAATATTAACCTTGCTTATGGATTTGTTTTTCTATTTATATTATAAGTTAGTTAAACCCAAACATTTTAGGTAATTAATACAAGATTATGATAGTAAATAAAACATTTGAGAGATTATGAGTGACTTCAGGATGTAACTTATTGACCCAATATTTTGTTTTAAATTAAAAAAAAAGATAGGGTGTAAATTCAGTTTGATTGGCGCATCATGGTTTTGACACATGTAATACTAAAATAGGTATGATACAAGAATTCAAATAAGATTTTGTTGAGACTAGTTCAAATTTTAGCATACCGATAGTGTGTAATTGGATGGCGTATAATCTAGCGATTAATATCACGTATAAAAATATGATCAGGATCCTCTCCTGATTTGATCTTGTTCTGAGCAATTTCTATTAATGTGATTGGTGGTTAATAAATTAAAAAGAAAAAATAGTTAAATTCTAATCATATACTAACATTAAAAGACAGATGACACAAGATCTATAAAAGATCAGGAGTACTCATGTCAGGAGAGAATTCTAATCCAGTAAAATAAGCATAATTTGTGGGTCCCACCCCATTGAAACCTAACTACTATTGCCGTCCGCAGCTTCCTACTAACATCTCAACTAACAGTTAGGGATGGCAATGGATTGGATTTGATCCAAGATCCACGTGATCCAAATCCAATCGGATCGGATTTGGATCGGTTTAAAATGGATTTGGATCGGATTTGGATATCGATGTGCGGATCTAAGACGGATCTGGAGCAGATTTGGATCTATCTTAATATCTAAATCCATATCCATATCCACTCATCTTTTAATTTTATTTTATTTTAAAAGTTTCTTAATAATTGTGGAATGATAATGATAATAAATTTTATTCATAGCATATTAGTAGTATTTATCATGTATTTAAACTCTTAAAACTTAAAAGTTAGTTTTGTAAATTTAAAAGTCAGCCAGCCTCAAAGCATGTACATGCAATATTCAAATTGCAAGTCAAATAATATAACCTGGTGATTTATTTTATCATATTGGCTAAATAATTTTTAAGGAATATAGTTATTCATATATTTAGTCAAATATGGTCATAATAAAAATAATAAAGGACTGAATATAAATCATATTTAATTTATATGTCATTATCTAATGTTGTAGGAATGATGGTAGGTGTATCGTGGATATTAGAATGATGAAGGAGACAATAGAATATTAGATTGATAATATTAGAATGATGAAGGAGACAATAGAATATTAGATTGATCTTACTCCTGCAATTACTTCTGAATGATATTTTATTATCTTTCTTATTTGTTGTTTTGGTGTAAAAGCATAAGCTACAATATTTATTATATTATTGAGAAAAATTATATAATTTATTTGTTATCAATACATTTTAGCCTTCAATTTTCAATCTAAACAATTATTACTTTTTTATTACTGAATTTTAGAATTTATGACGGATCTAGAGCAGATTTGGATTTTATTTTTTTTTCGGATTTGGAGCAGATATATATATTTATTTCTTTTTTGGATTTGGATATGGAGCGAAAAATATGGATTCATAACGGATCTGGAGCAGATACGGATCTAGATTTTTATTATGGATTTGGATCTGGAGCAGAGTAGATCCAACTCATATCTGCCCCATTGCCATCCCTATCCAAATCCGATCCAAATCCATTTTAAACCGATCCAAATCCGATCCGATTGGATTTGGATCACGTGGATCTTGGATCAAATCCAATCCATTGCCATCCCTAACTGTTAGTTGAGATGTTAGTAGGAAGCTGCGGACGGCAATAGTAGTTAGGTTTCAATGGGGTGGGACCCACAAATTATGCTTATTTTAATGGATTAGAATTCTCTCCTGACATGAGTACTCCTGATCTTTTATAGATCTTGTGTCATCTGTCTTTTAATGTTAGTATATGATTAGAATTTAACTATTTTTTCTTTTTAATTTATTAACCACCAATCACATTAATAGAAATTGCTCAGAACAAGATCAAATCAGGAGAGGATCCTGATCATATTTTTATACGTGATATTAATCGCTAGATTATACGCCATCCAATTACACACTATCGGTATGCTAAAATTTGAACTAGTCTCAACAAAATCTTATTTGAATTCTTGTATCATACCTATTTTAGTATTACATGTGTCAAAACCATGATGCGCCAATCAAACTGAATTTACACCCTATCTTTTTTTTTAATTTAAAACAAAATATTGGGTCAATAAGTTACATCCTGAAGTCACTCATAATCTCTCAAATGTTTTATTTACTATCATAATCTTGTATTAATTACCTAAAATGTTTGGGTTTAACTAACTTATAATATAAATAGAAAAACAAATCCATAAGCAAGGTTAATATTAGCTATAAACTAATAACAATAATGATTGAGATCCTAATAATTAAGTCTAGTAAATTTTATAACTAATAGAATTAATATTCTACCATTCAGTAGATAAATGTCATATCAATTCAAAATTAAGTTGAAACTCAATTGTTGTAATCTTTAGGATTACTCAATTAATAAACTTGCTAAGGGTTATAGTTGCAGAGTTGTACTGTAAATTAATGATAGGTGTGGATAGGATCATAAACATGTAAACTTGTTGTTATTTGTACATGTAGTTATTAAGATATAGATTTTAGAGAAATTATCAATTATCCACTTCGAAAAGATTATATTTGAAATACTAGATAGGCAACTCAAAAGGGAGGGTGAATTGAGTTTTCAAAAATTTCTTAAATAACAACACCACAGTTCAATACCAAAAACTACCACAACCAATAATAATAATAATAATAATAATTTTAACAAGAAGTAAATTAAAGAGGTAAGGATAGAGAAAAGGAACACGAGATTTTAATGTAGTTCAGCAAAACATGTTTACACTCACGTCTCTATGCTCACCACGCATAAGGATTCCACTATCCAAGCCTTTCAACGCAAGGTTTCAAGATGCTTACAATTGACTTACAATATGTCAACGAGCCTTTGTATTCAAAGGTTATCCCAAACCTCTAAACCAAGTGTTTCTCACACTTACAATCACTCAATTTTGATATTAAAATGAAGTTACACATATTTTTCACTTACACAATGTATGTGTTTATAAATGAAAGCCCAAAGTATGTTTCAATGAAAGAATAAACAAATTTAAGCTCAAGACAATTTGAATATGTAAGAGTGAGCTCAATGCCAATTGTTGAATCCCTTACATTTGAATATGATTGATCCTTTTTATAGTTGGAGCTGAAAACTAGCCGTTACTTACTTTTTGGTCATGATCGACTTACTGTTTATCCTGACCAACTTGTCGCTTAATTTTACCGTTGTGGCCGCAATTTGAATTTTTGAATAACTAGTTTGCCGTTATTGGTAACCAATATACCGTTTAGTTCCAGAGAGCTCATTTGATGTAACCGATTTGTCAGTTACTAAAGTGATTAACTATTTTCTAAAATTATATTTTTACCTCAAAACTTTCTATAACTATATTATAGCCTAAAACTTCATAAAACTTTACAAAATGGTCCATCTTCAGAATTTTGAAATAATACTTTTGATTCCCAAAACTTTATAAAACTACGGCCCAAAACTTTATAAAATATTTTAAATAGTTTCATTTCTAAAAATTCAAAACAATACTTGTTGATTTTAAAGTTCTAAAAAAAAATTTCATTTAGACCATAAACTTGAAAATAACTAATTTCATAAAATCATTTTCCTTTTATATATAAAACTTTTGTATTATCAAAATAATAATTTATTTAAAAATGTATGAAAAATAGTTTGAGTTTTTAAATGCTTAATCATGCACACATTTAATCATATTAGCTTTACAAGAAATATAACAAGAGAAATCATCTAAGCTAGTACCTTTAATGTTTGGTCTTGACTTGATGAGCTTTGTGCCTTTGTCCATTCAAGTGCTTTGAACTTGATCTCACATGAATGATTTTTGTCCTTCAAGTAGGGATGGCAATGGATTGGATCTGATCCAAGATCCATGTGATCCAAATCCAATCGGGTCGGATTTGGATCGATTTAAAATGGATTTGGATCGGATTTGGATATCGATGTGCGGATCTAAGACGGATCTGGAGCAGATATGGATCTATCTTAATATCTAAATCCATATCCATATCCACTCATCTTTTAATTTTATTTTATTTTAAAAGTTTCTTAACAATTGTGGAATTATAATGATAATAAATTTTATTCATAGCATATTAGTAGTATTTACCATGCATTTAAACTCTTAAAACTTAAAAGTTAGTTTTGTAAATTTAAAGGTCAGCCAACCCCAAAGCATGTACATGCAATATTCAAATTGCAAGCCAAGTAATATAACCTGGCAATTTATTTTATTATATTGGCCAAATAATTTTTAAGGAATATAGTTATTCATATATTTAGTCAAATATGGTCATAATAAAAATAATAAAGGACTGAATATTTAATTTATATGTCATTATCTAATGTTGTAGGAATAAGGGTAGGTGTATCGTGAATATTAGAATGATGAAGGAGACAATAGAATATTAGATTGATCTTACTGCTGCAACTACTTCTGAATGATATTTTATTATCTTTCTTATTTGTTGTTTTGGTGTAAAAATATAAGCTACAATATTTATTATATTTTTGAGAAAAATTATATAATTTATTTGTTATCAATACATTTTAGCCTTTAATTTTCAATCTAAAAAATTATTACTTTTTTATTACTGAATTTTAGAATTCATGACGGATCTAGAGCAGATTTAGATTTTAATTTTTTTTTCGGATTTGGAGCAGATATAGATATTTATTTCTTTTTTGGATTTGGATATGGAGCTAAAAATATGGATTCATGACGGATCTGGAGCAGATACGGATTTTGATTTTTATTATGGATTTGGATCTGGAACAGAGTAGATCCAATCCATATCTGCCCCATTGCCATCCCTACCTTCAAGAGCTAGTGAGATTAGAAATGCATATATACCATTTTACCCTTAACACATTGTTTGTTATAATCAAAATCAAAGTTTGTACAACCGTTTAGCCCAACAATAATGTTGTAAAAAATATAATAAAAATTTAAATTTATTTAATTTTACACTTACTATTTACAATATGTGTAAATCATCTATTAAAAATAGAGTTATCATATAATGCCGCGATTAAGCATTAATTATGTAAATGAAACATAAAACTTAAAAATTCAATATAAATCTTGTAAACCAATATCAACTATAAAATAAAACATAATTTTTAGAAATTAAAGATAAGACTTTTGAATAGAAGGTAAAACTAGCAAAATGATGTATTATTAGTAAAATAAAACAAAAACTTACAATTATAACATAAAATTCATAATTCAACATTCAGTGCAAAATAAAACATAAATTTTAGAAATTAAACATAAGACTTGCAAATAAAAAATAAAATAAATTAAATTAATTAATATAAAACTGATAAATTGATGTATTAGTTATAAATAAAACAAAAAATTACAAATATAACTTAAAACTAGTAAATTAACATTAACTATAAAATAAAACATAAATTTTGAAAATGAAACAAAAGACTTGTAAATGAAAAATAAAACAACTAAATTACTATAAATTTGATAAATTGATGTATTTTTGGTAAATAAAACAAAAACTTACAAATATATCATAAAACTAGTAAATCAATATTAAGTGCAAAATAAAACATAAATTTTGAAATGAAACATAAGACTTGTAAATGGAAAGTAAAACAAGTAAGTTAATATAAAACTAATAAATTGATGAATTACTAATAAACAAAACAAAAATTTGCAAATATAACATAAAATTAGTAAATCAACATTAAGTGCAAAATAAAACACGAATTTAGAAATTGAACACAAGACTTGCAAATAGAAGTTAAAACAAGTAAATTAATATAAAACTAGTAAGTTTAAAGTAATATAAAACTAGTAAATTTATCTATTACTGGTAAACAAAACAAAAACTTATAAATATAACATAAAACTAGTAAATCAACACTAATTGTAAAATAAAACATAAATTTTGAAAGTAGAATATAAGACTTGTAAAAAGAAGATAAAATAAGTAAATTACTATAAGACTGGTAAATTAATGTATTACTGGTATATAAGACGAAGGCTTACAAATATAACATAAAATTAGTAAACAATATTAAGTGCAAAATAAAACATAAATTTTGTAGATTATGACTAAAACTTATGAATAAAAAGTAAAATAAGTAAATTAATATAAGAGTTGCTGCAAAAAAAAATTACAATTGTAAAATAAAACTCATTATAATATTTATTACCTCATAAATTTGTTATTTTTAATTTAAATGGGATAATGCTAGTTTTGCATTGATGTAATATGTGTGATGTTTTATTAAGGATGAAATTTATTCTAAAATTTCAATTTTTTTTAAAAAAATATTATTTTAATATCTTTAAAGTTGTTGTAAGATGAGGTTATTTTACATTTTTCTACACTTCCTCAACAATAGCATCGAATGATCTCGAAGTATAGGTAAGGGGCTTAAAACTATATGAAGTATGCGTAAGATTCAAAATTAAATCTAACTTTAATGATATATCATATATGTGTCTAGTAATATAAGTTTTTTTTTCTTTTTGGGTTTTGGTTTGATTCACGTCAAGATAAATAATTGCGCTTAATTAACTTGTGTAATAAATAATTATTATTATATAAAATGCGAAAGAAAGTATATAAATGTCCTAGAATAAATATAGAATTTATGGTTAAACTAATTCAATAAAATTTATTCCACTTTTTTTCAAAATAAATTCTTGGTTTAATTAATGAGCAATTTTTATTTTTAATTAAAATATTTTTATAAATGAATAAAATATTCTTTTATTAAAATTTGGTAGAAACCATGTTAAGTTTTGAAATAATTAATAATCTTGATGAACTTACTAGTTTTATTTTTTTTGCTAATTATATATATAATTTATAATATTTATATCTATCACAGTACTGATGTTATTTATTATGACATTATAGATTTTTTCTCAAAAATAATGTCGGCACACAAAATAAACACGAACCATATTGTGCCTTTCCAAACCCTTGAGCAAAGAATAAAAATATTTACAAACTTCCAAGCAAAGCAAAGTACGTAACTAACAAGAACCAATACTTTTTCAGTTTTTCCAAGCTTCCTAACTAAATTTACACCCTCTGTTTTTTATTTAAAGCAAGACGTTGGGTCGGATAAGTTACATCATCAAATCACTTATGATTTCCCAAGTGTTTTACTTGCTATCTTATATTCGTATTCTTGCATAACTACTTTTAATTTGTTTTTAAGTTGCATATTTTGTAACTTAACTATTTAAAAATATTTAACAACTTATGATGTAAAAATAAAAAATGGGTTTGGCTATGTCGGAACCACTCTACAGTAGAGCACTGAATCATCGCCACACGATTAAAGTTATAACATATTTTTTATTATTTATCAATTTTGTGTGTGTGACTATAATTCCTCCTCTACCTTAAAGAAACTCCAAGATAATCATGGTCTAAAAAATCAGTACACAAAGTAAGATCAATGTGAGTGTGAATTAATGTAAAATAATTATTGGAATCGTAAAGGTGAATCTCAATTATTACGTGTCATTTATATATGTTATAGTATATAATTAATAAAATTAACATTCTACCATTCACTAAAGGAATGAAACATCGGTTAGAATTTAGGTTGAGACTCAACTGTTATAATCCTCCATATTACTCAATTAATAAACTTGTAACCCGTAAACTTATAGTTATTTGTAGGCGTGGTTATTAAGAGATAAATTTTAGAATCAATTGTCCACTTAAAAATTACACTGTTGTAAAATATATAGTATAAATTTAAATTTTTTAAATTTTAGGTATAAAATTATTTGGTAAAAAATACAATTACCCTTGCTAAAAAAAGCGGGACAAAACAAAAAAAATAAACATGAATAATATTGTATTGTGCCTTTCCAAACCTTGAGTAAAGAATAATAATTTTTACAAACTCCCAACCGAGGGCAAGTACAAAACTGAACAGAATCAATAATCTTTCGAGGCTACTTAAAACTTAGGGTGCGTTTGATGACGTATTTTGTTGGGTGTTTTTATTTTTCAAACATAAAAAACACAAAAATATATCCAGTAAGGCCATTATCTAACCATCACTAAAAAAAAAAATGAAAGAACAAAATATTTTTATTCTTTCACTTTTGCTAACAAAAGTTAATAACGTAAAATTGACATTTTATTTAAAAAAAATCCCGTTATGCTATGTTAAGCGAAATGTACATCCACACACAGCAACAATTTTTATGATAAGACTTATTACTGTTGTTGTGTGTGACGTACGTTATGCTTAAGGTAACTTAAAACCATCCTTAAAAAAATAATAAATAAATAAAAAGAAATTATGAAAAAGGTACTGCCAGGCCCACCACTTTTATTTATTTAATTATTATTTTATTTCATTAATAATTCTTTTTCTTGTAACCATTACTTCTACCTTATCTCTTCAATTATAACTATTATTTCTATTTTTTTCTTCAACTGTAAAAATTCTAAGCCTTTTATCTCTGCAACTATTGCTAAGATCTAGGTACTTTTTTTTAATTTTTTAATTTTGTTTATTGTTCATTAAACTTCTGTATGATTTTCTATTATATCAATTTTTATTTGTTATAAATTTAAATTTATGATCTCAAAAGAATAATCAAATATCATATAGGCCCAATTATTTATATAAAGGATAAGGGGGTGACCCCAAGAAAAGTAGTCTTGTGACTAGGAACGTGAAAACGATGCTCCAAGTAAGTCGAGCTTGTGGAGGCCAAATAGGAGGATAACAAATAGACAGGGTGAAAAAAGCTTATGGTTTTGTTTATTGTTCATTAAAATTCTGTATGATCTTCTATTATATCAATTTTTATTTGTTATATATTTGAGTTTATAATCTCAATAGAATTATCAAATATCATATATATATATATATATATATTTTTTTTTTTATAGGTGATAGTCATTGTGCTGAAAGGGATAGATGTAGATATTTAGGCATGTTCTAAATGTATATATTTTGTAATCTTTTGTTAAAATATAATTAGCACACATGAACTACTTAAATGTCTTATAATAAATACAATTATAGTACAAATTATTATTTTATTATATGCTAATTAATTTTATATTTTATATTTAATTTTTATTTTATTTTAATTTTTAAACTTAATCTAAATTTTTTTATATTTTTAAACAAACAACTAAACATAGTTTTAATATTTTATTTTTGGACTAATATATTGTAACGGTGATACCATATCACACTTTTGTCTTTATCTCTTATAACCTTAGGATTTTAAAGGTAAGTGATCCAACGCGCAAGAGATGGCCACGTTTGTCTTAAAGCAAACCGGAGAAATCGGTTAAGACAAAGTCTAGTAATCAATGAACAACGATCCAAATTCAGAACCCGAATCGTCCTCGTCGTCCCAATGGCTTCCAAAGCTTGATCGCTAATCAAACTACGCCTCCCTACATCCAAAATCGTCAAACTTTGAGCTGATTTATTAACAATCGAAATAATCCCAACATTGCCAATACTCTTTCTCCTCCTTAATGGAACTTTACATAACTTTGGAAGCTACAGCACAAATACCATCGTCACCGACATCATTAGAATCTTGACGTGTTTGTTTAAGATTAACATTAAAAATCTAAATTTTAGCAGATGTTCTGGCCACAATTTGGAGATGAGCTTTGCTGAGAAACCTCGTTGATTTAAACGAGCATAAATTTGGGAATCTGGACAGAAAATTTTGGAGAGAATCGGTTCAATAACCCAAATAGGCAAACGACTTGACCCTCAACTCTTAGCTATCGCGTGCAAACAAGAGAGAATGAGTTTCTGTGGTTTCAATCGTTTGTCCAAGTTAAGGATTAAACTTAATTCTTCATCACCTAGCGTTGACATAACAATTTTTTTTTTTTTTTTTGTGTATTGAAGTTGTTTGTTAGAATGATTATGGGGAAAAAGCTGTATGGAGAAACCAGGGGACCGTGTGACTGCAAGTGTCATGCAGGAAATACTACTGTTTGAAGAAATGCTTGCTTGTGAGTTTGTTTGCACTTTGTGCTTAGCTTTCTTCTACTTCTCACTCAAAAGTCAGTCGTGGTAATAAATTAATCGCTTGAAATAAATCTGAATCGGATGATGGTGAAAAGAGATATAATAGTATCACTAAAAGACTCTTTAAATAAGATTGTATTAATTATTTGAAGAGCTAACTTAATATTTAAGGTTCTAAAAGACACTCTAATTAAGATTCTTCAAATAATAAATGATTCTCTCTCTTCAAATTTAGAGAGTTGATTTATCCCTCTTCAATTTATACTTTATTACTTTTCATTGGAGAAAAAAAGAGAAATACTTAAATTGCTATTGATTTTTTTCTTAAAAAAATAATTATTTAATTAAAATAATATTAAGTTATTTTTATTTGAAGAGTCTTTTAGAGAATATCATATTTTTTTACCCTTCTATTTACTACATAGATAAATAAATAAATATTTAAAAAATAAAATTTATAAAATCTTTTAAAGATGCTTTAATAACAATAAGGGCGAGATCAACAGTTGACAGTCTACACCTCAATTATGTATTATGTAATTTCAACTATTAGATTCAATAGTTTTACATTCAATGGCAGTTTACAATAAAAACAAAAATAGTGGTGTGGTATCATTATTGTAATATAAGTGGGTCCTTATTTTTATATATTATTTTAAAAATAAACTACTAAATAGACTTTCATTTTTAAAAATATGCATCAAAAACATCATTTTTGAAGGTCGAAACCCACCCTCAGGTTCCGGGTTCGAGCTTCAGTAGCGCAATAAAAAAATAAATTAATTAAATACATGAAAAGAATCGGAAAACAGAAATGTGTTTTGCGTATTATAGATTTTTTTCTCTCAATACTAAAACGCCGGCAAAAGACGTCGAACAGAGAGAACAAAATGGCAGCTCGGAAATTCTCAGTCCGCCACCGCGACTCCACCTTCGACGTCGACTACGACACCGCCGACGGCCTCGAGGTCTCTCCACCTATCTCTCTCTCTCTCTCTCTCTCTCTAAATTCTCTCATTTTTGCTCTCTAAAACTTCTCATTTCTCGTTCCAGGTTTTTAGATTCCAGCTCTTCTCTCTCACTTCGATTCCTCCTGAAGAACAAAAGGTGTTAATTTGATCTCTCTAAGCCGCTCTCTCTTTAATTGTTCGTGAATTTAAGCGTATGTTTTGATTATTGGTTGGTGTGACTTTGATCAGATCATCGGTGATGATGATGATCAACGGCTCGTATCGGACGATTCTGATCTCGTTACCATATCTGATAAGCTCAAAATAGTTTCAATTAACGAGGAAATTTCTAGTGACAGTGGTAAAGAGGAGGAAGAATTGCTGAAATCCGATGAGGAATTGGCGCGAATGTTTCAGGTTTCTTGCTTTTTAAAAGTTAAAAAAAAAATTGAAAAAACGCTTCATTTTTTTGTTTGTTTGAAAAATCTTGTGGTGAAAATGCTTACTTGTTTAGAAAAGTACATTTGAATTTCTTTTCAGGAGAAGTATCTGAAAGAGCTTTGAGATGTTTCCTATAGAAACATTCTCTGAAACAGCCTAATTTGATAGGTTTCGAGTTGTTTGGTTCAATTTTTTTTTTTTTTTGGTAGGCAGAGGAGGAAGCGCTTTTGTTTCAACAGCATGCTGTGGGTGAAAATAGTGGGCAGTTTGAGGAGACTGTGCACCCGTACATTAGTAAAGTTCTCATGGTAATTTTATTTATTTATTTATTTATTTTTGCTCTCTTTGATTTAGAGTATGTGGTGGTTTCTTTCTAAACTCTCCTTTTATTCTTTAATTGCTGCTGACATGTTCGATGAGAAACACATATCAAATTTGAAATTTTGAAACTCAGAACTTGACAGCATCAGTGAAATTTGAAGAATATCATTTGAATTGCTGCTAGTTTTCTTTTCCTTAACATTAATTTTCAACATAAATAAATAAATAAAAATAACCGTTTGAATTGTTTAGAGGAAAATGAATTTGCTTTCTTCTTCATTTAATTTCATAATTCTCTTTCCTCCAGTGGTAATACAAAATAACTATTATGCTTATAGAAAGCAATTTGTTCTATTGATAATTGATGGATTTTTTGTAGTATGAGGACCCAATACGCCAAGAGGCTGCCAAGAAGACTGTTCCAATAGAAAGACTTGAGGAGAAATCTTTGGTTTCTTTGGCCAGGGTAGAACCTTTCAGTTTCCTACATACAACAACCTTCCTTATAAATTCCAGATTAGTTCTGAAGCATGATGTCAATTTATGGGTGTGGCTATGCTATTTCTTAATGCAGTGCTTAATATCATTACGTACTCAGAGCACATTTGTTTGCTCTATTTTATATACACTTAATGAGCAGGAATCATTTAGCAGAAGGAAATGAACATATCATGTTGCCTCGTTTTAGTTAAATTTATGTTCTGAGTTTTGAAGCTTAGAAGTTCTATTTAGTAAATGGTGGAATTGGTTCAGCAAGATTACTGTGTTGCAATTGTGGATTTAAAATTTTGATTCATGCATGCTTATTGACATACGTACCTAAGCCGAATTATTTCCATCATACTCTTATAAAAGGAATCATAGATGCATCTTTGGCTGTTATTTTGATGAGTTAATTTTCAATCCTGATGATTATTAACCAACAGAAGGGCTTCCTGTAGTTTTTTTTATTTCTGAGGATAGTATAGAAGGTAATTGTTTCATCAGCAAGCTGATTTAGTCAGAGAAATTGTCTTATACCAAGGTTGTTTTATTTCTGACTATCTTTTGGGAGGTTGATTTAAATTTTTTTGACTTCTTTGTGATTGTTATAACTATCTGGCAGGGGTGATATATATTCCTACACTTCATTGCAAGGTTACCATTCAACTGGAATTTCTTATGTACTTACTACTTGAAAATGTGTTCAGTCTTTCAATTTTTGAAAATGAGTTCCCTGACTACTTTATTGAGGATAATAAAAGTACTTATCGTGAAGCGTGAACTAATTGCGGATATGGATCATTTTATCTTTAGGATAAAATATCAGTGTCTGATAATTTTCACATATATTGTGATTTAGGAGGGGAACTTTAAGCCATCAAAAACTGAACAAGATCATGCTTTCCTGCTACAGCTGCTTTTCTGGTTCAAACAAACGTTCAGGTGCTTTTAATCACTGGAATATTCTTGTTGTCGTACTTCCTTGCATAACTAAGTGGAAAAATGTTGATTTTAACAGCTTTTAGAGCTTCCTACATCTACAATACTTTTTTTCTTGGTTGCTCAGTTTCATGATTTTTTACAATGCTTCTTAACAGTTTTCTGTTTCCACCTCAAAGATTAGTAATTGAAACTAGTCCTAAGTTGTAATTTTAGGGTTTTGTATGGCCCTGTTGGCATGGTCTGCGCAGCTGGCATTTTAAGCTGTTGTTTATGTGAGTTTTTTTTTTTTTTTCTTGTTCCTATTCAGGAGTGGCAGAGTCTGTATTGTAAATCCTCAGTGTAGCAGAACTCTTTTCTTTTGCCATATTGCTGACAGGATGAATCTTATTTGTGTATTATTCATCTCCAATATTGTAGGTGGGTCAATGCACCTCCTTGTGATGGTTGCAGCAACCAAACTGTAGGTCAAGGTATGGGTACCCCACTTCCTTCAGAGATCCAATATGGAGCAACTCTAGTCGAGCTTTTTCGGTCAGTCTAAAGAATGCCTTTTCTCCTAATTTATTGTCTTTTTCTATCTGTTTGTACCTATAGGAATTCATATTATATAATATTCCGTAAGTGTCCAATATCTAGCTGAAATTATGACTTAATTTGGGGGAAGATTTTGTGTTACAATTCCCTTTGGTAGGCAATCTCACCATTTCAGATAGCAACATCCCTTTCCATATTCTAATTTCCTTTAATCTGTTTAAAAATCCCAATAGGCTAAGTAGTTTTTTATCATCACAGAAGGTTCTTTTGAAATGCATCTAGATACAGATTGTGAAAAGTGTAAATACGTTAAGTAGTTTTTCAGTTTCTTTCTTTAATTTTCTCTTATTTGTACAACATTTTGCTTTCGTAGTCTGCCCGAACCAAAGTTTGTCACCAATCCTCACTTTTAGCTTTTATGTTTTATTCATGGCGCCCCGACATGTTTGTTTTCACATTATTTATACTTCACCTCTGTTTTATCTCCAGCTGCAAGGTTTGCTCAAAAATCACTCGTTTTCCACGCTATAATGATCCTTTAAAGGTACTCCAATTTTCTTGATCTGATTGGAAAGTCTATGTTTCATGTGGTACATAACCTTCTTATGTTATTTTATGTATGTAGCTTGTAGAAACAAAAAGGGGGCGTTGCGGAGAGTGGGCTAATTGTTTTACGCTTTATTGCCGAGCATTTGGCTATGAATCTCGCCTGGTTAGTCAATTTTTGGTTGATTATTCAATTCAGAATAAACGTTTTTCAACTTTGGTGCTCTGCAATTCAAGCTATCTTCAGGAGAAACAATGGTCATAGTGTTAGCAGACAACTAGGTTTTTGGAACATCTGAAAATATTCTAATAATAGTTCAGCCTTCTCAATGTTGCTTTGAATGAAAAATCAGAGATTGCAGAGACCAAGTAGTTAGTACCTGCTTCATGGATGCTTGACACACAAAATATGTTAATGGTTTTGTACGTGATGCCCCTAATGAACCCGCTTTTGGTTATTTGAAATACAACTTGAATATTTTCGGTCCACTTATGCCACATTATTATATTGAGAAAAATATAGAGCATATAAAGACTTAACCATGCCCTGCTATCTCTTAGGAGAAATAATAAACAGTGTCATGGTTCGACTATGGTCCTGTGTCCTCAGACATTGACATTAGATGAAATTTGCTCTCGTGCAATTCACAGCACCTTACATGCAGATAGCACAGGGGTTTCCACTAGAAAAGCTATGGTCTAATATGTAATCTTCTCTGTTTGAGGAATTTTGAATTCAATTAAGAAGTTCTAGCTCTTAAGTGCAAGCATATTGCTGTGTGTCTGCACGTCTTTGGCATTATGTTAATAATTGTATGAGGCATTTCATTCTCTCACTACACTGAACAGCCCGAGGGTTGAGAGAAGATTATGTCACTAATGACTGATTTGTGTTTCATTTTCAGATCCTGGATTTTACAGATCATTTGTGGACAGAGTGCTTCTCACAATCTTTGGGAAGGTACGGTTCATTTGCAAAGTTGCTGTTTTCTATTTCCTTGAGGAGCATTCAACAGTCATCTGGATTAGCTGAAAGATGAGTTAAATGTTTTGTGACATCTATTATTTACAGATGGATGCACCTTGATCCTTGTGAGGGAATATATGACAGACCATTGTTATATGAGAAGGGGTATTTTGAATGTCATGGTTTAGTTATTTTTTATAAGTAAACTCTTTTATCCTGCATTTTTCCTTGAACATCCTGGTATATATCCTGACTTTTAAAACTTCATACTCCCTTTGTAGGTGGAATAAGAAGTTGAATTATGTAATTGCTATATCGAAAGATGGAGTTTTTGATGTCACAAAACGTTACACTAGGAAGTGGCATGAGGTACATATAGAGGCAGTTATGGTATTTGCTTGTATACATATTTTCAGTAGCATCTCTTTCTTCGTCACTTTACAAAAATATTTTATGTATTGAGGGAAATGATTTTTTTCTTTTTTTTTGTAATTATTAACTCTATTTTTTTCAAAATAGGTTCTGTCTCGACGAAATATTGCCACAGAACAAACAGTATCTGCTGTTCTTGCTGAGATGACAAGAGAATGTCGTAGAAGCTTTGCATCTGAGACACTTTCTACACTTGAAGACCGTGATAAATGTGAAAGGGAAGCGATGGAAAGAGATTTATATTCTACAGATGATGCTCCAGTCTCTTTACCTGGAAGACAAAGTGGAGACAAGGAATGGCGTATTTCAAGATCAGAAATCGGTTCTGATGACAATTGTTCTTTGAGTTGCTCTTCTTGCCCGGTTCGTGTTTGCATAGATGAGCATGTGACAACAATCTACAATGCATTTTCTTCTGTCCTTTCTCATTTTGTTGAGAATAATGTTCCTAAGTCTGGAGCTATTGAACTACTCAAGATATTGAAAGGAATTCTGGGTGATTTAAAGAAGGCACCCTACAAAACAAGAAGAGTTTCCTTAAATTCAGTTCCAAATAATGGGCAAAAGATTGTGCATCAGTTGCTGCCGTCCATCGGGCATTTACTTCGTGTCCTTTCTCTGAAGAGTGAGTTGAATACTGATGGACGAGTTGACATAGTTTTGGCTGGTGATCCTGTTAAAACCTCTTTATCACTGCCTGTTGTGTTTAAGGCCTTGGATGATATGATCCATGATCTTAACAATTGCGACAACTTTGGTAAAGGTTCTTTTTCCCTGCCACTTCTGAAGTTAAACCGAATACATTCTGGTTCAGTTCTAGCCAGCGGTGAGGAGTTTCCTTTTGGAATAGTAAGTACGACTTGTTTATATATTATCGGTTGCAATTTTGAGTGATTTGAGTTATGTGCCTTGTAAGTTATCTTTCATAAATCTGCTCTCAACTAAATTTTCAGGTCACGTCTGCATTTGACGGAACTCGCCCTTCTAAATGGGAAGAGCCTAATGGCGCGAGAGGTACAGTTAATCAAATAAGCATTATTCCCTTTGTTCTGTTATAGTGTATGCCATATCAAGCCGAATGCAGTGAAATGGCGCAAGCAGCGGCTGAAGCTTTTTGTTTGACCTTCTAAGTTTTGGATTTTGCTTTAAAGAAAGTAACATTCAAAACTATTGTTTTTACTACAAAACTATTGGATAATTTTCTGCTTGCCTTTTCCAAGATAACACCCTGAAAATTACTAGTAAAAGAACCTGAAAAGTGTAATATAATCCCCATTATTACATGAAGGTTGGGAACTCAAGAATATTGCTATTGGATTTGCAAAGGCACATGTTATGCTTTTTAAATCTTTTTTTTTTCTTTTTTGGCTTTTGGTAAGATTTCTCCTTTGCTCCTTGTAGTAAAATGAAATTTTATATCCTATGTGAATGAACCCCGCAGAGACGGCTACTTAGTCCATGATTCTAGATGAGAGGACTTCTATCTTTAATAATTTAGCATATTATTCTCGTCGTCTTTTTCTAACTTGGCACTCCCACCTCCTATCTTGTTTTTCTTTTAGTGTGAAAAGGAATATGGAAAATAATGACATTTTAGTGACTACAGACACACAAGCACCTAAATAAACCATGTTACCTAAAATTTTCTTTGTTGGTTGCTTAATCTTTTGAGCCAGATTGTGATCAAGTCTTATTAAATCTTTTCATATGAATTAATCCGTTTTAGGTTGTTGGATAATTTATAAAGTAGCAGACAACAAGAGGCATGAGCTTGTGGCATATGAGCTGATGTCAGCCAATGATGCTCCAGAGCGGGATCCGATGGATTGGTAAGATTTAAGAGTGTGTGGCCATTGATTTATTTAACTTCCATATTTCCAGATATGACCATGCTTTCCTTTTTTTTTTTTTTTTGGTGGTGCTTTCATTGTTAAGTAACATGGTTAAACAACTGGTCTACTTCTTGTTATAATGGCCTCCAATTTTTGCCCTTGATCAAATATTGAATGATATTGAGTTTACATGTTCATGAAAACTATTACTTATGTTCATTCTGTTGCACGTAAAATGTTTTCCTTTTCAGGGTCCTCGATGGAAGCAATGACGGGGGATCCAGCTGGCATGTTCTGGATAAACAAACTTCTCAGATGTTTGAAAATCGTTTCCAGCGTAAAACATTTAAGATTAAATCAACAGGTTTTCTATCAAATGCTTTCAGGTAACATATTATCTTCAGGATCGTTTCTGCTACCCTTTCTTAATTCATCATTAATGTAATCATAAAAATAAAACCCTCCTCTTTGGGTTCATTTCTGCCATCCTTGTCTTAGCTCATCATGAATGTAATCATAAAACTCTCTTCTGATGGCAGGTTTAGGTTTCTCAAGGTGCGAGATGTTAATTCAACTTCACGGATGCAAATAGGTAGCATTGACCTGTATGCAAGCAGGATGTAAGATGTACAATCATCAGCCAAAGTGAAATTCGGGTGCCTAATGGAGACGTGGACTATTAATTGTAGTCTTTTGTCCAATCTCCATTTGTGATTTCAGAACCTGTTTTGTGGAATTGCGTTGATTGTACTCAATTAGCCATCTTCTCTCATGAATCTATTTAATGTACAAGTTACCAGCATTTCAATTAGCGATTTGGGAAATAACTTTTTTACAACTGCGCAGAAATGGAAAATGATATGAACAATCTGAAACCAATGGTGGATTAACATAAATGATCTTTGAATCTAATGCCAACTTTTATGTATGCATGTTTAGCCTGATATGACCTTTCTATGCGCTACTATCATTTTGTGAGAGGTATTAGAGGCTTTGGCTGCTTTCACTTCAAATTGAAACAATCAAAATCAGAACATCCAAAATTGTTAGAACACAACAGAACTTGAATGTAACCTCATTCAATCACATAGATGATATGATTGCCAAAGAAAAAACTTGGGACAATGAGATGAAACTTTTTTTTTTAAAATCATGCAGCAAAGTGTTTAATACTTCGGATTAACTGAAGTTTGATAAAGCTGAAGATGTTTAACACTTCTTTCAGGAGGCCAATATGGGTTCTCTCATTCATTTCATTTCATATTTGCTTTTGCCAGGATCAGTGATTGTCCTCGATCTTCTTCAAGCCCTTCATATCTGTTGTTTCAACCCTGCATCATAAAACAATTATCAACACGCGTATAATTATGGACTGACTCTGTCCTAAAGAAGCTGTATAATAAACAAGGCTGTTATTATATTACAAATGCTTAATTTGCGATAACTGTGATTTCAGCAAAGGGATCAGAACAGAAGGGAAAATATGGTGATACAGTTATAAGATTTTAGATAACTGTGATTTCAGCAAAGGGATCAGAACAGAAGGGAAAATATGGTGATACAGTTATAAGATTTTAGAAACTCACGTCGTTCCAAACAGTGCAATCTTGTCAACTTTTGTGACTTCAGAACCTGACTGATTGTCCTCAATAAATATTGTCAAACTGATCCAAATAAGAATGTCAGTCAGCTTCCAGTCTAAGTAGATACAATGAGAAGAATTAAGAACACATTTCAGCAATCCATAGGCACTAACTTACCTACGAACATTCTGAAACTTGACAAACTTCAAGACTACTGGTTTTCCCTGCACAAAACAAGAAGTTTGAGCCAACAGTTTACCAGGGAAAAAATCATTTAAGTAAACTGAAGCAAACTAGCAGTAGAAGCAGTGAAGCACAAGTAGACATGGGACCACTACCTTGAGATTATCCGGGGTCAAAACAGCTGTGTCACTTGGAGGGAAATCATTGACATTGCTGTTGTCACAAAATTAAGAAACATAAGTATACCAGTTGTGCATATTTCCATTTCAAATCTAAAATCAATGACAACAAGTTTTATTCAAACAGTACCTGAATCCCATATGTTCTCTGTTTGAGAAAAGTTTCACCGTCTTAGGACCTATTAAACAACCTTCACATTAGCATTATGGGACCACACAAAATGAATCTGCACCAATTCAAACTATATGTGCAAAACAAAATGAATGTTTACTTATAAATCCCCAACAGTATCAGTAAGGAAAAATTCTAGAGCCTTCAGTTCTTAATGTTATCAAATCTGAAAAGCTCCCGAAAGATGAGACATTGAATTGATCAGTTTTTCAAGTCAATGCATCCACACAAACATGCTGCGATATTTACATATGATACTATCTTAGGAAAACTAGTTTAAGTTCTCCATTATGTAAACATAATTCACCCTTCTACAGGATGCTCATCATTCCTTAACTATAGTACAGGGTGTGGTGCTAAGGGTTGCCTACGCTCGAAGGCTCATAGCATTCCACATTGCTATATGCTTTCAGTTGGAAGAAAGAGAACAAGATCATATATTGTTGCGGTGTATTGATCAGAAAGTAACTCAGGCCATCCACATGCATATAAAACACACACATTCACAAACAGTGATAAGTACCTTCCTCTTCAGGTCCTTTGACGACAATGGAATGAAGCTTCACAACTTGGGTAAAAGGAAGATATATCAGAAGTTGCTCATCGGCATCACTTTCCAGATACAAACCCTCATCTTCTCTGTAACCCTAGAGTTCATGGGAAAGTAAATTAATTATAGTTGTACATCCCACAAATTTCAAGAATAAAAATACAGTGTTTGGCAGCATGAATGAAACTCAAAAGTTTAGAACTAGAAGTTCCATTCTCTAATTACTATGAAGTAAACTCTTCAATTCCACACAGTTTTTTTAGGGCTGAGTTCTATGCTGATCAAAACCCACATCATCAGATATTGAAATATTACAATATATAACCAAATAAAACAAATAATATTTTGCCCTATTATGGCGAAGACAAGCTTCCTATATTCTTGAAAACAAGATATGAAACAAATAATGTTCAGATTTTAGATTCATACTTTCATCATGACCACAAAAAAAAAAAAATAATAATGAAATATCACATTGACCTGGCATGCACTTTTCAGATTACCAACAAATCATGAAACATCAGCATGAAAGGCAAAACTTTCCTTCATAGTTCATCCAAAAGTTTAAATCACTAGCAAATAGTTATAAAACCTAAGAGAGAAGGGAGAAAAAAAAAAAAAAAAGCAATGCTGAATGAAAAATTTACCTGTTTGATTGCATTGGGAAGAGAATGAGCAGTATTATGGTTAAGGCACTCAACTCCAGACCAGTCTATGAAGTCCAATAGATCAACCTAATCATTAAAAACCAGTATAACAATCTTAATGAACGCGTTATGAACAACTCAAATACTGTAGGAAAAAAGTTGTAAATCTTCTAAACTATATAGCTCGAAAATAAACAAACCCAGTTTTTGCACATTGATTTTCTTAGCTACCAAACAAAATGATATCTCGCCAATAATCAATATCACCCAGAAATTGCGTGATAAGGAATTCAGCCGATAAAAAAAGAAAAGAAAGGGAAAAAAAAAGAACAAACTCTAGAAACCCAGTTACGAAATTCCCAGATTCCCCCATTAAACTTTCTCAAGGTCAAGAATCAAACATAAAAATTGAAAATCGGAACAAAGCAGAGGGCATAGAAATTGAAACTTGGGATGGTACTCACTATGCTTCTGTTAATTGCCGTGGTTGATTCAGCAGACATGGCTGATGGGGGCGTGACTTGCGAGTGAGGATTTTAAGTTTTGAGACGAAAAGTTAAAAGATTTTGGAAAAATATTTTGCTGCGATTTTAAAGCTAAATTTCGATTTTCGACAGGAGACCTTTTATGTCAGCGCTAGATGATTCCTCTATTGACAAGAAATTGTTTTGTGATTTTTTTTTTAATTTTTTTTTTCAAAGAAACCGATCTCACTAAGGGTTCAGCAAATTGGCAATTATATGTTCAGATTTCGTATATTTTTTCTTGGAACCCAATGTTTATTTTAATGGTCACACAAATTTCTTAATTTTATATGTAATCATACAATTTTTATTTTATTTTTATATGCTTAATTACAATAAGTTAATAATTGACTTTAAATAAACTTACATAAAAATAAAAATAAGATAAGATTTATAAAATATTTTAAATATTAGAAAAATTATTTTTAACATTATTTATATGTCATATTCTTTTAATAATAATAAAATTTATTTGACATATTAATAATATTAAAATATTTATACCTAAATTCACATTAATTTATTTATAAAATTTATATTAATTTAATTTATAATATCTTTTTTAATTATGTCTATATTATATATAAATCTATAATTTAATTTTTAGATCAATAGATTTTAGTAATAATAAAATCCATAACTAATAATAACTTCATATTAAAAATAATTTTCATTATAATAGTCATTTTGAAAATTATTAAGGGGGGTCTGTGCAACTATTATGAAATAAGGGGTCTTCGTAATAATTTAACTAAATTTTAGGGGTGTTGGTTACTTTTTTTTCATTTTTGCTATGCTATTGTTCTGAGCTTTATTTAAATTTAAATATTAGATATAGTGTCGAGTCTCAATATTATATATATTTATAGGATGATTAATATAAGATTAATGATTACTTTATTGTATAATTTAATAGATAAATGACACATACTCAAATTAGGATTTTGGAATTCTTATTAATACTAGTAGAGCTTTATTAAATTAATAATTAATAAATTGATAACCTCAATTTAAATAATAGTTTTTGCAGGTCTTGACTTGGTGCCCTATGTAAAATTTAATAATTCAATAAATTTATTAGATAATAAAATTTAAAAAATCTTATTTTTTCTATAGGACCAACTAATACATAAATTAAAAATTAACTAATTTTAAATTAAATACATATAATATGTCTATGATTTTCTTTATTATATTGCCATAATGCTTAACTCATTTTATTGGTTATTGTTGCTTTCCTTACACCTTTTAAATGAGAAGTCATTATTGTATTCTATATGCTATGCCAAGATAAATAAGAGAGAGAAAAAACTAATATATTAGCTCCAAAAAGTCTCCTTTCATAAGTTACAATATAATCGTAATTCAGCCATGCAATATAGCTAAAGGATTATCAAATGACTGATTCTCAATTAAAATCAAATTAGAATCACATTATATATCTTGACAAAATCACTACACCTTTTAATTTTACTATCTCTATACTTCATAAAAAAATCATATGTTATTCTTATAAATTAATAAATTATGAATTCATCGATAAACTAATAGGTTTTTCATGATTTTTTATTTCAAGACTATTAATCTATCGAGGTCCTACTGTATTTTTAATTATGAACTCAACTAGAAATCTACATTCATAAATTTATAGTACAGTGAAGGGAGGTAGCTTAAAAATAAGATTGCAACTATAGTCTATTAATGGTAAGATCACAAAATGTAGTCACTCATATATACTATATTCTCTCATCTATACAACGACGATTGTTCATATTTTATTATTTTTCTGATCATTTGACAATATTTAAGGTTGTACGATACAATAGCTTAAGACCACGTTTAAACACTCTATTGTATTTATGTCGTATTGCATTATTTTAATGTAGGTTTATTGTATTATGTTATATTACATTAACATTGTATTTATAATAATGTTGTATAATGTTTGTTGCTATACTGTAGTGTATTAATTTTTTGTGATTAATTTAAATTATATATTTAAAAATGATATTTATTAGTACTTAAAAAAATACTAAATATAGAAGTCTTAAAATTTTACAAATTTAATTTTTTAGTATAAATGTTAAAAAAATATCATAATTACTCATAAAATCAAAGTTTATAGCCTTAATTTTTGGAATCACAACATTTGTTTTTAATATTTTCTAAATTTATAACATATGAAATGAAGATCGAAGTAAATAATTTAATCAAATAATCTCTAAATA